>OX463756.1:100475174-101193618 GCA_949824845.1 Rhingia rostrata
TTTACTTTCCGTAATGTTGAATCGTAATGTTAGAATCAATCAAAATTTCAGTGTCGAAAATTTTCATGAAAACAATACCTTTCTCTTTATAAGAGAAAGTTAAAAAGCTGCAGATATCTCAAAATAAAACATTAAACATATGAGACTGCTACAATCCATCCACTGTGTGGATCGTTTTATACCCTATCCCATCCCATCCTTTAAAATTAATATCCCTAAATGTGGATTTTATGGGAAAGATATATTGAAATTGAAATTGCGGCAGCATATTGTTCAGACAGTTTATCAAAATCTTGTATGTTCGACCAAAGACAAGGTTTTTCTCCGGCATATGGTATGGCGTAGGGTATGAAAATGGTTTTTGTATGAAAACGCCTTCAACGGCGTTGGTTTGAATGATATATAGAAGAAACATTTATATTATTATAACCAATAATTTTGCATCAAAAATTTTTCGAAATGTTTGAAATTTTACCGAAAAACGTTTTTTTACTGAAAACGCCCCCAAAAAGTGAGCGTGGCAAAAAACTAGATTGTCTAGATAGCTTGTTCAGACGATTTTTAAAATCTCTAATGGTTCGGCCTAAAACTACGTTTTTCTAAAGAGGGGGCTTGGCAGTGGGCAGATTTCAAAAATAGGTACACTTGTTCTGCTTCGTCGAACAGAGAGTCTGTGTACCAAATTTCACAATTCTAGCTCAAAATTTAAGGCCTAAAAATCAGTGACATACAGACAGACGGACTGACGGACAGAAAGACATGGCTTTATCGACTTAGCTGGCGATTCTGAGTTGGTCCATATACTTTGAGGTATATCCAGCTTAATTATTTCACTATGTAACAAACTATGTATCAAAACTAGCATACCCCATTGTTCAGACAGTTCATAAAAATCTTGTATGGTTCGACCAAAAACAACGTTTTTCTCCTGCATATGGTATGGCGTAGAGTATAAAAATGATTTTGGATCAAACTTCCGCCAAAAAGTGGGCGTGGTTAAAAATGATATATTGAAGATATGCATATATTACCAAGACCTTTTTGACATAACATTTTTTTTCGAAATTTTTTATATTTTACCGGACTTTTTTATATTTTACTGGACTCTGTATTTACGGTTTGATGCTGGTGAGTTCTGCTGAACTGCAGTTCACATTGCTGTTCTTCTGCCGTAAGCATCTTCTTTCATGACACCAGAATTGTGAAAGAATTTCGTTTTTAACTTGGGACTTTCAACAGTTGTGTGGAGAGATGTTGCTATCGACTGGTCGTTAGAAGAAATTCCACCAGAAAGGACCCACCCAAGTTCAGTTCTTTGAGCCATAGGTGTACATAACAATACCTTCCAGAAGAATTGATGGATATGTATCGCTTCCAAGTATCATATCTATTTTCCCTGGCTGAAGTTTGGATCAGCAATTTCAATGCCTCTTAAGTGACCCCAGTTAGCTCTCGAGACATTATGCGTTGGAAGAGTCGAATGTGAGCTTAGATAACACTAAAGTATTTAGGTTTAGTCTGATTTTATCGTTGATACTTGTTTAAGTATCTCCGACGCCGATAGTATTGGCGTTACTCCTTTCCCTGTTAAGATATAAGGCTTGTGCAGCAGACTCAGAAATAAAAAAAGCTTTCGATCCAGGATCTAAACCTTAAGAAGCGCAGTAGCCAAAAGAACAATCTGTCTTTTACTTTTTTTTGCAATATAAGTGTTGTGAGCTGCTGAGGAAGTGGAGGAGGACGATAGGTTCTCCGATGGAGATTGAGTGGAAGTAGTGGTTGGTTGAGCGGATGACTCATTAACCTGTCTTTGATTGCACTGCGAACAAGTGAAGTTGCTTGTGCAGTTTTGCTTTGTATGTGCATTTGACAGGCAATCAACACACAATTTTTTTCTCCTGACAATTTCCAGTTTCTTCTTTGCGTGTAGAGCTTTGAATTTGAAGCAATTTCTAATTGAACGAAGACCCTGACACATTGCACATCTCGCAACTGTCGAGTTATGGGACCGAACAGTGGTGGAAGTTAGTTGTTTAAGTTTTGATTGGCCAACATTAAACGTTGTTCGTCCAAGAACTTCTAAAGATCTTGACCTGGTTATAATTCTGGATAGTCCACGTATGCGGAGATGTGAGATTCCCAAAGAGCAAGAGTAGTAAATGACAGTTTCTGAATGGTTTGAAAAATAATAACCTCTTCCCATGAAACAACAGGAACGCCAAGATTCTGTATAGAATGCTTGGCTTCGTTGGTGGTATCTAACAGCACTTTGATGTTTTCTGCAGATTCCTGGTCAATTTTTGGCTGGTTAAATAGTAGCCTGTATTGGTTGTCCTTCAGCAACCCTAAGTTCTGGTACCTCTTGAGTAGTATTGCCCAAGCAGACTCACATCTACTATCAGTAAATGCAGTATTACGCAAAAGAGGACTTCACCGCTTGAGTTTGACTTCAAGTAATGAAGCTTAGGCACGTCATATATGGATGGGTTTTTGCTGACTAAACTTTCAAATAATCCTTTAAATTCTGGCCACATTTGAAAGAGCCAGAAAAGTTTGGAATTTTGATCGGAGGAAGCTTTAAGTCAACAGACAATGCCTTTGATCCTGCTATTGAATTGTTAAGAGCACTATTACCTTGCCTTTGGCTGTCGGTGGAATGTAGGTGCATTTTAAGTTACGAAGAAGTTCGGCATCTAACTCTTGCGCAATAGTTTGAACCGATTCTATCAAATTAGAAATCTTGCCCTTACTCATGTTAAATCCACTTTCTTTCAATAATCGCAGACCACACAACACACGATACTATTATTATCAATAATTTAAATTGCATAAACGTTAAGAAAAAAATGCCACACACCTGTTGTTCTGCGTTTCTGCATTGATCGCACCAGATTTCTTCGCACCAGCTTCAGCAAATCCTCATTCAAAAACACCAGCAGCAGCTCCAGCAAATCCTCATTCAAAAGCACCAGCAACAAATTTTTTTCTATTTTAGAGAACCCAATATGTCTTTTATTGGCCAAAATATTGGCAAATTTTATAGGGTGCTAATTCTACCAACAGCATTGCATGCACTCTTCATGACATGATAGTGCACACACTTCCGTGGCGGCGCTCTAGATTGTTGTGCCAGTGCGTAGGGAGGTGTGTGATGATGCGATGAGAAACATAGATTTTTTCTATTCGATGGTTTCTCCACCTTGTCACGCATACTATTGTGCTTTCTCTCCGGGAAGCTGCTGTGCGTATTGTTTATGTTCGTTTGTTGTTGTTACGCGGTTTCTGTCTCCAATTTGTTGATGATATCGCCAAAAATTAAAATGCGTTTTTGACGATGACATTTTTTTTTGTGCGTTCAATGCGTTTTGCTTTTCGCTGTTTGAATTTAAAGGGCATTGTTGCGTTGCAACAGCTTCAGACAGACATGTCTAGATCGACTCAGCTATCGATTCTGAGTCGATCCATGTACTTTGAGGTAAACCTAGCGAAATTATTTCACTATGTTACAAAGTCAATGTCAAAACTAATTTAAACTAGTATAAACATTAGAATGAATCATTGCCAGATAGAATGAGAAAGGTACAATCCACTGTGTGGATCGTTTTATACCCTATCCCATCCCATCATTAAAAATTAATAATTAT
Source organism: Rhingia rostrata (assembly GCA_949824845.1). NCBI lineage: Eukaryota > Metazoa > Arthropoda > Insecta > Diptera > Syrphidae > Rhingia > Rhingia rostrata. Next base: position 100,478,819 of record OX463756.1, read on the forward strand.
GGCGATGGTTGGGTGTTGTTGAACGAGGGTAAGCTCTGTTTGGCTTTAACTTGGCAATGCGCAGTGGTTGTAACTCTGAATACACATCAAGTGCTTTTTTTTACTTCCAAGTGGTAACAACCGGGTACTGGTCCTATCCAACCGGATTTGACTTGCTAAACGATAAGCGCAAGTGTTGATAACACGACGAAAAACAGAAACAGTAACAGTCAGTTCAGAATGGCACGGAATGAATACCCGACATGCTTTCCCAGGCGAACCTAGGCAAGCTGCTTCGACATATTCGGACAACAGGTTGTCTAGGAATGAACCGAAAGGCCAACGGCGGCGCTTAATAGTGGATACTGATGGCCAGTGTCCTAGGGGTATCTTATAAATTGGAACTGGCCCTCCAGTTTGGGGGTTGTGCTTTGGGTTAACTACCCAACCATAGAGAAAATGTATGTTACGAAGCAGTCGGACAGGACTGACTTTATTGTTGACGAAACGGCTAAACGAAAAAAGGACAACGACGTTTGTATCTGCACCTGGAATGTGAGAATTTTAAACAGGAGAGCACAGAGAGAACAACTAGCGGAAGCAATAAACTGCTACAAAGCAGACATATCTGCCATTCAGGAAATACGATGGGATGGGCCGGGCAAAAAAAGGATGTAAGACTGTAACATCTACTACGGACCGTGTTATAATGAGCAGAAACAGTGGCTTTTCGGATGCGGATTTGTTATAAGTGCCAGGATTAGGCAAGAAGTCTTATGTTTCCAAGACATTAGCGAACGCATTGAAACATTCCGCATCAAGGCCAAATTCGCCAACATAAGCCTTATATGCGCTCACGCCTCAACGGAGAAGCTTCTATGAGCTGCTTGACAAAACCTATGAGCGACTACCGAAGTACGATGTTAAAATCGTGCTGGGAGATTTAAACGCAAAGGTAGGAAGAGAAGACATCTTTAGCAGTATTGTCGGAAAACACGACAAAACGTCTGGTAACGGACTTAGGCTAATTGACTTCGCTGCGGAACGAAATGCCACTTTAGCCAGCACAAGGTTTCCTCACCTCGATATTCATAAGGGGACATGGCGCTCTCCAGATCAACGAACGGTCAATCAAATTGATCACATAGCGATGGACTAGAGGCACGCATCCAGTATTTGGGATATCCGAACTTTCCGAGGAGCTTACATCGACTCGGACCACTACCTTGTTACAGCCAAGGTTAGAATGCGGATATCCACAACGCCACAACAATCCAGAAATACTGTAAACAAATTAATGTCGAAAGACTGCAATCGCAAGAGACCGCTAAGACCTTCGCGCACGCGTATCCCTAAACCTATTGATAACACAATACTACCAGCTTCGAATGTCGAAGAACAATGGCAACGATATCAACAGGCCATTAGATCAGCCGCAACTGATGTGCTAGGTTTCTTGCGCCCAGCAAGAAACCTCTGGTTTGGCCAAGAACGAGGCCTTCAAGGCTAAGCTGCAGGTGAAGACGAGAGCTGCCGTTGAGCTCTATAGGCAGAAAAGAAGGGAAAAACACCGGATAGCAATATATAAACTGGAACTTAATAGGGCTGCCGAAAATGACGGCCTTCCCGCTGACCTTTATAAAGCCGGCGGAGATGACTTGGTAAGTAACATCCACCAACTCATAAGCCGAACCTGGTCGGAAGAAAGTATGCCTGAAGAATGGAACCTGAGCATCGTTTCTCTGATCCCTTATCAGTGTGGTTTTGGGCCAGGAAAGTCCACAACCGATCAAATTTTCACACTTCGGCGGATCCTGGAATAAATTCAAGGTGTCCAAATCAATACCCACCACCTATTCATCGATTTCAAAGCCGCATACGACAGCATTTATAGAGACGAATTATACAAAGCCACGTCTAGTTTTTATATATCGCCCAAACTCGTCCGTTTGTGTAGGATGACGATGGAGAATTCTCGCTGCTCCATCAGGGTCGGAAACGACCTCACCGAGACATTCGATACCAAAAAATGCGCTGTCATGTGACAACATCTCGTCAGAAATTAAACAAAGAATTACTCTTGCCAACCGCTGTTTCTTCGTGCTAAGAAGGCAATTCAGTAACTTCTTAGTAGATCTTATATAAGAACCTGATCATCCCAGTCCTGCTCTACGGCATTGAAGCATGGACCGTCTCAAAAGCGGATAAAGAAATCCTCAGTCGATTTGAGAGGAAAATTCTTCGAAAAATCTTCGGTCCCGTTTGCGTTGACGGGCTATGGAGACGAAGATTCAACCAAGAACTAAACGAGCTATACAGCGACATTCCCCCGGGAAAAAAACTCCGCATTAAACGTTTAAGATGGCTAGGACATTTAGACTAAATGGACACCAATTCACCGGCTCGCAGAGTTTTCGATTCCCAGCCAGACGTCAGACGCAGTAGAGGAACCCCTCGCCTTATGTGAGCTAGGATAATGAAATTTGTACATGTGATCCTTGTACGTGCTGTTCGAAAAAGTGTAAAAATCTTTCAAAATCCGAACACTGCCACGCCCCCTTTAAAAATAAACTAAATTTAGGCAAAACCGGTAAAATTTTTGAAGAATCGTCTGAAAAAGGTATCTAGACAATCCTAATGTCTATATTTCTTCTGTACAAAGTTGTTTGTCACTCCCTCTTCTTGGGGGCGTTTTCAGTAAAAAAAACGTTTTTCGGTAAAATTTTAAAAATTTCAAAAAAAATTGATGCAAAATAATTGGTTTTGGTAATATTAATTTTTTTTTCATATATCATTTCTACCCGCGCCCCCTTTTTGGAGGCGATTTACGCCATACCATATGCAGGAGAAAAACGTTGTTTTTTGTAGAACCATACAAGATTATGATTTTCAATTTTAAATTTTCTTTGCCATGAAACCCACATCAAAGAGATATTAATTTTAGGATGGATGGGATAGGGTAATATATAAAACGATCCAAACATTGGATTGTATCTTTCTCATATTTTTTAGTATTAATGCACTTTAAGCCGATTTTTATAAGTTCACTTTTTAATATCTTGCATCCATATCTCTCACGCAGTAGAGAACAACTTTGAAAGCTTTTTCACTGCGGAGATCATGTGTGAAAAATTGACAGTTTTCAGGTTTTAGCTTGTCAAACACTAAGTTATACGAAGCAATAGATTCACAAACAATTGTTATCCCAATAGATATTTTTTTTATGTAATAGTCACTAATGTTAAGTGTTTTCATTAAACTATGAACGTAATCACTCGATTTTTGGAGGAGTTTGATTGGTGGTATATACACTTTTTTTCACTGACCGCAACTACATCGTTCATATCTTCGCTTTTGTCACTGTTAGGAAGACATTGTAGTGGACTCCAGTGATTAGCACTAGATTCCTTTTACGTGAAGTTTTGAATAATTTCTAAATTCACCGTGGGGAAAGTCACTTAGAGATGTCATTCGCAGATGAAACCTCCTAGACGACTGATTTTCGTTGTATTCATTGCTTTTTTGTATCCTATCCCAGAGGGGTATATTAGTTATACCTCAAAGTATATGGATCAACTCAGAATCACTAGCTGAGTCAATTTAGCAATGTCTGTCCGTCCGTCCGTCTGACTTTTGGGCCTTGAAATTTGAGATAGAGTTTTGAAATTTGGCACGCAGCCTCTCTATCCGACGAACAGAACATGTGTAAAATTTTCTGAAATCTGCCCACTGCCACACCTCCTTTTTAAAAAAAAACTTAGTTTTAGGCCAAACCATTAGAGATTTTGAAAAAGTGTCTGAACAAGATATCTAGACAATCCTAATGTCTATATTTCGTCTTTAAACATTTCGGTAAAAATTTTTATGCAAAATCATTGGTTATGATAAAATAAATATTTCTTCGAGATATCATTAACCCACGCACACTTTTTCGAGGCGTTTTCATACAAAAACCTCTTGTATGTCTGTCTGTCCGTTCGTCCGTCCGTCCATACGTCACCAGTTTTTGGGCCTTAAATTTTGAGCTAGGATGATGAAATTGGGTATACTTGTTTGTTGTTGATCTTAGCAGGGCGCGTAAAGAAATTTTGAAATCCGTCCACTGCCATGCCTTCTTTTTAGAAAAACATAGTCTTACGCCAAACCGTTAGAGTTTTTGAAAAAAAAATCTGAACAGCATTTCTAGACAACCCTAATTTCCATATTTTGTTCATAAAAAGTTTTTTCTCACGCCCACTTTTTGGGGGCGTTTTCAGTAAAAAACGTTTTTCGCTAAAATTTTAAATATTTCAAAATAATTTTGATGCAAAATAATTCGTTTTTGTAATATAAACATTTCTTCTATATGTCATTTTAACCCGCGCCTACTTTTTGGAGGCGTTTTCATGCAAAAACCATTTCTATACATTTTAGATTAGATTAGATTAGATTAAGATTAATTGTTTTCTTGTTTATAATACAAATAATTTATGTTACAAAAATCATTAAGCATGGCTTTGCGTCTGCCTGATTGACATGAGATTAAACATTTAATAACAAGTTTGGTTTTAATGTATATTATATTCTTGAATTTAAAAAGATTGAAAAAATATATAAAAGCAAAACATACTAAAAAGTTAAAAGTTCTCAGTTATAATTTTACAACTGTAATTAGTTGCAGCTTTATAGAAATAAAAGAGTTGTTTTACATCGCTGGACTATGTGGGATATAATTGAGTCGTATTAGTTCGCCTCTCATCTTAAAGAGAGCCGAAATCAGTTCATTGCTGTTGTCATTGTGGAAGTAATTTTTTTCAGACAGATTGTGTTTTAAAACGCTGTATGTAACTCGGTGAACGGATGATGAAGCCATATTTACGCAATCCGCTCTGTATTGTTCATCTACTTTGGCAATAAGATTGCCAATCACATCCTTATGGTATCTTTCATTTCCATAAGCTAAATTGCATTCGAAACTGCAGTATGTTGCTAGCTCCTCGAGTTTTTTATACCAGAGCGTATTTCTGTCTATTACCTTCTTGGCAATTATTTTTGGAAATCTATCGTCCGACAGTTCTAAAACTTTAATTACATAGTCTACATGCAATTTCAATGATTTAATAAAAAGCGGTGATAGTCCTGTTTCGATATTAATCATATAGTTTGGTGTTGTGCTTGGTAAGTTAAAGCATCGTTTTATGTAGTATCTAAGGAGTTTCTCTACTGTTTCATATTGACAATATCCCCAAGACTGCGCTGCGTACATCATAACAGATTCTGATACAGCTTGAAAGACCTTGTATTTTACGCTGTGGTCAATTTGTTGATTTGAAAAATATTTTTTCCATGTAGCCGATATGGCACTTTTAGCTTTTATAAGTCTTTCCTTTAGATGTGGTTCCATACTAAGATTACTAGCTATTGTCACCCCGAGATATTTATAGGTTTTCACAATTTCAATGGGCTGTCCGTTGAGATGCCATTTTTCATTTCTGCACTCCCTACCAGCTCCCTTCTTAAGAATCATAATTTTTGATTTTGTAAGGTTAACCGTAAGATTCCATAATTGGCAGTACAAATCAAGACGGTTAATCATTAATTGTAAGGATTCTGGCGAATATTCAAATAGAACCACATCGCCTGCAAATAGAAGTGCCTTTATTAAATGTCCCGCAATCTCTATTCCTCAAGGTAAAAAGTCGGTGAGGTCATCGATGTACAAAGCAAAAAGATATGGGCTTAGTGTACATCCCTGTCTTACTCCCATAGTTGTTTCAAACCATTCTGATGTTTCGGTTCCGCTCCAGACACTCGATTGGTTGTCCTGGTATATATTTTCGATAACCTTCCCGAACTTTTGGCTCATCCCAGCGTTATAAAGTTTGAATATTAAAGCTTTTCGATCGATATTATCGAAGGCTGCCTTGAAATCGACGAAAAAGCTGAATAGTTTCTTTTTTTGTTCGATGAATGACCCAGCTATATTTTGCAGTACAAAAATGTTGTCTACGGTTGAATAACCATTCCGAAAACCTGCTTGGAATTCTTTGATCAAATGGTTGTTTTCGATCCAAATTAACATACGCTCATTTAAAAGTTTTGTGAAAATCTTATAAGATGAGTTTAGGAATGATATTCCACGATAATTTGCGGGATCAGCGATATTACCTTTTTTGTGAATCGGATATATTATGGCTTGTTGAATTGTTGGGGTAGGTTGCCTGTTTCCATCATCCCATTGAAAATCACCGCTATTTTGTCGATAAAATTGTTTGTCGCATACTTAAAAAATTCAACGGGTATCCGATCAGCGCCAGGTGCCTTTCCATCTTGAAGTTTTTTTAGAACGTTACCTATTTCTCCCTGTGTAATAGGTGCATCTAGAATTTCATTTTCTATTAATGGGATTGCGTAGTGAATCGGCAGTATGCTACTTTGTTGCTTCAATAGCGTTTGGAAGTGGTTCATCAGTGTCCTTGCGTCTAGCTGAGTGCCAATTTGGGGTGCTCTGTAGTTGCATTTTTTAATTGCACACCAGAACTCCTTTGTATCTTTACAGTTCACCAATTTTAAAGCTTCGTTTTCAAAAAATCTTTTCTTTTTCTTCATACATATTTGCTTAAAAGCTGTATTTGTTTGGCAGTACATTCTTTTGAAGAAATGATCTCCAACCTTTCGAAAAACTTTTAGCCATCCAAAAGATATTCTTCTCAATGTTTCACACTCGGTGTCAAACCATTTTTCTTTAAAAATGTTTCTTTTTTGATGAGCATGTATTTTTGGCGTGTAGGAAATTTTTATTAAATTGTCGATATCCGTTATAACGAGTTGAGTAGTTGTCTGCAAGTTGAGGTCGAGTTTTCGTCTATACTCCGATGCATATGATTGTTTCCACATCAGCTTATGGGGTAGTTGTATCGTTCTTGTATCTTCTCTTTCTGTCGGTGACAATAGGCATATGGTCTGAGAACTGTTGCGTCAAAACTACAAGATCATTTACTAAGGATATCCATAATCCACGTACCAAGCAGTAATCTATGACTGAACATCCTTGTTGTCCTATGAATGTATACTTTCCACTGAAGTCTGAATTGGTTGTACCATTTAGTATATGAAATCCGTGAGAATCACATAATTCTAATAATTTCACTCCCTTTGCATTTGTGGTTACATCTTCTGATTTTCTCACTTTACCTGCGAATCTATTTTCCCTTCCCTCTTCTTTTCCTATTCTGGCATTTAGATCACCTATGATAATCATATCGTCGTATTTACAGTGTTCAATTGCTTCCACTAACGCACCAAAATCTCTTTCCCAGTTGTTACAGTTGATATAAATTGGTTGTATATATAGTTTGTTTGATTCAATTGATATTTTTAAAAGTTTAATTTCATTTACCGATTCAAATTCAAAGGATAAGTTGTGTTTGGAACTATGTTTTTTATATCCAAAGAAGCATCCCCCACTTGCTCTTCCTCTTGTATTTTGTTTTACAGCGGAAATCCAAACAAATTCGAAGTTTTAAAACGGTTTAAATATAATTTATAATCTTCTTCTACTAAAAATGTTTCATACAGAAAAATAATATCAAATTTATTTATAAATTCATAAAAACCTACTTGTATTGACTTATTAATAAGGCCTTTGATATTATAGCTTAATATATTCAATTTATTTATTTCTATTAATTTAATTTCTATACATTATGTTCATGGCATAACAAAGCGAAAAACGATGTCTTTCGTCGAACCATAAATAATTTTGATAAACTGTCTAAAAAATATATTCTTACAATGACATTTTCTATATTTCATCGCCAAAAACCCGCAATTTTGAGGATATTTGTTTTAAGGATGGGATGGGATAGAGTATAAAACGATGCACACAGTGGATTGTAGCCTTCTCATATGTTTTATTTTTTTTTATACCCTATCCCATAGGGGTATATTAGTTTTGATACATAGTTCGTAACATAGAGAAATAATTGAGCTAGGTATACCTGAAAGTATATGGATCGAATCAGAATCGATAGCTGAGTCGATGTAGCCATGTCTGTCCGTCCATCCGTACGTCACCATATTTTGGCCCTTAAATTTTGAGCTAGAATAATGAAATTTTGTACACGTGCTTGTTGTTGCTCCCAGCAGAACAAATGTACATTTTTTTGAAATCCGCCTACAGCCACGCCCCCTTTTCAGAAAAACATTGTTAGAGATACTGAAAAAGTGTCTGAACTGTATATCTAGACAATCATAATTTCTATATTTTGTTAGCACAAAGTTTTTTTCCACCCCCAATTTTTGGGTCGTTTTTAGTAAAAAAAACTTTTTCGGAAAATTGTTAAACATTTCGAAGAAAGTTGTGATGCAAAACTATATGTTCTGTTAATATAAAAATTTCTTCCATATATTATTTTAAGCCACGCCCGTTTTTCGGAGGAGTTATCATACAATAACCATTTCTATACACTACCTCATTGCATAACCAGGCGAAAAACGGTGTTTTTTGTGGAACCATAAATGGTTTTGATAAACAGTCTGAACAATATGTTATGACAACGACTTTTTCTATATTTCATCGCCATAAATCCGAAATTTTGGGGATATTTGTCTTAATTATACCCTATCCCATAGGGGTATATTATTTTTGATACATAGTTTGTGACATAGAGAAATAATTAAGTTGTTTTTGGTCGAACCATACAAGATTTTGATAAACTGTCTGAAAAATATGTTGCGACAATTTCAATTTTATATATCTTTGCCATAAAATCCACATTTAAATGAAATTATTTTTTGAAAGGAATTTAAAATGATCCACACAGTGGATTGTAGCCTTCTCATAAGTTTTGTACACACTTTAAACTCGGTATACGGGAGTATACCGAGTATACTCCCGTAAACGAAAGTAGATTTAAATTTTTACCAATAGACCTCAATGAGTAAAAAAAAACTATGAAAACTATGAATAATAAAGTCGATTTCAATTTTTTATCAGTTTAAATGATCTTAAGCGCATTTGAAATCATTGGACTAATATTTCTTCAGATTATTCATGAATCACTTCCTTCTGGAATTTTTCCGGAATGTTGGAAGGAAGCGATGGTAACACCTATCGAAAAGATAAAGAACTACGATAAGCCGGCGGAATTCCGTCCAGTTAATATGTTGATGACTGATAATAAAATAATTGAAAAGTTAGTTTTTAAACAATTAATTAAAGACATGGAAAACAATAATCTACTTTCTGAATATCAGTCTGAATTTAGGGGACAATACAGTTGTGAGCCATTGTTAAATCTGGTGGTGACACAATGGAAAACAGAAGTGCATAATAAGATGGTAATAGTAGCGGTGTTCCTGGATCTTCAAAGGGCATTTGAGACTGTATCAATACCAATACTCATCGAAAAACTAAAACAATATGGAATAGAAGGAGTTGAGCTGAGTATACATCGAAATCTTCGCTAATAGCACTAGGGTCCTCAAGTAGCGATTCATGGAACGTTTCTGTTCATCATATACATCAACGACATGGAAAAAGTTTTGCAGTATTCTGAGCTAAGGAAAAAATCAAGAATGAAGTGATTCATTAATGATCTGAATAAAAATTGGTCCAATGATTTCAAATGCGATTAACATCATTTTCTGATAAAAAATTGAAATCGATTTTATTATTCATATTCTTCATCGTTTCTTTTAGCTCATTGAGGTCTATTTGTAAAAAATTTAATCTGCTTTCGTTTACGGGAGTGAGCTAAAATCCACTCCCGTATACCGAGTTTAAAGTGTGTACAAAAAACAAACAAAAAAACATATGAGAAGGCTACAATCCACTGTTCGGATCGTTTTATTAGCTATCCCAGCCCATTCTTAAAACAAATATCTCCTAAATGTCGGATTAATGACGATAAAATATAGAATGTGTCATTGTCATAACATATTGTTCAGACAGTTTATCAAAATCTTTCATGTTTTGACAAAAAAAAACAATGATTTTCAAATGGTTATGCTATGAAGTAGTGTATACAAGAGGTTTTTGTACAAAAACGCGGGTTGATGATATCTGGAAGAAATATTTATTTTACCAAAACCAATTATTTCGCATCAAATTTTTCTTCGAAATGTTTAGGAGTTTTGCCGAAAAATCTTTTTTTGCGGAAAATGCTCCCAAAAAGTGGGCGTGCAAAAACTTTGTATTGACATTAACATTGTCTAGATATGATGTTCAAACACTTTTTCAAAATCTCTAACGGTTTGGTCTAAAACTATGTTTTTCTAAAGGGAGGCCGTGGCAGTGGGCTGATTTCAAAAATGTTTACACTTGTTCTGCTGGGAGCAGCAACAAACACGTGTACCAATTTTCATCATCCTAGAGCGAAATATGGGGCACAAAAACTGGGGACGTATGGACGCACGGACGGACAGATATGGCTAAATCAACTCAGCTATCGATTCTGAGTCGATCCATATACTTTGAGGTATACATAAGGGTATAATAAGAGCCTTAAGGACGAAAACGACGTTCTTTGAACAAGGCTTAACAAGATCGAACTGCTCTGCGAAGAGCTTCGTAGAGTAATTCTCTATCTTAAGGAAGATAATATGACTATAAAGAGTTAATTGAAAACACCTTATAAGCCAAGACTTTGAGCACTTTGCCCCGTGACTTCCGAATAACATACGGATGAAGAAGAACTCAGTCGCGAAACCGACTGGATTCTAAAGAAAATACCGGTAAAAAAGGAAAGCTGTATCATCTCCTGAGATTATAAACCGAAACAAAGAGATTGTTAACAAAACCAAACAGTTGAAACAACAGCCCCACCGCCAAATAATGTTATCGGTGTTAACGACTTCAACAAGTTGATTAAATCGTTGCCATTGTCGGGCTACCAAGTAAAACGCTCAGAAATATTCCATGGAGAGTCTGCGTAAAAGACCCGGAAAGCTACCGTCTGTTATCTCGGAAACTATCTAGCGAAACTGTTTTTCTATGTTATAAGCTTAATTTCAAAACAAAGATACCCCTATGGGACAGGCTATGGGATAGGGTATAAGCATATAAAAAAGCTACAATATACTGTGTGGGTCGCTTTATACCCTATACCATCCCATCCTCAAAATGATTTCACTCAAATGTTGGCTTTATGGTAAAGCAATATTAAAATTGACATTGTTGCAACATATTGTTCAGAAAGTTTATAAACATTTTGTATCTTTCGACAAAAACCAATGTTTTTCTCCTGCATATGGTATACAATTGGTTTTGGTTGGAAAATGCCTCCAAGAAGTGTGCGTGGGTTTAAATGATGTAAGGGCGAAATATAAGTTTCATCAAACATAATGATTTTGCATCAAACATTTTTTCGAGTATTTTAAAATTTTACCGAAAAACGTTTTTTTTTACTGAAAACGCCCTCAAATAGTGGGCGCAGCAAAAAAACATAATATGTTGTTCACTCAATTTTTGTAAATTCCGTACCATTTGGTCTAAAATAACGTTTTTCTAATAAGTAGGCGTGGCAGTGCGTGGACTTAGAAAACGTTTACACTTTTTCGAATAGCGCGTACAAGGATCACATGTACTAAATTTTACTATACTAGCTCAAAATTTAAAGCTTAAAAACTGGTTGCATACAGACAGACGGACAGACAGACATGGCTTAGTCGAGTCAGGTATCGATTCTGAGTCGCTAAATTTTTTCTTTGTGTTATAAACGGTTATACCCTATCCCATAGGGGTAGAGAAGTTTTGATACATGGTTTCTATAAATAACATAAATAGACAAAAAATTTGGGTAGATATAACTTAAAGCACAGACAATGATACCCAGATGAAGCAACTCATATAAAATTTTGTCGACACTTTTTACTTCGGATCACAACGTTCGGTAACAAATCGATTGTTAACAAATCGAAACAGTTGAAACAACAGCCCACCGCCAATTAATGTGATTTTTAATAAGTTGATTAAATCGTTGCCATCATCGGGCTACAAAGTAAATTCGCTCAGAAATATTACATGGAGAGTCTGCGCAAAAGACCCGGAAATATATCGGATACTATCTAGCGAAACTGTTTTTCTGTGTTATAAACTCAATTTCAAAAATAATATACCCCTATGGGATAGGGTATAAGCATATGAGAAAGCTACAATATACCTTGTGTATCGTTTTATACCCTATCTCATCCCATCCTTATAATTATTTCACTCAAATGTGGGCTTAATGGTAAAGAAATATTAAAATTGACAATGTCGCAACATATTTGTATATCGTTCGTATCGTTCGACAAAAACCAATGTCTTTATACCTTATCCCATAGGGGTATATTAGTTTTGATACATAGTTTGTAACATAGTGAAATAATTTAGCTAGTTATACCTCAAGTATATTGATTCTACTCAGAATCGATAGCTGAGTCGATAAAGCCATGTCTGCCCGTCCGTTCTTCCGCACGTTACCAGTTTTTGGGCCTTAAATTTTGAGCTAGAATGATGAAACTTAGTACACGTATTTCTTGTTGCTCCCAGGAACAAGTGTGAAAATGTTGGGAATCCGCCAACTGTCACGTCCCCTTTTTAGAAAAATGTAGTATAAGTCCAAACCGTTAGAGATACTGAAAAAGTTCTGAACAATATATCTCGATAATAATAATGTCTATATTTTGTTCATACGAAGTTGGGGGCCCATCTTTTGGGGGTGTTTTTAGTAAAATCCTTTTTTCGGTAAAGTTTTGAACATTTCGAAAAAAATGTTGATGCAAAATCATTGGATCTGTTAATATAAATATTTCTTTTATATATCAATTAAGCCCACACCCACTTTTTGGAGTCGTTTGGAACCATAAATAATTTTTATAAACTGTCTGAACAATATGTTCTGACAATGCCATTTTCTATATTTCATCGCCAAAAAGCCGACATTTTGAGGATATTTGTTTAAGGATGGGATGGGATAGGGTATAAACTGATCCAAACAGTGGATTGTAGCCTTCTCATATTTCTTTATACCGGTCCCTGATCGGGTGTCAGTTACGCTGTCCCTTAGGAGAACTTCGAAAAATAAGCGAACGCCGGCCAAGGGGCGGACCCAACGGGTTGACTGGTTCCACAATGCGAAATGCTGACACGTCCAAATAGCTCGAGCCACGCGTATCCGGTAGCGACGGAATATATGCAACACTATCCCAGTGCGCCGGGACAGTGGGAACAGGTTGAAAAATGAAAATTATATGTCTGCGAACCTGGTATGGTTCGCTGTCGTGCTCTTATCTCGTGGGCCAAGTGCATCATTTTAATTTGGGATGCTATACGATGTCGGTAGATAGTTCAAAACAAAATTTTATTCAACGGGAAAACCGAAATGAATTGATTTTTGCTTTGTAAAAATTGCCATCTTATAGAATCAAAGTAGAAGAATTTCTCTGATCATTCTCCGGTCATTGTAACAATGCTCGTGTCAGTCATTAGAAATGAAAAACCACAAATATTAACAAAAGGGAAAACCAACTGGGAAGGCTTCGAAAACGATATTGAAAACAATATTCGACTGGGTGTATCGCTTAGATCCCCATTAGAACTCGAAGTCGCGGTTGAATCCTTTCTCGGTAAGAGTCAAAAAGCAGCATAGAATAATACTCCTCAACAAAGCAAAATAATGGCCATAAATAAAGGTTTTTTTCAATAAGTGCGCTACAAAATAAATAAAACAAAAACGGTTTTGGATGTCAATGAAATTGTAAAAGTACGAACTCGATTTCTTTTGAATGGCCACCACGGGCACGCTTGCATAAGTCCAGACGCTGAACCCAATTTTCGAGGGTTTTCAAGCATAAATCGGCCGATACTGCTGCAATTTCACGTTCGATATTCGTACGAAGTTCATCAATCGCCGCTGGCTTGTTGGCATAGACCATAGACTTGACGCACGACCGAGGCGGCTAACCGACTGGACCATTTCGTGAGATAACACGTTCTCCAAATTTGGTTTCCAATAAATTGATTGTGGCATTCGCTGTGTGGCTTGTGGCGCCGTCCTGTTGGAACCATATGTCCTCCAAGTCCATATCATCTAATTGGGGCCAAAAATATTCGGTTATCATTGAACGGTAGCGATTCCCATTCACAGTAACGTACCGGTCTTGATCACCACAGAAGACGTAAGGCCCAATGACGCCGCCGGCCCATAAACCACACCAAACCGTAATTTTTTCGGGAGTACGTGTGGATTGCTGCCAGAAATGAGCCTCATCACTGAAGATGATTTTTCGATGAAAATCCGAATCATTTTCAAGTAGTTGCTCAGCCCAATTCACGAACATACGACACTTCTGGTGGTCAAGCGGCTTCAGTTCTTGCGTCAATTTAATCTTGTAAGGATATAGGCCAAGATCGTTTCGCACAATTCGCCACAAGCGTGTAATAGAAACTTATCTGCAAATCCTAATCGCTTGAAAGAAATCGAATTATTCGCTCTGTTGGAGTCTTGTATGGTTCGACAAAAACCAACGTTTTTCTTCTGGATATAGAATGGCGAAGGGTATACAAATAGTTTTTGTAGGAAAACGCGATCAAAAAGTGGGTGTGGGTAAAAATGATATATAAACGAAATGCTTGTATTATCCTAACCAATATTTTCAATCAAAATTTGTTTCAATGCAATCAAATTTTACCAAACAACGTTTTTCACTAAAAATTCCTCAAAAAGCAGGCGTGGCAAAAAAAACTCTGTACTGACGAAATATGGGCATAACGATTGTCTAAATAAATGTTTAAAGCTGTTCTGAAGGCAGGGGCAGGGATCGTATATACCACGTTTCATTATGCTAGAGCAAAATTTATGGCCTAAAAATCGGTGACGTACAGACGGACGGACGGACAAACAGACTTGGCTTAATCGACTCAATTAGCGATTTTGAGTTTGGGGAATATCTAGCTAAATTATTTCTCTATGTCACAATCTATGTATCAAAGCTAATATACCCTTATGGGATATGGTACAGAAAAAGAAGTTCTCGCGCGCACAACTTGACAGAATTAATATTGAAAATATTAAAAATATATCCGATTTGATTAACTTGACAGTGTAGTTTGCGAGTATGCACGATTTTTAAAAATTTTCCAAAGGATAAAAATCCGTTATTAAAATCTTGTGTTTTAACATTTACTCTAATAGAAACATGATGTCTCTGAATTAACATTCCTTCAAAACATGGCCCTGCTGATAAGGAAGCTTTTTGGTTATCATTTGTTTGTTTATAATACACTATCGTTGTTTATAAGTACTTCATATCCCCCTTTAGTTTTATACTAGTTAAAAAAATGTACCACATTGATAGAATCGCGTTTTTATCTAGTTCATTTATCGCTATCATAATAGAGAAAATTATTAATGGTGTTTGTTCAATAAGTGCGATAATGAAACTAATATCGTCCTGACTGAAGATACTTGTCATTGATAACATCATTTTCATTTAATTAAACATATCTTTTATGGTAGGTATTAACAATGCGTTTTTATACCCTATCCCATAGGGGTATATTAGTTTTGACATTAAGTTTGTAACATAGTGAAATAATTTCGCTAGATATAGCTCAAAGTATATGGATCGACTCAGAATCGCTAGCTGAGTTGATTTTGAGGCCAAACCATAAGAGATATTGAAAAACTTTCTGAAGAAGATTTCGAGACAATCTTAATGTATATATTTCGCCTATAAAAAATTTTTTGCCACGCCCACTTTTTGGGTGCGTTTTGAGTAAAAAAAACGTTTTTCGGTAAAGTTTTAAACATTTCGAAAAACATTTTATTGCAAAATCATTGGTTCTGGTAATATAAACATTTCTTCCATATATTATTTTAGCCCGCGCCCACTTTTTGGATTGGTTTTCATACAAAAAACATTTCTATACACTACCTCATTGCATAACCTGGTTTTTTGTCGAACCATAAATGATTTTAATAAACTGTCTGAACAATATGTTCTGACAACGACATCTTACATATTTTATCGACAAAAATCCGATATTTTACGGATATTTGTTTTAAGGATGGGATAGGATAGGGTATAAAACGATCCACACAGTGGATTGTAGCCTTCTCATATGTTTTTATACCCTATCCCATAGGGGTATATTAGTTTTGATACATAGTTTGTAACATAGTGAAATAATTTAGCTAGGTATACCTCAAAGTATATGGATCGACTCAGAATCGATAGCTGAGTCGATTTAGCCATGTCTGTCCATCTGTACGTCACCAGTTTTTGTACCCTAAACTTTGAGCTAGAAGATGAAATTTGGTACACGTGCTTGTTGTTGCTCCAAACAGAACAAGTGTAAAAAATTTTGAAATCCGCCCACTTCCAAGCCCCTTTTTCAGAAAAATTTAGTTTTAGGCCAAACCGTAAGAGATACTGAAAAAGTGTCTGAGCAGTATATCTAGACAGTCATAATGTCAATATTATGTTTATAAAAGGTTTTTGCTGCGCCCACTTTTTGGGGGCGTTTTTAGTAAAAAAACATTTTTCGGTAAAATTTTAAACATTTAAAAAAAATTGATGCAAAACCCATGCCTTTGTGAATATAAACATTTCTTCGATAAATCATTTCAACACATTTTTATACACTACCTCAAAAACAACGTTTTTCTCCTGCATATGGTATGGCGTAGGGTATAGAAATGGTTTTTGTATGAAAATGTCTCCAAAAAGTGGGGGTGGGTTAAAATAGATATATGGAAGAAATGTTTACATTACCAAAACCAATTATTTTGCATAACATTTTCTTTCAAAATTCTTAAAATTTTACTGAAAAACGTTTTTCACTAAAATCGCCCCCAAAAAGTGGGCGTGTCAAAAAACTTTGTACAGACAAAATATAGACATAAGTATTTTATAGATTTCTTGTTCAGACACTTTTGCAAAATTTTCAAGGGCTCGGCCTAAAATTTGGTTTTACTAAAAAGAGGGCGTGGCAGTGGGCGGATTTCAAAAATGTTTTCTTGCTTAAAAGTTAAGGCCCAAGAACCAATTACCTGATGAATGGACATACAGACATGCTATCGTGCTATATAATCGACTCAGCTAGCGATTCTGAGTCGATCCATATACTTTGATGTACACCTAGCTAAATTATTTCACTATGTTACAAACTATGTATCAAAACTAATATACCCCTATGGGATAGGGTATATTAGTCTCACTCAACTTATTTACTTTGTCTCCCTCGGCTCTGCTATTAACTCAGAACAACAATATCTGATCAAAAATGAATTGCTCTTGGCAACAGCTTTTTTTGGGCTAAGAAAATAATTTACTAGTAAAGCCCCCACTCGAACTACTAAGAGGATCATTAATAAGACCCTGACCATCACAGACCTGGTCTATGGAGATGAAAGATGAACGATATCAAAAGTAGATGAAGAAAACCTTGATCGATTAGAGAGAAAATTTCTTCAAAAAATCTTCATCCATTTGCGTTGACGGGATGTTGAGACGAAGATTCAACCAAGAACTATGCATGAGCTGTACAGTGGCCCACTGAACTATACAGCGACATAGTATTTATTTATTTATTATTTGTTATAAATTTTTATTTTCTAAATAAATATTCAAATGTTAATTATTAAAAAATATATTAAAACAAACTCTATCCCATCCAATCCTTAAAATAAATATCCCCAATATGTTTTCTTTATGGCGATGATATATAGAAAATGTCATTGTCACGACATTTTGTTCCGACAGTTTATCAAAATCTTTTTTGGTATGAAAACGCATCCAAAAAGTAGGCGTTGGCTAAAATAATATATGAAAGAAATGATATATGAAAGATATGACCATAACCAATGTTTTGCATCAAAGGTTTTTTTTCAAATTGGTTAAAATTTTACAGAAAAATGTTTTTTTACTGATAACGCTTCTAACTGCCACGAGATGTGCAGTCAGCTGGATTATATTATGATCGCACATGAAACCAAGATTCTCTCGGTGTAGTGGAAAAACGTTCTGAGGTGCGATTGGCTATACACACCGACCACCTGAATGGCAAAGCCGAGAGCCAATGAAGAGCAATTGCCAAATCGGTCTACGCGAAAACTTACAAATTTTTTTTCAGTTTTTTGACCAACCGAGTCAAAAGAATTGCTCCACAAAGTTGGAGTCGTGGAAGTGAAACAACTTTAAGAGGTGCTACTCTGCTCTTAGCGGCGAAGATCGAGCAGGTAACATGACAGGTAGAGTCCGTACTCCTGCAGTATACTACTGCCGCGTATTCATCTAGCGAAGCATCCCAAAATGCATGAAAGTGAACATTTTTTTTTAGATGTCAACATATTTCGTGGAATAGGTACAGCTTCTCCTGAGATAATTGCAGGGCATACAAATTTTAACGAATCGAATATTTTCGACGATTCTGATAGAGTACGAAGTTTAGTAATTGATGTATTATTACTTAAGTTAGCCTTATAAGAAAAGGTATCTCGAGCAGGTGACCACTGTAACCCTAGCAATTTGACAGAGTTGTCTTCTTCAAAGTCCTTCGGAGACATTTCTCATTGGTCTTCCGGTAAGCTTAACAGTGACCAGCAGTTCGTGGTCCGTTTCCGAAGGTTAATAAGGTTACGGAGAGATGTAACTTCATCAGTCGCTCTCCAACTCTCGTAGTGGTAAGTTGACTAGTCTGTGCGGAAGTGTTTTTCAATTGTGAATTAGTGAAGAAGTGGCAAGTAAGCCAATTAATATCTATCGACCACGTGGAGTAGTGGTGCTATCACCTGACTCAGGAGTGGGAGTCGTGGGTTCGAGCCCAACCAGACCCCAGTACTTTTAAATTTTTTCCAAGTCATCCGGTGGAGAAAACAACCAAAAAAGAGTGTTTCGGCCGAATTACCGGCTATGGAAACCGGTGCGGTGAAAGAAGTCCCGCAAGAGGGTGGAAGTAGGTCGCCGACTAATAAACGGCAGAAGCTGGCGTTGCCTGCATCGCCATCAACACCAACAACATCATCGGCATCTGCGACGGCAGGTATGCCAACAAATAAGGTACCAGCGACAACAAAAGAGGCTGCACCAACAACAACAGCAGCAGCAAGTGAAATGGCAACAACCCAAATGGGAAGGCGGAGGAAGCTAAATCCGATGCCTAATCTGAACGTGCGGAGATGTATGCAGGAAGCGGAAAATACACCGCTGCCAACAACAATGGAAGAAGAGGAGGAGTGCAACTCGGACCTCGATGAATCCGCGTTCGATGAAGGGGAACCCCGCTACGTTGGCGAGGGAAACCCGTACAAAGAGCTCGCAGAGGTTGACGAAGCGCAGCCTGCTGTGAATGATGAGGAGGCCAAGTTGAGCATCCTCATCGCACAGTTAACGGCTAAACTCGAAAAAATGCGAGAGGCCAGACAAAAAGATGCCCTCGTGGAAAAAGAAAGGAGGCAGAGGCTGAGACAACAAATCGAGCTGAAAGCGAAGCCAATGCTTCAGCAGAATAAACTGCAACCAATGCAGCAACGGTTTGCTATGCAACAGCAACATCAGAAGAAGCAACGACAACAGCCGCAACAGCAGCAGCAACAACAGCAGCACCAACGAATGCAGCAACAACAACAACAGCCGCAACAACACCAGCAGCAAAGACAACAGAAGCAGCAGATGCAACCCCCAAAGGAAAAGAGGGAAGAAGTACCCCCCATCAACGTAAGTTACCTCAGTACTAGTGATAGTATTAAATTGTGTAAGAGATACATAAAGGATTTCGCGGTCAAGCATATCTCGGCCCAAAATCATAAGATTGTTTGTAATAGTATTGAGGACTACAAAAAAGTCCGCAAAGCACTGGAGGGGGTTAAGGCAGAGTACTTCACGTACACGCCCAAAACCGAAAAATTAAAAACAATGATTCTAAAGGGAATCGATCCCGCCGCTGTTGATGCGGAGGAGCTCTTAAACGAGCTCAAGAGTTTTGATAGCGACGACCTTAAGTTCGTCGGTGTAAAGCCGTTTTCCGCGGTTAAGGGTAGGAGTGGTAACCGAAGGTTACCATTTTTCCTTGTACAACTAACCCCCAATAGCAAAATCGATAGTCTACGCAGAATCAATCGCGTATACTATCATGCTGTAAAATGGGATAAATTAAAAAGGACAGATCGCATATTGCAATGTATGCGCTGTCAGAGGTTCGGGCATGCCGCTTCTAACTGCAACATGCAGATTAGATGCGTTAAGTGCGACGAGGACCACATTTTAAACGAATGTCCTCTAGGTAGCGATAGAGTAGAAGATATGAGCAAGCTCATATGTGTTCTTTGCGGGAATGCGGGGCACCCTGCTAACTATAAGGGATGTCCTGTATTCCAACAGAAAAAGAAGAGTATGCTAGCTCGGAAACAGGCTGTAGAAGAAGAAAGGCGGCTTAAAAGTCGCTCTTTCACAAATAGGGTTGAGCCCAACATGTCCTATGCCCAAATGGCAGCTGGAACGGGTAGCTCCCAGACATTAAACAGGCCTAAGGTTGCTGAAAAAGCACCTGAAGCCGATTTGGATATGAAAAAGTTCTTGCTGTCATTAGATAGCAAGATCGATCAGTTCCAAAAACAACTAAACGAGCAAGCAGCTAGAATAGATCATATCTATTCGATGTTTGCCGTGTCTAGCGCGCCATGAATATGATGAGTACGCTGGATGAGGTAAACTTTAGGATCCTAGCTGTGAATGTTAATTCATTAGTCAGGGTCGAGAGAAGAACCGTCCTTACAAACCTGTTGAAAAACCAACTCCCGGATGTAGTTTTGGTCAGCGAAACTAAGCTAAACCAGAAACACAAATTGGGATACAGCAACTACCATGTAGTGAGAAGAGACCGACCCCACTCCTCCCAAGGGGGTGGGGTCGCTGTCTTATTACGCAAAGGCTTACGCCATAACATTATATATAGCGGGGATGTACGTAGGTTCCAGGTGTTGGAAGCATGCATCGTATGCATTCCTCTCCATAGTCGGAGGAGAATGTATGTGGTGTCGCTTTATGCACCTGAAGCAACTCAACAAACTCAATTTATAGCAGAGCTCGAGACACTTTTTCGTTGCCTACAGCTTCAATCGGCTGATAATTATTACTTTTTGGCCGGTGATCTTAACGCTAAGCACGCGGCTTGGGGAAATGCAATCTCGAACACTAGAGGTCGACTGCTTCAAAATTGGAGGGAGCAAAATATGATTGAGTACAAACTTAGTTTGTACGCGACGGATATCCCGTCTTTCCCGAGAGGAAATTCTTTTCTGGACTTAGCCCTTATGGACAATAGACTAGAACTGACAAATAACGAACACGCGCGGAACTGTGTACGAGCATTCGATTACGATGACAGTGACCACCTCGGACTTGATGCCGTATTCAGGATCCCAAACGAGCAAACTCAACTGGAGGAGTTCGACCAAGTGCGTTCTTTCGACTATCGAAAGACGAACTGGCCGCGCTTCACCAGAGTCGTAAAGCGAGAATTACGTTTGAGCGAAATCATCCCTCCAACAAACAGAAACCTGACAAACGATGAAATTGACCAAAATTTATTAAAAATGAATGAGGTCATCACAAGGTCAATGAACCTAGCTATCCCTGAGGTAACTAGTTCTGACGACCAGACGGAGAAGTATCGAACGCCAACAATCGATGCACTCCACAAACACAAATGTAGGTTGGTCTCTAGGCTTAAACGGCTGCAGAGACAATTTACGGACAGACGAGACCCGGAGATTCGGACATTGAAGTCATTGATCAAAAACCTTAAACAGCTAATATCGGAAAATTATAGAAAATCTGTAAGTTTGTACTGGGGCAAGAAAATTCAGGCTATAAAAACCAGTAGCCCGAATATGTTCCCGCAAATAAATAAAATATTCAGGCGAAAAGATCATAATGACATTCCATGTGTCCGAATTTCCCAAACGACAGAGAACAGACAGACGCTCACGACTGTCGGTATAAGTCCGGAAAGTGTAGACTCGAACGACGGATTTTTCACGATCGAAGATCCTCAGGAGAAGGCGAATTCGATAGGCGCTATCTTCGAGACCGTGTATACGGTGAACAGTCCTGTTCGCCCAAATCGCGATATTGAGGAGAGAGCCTTTCTGAATCACTTTTATCTACGTACCGAACTCCAAGCTTGGCGATCTGAGAATAACGGTTTTACCGTATTCAATGACGAAAACCCTTCAAATGGCATAGTCGCCAATAGCATGATGCTGTTCGTTCAAAAAGATGAACTCCTGGACATCTTCGTATCACTGAAAAATAAAAAGTCGGCGGGAGAGGACGGTGTCCCAAACGTCGTATTGAGACACCTGCCAGTGGAAGCAGTCGATATTTTCACCACGCTGTTTAACAATGCACTGAATAATGCACATTATCCGGTGCACTGGAAAACGGCGGTGGTACATCCTATCCCCAAAAAGGGCAAGGACAAAACAAACCCAGCTAATCTTCGGTCAAAAAGCCTTCTGCCGAATGTAAGCAAGGTATTTGAGAAAATAGTCAATAGGGCTCTGCTTGAGTGGGTCGAGGAAAATAAAATTATCCCGGAAAATCAGTTTGGTTTTCGAGCGAGGCATGACACCATTCATGCCGCGTCGAAACTAGTCTCCGACATCCAATGGAATAAATCCAAAGGACAATGCACAGGGGCCTGTCTGGTTGACTTTGAGAAGGCCTTCGACACCGTATGGTTAGAGGGGCTTTTCTACAAGCTGACCAGACTGGGCATGCGTAAGCCCATGCTATATATGATTTATGAAATGCTTATGGGAAAGAAGTTCGTTGTCAAATGTGGCAACGTAACTTCGAGTAAAGTCTTTGAAATTAAAAACGGTTTACAACAGGGGGCGGTGAACTACCCGATATTGTTTAACATTTATACAAGTGATCTTGTAGGTTCTCTCAGGCACGCTATAGCGTACGCAGATGATTTAGTGGCGTACAGATCAGGTCCGAAAATCGAGGTCATCAACATACTTTTGCAACGTGACTTCGATCACATTAAGGGATATTGCGATGACTGGAAATTGAGGATCAATTTCCAAAAAACCGAAACAATTCTGTTTAGGACCCCACTGCATAGGGCTTCTTACGATACCAGAAAAAACTGGAAAAATTTGTGTATCATTGGACAGCATGGACGGCCGTTAGCGGTGAGAAGTGAAGTCAAATACCTTGGCATCTGGCTTGACAAGTTTCTATATTTTAATAAAAATGTGGATGCTTGTCTGGCCAGGGCTAGGGGGGCTTATGCTCTGACAAGGCGATTGTTTCAAAACAGTCAACTTGATTCAAGGGTGAAAGTCATTTGCTACATGGCCCTCATAAGGCCGATCATCGCTTACGGTTATCCCGTGTGGTTCAATGTATCACCATCCTACATGGAAAGGATACGGCTATTCGAGAGGCGTTGTCTCCGATCCTGCTTAGGGTTGTACCGAACACCAGACTCCGAGTACATAAAATACTATCGGAACGAGGTTCTATACAATGGGGCCCAGTTGAACAGAATTGACAATTTCCTAATTAAGGTGAATCGAAGGCACGCTGCAAGGGCGATGGCTAGCGACAACAGCCTGATCTTCGGGGCTTATTACCCCAATGAAACATATATAGAGAGTGCGCTCATGTCTGGCTTTATTCCACCAGAGGCATTTGTTTATATCGATTCGTTAGGGTTGGTACAAGACAGGAACGGTATCCCGGTTTTATACCACCGCTACCGTGACGCGCGTGACAAACGGCTAATCCGCGACGGGTACGTTGATAATGCTCCGGAGCTCCTCCGCTTTAGCACGGCGGTATCGGATCGCGATAGGATCGAGGCCGAAAGGCAGCGCACCGAATTCTGGTGGCTACACGAGGGAAGTGATTCAGCACTTCCTCTAGACTTTGCGGACTTTTAGTCCAATAACTAGTTCTTCGACAAATTAATTCTAGTACTAGGTCTGTGGCGGGGATTGTGCTCCATATTGGCGTACAATATGGGTGGTTGCATGCTGCCTGTGGACCAAAAGACTCGATCAGGATGGCGACCCCTCGCGGCATATGCAGCGAGGGCTCGCCAACCAGATTATAATTAGGTTTAAGTAGTTAAGTAATCTTAAGTAGTTAAGCAGTCTTAAGTAGTTAAGTAGTATTAAGTATTTAAGTAGTATTAAGTAGTCTTAAGTAGATTAAGTTTTTTTTTATATAAAATTGTCACTAATCAAAGTTTTTTAAATTTTTCTTTGAAATATAAATTTATTTTAAAATAAAAAAAAAAGAAACTTGAAGCCGAAAGGCAAAATAAAAAACTGTTAGATGTAAGCTTACAGCGCCCGCTAAGGGCCATAATTTAGTTTAAGTAAATATGTTATTGATAAGTTAGATTTAAGCATTTTTGTCTAGTATTAAGTTAATATTTTAAGGAAATAAAAAATGAATTTAAAAAGTAGCACTCGACTGGCATTCGAGCTATCCCTGGTTCAATCCCCAACTTGGCGAATGATCTTTTTTTTTTTTTAACAAAAAATTATAATAAAAAAATAACAAGTGTTTTTTTAAGTCGTCCGTGGCGAAACGTGTAGTGGCGTCGGACGGGCAGGCGACGGGTCAACAGTCCAAACCCAGGCCAAGTCAAAAATTATTGGAGGCGTTTTTGCACAATCGCGAAATAACGAAGTTCATCGAGTGGGGAAATCGCCAGATGGAAAAACAAAAAATAGCGGGGTTACCCGCTCATACGGGACCGATGTCGATGATGACAAAAAGGAAGAAGAAGATGATGTGTATGCCGAATTTATTGAAACGGCGTACAAACACAGCTTAGGCCCCGCTGCCCGCTGAAGTGAAGGAGACGTCAGGGCCTACGACGTCAGCGGCAGCAAAAATTATACAAAACCAGCTTGCCTTATCAGTGGATGATGCTGTAGACGAAGTGGGATATGTATCCGACGAAGGGGAAGGTCGGTACACTACAGACGACAGCAACAGGTTTGCGGTACTGTCGACTGATGATGACGATGAAGATGAGGAGGATTTTCTAATTGCAAAGATCGATAATCTAAAATCCCAACTGGAGCCACTAATTATGGCTCTAAAACAAAAGCAGCAGGAACGTCGCGATAAGGAAAAAAAAACCAGCGACGAAAAAATGCGAGAAACGAAACTGCAACAACAACAACAAACACAAATAACAGCGGCACAAACCAGTGGTAAAACTGCGGCAAAATCAAAAGCCCCACAACCACAGTCAATGCCAGCAAAACAGCCACAGCAACCGCAAACCCAGCTAAAACAACAACAAAAACAGCAAGCTGAGCAGCAGCAACAACAACAGCAGAAGAAGCAACTGCAGCAGCGACAACAACAACAGCAGCAGAAGCAGCAACAACAACAGGAACAGCGGCAGCAGCAGCAGCAGCAGCGAGGACACCAGCAGCAGCCACAGCCGACTCAAAATAAAAAAGAAAAAGTGCCACCAATAAATACCTACAAAATGGACCTCAAGGAGACTATTGAAATATGTAAGTCGGCCATAGGCTCCAATTTTACAATTAAACGATTGAGTCAAGATAGGCATGCTATCCACTGCCTAACAGTGGAGCAGTATAAAATAGTTAAGCAATTGCTTGCAGACACCACAACGGAGTTCTTCACATTTACTCCGAAAGTAGAAAAGTGCCAGACGGTTGTCTTAAAGGGCCTAGATTCCTCAACGGATCCGCAGGCGCTGTTAAGTGAGCTCCGCCAAGTAGCGACGGGCGAGCTCGAAGTCGTAGGTGTAAAGCCATTCACCACAGTGAAGGCCAGACGGGAGAATCGGAAACTACCGATCTTCCTAGTACAGCT
This sequence comes from Rhingia rostrata, assembly GCA_949824845.1. Lineage (NCBI taxonomy): Eukaryota > Metazoa > Arthropoda > Insecta > Diptera > Syrphidae > Rhingia > Rhingia rostrata. The sequence continues at coordinate 100,504,649 of OX463756.1, forward strand.
ATCGCCCCAAAGCAAGATGGAAAAGTTGAAGAGTATCTCAGTCCTCAACTTCCAGGTTGTACGATGGGAAAAATTAAAAAGAGGTGACAGCATGCTTCAATGCATGCGTTGCCAAAGGTTCGGCCAAGCCTCAGCCAACTGCGAAATGCGGTCACGCTATGTTAAGTGTGGAGAGAACCACAACATAGGAGAGTGTAGTTTAGGAAAGGAGCGGGTCGATGACATGATCCTACTTAAATGTGCACTATGCGGTGGCGGCGGGCACCCCGCAAACTATCGGGGCTGTCCAAAGTTTCAGCAAATTAAAATTAATAAAAAAGCGAAGCAAACGGCTGTGTCGAATCAACCAGCCGTTCGCCCTCCCTCAATGTCCGTCAATCCCCAAATTTCCTACGCCCAAATGGCGTCAGGAAAGGGAAAAACGGTACAGCATCCACCTAAGGAAGCCAGACAGGCCCCCGTGCCTCAGGCTCCAGCAGTGGATGCGGATTTGTTGACTGCGTTGCGGGCCATTCAAGGTCAGCTAACCGGTCTTCAAAACCAGTTACGGGAGCAGGCGTCAAGAGTAGACTATATCTACTCCTTGTTGCCGAGCTTAACGCAAATTAGATCGTAATGGGCGCGCTGTCAGAGAGACCCTTAAAGATCCTGGCTGTGAATGTAAATTCACTGATTAGGATCGAACGTAGAGCTAATCTTTTCCAGTTGCTTACAGACCAAAGTACCGATGTGCTTATGGCTAGCGAAACTAAGCTAAACCAGAAGCATAAATTGACTAATAGTAATTACAATATCGTAAGAAGGGACCGACCCAACTCCACTCAAGGAGGCGGGGTTGCTATCTTTATACGAAAAGGCATTAGTTATAAGGTCATATATAGTGGTGAAATGCGCCGATTGCGGCTGCTGGAAGCCTGCGTCATATGCATTCCTCTCCAACAAGGGAAGCGACTGTATGTGATAGCGGCCTACGCACCGGAAGCACCTCAGCCTACACTTTTTACAACAGAGCTCGGAAAACTTTTCGAATCTCTAAGACTGAACTCAGTGGAGAACTTTTATCTTTTGGCCGGAGATTTAAATGCCAAACACGAAGATTGGGGAAATCAATTACAAAATCCTCGGGGTAACCATCTTTACAATTGAATGGTCCACTACAATGTTGAATATAGGATCGACATTCTCGCCACAGATAGGCCATCGTTTCCGAGAAGCGGTGCTTTCCTGGATCTTTTACTGCGAGACACAAGACTGACAGTAACTAACAGAGTAGGTCAACACCCGCGAAACTGTTTACGGACGATTGAGTACGACAGTGATCACTGCGGACTCGCCGCCGTAATACAGCTTCCGAACGAGCTTGTGGCGCTGGAGGAGTATGTGCCTGTGCATTCTTACAACTACGGTAAGATGCGCTGGCCTCGCTTCACCAACGCCTTATCAAGAGAACTACGTTCGAGGGCCATTTCACCCCCAAACAACAGAAACCTAACAAACAACGAAATCGACGAATACTTACAACAAATGGACGAAGCGATTCAACGAACAATGAACAGGACGATACCGAAAAACAAAGAACATGACATAACATCTACGTACAGAAACGCGACCATTGACGCACTACACAGACAAAAAAGCGGACTTCTGACAAGACTTAAACTCTTGTACAGACGACTGACAAACCCACGCGACCCGGAGTTATTGAAGATCCTCAGGAGAAAGTGGAGGCAGTGGGGGCTGTCTTTCAGGAAGTGTATAAGGTGAATGATAGCATTCGCCCGAACCGCGTCCTGGAAAACAATGCCCTACTCCATCATTTCTATCTCCGAAACGACATAACGCAATGGCGATCTGAGAACCGTGGTTTCACCCGGTTTGATGACGAAAACTTGGCAAACGCCATAGTCATAGTCGCCGAGCGACTTGGTCTAGTCCCCTGTTAATCTCGAAGGTGGAACTCCAGATCATCTTCGATTCCATAAAGAAAAAGAAGTCAGTTCCCGAAAAAGGGAAAGGACAACTCCAATCCGGCGAATTTCCGGTCGATAAGTCTCCTTCCGAGTATCAGCAAGGTTTTCGAAAAGATTCTCAATCGAGCACTGTTCAAGTGGTCTGAGGACAATAATATTATACCAGAGAACCAGTTTGGTTTCAAGGCTGGACATGACTGTATTCATGCCGCCTTCAAACTCGTCTCTGATATACAATGGAACAAAGCCAAAAAACAGTGCACGGGTGCATGTCTGGTTGATTTAGAGAAGGCTTTTGACACCGTATGGTTAGAGGGCCTCTATCTAAAGCTGACCAGACTTGGCATAAGTAAACCACTGTTATATATGCTTCATGACATGCTGACTGGTAGAACGTTTGTTGTCAAAAGTGACAGAATTACCACAGAATTTTTCATTAAGAATGGTCTGCAACAGGGAGCGGTAAACTCGCCGATTCTCTTCAGCATTTACACCAGTGATATGATAGGTAGTCTTACTCAGGCAATTGCGTATGCGGACGATCTTATCGCGTACAGAACAGCCTCTACTGTCGAAGTCATTCGAACTCTTTTGCAGCGGGACTTCGACAAGATCCAGAGATATTGTGATGACTGGAAGTTGAAAATCAACTTTCAGAAATCAGAAACTATCCTGTTTAGGACACCGTTGTCTAGGGCCTCTAGGGATACGAGAAAGAACTGGCGAAAGCTGGTGATCGTGGGACCAAACGGACAGCCACTGGCGAGTAAAAGTGTAGTAAAGTACCTTGGCATCTGGTTAGATCAGTATCTATATTTCGGAAGACATGTAGATGCTGCTCTGGCTAGAGCTAGGGGAGCATTTGCCCTGACAAGACGATTGTTTTATAGCAGTCGTCTTGACAGCAGGGTAAAGGTGATTTGCTACATGGCCCTCATTAGGCCGATGATTGCCTATGGGTGCCCGGTGTGGTTCAACGTTGCCCCATCTCAAATGGAAAAGATACGGGTGTTTGAGAGGCAGTGTCTGAGGAGCTGCCTTGGACTTCACAGAACACCAGTATCTGACTACACAAAATACTATTCCAACCAGGTCCTATACAACGGGTATACAACGGGGCCAACATAAACCGAATAGACAATTTTCTGGTGAAACTCATTCGGTTTCACGCTGCAAGAGCGATGGCTTCGAATAATAGTCTCATCTTTGGGGCCTTCTATCCCAATGATGAATATTTTGAGAGTGCGCGTTTAAGCGGCTTTATTCCACCCGAAGCTTTCCTATATTTGGATAGTCGAGGGCTGATACAGGATAGATCGGCGGTTCCGCTAATCTACCACGTCTTCCGAAGAACTGTGGATAGGCGGCTCCTATACGACCGAGACGTCGTCGCTCAGGGCGGAGGAGAGCGCCTGCGGTTCAGCAGGAGTGTGTCCGATTGGGACCGTCGGAGTAGGTCACAACAGGAGAACCTGTTGTGGTGGTTGAATGAAAGATAAGGATAGTTGACTTAAGATTGTTATTTTATGGCCGACTTACATAGTTTTAGTCTTAGGTTTAGGTGCACAGCAGCCATGGTGGCACAAAAAAAAAAAAAAAAAAACGTTTGCTGTGGCTGTTCTAGTTTTTAAGTTATTTTTAGGTAGCTTTAATTAATTTTAAGTAGTTTAAGTTAGTCGAATAAGTAGTTTTAATTAGTATGTAAGTTTAGATAAAATAAAATAAAAAAAAGACGAGGAACCAATTTTTTCAAAGTTTTCTTGGTAAACATTTTGTTACTTTATATTTTTCTATATTAGATAATAGGCCGAAAGGCATTAGAATTAAGTTATCGTATAATTTAGGGCGCCCGCATATAGAGCAAGTAAGTTAGTTAAGTAGTTGATAAGTAGGCTAGTTTTTTCATGAATTTTTGTCTAGCATTTAAGTTAGTTTTTTAAGAAAAACAAAGTAAAAAATGAATTAAAAAAAAAAAAAAAAAGATGTAACTTCATCATTTGAATCAGCTCCGGTCAATACGTCATCGACGTAGAAATCGTTGAACAATATTTCAGCCGCGCGTGGATAAGTGTCCATAGAATCGAGTGCATGTTGATATAACGTAAGAACGGCCAAGAAAAAAGCACACTGAGTACCATAGCTAACCGTTAAAAGACGATAGTGTTTCAATGGTTCTTCTATCGATTCTCTACAAAGAATCCGTTAAAAGTCTGCATGTTTTCTGGTTACACGAATTTGCCGAAACATCTTCTCTATATCGCCCGATAGAGTATACACGTGATGACGGAATCGAATACAAATTGAGTAGAAATCTCGTTGATATGTTTGATCGATTAGCAGTGCTTCATTAAGCTACTTGTTGTTACCAGACTTAGCTGATCCATCGAAAACTACCCTTACCTTCGTTGTGCTACTGTCTTCCTTTTTCACGGCATGATGAGGGAGATAATATCGTATATTCGATGGTTGTGTTACTTCGTTGGGTGGTATTTCTTTCATGTGCCAACCCTTTGGTATTCTTCCATGAATGCGACATGCTTTTCGCGAAGACAATTATTGGACGAGATTTTTCGTTCAGTGTGTTTGAACCGATTAAACGCGAGAGGTAAGCTGCTTCCGAAATCCTTATCTTCTTCCGACTTAAAGGGCAACTGGACTAAATACCTGCCATCAGGAAAACGAGAATGCAATCTAGCAAAAATATCTTCAGCGCATTGGTCTTCGACGGATAAATTGGATTCTTGAGATACTTCTTCAAGTCGCCAAAAACGCTTAAGATCAAACTCAAGTGTTGTATCTAATTGAGTACAATAAGAATCAACAATATGACATGTCAATGGGTTAGAGATGGCTATATTGCCAAAAACCATCAAACAAAAAATTTTTGGATTGAGGTCTGGCTGACCTTGTTGACCATGTATTGGCGATCCATTGAGTATTCTGAATACATTATCAGCGCCGATTAACATGTCAATATTACTTGGAGAATTGAATTTTGGTTCTGCTAATGTGTACGAGGAAAGAACTTTGCTGTCGTATATTGTAGACGCAAAAGCAGGAATTAGCGATGTGATTTTTGAAATAACGTAGCAATAAATCTCAACAGATTGATTGTTTACGAAAAAGTTGAATTGTAACTACTCCGTTTTTTACTCATGCTACTATTGAATAGGAATACGAGCAGACGTCCTAGACAGGCCCAAACGTTGAACTGTTTGCTCTGTAACGAATGAGACTTGCGACACTGAATCCAAAAGCAACCGAATGTTCCGCCGAACTTCTTGCTTGTCATGAACACGAGCTATAGCAGTAGGCAATACCGTTTGAGTAGAACGAATGGATTTAAACGAATTGTCTGCAGTATGAGAGCAAATCAAGGTTTGTTGCTTGTGGTGGGTTCGAAGTAGTTGAGTTTACATCTGAGGGAGTTGAAATGACGAATGTGTTTTTTGCAGTTGCCGATGGCCATGAAGGTGATGTAGAATTAGATAGCAAATAAGATGAGGAAGATGAAGCAGCGGATGTAGAGTTTGAAGACGAGGAAGATGGATGAACGAGAGTATGATGACGCGAACTGCATTTTTCGCAACGATCATTCGGCCGACATTTATTTGATGAATGTCCTTGACGTAGACAGTTATAACACAAGGACTGTTCTTAATGTTCTACGATCATCAATTGAAAGAGCAAGGAAATATTTACATTGCAAGAGACTGTGGTCGAGTTTACATTTAGGGCAACCATGTGTGGATTTTACCACGTGTGTTCAAATGACACCTTGAATTTTGCTTCTAGTTTGTGTGGAACGAGATGGTGCATAACATGATTCAAGACAAACGCAACGGCTCTATAAAAAGTCTAATATTTCCTCAAATGTTGGATCATCTCTTGACCAAATTAATTCAGCCCAAGCCAGCTTGGTTTCTGGATCTAGTTTTTAAAGTGAAATGTGTATTAGGCACAGATCACGATCGTTTGACTCGAGTAACAGATTACACAAATTACTTGATCCGCACTATCAGTAATTTTACGTAAAACTTTCACGTTTGAAGAACTCACTGTGGCAACGATAAAAACGATTAGATAAATGGTTGAACAATAATAGAGGTTCTATCATATCTGCTTTCCAGTCGATCCCATGCTTCTAAATAGTTCTTATCGGTATTCGCGATGTGTTTCAAAAGATTGCTTGCTTCACCACTAAATAAGGTTTTAAGTTATTAAAGTTTTTGTGTTGAAGTAAGAGATGCATTGCAATCTATTTAACCCCGAATGGAGTCCCTGAATGCAAGCCAGTCTTTATTATCGCCTGAGAATAATGGGATTGATAAATGAGGCAGCTTAACTGAAGTCGAAACACTTGAAGAATTTAATTTACTCTAGAACGATGCTTGATGAGTCGCTAATTGTTGAATAACTGAATCGTTGGACTTACTCGAATTAATGCTCATATTATTAAATTGATAAAAGACAGCGTTTTTCGCCTGGTTTTGCTATGAGGTAGTGTATAGAAATGGTTTTTGTATGAAAACGCCTCCAAAAAGTAGGCGTGGCTTTAAATAATATACGAAAGAGATTGTTTATATTAACAGAACCAATAATTTTGCATCACCTTTTTTCAAAATGTTTAACATTTTTCCGAAAAATGTTTTTTACTAAAAACGCCCCAAAAAGTGGGCGTGGAAAAAAACTTTTTATAAACAAAATAAAGACATTTTGATTGTCTAGATATGTTGTTTAGACACTTTTCAGTATTTCTAACGGCTTGGCCTAAAACTACGTTTTTATGAAAAGAACTGCAACGCCCCCTTTTCAAAAACTTTAATACTTGTTCTGCTGGGAGCAACAACAAGCAAGTGTACTAAATTTCATCATTCTAGCTCAAAATTTAAGGCCCAAAAACGTACGTACGGGCGGACGGACGGACAGACATGGCTAAATCGATTTAGCTATCGATTCTGAGTCGATCCATGTATACCTTCAGGTATACCTAGCCCAATTATTTCTCTATGTTACAAACTATGTATCAAAACTAATAAACCCCTATGGGATAGGGTATAAACATATTGGAAGGCTTCATTTAGTGGAATGAAGCCCACATAGTGATGTGGATGGTTTTATACCCTATCCCATCTCATTCTTTAAATTAATAACCCTTAAATGTGGGTTAAAACCCACAAAGAAATATTAAATTTGAAATTTTAGCAACATACTGTTCAGACAGTTTATGAAAAACTGGTATGGTTCGACCAAAATCAACTCATCAAAAATGTTCTCCTGCATATGGTATGGCGTAGGATAAACAAGCAAAAAAAAAGTTTTTTTATTAAAAACGCCCCCAAAAAGTGGACGTGGCAAAAAACTTTGTATAGATGGAATATAGACATTAGGATTCTCCAGATATCTTGCTCCGAACTTTTTTGAAAATTTTGAGCGGTTTGGCCTATAATTAGGTTTTGCTAAAAAGAGGGCGTGGCAGTGCGCGGATTTCAAAAATGTTTACACTTGTTCGAACAGCTAGCGATTCTGAGTCGATAAATATACTTTGATAAATTACTTCACTATGTTGCAAACCATGCATCAAAACTAATAAACCCCTATGGGATATGGTATAAACATTTCTTCTATATATCATATTTATCCACGCCCACATTTTGGAGCCGTTTTCATTCGATCCACACAGTGGATTGTAGCCTTTTTAACTTTAAATAAGGGGTATATTAGTTTTGATACATAGTTTGTAACATAGTGGAATAACTTAGCTAGGCATACCTCAAAGTTTATGGATCGACTCAGAATCGCTAGCTGAGTCGATTAAGCCATGTCTGCCTGTTCGTACGTCTACAGGTAACCGGTTTTTGGGCCTTAAATATTGAGCTAGGATAATGAAATTTGGTACATGTGATCCTCGTATGTTGTGTTCGAACATGTGTAAGCATTTTTAAAATCCGCCCATTGCCACGCCTCCTTTTTAGAAAAACCTAATTTTAGGCCATACAGTTAGAGAATTTGAAAAACTGCCTGAAAAATATATCTATACAATATGAATGTCTATATCTTGTCTTTATAAAGTTTTTTTCCCCGCCCAATTTTTGGGGGCGTTTTCAGTAAAAAACGTTTTTTGGTAAAATTTTACTAATCTCTTAAAAAAAATTGATGCAAAACAATTGGATTTTTTAATATAAACATTTCTTCAATATATCATTTTCACCAACGCCCACTTTTTGGCGGAGTTTTCATCCAAAACATTTTTATACTCTACGCCATAACATATGCAGGAGAAACACGTTGTTTTTGGTCGAACCATATAAGATTTTGATAAGCTGTCTGAACAATATGTTGGCATAGTTTCAATCTTAATATTTCTTTGCCATAAAAACCCACATTGAAGGGATATTAATTTAAAGGATGGTATGGGATAGGGTATAGAACGATCCACGCAGTGGATTGTAGCCTTCTCATATGTTTTTTTATTAACTTAAAATATTAACTTACCACTAGACAAAAATTCTTAAACATAAATTTAAATAACATGTTTTCTTAACCTCACTTATCGGCCCTTAGATGGCGTTCTTAGCTTATATCTAACAGTTTTATTGTTCTTTTCGGCTTAAGTATGTCTTGTATTTATTTTTATGTGTACATATCTTATGTTTAATTTTCAAAGGGAAATTAAAAGAACTTTGAGGAGTGACATTTTGCTTTTATATAAAAAGCTTAATCTAGATTAAAAAAAAACTTGAGACTACTTAGGACTACTTAACTACTTAAGACTACTTAACTACTGAATACGACTTAAAACTAACTTAATTATAATCGGGGTGGCGAGCACTCGCTGCATATGCCCCGAGGAATAGCCATCCTGATCGAGTCGTTCGGTCACCAGGCAGCATGCAATCAACCACATTGTATGCCAATATGGCCCCGGACATTGTACGTAATTAGTCTTAATTATGGAGTGTTGACTTAAAGTTTGCAAAGTCCTGAGAAAGTGCAGAATTACCCTCCTCATGTAGCCACCAGAATACCTACCGTTCGCTGCTTTTCAGCATCGGTACTATCGCGATCCCATACCGAAGTTCTAAGACGTATTGGCTCCGGAGCATTGTCGACATACCCGTCGCGGATTAGCCGCTTGTCACGCGCATCACGGTAGCGGTGGTATAAAACCGGGATACCGTTCCTCTCCTATACTAACCCTAACGAGTCTATATAAATGAATGACTCTGGTGGAATAAAGACAGACGGGGTAATAAGCCCCGTAGATCAGGCTTTTGTCGCTACTCATCGCCCTCGCAGCGTGCCTTCGAATCACCTTAATTAGGAAATTGTCAATTCTATTCAACTGAGCCCCATTGTATAGGACCACGTTGCGATTATATTTTATGAATCGGAGACAACGCCTCTCAAACTGCCGCATCCTTTCCATGTATGATGGTGTTACATTGAACCACACGGGACAACCGTAAGCGATGATCGGCCTTACTAGGGCCATGTAGCAAATGACTTTCACTCTTGAATCAAGTTGACTGCTATGAAACAATCTTCTTGACAGAGCATAAGCCTCCCTAGCCCTGGCCAGACAAGCATCCACATTTTTATTAAAATACAGAAACTTGTCAAGCCAGATGCCGAGATGCCACATTTGGCAACGAACCTCTTTCCCATAAGCATTTCATAAATCATATATGGCATGGGTTTGCGCAAGCCCAGTCTGGTCAGCTTGTAGAAAAGCCCCTCTAACTATACGGTGTCGAAGACCTTCTCAAAGTCAACCAGACAGGCCTCTGTGCACTGCTTTTTGGACTTATTCCATTGAATGTCGGACACTAGTTTCGACGCGGCATGAATTGTGTCATGCCTAGCTCTAAAACCAAACTGATTTTCCGGAATAATCTTATTTTCCTCGATCCACTTAAACAGAGTTCTATTGACTATCTTTTCGAAAACCTTGCTTATATTCGGCAGAAGGCTTATTGACCGAAGATTAGCTGGGTTTGTTTTGTCCTTGTCTTTTCTAGGGATAGGATATACCACCGCCTTTTTCCAGTGCACCGGATAATGTGCATTATTCACTGCATTGTTAAGCAGGCTGGTGAACATATAGACTGTTTCTATTGGCAAGTTCCTCAATACGACGTTTGGGACACCGTCCTCTCCCGCCGACTTTTTTTTTTAGTGATACGAAGATGTCCAGGAGTTCCTCTTTTTGCGCGAACAGCATCAGGCTATTGGCGACTATAATATTTGAACGATTTTCATCATTGAATACTGTAAAACCGTGATTCTCAGCTCGTCAGGCTTGGAGTTCAGTACGTAGATAAAAGTGATTCAGAAAGGCTCTTTCTTTAGTATCACGATCAGGGCTGTTCACCGTATACACGGACTCGAAAATAGCGCCTATCGAATTGGATCTTCGATCGTGAATAAACCGTCGTTCGAGACAACACTTTCCAGACTTATACCAACAGCCGTGAGTGTCTGTCTGCTCTCGGTCGTTTGGGAAATCCGTACACATGGAATGTCGTTATGATCTATTCGCATGAATACATTTTTATTTGCGGGAACATATTCGGGCTAGTGGTTTTGATTGCCGGAATTTTCTTGCCCAGTACAAACTTACACATTTTCTGTAATTCTCCGAGTTAACTGCTTAAGGTTTTTGATCAGTGACTTCAATGTCTGAATCTCTATATCTTGTCTGTCAGTAAATTGCCTACGGAGCTGTTTAAGTCTCGAGACCAGTCTGCGTTTGTGTTTGTGGAGTGCATCGATTGTTGGCGTTCCACACTTCTCTGTCTGGTCATCAGAACAAGTTACCTTAGGGATAGCTCGATCCATTGACCTTGTGATGACCTCATTCATTCTACTCTATCCTATAGGGGTATATTAGTTTTGATACATAGTTTGTACCATAGTGAAATAATTTAGCTAGGCACACCTCAAAGTATATGGATTGACTCGGAATCGCTAGCTGAGTCGATTAAGCCATGTCTGTCTGTCAGTCCGTCTGTAGTTCCAGTTTTTGGGCCTTAAATTTTGAGCTAGGATAATGAAATTTGGTACATGCGATCCTTTTACGTGCTGTTCGAACAAGTGTAAACATTTTTGAAATCCGTTCACTGCCACACTTCTTTTTTAGAAAAACCTAATTTTATGCCAAACCGTTAGAGATTTTGAAAGACTGTTTGATGAAGATATCTAGACAATCTCAATGTCTATATATAGTATATACAAAGTTTTTTGCCAATCCCACTTTTTGGTGGGGTTTTTCGTAAAAAACCTTTTTCGGTCAAATTTAAAAAAATTCGAAAAAAAATTGATGCCAAATAGGTTTTGGTAATATAAGCATTTCTTCAATATATCATTTTCACCACGCCCAATTTTTGGCGGAGTTTTCATCCAAAACCATTTTTATACTCTACGTCATACCATATGCAGGAGAAAAACGTTGTTTTTGATCGAACCTTACAAGATTTTGATGAACTGTCTGAACAATGGGGTATGTTAGTTTTGATACATAGTTTGTAACATAGTAAAATAATAAAGCTAGATATACCTCAAAGTATATGGATTCAACTCAGAATCGCTAGCTAAGTTGATTAAGCCATGTCTTTCTGTCGTCCATCCGTCCGCCCGTGTAGGTAACCGGTTTTTGGGCTTTAAATTTAAGCTAGGATAATGAAATTTGGTATTTGTGGTTCTTGTACGTGCTGTTCGAACAAGCGTAAATATTTTTGGAATCCTCCCGCTGCCACGCCCTCTTTTTAGTAAAACCTTACTTTAGGCCAAACCGCTCAAAACTTTGAAATAGCGTTTGAACATATTTTGTCCATACAAATCTTTTTGCCACGCCCACATTTTGTTGGCGTTTTAAGTAATAAACGTTTTTCGGTAAAATTTTAAAAGTTTTGAAAAAAAAATTTGATGTAAAAAAATTGCCACGCCCTCTTTTCGAAAAAACATAGTTGCAGGCCAAACCGTGTCTGAACAACATATCTAGACAATTGTAATGTCTAAATTTTGTGCACACAAAGTTTTTTACCACGCCCACTCTTTGTGGGCGTTTTTAGTAAAAAAGTTTTTTCGGAAAAATTTTAAACATTTCGAAAAAAATGGTGTAGCAAAATCATTGGCTCTGTTAATATAGACATTTATTCTATATATCATTTTTAGCCACGCCCACTTTTTGGAGGCGTTTTCATCCAAAAACCATTTCTGTACACTACCTCACAGTATAACCAGGCGAAAAACGGTGTTCTTTGTCGAACCATAAATGATTTTGATAAACAATCTGAACAATATGTTATGACAATGACATTTTTTCTGTATTTCATCGCCATAAATCCGACATTTTGGAGATATTTGTCTTAAGGATTTGATGGTATAGGGTACAAAACGATCCACACAGTGGATTGTAGCCTTCTCCTATGTTATATTGACAAATTTGTAAAGCATCTTGATTCCTATACCTATTTTCCTTATAATTTTATCAATGTGCTCCTTAACAGCTATCTTGGTATCTAAATAAATACCGAGATATCTAACAGAAGATTCCCAATTAATACTATTACCGTTGAATTAAAGGTTGCTGGTGTAAAGAAAACAAGACTTTCTTTCTATTCATTCAATATGGTTTTCCAGTTATGATAGGATTTTACTAATATTTCCAATCCATTTTGGAGATTCCTCTCAATGTTGAGAGCGAATTCATGGCATGAAAATATAGCGGTATCATCTGCAAAGATGGCTACATCGCAGTATGGTAATTTTGGATTGTCATGTGTAAATATGTTGTATAATATTGGGGCAAGAACTGAGCCTTGTGGAACACCTGATTGAACATAAACTAAGTCGGAAACACAACTATTAGCATGGACTTTAAAACTTCGATTGCACAAGAAGCTTTGGACTATATTGCAAATATATAGAGCAAAATGTAGGTTATCATTTTGTATATCAGGCCCAGTTGCCAAACTGAGACAAATGCCTTTTCTATGTCTAGTAAGGCCATATCTGTAGATTTCCCTTGACATCGATTTAATTTAATAAAGTTGCATTTTCTCAGTGCCTGGTGGGATGTGCTGTGGTGACGCCTAAAACCAAACTGTTCATCGGGGTAAATTTGTTGAACATCAATAAATTTTAGAATTTGTTCTTTCAATACTTTTCATATATTTTGCTGAGATGGCTTAGAAGGCTTATAGGTCTATAGCTTACAAGCTATTCGGAAGACTTGCCAGCTTTCAATATTGGTACCACTTTTGCAAGTTTCCAAATATCGGAAAAGTCTTGCATTTAAGGCATGCATTTACAAGAAGCCGGACAAATCGTATAACTGTTCTGGGCAACTGCTTGAAGTAAATATTTCTTAACAAATCAACCCTTGTCATGAAGATTATATATCTTCTTCCGTAACAAGTATTGGCTGAAAATGCTTGAATTGTGTTACTCACTATGGTGCTGGTATAAACATCGCCTAAATTTTGAGTGACGATATGGGTTTTGAAAAAGTTTATGGCAAGTGCGTTGGCTTTTTCGATATCCGTAAAGTACGTGCCCGACGAGCTTTTTAAAAAGGGTAACTACCTTATTTTAGTTTTTACTGATTTAACGTTCCAGAAGTTTTATCGGTTTTATACCCTATCCCGTAGGGGTGTAATAGTTTTGACATTGATGCCAAATAGGTTTTGGTAATATAAGCATTTCTTCAATATATCATTTTCACCACGCCCAATTTTTGGCGGAGTTTTCATCCAAAACCATTTTTATACTCTACGTCATACCATATGCAGGAGAAAAACGTTGTTTTTGATCGAACCTTACAAGATTTTGATGAACTGTCTGAACAATGGGGTATGTTAGTTTTGATACATAGTTTGTAACATAGTAAAATAATAAAGCTAGATATACCTCAAAGTATATGGATTCAACTCAGAATCGCTAGCTAAGTTGATTAAGCCATGTCTTTCTGTCGTCCATCCGTCCGCCCGTGTAGGTAACCGGTTTTTGGGCTTTAAATTTAAGCTAGGATAATGAAATTTGGTATTTGTGGTTCTTGTACGTGCTGTTCGAACAAGCGTAAATATTTTTGGAATCCTCCCGCTGCCACGCCCTCTTTTTAGTAAAACCTTACTTTAGGCCAAACCGCTCAAAACTTTGAAATAGCGTTTGAACATATTTTGTCCATACAAATCTTTTTGCCACGCCCACATTTTGTTGGCGTTTTAAGTAATAAACGTTTTTCGGTAAAATTTTAAAAGTTTTGAAAAAAAAATTTGATGTAAAAAAATTGCCACGCCCTCTTTTCGAAAAAACATAGTTGCAGGCCAAACCGTGTCTGAACAACATATCTAGACAATTGTAATGTCTAAATTTTGTGCACACAAAGTTTTTTACCACGCCCACTCTTTGTGGGCGTTTTTAGTAAAAAAGTTTTTTCGGAAAAATTTTAAACATTTCGAAAAAAATGGTGTAGCAAAATCATTGGCTCTGTTAATATAGACATTTATTCTATATATCATTTTTAGCCACGCCCACTTTTTGGAGGCGTTTTCATCCAAAAACCATTTCTGTACACTACCTCACAGTATAACCAGGCGAAAAACGGTGTTCTTTGTCGAACCATAAATGATTTTGATAAACAATCTGAACAATATGTTATGACAATGACATTTTTTCTGTATTTCATCGCCATAAATCCGACATTTTGGAGATATTTGTCTTAAGGATTTGATGGTATAGGGTACAAAACGATCCACACAGTGGATTGTAGCCTTCTCCTATGTTATATTGACAAATTTGTAAAGCATCTTGATTCCTATACCTATTTTCCTTATAATTTTATCAATGTGCTCCTTAACAGCTATCTTGGTATCTAAATAAATACCGAGATATCTAACAGAAGATTCCCAATTAATACTATTACCGTTGAATTAAAGGTTGCTGGTGTAAAGAAAACAAGACTTTCTTTCTATTCATTCAATATGGTTTTCCAGTTATGATAGGATTTTACTAATATTTCCAATCCATTTTGGAGATTCCTCTCAATGTTGAGAGCGAATTCATGGCATGAAAATATAGCGGTATCATCTGCAAAGATGGCTACATCGCAGTATGGTAATTTTGGATTGTCATGTGTAAATATGTTGTATAATATTGGGGCAAGAACTGAGCCTTGTGGAACACCTGATTGAACATAAACTAAGTCGGAAACACAACTATTAGCATGGACTTTAAAACTTCGATTGCACAAGAAGCTTTGGACTATATTGCAAATATATAGAGCAAAATGTAGGTTATCATTTTGTATATCAGGCCCAGTTGCCAAACTGAGACAAATGCCTTTTCTATGTCTAGTAAGGCCATATCTGTAGATTTCCCTTGACATCGATTTAATTTAATAAAGTTGCATTTTCTCAGTGCCTGGTGGGATGTGCTGTGGTGACGCCTAAAACCAAACTGTTCATCGGGGTAAATTTGTTGAACATCAATAAATTTTAGAATTTGTTCTTTCAATACTTTTCATATATTTTGCTGAGATGGCTTAGAAGGCTTATAGGTCTATAGCTTACAAGCTATTCGGAAGACTTGCCAGCTTTCAATATTGGTACCACTTTTGCAAGTTTCCAAATATCGGAAAAGTCTTGCATTTAAGGCATGCATTTACAAGAAGCCGGACAAATCGTATAACTGTTCTGGGCAACTGCTTGAAGTAAATATTTCTTAACAAATCAACCCTTGTCATGAAGATTATATATCTTCTTCCGTAACAAGTATTGGCTGAAAATGCTTGAATTGTGTTACTCACTATGGTGCTGGTATAAACATCGCCTAAATTTTGAGTGACGATATGGGTTTTGAAAAAGTTTATGGCAAGTGCGTTGGCTTTTTCGATATCCGTAAAGTACGTGCCCGACGAGCTTTTTAAAAAGGGTAACTACCTTATTTTAGTTTTTACTGATTTAACGTTCCAGAAGTTTTATCGGTTTTATACCCTATCCCGTAGGGGTGTAATAGTTTTGACATTAAGTTTGTAACGTAGTGAAATAATTTCGCTAGATATACCCCAAAGTATATGGATCGACTCAGAATCGCTAGCTGGGCCGATTAAGTCATGCCTATCTGTCCGTTCGGCCGTCCGTCAGTGTGTCACCTATTTTTAGGCCTGAAATGTTAAGCTAGAGTTTTGAAATTTAGTACTTCTTTCTCTATTCGACGAAGCAGAACAAGTGTAAAAATTATTGAAATCCGCCCACTGCCACGCCCTTCTTTACAAAGTTTTTTGCCACGCCCACTTTTTGAGGGGGTTTTAAGCAAAAAAAGGATTTTCGGTAAACTTTAAAACATTCCGAATTTTGTTGATGCAAAATCATTGGCTATGATAATACAAATGTTTCTTCTATATATCATTTTAACCCACACCCACTTTTTGGAGTCTTTTTCATACAAGAACCATTTCTATACACTACTTCATTGCATAATCAGGCAAAAATCATTGTTTATTTTTGTCGAACCATGAAAGATTTTGATAAACTGTCCAAACAATATGTTATGACTGTGACATTTTCTATATTTCATCGCCATAAAGCCGAAATTTTGGATATATTTATTTTAAGGATGGAATGGGATAGGGTACTAAACCATTCGCACAGCGGATTGTAGCCTTCTAATATGTTTTTAACCTATCCCATTGTGCTATATCAGTTTTGATACATATTTTGTAACATAGAGAAATAATTAAGCAAGATATGCCTTTAAGTATATATATTGACTCAGAATCGATAGCTGAGTCGATTAAGGCATGTATGTAGGTTGCCCGTTTTTATGCCTTAAATTTTGAGCTAGAATAATGAAATTTCGTACGTGTGATCCTTGAACGTGCTGTTCGAGCAAGTGTTAACATTTTTTTTAAAACCGATGACTGCTACGCCCACTTTTTTGGCCAAACGGTTTGGAATTCATAAAAGGTGACCGAACAACATATGTAGTCAATAACCCCTTTGGGTTAGGGGTCAGAATGTACCGGGGTAAGTAAAGAAATTCCCCATCTTAAGGAAGACAATTTGACTCTAAACAGTTCATTGCAAACACCTTATGAGCTTAAGCCATGTGCAAACTGCCCCGTGAATTCCGAATACCATACGGATGAAAAAGAACTCAGTCGCGAAACGGACTGGATTCTAAAGAAAAGAACGGTAAGCAATAGGACAGCTGTATCATCTCCTGAAATAATAAACTAAGACAAAGAGATTGTTAATAAAACTAAACAGCTGAAAGAACGAACCAAGAAGAAATTTTGAATAAAATTTATCAAATAAAAACAATGCTTAATATTGTTTTAAAAATTGAGCCTACGCGTAAGGATTCAAAATTAGTTCCTCAGTGCAAGCGCTGCCAAGGATATAATTATACGCAAACCTATTGTCAGAAAGAGTCGCTGTGTGTAAAATGTTCTGGAAATCATCTGACATTGGACTGTAGGTCAGATAAGATATCTTCATCAACTGTAAAGGCAATCATCTTGCAAATTATCGCGGCTGCGTAGTAGCTAAGGAGTTGCAAATAAGACAGAAATTTAATTTAAAAACGATAATGTCTGAAACTGTGATGAAAAATGTTTCAAAGCAACACATTTTCACAAACTACCCGGCCATCAGAAATCCGTTCGGATCCTGTGCATCCAAAACCAAATGAGCAAACGTATGCCCAAGCTATAGTATCCGATAAAAATCAAAAAAACTATCCCACCTGACCCAGTTAAAAACGTAATTTTTATTATACTTTCGAAACTTGAGGAACAAAGTAAAACGAGTAAACTTATTTTTGACAGACCAGTTACGCTCGAAAATAGTATTCGCATAACACGTACACCACCTTCGACATGAATAGATTTCTTAAATTCTTACGTGGAATGCTAATGGCCTTTGGCAAAAACTTCCAGAACTTGAATTGTATATGCAAGAAAAAGATATCGACATCTGTTTAATATCCGAAACTCACGCAAAGTAATTCGAACTTACAGATTAAAGGTAACCTCGGCTATCATGCTCTACATCCATTGAATAAGGCTAGAGGTGAAGTATATCGATTGTATCGAACATTCGATTGATCTTAAATTAGCAATCGAAACAATGCCAGTTAGCTCTGTACAAGTAAGAAGCAGACAATCCTTTCTGAAGATATCTTTTGTTTACTGCCCACCACGATGCAAAGTTGAAAAAATTGAATTTGGAAACTTGCTTAATTCCCTTGGACAGCGTTTTGTCATCGTAGGGGAGTTTAATGCAAAACATACATTCTCGGGGTCTAGATGAATATCGCAAAAACTCACTGACCTAATGATGTTACAAAAAAAAACGGATTTGGTAGATAATTTCGTAGTAAAGGTGTGCCGTCCAATCGAATCAAAGTTGAAGAATGCCTTGACATTTTCTCTGATCATTGTTTAGTCATTCTAACAACGAGCGAGTCAATCATTAGAAATGGAAACTCACCCAGACTAACAAACGGGAAAATCAACTGGGAAGGCTTCAAAAACGATATTGAGAACAATATTCGACTGTGTGTATTACTTAGGAACTTGAAGTCGCGAGTGGAAATTGAAGTCGCGGTTGACTCCTTTATCGATACCGTTCAAAAAGCAGTATGATATCGTACTCCTCAACATCGCAAAACAGTAAGTTATAGTAATATCAAATACCCACGGGAAATAAAAGATTTGGTTAGACAAAAAAGAAAAGCTCGAAAAACATGGCATTAAACTCGTGCCCCGCCCGCAAAATCTTAATCGGTTGAGTAACTTGCTATCGAATTCGATTGAAAACCTTAAAAACTATGCAGTAGAAATTAATTTGCAAAATTAACCGTTGGAAAATAATCGAATTATTCACTTCGGAAAGCAATTAAAGTCATAAAACGGTCCAAAAACGCTATGCCACCAATTAGAGTAAGCAAGACTTATCGCAAAGAGCGATAAAGAAAAAGCAGACGTTGTCACGGCACATTTAAACTAACTAACTAACATTTAAACTAAGATGCGTCCTTGGACCACTCTTGTTCCTCCTATGTACTCGTGATATCCCACAAACAAACTTTAAAATAGTTGCCACCTTTGCTGCTTTATAAGCAGTTGCCAAAATAATAGCGGAAACATATAGAAAAACATATGAGATGAGGCTGAAATCCACTGTGTGTATCGTTTTATACCCTATCCCATCCCATCCTTAAAATAATGTCCCTAAAATAATGGCTTTATAGCAAGGAGATATTAAAATTGACATTCTCGCAACATATTGTTCAGACAGTTTGTCACAATCTTGTATGGTTCAACAAAAAACAACGTTTTTCTCCTGTATATTGTTTGGTATAGGGTAAACAAATGCTTTTTTGTAGGAAAACGCCTCCAAAAAGTGGGCGTGGGTTAAAAAGTAAAGTAAAATGCATTGGGCTGGTGGATATTTCGATAGACACGATGAGCTCGTGCCCAAGGTAATGTGAGACCTTAACCCACTAAAACCACCACCCCTTTTATACCCTATCCATATCTGTATATTCATTTTGACAATAAGTTTGTAACATAGTGCAATAATTTTGCAAGATATACCTCAAAGTATATAGATCTACTCAGAATCGCTATCTGAGTCGATCGAGTCCGTTCGTCCGTCCGTCAGTGTGTTACCGATTTTTTCGCCTTACATTTTTGAGATAGATTTTTGGACCTTAAATTTTTGAGATAGATTTTCGAAAATTTGTATATAGACTCTCTATCCGATGAAGCAGACAAATTGTAAACATTTAAGAAATCCGCCCACTGCCACGCCCCCTTTTGAGAAAAACGTAGTTTTAGGCCAAACTATTAAAGATTCTAAAAAAGGGTCGGAAACATATCTAGACACAACGAATGTCTATATTCTTCCCACTTTTTTGGGGCGTTTTCAGTAAAAAAAGGTTTTTCGGGAAAATTTTAAACATTTCGAATAAAGCTTTGATGCCAAATCATTATCTGTGATAATATGAAATTTTCTATTACATATCAATTTAACCCGCGCCCACTTTTTGGAGGCGTGTTCATACAAAAACCATTTGTATACACTACTTCATAGCATAGCCAGGCGAAAATCATTGTTTTTTGTCGAACCATGACAGATTTTGATTAACTCTCTGAACAATATAATATGACAATAACGTTTTCTCACTCGAACCACTAAGGAGATATTATATAAGACCCTCATCATCCCAGTCCTGCTCTACGGCGTGAAAGCATGGACCGTTTCAAAAGCGGATGAGGAAATCCTTGGTCGATTTAAGAAGAAAATTCTTCGAAAAATCTTCGGTCCCGTTTGCGTTGACAGGCTATGGAGACGAAGATTCAACAATGAACTATACAGCAAAGTTGGCAACCCTGGTCAAAAAACTCCGCATTGGACGTTTAAGATGGCTAGGACATGTAAAACGAATGGATACCAAAACTCCGGCTCGCAGAGTCTTCGATTCCCAGCCAGACGTCGGAAGCATTAGATTAAGACCTCGCCTTACTGGCGCGCACAAGTAGAAATTAACCTCAACCAACTTGGAGTGCGCAACTGGAGGCAGTTAGCTAAGGACCGGGCTAATTGGAGAGGCATGTTAGTTGAGGCCCAGGTTCATTCCGGACTGTAGCGACACTTAAGTAAAGTAATAACATTTTCTAGATTTCATCGCCATAAAGCCGACACTTGGGGATATTTATTTTAAGGATCGCATGGGATAGGGTACTCTATGATACGCATAGCGGATTGTAGCCTTCTCTTAACGAAATGCCGCATGATGTATATCATGTACTTTAATAACCAAAACTAATGTAAAGGGTTTTCTATATTATATTATATGAAAACTCTTTAAATCATTAAATTCTCGCAGTTTTGGTTTTTCAAATTACGCCTATCTTTTAGTTAATGTAAATATTATCCACCAATAACATGTATTAAGACCCACCGCTCGTTTTATTTGTACTTATGTTGTAACTATTGAATTCATGAAAAAAATAATTTACCTAACACAAGAATATTACAAAATTAAATAACATCCTCAAAAGAACATATTAATAGAAACTACTGCTGAATTATGTAATTAAAGGATTTTTTTCCATTTAAAATAACTATAAGAGGAAGTTTTGTTTGCATATGAATTTCTTAATAGACAACCCAAAATTTCGGCGATTCGTATCTAAAATTGAACTATAACACTCAGGTCATAATAATAAACATAATGAACAGTAACCCGATATCCACATTCCGGAATTGTGAACTGCACCAAAAAAATATCCCTTTATTTGAAATAAATTATTCATTAGAACTTTTATGTCACACCTTTGCCATACTCAGATAGGATGTGCAAGATAAGTTTTAAATTCAAGTAATGCTCTAAAGAATACAACATAAAAAGAAAATAGAAGATGCAGGTATTACCTCATCTTTAACCAAAGTGCTCAACGGTTAATGTTGTAAGAGTCGGACCCATTATACAAACTATTACTTTTCGTATAGCTATGCCATTTACCTTCAAATACTTTACAACATTTCATACATCATTTACTCTTGAAGTGTAATTACATTTGCCAAACTTTATTTTATCAATCTTAAGCATTTACTCTTGAAATGTAATTACATTTGCCAAACTTCATTTTACCAATCTTAAGCAAAAACTTTGTATTGCTTTCTTTAGTAAAGGGTGATCCATTTTGAGGTTCCCTACTTTTTTAAAGAAAAAAACAGAGAAAATTCAAATTTAATGGAGAATGTTTATTATCATTTGAAAGAATATTCTTTGGCATTTATTTTTTGAAGATTATGTCTATCAAATGTTGGCCGTTGCTACGTCGCAGATGGTCCATCCGTTGAGTCCAATTTTCGATCACCCGTTCGAGCATTTCGACTGGTAACTGACGAATGACACGCGTGATGTTTTCCTCCAAGGCCTGAATCGAAGCGGGTTTGTCGTCATAAGCTTTTGACTTTACATATCCCCACAGGAAAAAGTCTAACGGTGTGATATCACACGATCTTGGTGGGCAATCGACCGGCCCAAAACGTGAAATTATGTGCTCACCGAAATGTTCTCTCAGTAAGTCCATTGATTGATGCGATGTGTGGGAAGTGGCGCCGTCTTGCTGAAACCAAATGTCGCCGAGATCACGAGCTTCAATTTCAGGCATCAAATAGTCGGTTATAATGGCACGATAACGGTCGCCATTGACGGTTACGTTCGCACCGGCATAATTTTTAAAGAAATATGGACCGATGATTCCACCGGCCCACAAACCACACCAAACCGTTGTTTTTTCTGGATGAAGTGGCAGTTCTTCAATCTCTTCAGGTTGCTCTTCGTCCCAAATGCGGCAATTTTGTTTGTCGGATCTTCTTGGAACTTTTCAAGAGCCCATAGAGCGAAGCGATGTCGCTTGGGAAGGTCGAGCGGCTTCAGTTGTTGCACAAGCTGTATTTTGTACGCTTTCAATTTAAGATCTTGACGTAAAATGCGCCAAATCGTTCCATACGTCAGTCCGAGTTGCTGCGAACGGCGCCGAATCGACTCTCTACGGTCTTCGTGTACACTCTCAGCTACGGCCGCTATATTTTCTTCACAGCGTATTGGACGAGGTCTATTCGGTCGAATATTATCCAATAATGAATGCTGGGTCTCAAAATGGGTGATGGTGTTGCGAATAGTACGCTCAGTAGGACGAATATGTTGACCATAAGTTGAGCGAAGTGCACGAAACACATTCCTCACAGAACGTCAATTTTCATAACAAAGTTAAACAATTTGTAAAGGTTGTTCACGCGTCAGTCTTTCCATTATGAAATGCCAAACAATACTAAACAAAAATAACATGACAGCATGACACGACTCACACGTGATCTGTCAAAAGAGGCTATTGAAAAAAGTATCTCTACTTGGATCACCCGTTACCTTAGGGGCCACAGTGGGGAATTTATTACATTGGTAGAGACTTAAAGGTGAACAAATCTAAAGTCCGGCACGACTCGGACTGTTGAGGATAAATAAAAATATGTACTTCAAATAAATATTTGTTAAATAAACAAATAAAGTTTTGCTATAAATTTAAATATACGTACACCCTAAATAATCTAGTACGTTTTTTGTTTGTTTTGAATTGTACATTGACAGATGTATGCAATGTCAAAAAGCATTAGATTAAGACCTCGCCTAACTGGCGCAAATAAAATTTGCTATAAATTTAAATATACGTACACCCTAAATGATCTAGTACGTTTTTTGTTTGTTTTGAATTGTTTATTGACAGATGTATACAATGTCAAAAAAAACGAAACATAGTGAAATAATTTAGCTAGGTATACCTCAAAGTATATGGATCGACTCAGAATCGCTAGCTGAGTTGATTAAGCCATGTCTGTCTGTCCGTCCGTCCGTCCGTCTGTCTGTAGGTAACCCGTTTTTGGGCCTTAAATTTTGAGCTAGAATAATGAAATTTGGTACATGTGATCCTTGTACGTGCTGTTCGAACAAGTGTAAACATTTTTTAAATCCGCCCACTGCCTCTCCTCCTTTTTAGAAAAACCTAATTTTGGGCCAAACCGTTAGAGATTTTGAAAAACTGTCTGAAGAAGATATTTAGACAATCTGAATGTCTATATTTCATTTTTACCCACGCCCACTTTTTGGCGGTCTTTTCATCCAAAACCATTTTTCTACTCTACGCCATATCATATAAAGGAGAAAAACGTTGTTTTTGGTCGAACCATACGAGATTTTGATAAACTGTCTGAACAATATGTTGCCACAATTTCAATTTTAATATTTTTTAATTTAAAGGATGGGATGGGATAGGGTATAAAACGATCCACACAGTGGATTGTAGCCTTCTCATATGTTTTTGATTACGGGATAATAACACTTTTCAGTAAAAATCGCGAACAATGGGTTTGTGACAACGAAAATGGAAGTATATTCCT
This sequence comes from Rhingia rostrata, assembly GCA_949824845.1. Lineage (NCBI taxonomy): Eukaryota > Metazoa > Arthropoda > Insecta > Diptera > Syrphidae > Rhingia > Rhingia rostrata. The sequence goes on from OX463756.1 coordinate 100,528,596, forward strand.
ATAACGAAATTCCATGTTACATACAAACTTAACATTCCCAATTAACAGTGACAGTGTGTGTACAATCTGAAAAAAGAGTCAGCAGAGAAACAAAGGTGAGTGAGTGAGCAAGTTTATCACAAAACTTCATGCATTATGCCATTTTTATTTGTCAAATTGCCAAAAATGAGTACCACAAAGGAACTCAAACTTTAAGAAAATACATTTTCAATTCTTGAACTTGATTTGACGAGTCTTAATTCGTCTGCTAAAAACGCGGACAAAGAATATTTTAAACAGTCGTTTGTTTATCATGGAAGAGCATAGGCGATAAGCTGCTTGTAATGCTTGAAGACGAAAATGATCGTTTGTCATGTGAGGAATATCTTACTTACTTATTTAAGTGGCGCTTAAATCCGGAATGAACCTGAGCTTCTACCATCATGCCTACAGTTGCGCACTCCAAGTTGGTTGAGGTCGGTTTCTACTTGTGCGATTCTTCCTCTACTTAATCTTCTTAGTAGTTTGAGTGAAGGCTTTACTAATGAATTGCCTTCTTAGCCCGAAGAGTCGGCGGTTGGCAAAAGTAATTCTTCGTTAAATTTGTAAAGAGATGTTGTTGTCAGAGTTAACAGAGCCGAGATAGATAAAGTCCTGCACAATCTCAACGTTATATCTGTCAATAGTGCCGTTCTGTCCAAATCGTGATGTTGTATTTCCTTTCGTGCTGACAGCATATACTTAGTCTTGCCCTCATTTACAGCTAAACCTATTTTTGCCGCTATGGTGGGTATCTATTTGGTCTTCTTGGGTTTTTTTCCCATGATCTGCCGAAGTGTGTTCAAACGAAGAATGCAATTGGACTAACAATTATACTGATTGCTCTACGAAGTTTATTCATTCACTGGAGAATCTCGAAGTTCCAATTGAGCATTGGGATCTGATTATAATTTACTTAATGTTGCATCAATTACCATTTTCAACACAGCTTAATTAATATTGTTGTAAAAATTGAACCCATCCGTAAGGATTCAAAATTATTTCCTCAGTACAAGCACACCAAGGATATAATCATACGCAAACCTATTGTCAGAAATATCCGCTTTGTGTAAAATATGCCGGAAATCATCTGACTGTAGATTGTAGGTCAGATAAGAAAACTCTTCTTATCTGCATCAATTGTAAAGGCAATCATTCTGCAAATTATCGCTGCGAGGTAGCTAAGGAGTCGTAAAAAGAAAATTTGTGAGTATTAATTCACAGTAATTGAATGTAAAAATGCAAATGTCTAAAATTCCGATGAAAAATGTGTGGAAGCCAAAGAAGAACCAACATTTTCAGAAACTATGCGGCCATCAGAAATCCGTTTGGATCCTGTACATTCAAAACCAATTATACAAACGTATGCCCAAGCTATAGTATCCGATAAAGATCAAAAATATATCACCTGACCCAGTTACAAACGTATTTTCGTTTATTCTTTCAAAACTTGAGGAACAAAGTAAAACTAATAAACTTAATTTTGACGGGCTAGTTAAGATCCAACTCGAAAAAAGTATTCGCAACAATCGTACCCCACCTTCGACATGAACAAATTTCTATAAATTCTTACGTGGAGTGCCATTGGCCTTTAGTAAAAACTTGGAGAATTTGAATTGCATATGCAAGAAAAAGATATCGACATCTGATTAATAACCGAAACTCACGCAAAGAGTATTCGAACTTAAGTATTAAAGCACAGACAATAATACCCAGATGAAGAGACTCATATAAATTAGTTTTGGTACACAGTTTGTAACATAGAGAAATAATTGAGCTAGGTATACCTCAAAGTATATATATAGACTCAGAATCGATAGCTGAGTCGATCTAGCTATGTCTGTCCGTCCGTCCGTCCGTCTGTACGTCACCAGCTTTTGGGCCTTAGTTTTTGAGCTAGGATGATAAAATTTCGTAAACGTGTTTGTTGTTTCTCCCAGCAGAACAAGTGTAAAAATTTTAGAAATTTTGAAAAAAAGTCTAGAAAACCTTTATATCTATATTTCGTCTTTGAATAGTTTTTTGTCCACGCCCACTTTAAAGGGGCTTTTATTGTAAAAAAACTTTTTGCGGCAAAGTTTTAAACATTTCAAAAAAAAATTTGATGCAAAGCAATTAATTTTGGTAATATAAACATTTCTTCTAAATATAATTTTTACGAACGCCCACTTTTTGGAGGCGTTTTCGTACAAAAACCATTTTTATACACTACCTCATAGCATAATCAGGCGAAAACGATGTTTTTTGTCGAACCATAAATGAGTTTGATAAACTGTCTGAACAATATGTTCCTACATTGACATTTTTTATAATATAAACAATAAACGATAATTGTCTAATCTTTTGATTGAAAGTTAATTCATGAATTAAGATTTTTTTAATAAAAAATAAATGCTCATGTTATAGCTGATTGACGTTTAGTGACAAATCTCTTACTAAGTACATATATTAAAATCAGTACATATTCCGCTGTTATATGTTGTTGTTTATGTTATTTTTGTTCTATACCTATGTGCAAGATAGTTTTTAATTTTTTGTGCAGAAGAAGCGTCAATTTAATTCACCTACTTCGGTAATTTAGTTAGTTTTATGATAAACAACCCCCATTAACTTAAATTTTATTTATTAACAAGATTTTTCGTTAAATGCATAGATTAAAGATTATTTACATCTTATTTGCTTTTATAAATATGGCTGTTGGTAAGTGGAATATTTAATTTTTGCAAAGTAAAAAATTCATCAGCAATAAAAACCAAATGTTTATCAAAAATTTAAAATGGGCAAATTCGTAACCATTGAATATGAAACTCAACTTTTTCTAATCAACAGAGACCCAATAATAGTCGGTACTTCAAAAGAAATTTCCCTACATATAATATATCTGAGTTGGAAATATACTATCTTCAGAATCTTGCTAATCAAATTGCGCAACACGACATCACTACGTAGTAGGAATCGACTACGAAAACTCATGGGGGTTTATTAAATTAATACATCCTCTCGGAATTCATTTTGTTAAAAAATTAATTATTACACTTAAATAGTTTGTTTCTGTAGTTAAGGAGGAGTTGAATACATTCAATTTATTTAATTTACAATAAAAATATTTATTTCACCGAAAACATTCAAAAACATATGTTTATATTCACCATAGCATAAAATTTTGAAGCTGTCAAATTACTATTTGGTTTGTTTACATTTTATTCTCTTTACATTTACATTTACAAGAAAGTTATCACAAACTTCCAAATAAAATAATGAAAAATACCATCCTCACAGTGGATTGTAGCCTTCTCATATGTTTTATATTTTATTTATTGTTCTACCGTCAAAGACTATAAAGTGACATATATATATATATATATATATATATAATATATATATATATATAATTTTGCCTTTTGTGACTTTCTTTTAATAGGTGATTTATTAGAGGTCGGTTTTTCAAATAGTGATAAAACTGACATTTTGTGGTTAAATCGGGCAATTCTTATGACATTTATGCTTAGTTTGGTTTGCCATTTCATCATCAACAGGTTCACATAATAAACAACGCTTGAAAATCGTGCAAAATTATTTCGAAAATAATGGTTCAATTTGCGAAGCTTACCGCAAGCTCCATCCATTATATGGTCGAAATAATCGTCCATCAGAGCAATTAGTTCAGTTAACCATGGATCTTTTTCACTATACGTTTACTCTATGTGATAATACGCATCCGCAGAGACGTCGAACAGTGCGCACTGAAGAAACAATTGCCGCTTTAAAGCAAAGTGTTGAAGAGGACCCGAATGAATCTATTCGCCACAATGCACAGCAATTGGAGCTTTGTCCATCAACTTTATGGAACTTACAAGATCCGGCTTGTGCAAGAATTAAAGCCGCGAGATCATGCACTGCGTGGCGATTTTGTCGTATGGGCGGAAAATGAGATTGATCTCAATGCTGATTTGCATCGCTAAATTTTGTTCAGTGATGAGGCTCATTTTTGGTCGAATGGCTACGTCAACCAGCTAAATGTGTGCTCTATGGGCTGGTGAAGTCATTGGGCCATACTTATTCCGAAATGATGCTGGAGAGTCAGTTACCGTTAATGGAGCCATGATAACCGACTATTGGTCGGTGGATGGCATGAATGTGGATGAGATGTGGTTCCAAGAAGACGGCGCTACATGCCACACATTGCACGTCACAATCGACCTGTTAATTGGCCACCAAGATCGCGTGATTATTATTATTATTTCCGACATAAGGCCCAAATGCTCGAAAAAGTGTTTTCATAAAATTATCTTTCCAATAAAGCCAAACTGAAGGCCTTTTAACGACCTTTATGTGCTTTATGTCAATTCGAAGCTCTATACCGCTAAAAAAAACACCCGATACGCTACGCCGACCATATTGACATCATTGGCTGGACTCAACGAAATGTCATCGCCACCTTTGCTAGAAAAGAGAAGCAAGCGGCAAAAATGAATTTTTTAGTAAATTTATTCAAATCGATACTAAATAAATCAGTTCCATGATTTTCACACATCATAGTAGGTTCGTACACTATAATCCGAAATTATAACATTGCCCTCCTCCTAAACTTGTTCTTCCCGAACAAGTGTATCCTCAGTTTCACCTTCATAACGATGTAACCGATACAGATGCACTACCTTTAATGTTCCTCTAAGTCCCTGTATTCGGTAGACGACGTCGTTAATACGCTTCACAGTTTTGTAGGGGCATTCCCATTTCGGCAGTAACTTCGGCGATATTCCTTGTTTACGTTGGAGATTATACAGCTACACCAAATCTCCTTCCTGAAATGTCGTTCCTGTTGCTCTGATATCGTACCTGGTTTTCATACGATCGCTTGCCAGTCTTATTCCTGTCCTGTTAATTTCGTGGATATCTCGGAGTCTTTCGCGTAGATCATCAATGAAGTTATATCTTCAGTGGTCGGCTCTACAGTTGCAGATCCGAACATTACTTCACTAGGCAACCTTAATGCTCGGCCAAATAAGACTTCAGATGGGGAGTGGCCAGTCGCGCTATGGACCGCGCTTCGAAACAAGGAAATGCAACGATCTCAGTTTCGTTGATTATCGTCTAAGACCTTGAAGAGGTGTTCTTCCAAGATTCGATTGAATCGTCTTGATCGGAATGTAGTTCCAATGGTGCCCCGAATCTACATATCCAGTTGCCCACGATCTGTTCCTTTCGTCTTCTGGTTAGGTATGGTATGCTTCTGGAAATTTGCCGAAGTAGTTCGTAACAACTTATAAGTAATGGATTCCGCTGTTCGTATCTGGAAACTGGCCAGCAATATCTATTGCTGCTTTTTCGAACGGTGTACCAACGTTGTACTGATGCATGATTCCTTGCGTCTTTCTTGTTGGTCCCTTACAGGCGATATAATGCATTTTCGGCACCACTTGTCGATGTCTTCTCTTGCAGACAGCCAGTAGAATCGTTCCCTAACTTTGTCCAAATTCTTATTGATTCCCAAATGTCCTCCCGATACTCCACCATGTAGCTCCCGTAGTACATCTTGTCCATGGACTGTGGAATGACAAGCTGTGGTAGAAAGGACATATCTTGCTCAAGATACCATCCTGGACATGAAGAGAATCCCATTGTGCCCAGTACGCCTTCAGAGTTGGACTACGATCCGAAATTTCTTGCCAATCTGGTTTCTCCATGCGTTTCCTCCAGGTACGAATCGGTTCAATGTCAGGGTCTTCCATCTGCGCTTCTCTGATCTTTTCAGTCGTCCAAACGTTATTGGGCTGGGCTCTTATTCGCCGGGTGGTGATTAGTTGATTATTTTCTTGGCGGGTGTAGTGCTTGCAGTTAATTCCGCATGGTCGACAAGACAGTGCGTCAGCGTTAGAGTGCAGGGTGCCCTTACGATACTGAATGTCGAAATCGTAGCTCTGCAGCCTCTCAATCTATCTAGAAGAAGCAACTTCCTGCCACAGAGGTATTTATGGAAATGCTTCGTCGCCAGAATTAACGCTAAGAGTTCACTCCTGGTCACACAATAGTTTCTTTCAGGTCTGGACCGCCACCAGTCTTTCCTGTCCCTTGTGAACTGTCGCTAAAACGGCTCCAACTCCAAAATTACTTGCGTCCGCATCGACAATGAAGGTCTTTTCACCGTCGGGATATGCTAGTATCGGCGCTTGACATAGTTGGTGTTTAATTCCTTGAAAAGCATTATTACACTCACTTGGCCATTTAAATTGCTTTCCTTTCTCCGTGAGTTTATATAAGTTGTTGTTTGTCCTTGGGGACCGCCCAATTTTTCATAGCTTCAATCTTTTCGGGATCGGTTCTCACTCTACTAGTCGGGATGATGTGTCCCAGGAATCGTACTTCGGATCTGAATAGTGCACAATTCTTTGGATTAAGCTTCACATGGGCACTCCGAAGTCTTAAGCTACTTTCAGACGGTTGGAAGATCTCGCAATTTTGTCATATATGTCAAAGCTCTGACAATAGCTGCCAATTACTCACAGTTTACAACTATCTTCCAATTCTGCTCAGACGGTTGGTATATTTTGTGCCAATGTCTTCCAATTTTATTGTCCGACAAATTAATTTGAGAAAATATTGTCACCTTCAAAATTGTGTGTTCACACGGTTGGAAGATACATGCTAACCAAAAAATTGGGAGATCGGTTGACAGGCGTTGTCGGACATATTTAAGAATTCGTAGGTCAAATAAAAATGGAACAAATATAGCTATTTCTATCATATTAATGGCTTACGTGTTGGAAGACAGTGAGGGGGAAGAGTTGCCCCAGAAAATCCGAAGTGTTTGGAAGAAAAACTGGGTGGCCCGCGGACTGATGTGCAAGACAGAAATCTTTTTCCGTTAGAAAGGTCACGATCCGATTATCTTTTGAACGCCAAAGATGTTCGGAACGAATTCAAGTCCTACTTCGTTGAAGAGGGTGAAAAAGAGTGGCAGTATGGATGTCTTTAGACCCGAAAACAACACCTGCAACGATGCCGCAGTTTAACATGATATCATACTTCAATCCACCTAATATATCCCAATAATAACACCCATTTTTTGCTATTTGTATTAGATTTAACTTTTAAAAAAAAAAAAACAGTTCATAAGCGCCGACAGAAAATGACTATAAATTGGAAATTTTAACAGCAATGAATGAAATAATTAAAACGTACTTTCCATCTGTGCAACTTGGTCCATGATGTCAATGAAAGCTCGCCTGATTTTTGACATTGCATATGATCGTTACATTCCCTAGCTCTAAGGCCATGTAGTCACAGAGAGCTGTATTTGCATCATGTTTTGTTTTTGTCTGCATGGACCTTAGTGATTTTACTGCCATAAGCTTCAGGTTTATATTTTGCCTGGTATCTGACACTGGTGTATCAATCTTACGCTCAATACGTTTTCCAGCATTAGAAGTTGACGGCGTATTTCCTTCTCCAAAATTATCGAGAAAAAAAAGTGTCGCTAACCCTAGTGTTCTGAAACAACACAGATAACAGTGATAAGATCTAGAACTTTAAACAAAAAACGGCTGAGAATTATTTACATACCAATTCCAATGACGAAGTAAATTGCGTAGATTGCATAACTTCGTTTGCTTCTAAGAGAAACAGCTGTTTAAAGTACTTCCAGGAAATAGAGGCGGTTTCGCTGACAGCTTGGCCAGACTTTTTTTTTCGATACTTGTCGTGGTTGGCGTTGAAAGTTGTGCGCAAATTTGACCATTTTCCCTTGCACTCGTTGAGTGGCATCTGAGTGGCGTCCGCAACCTCTTGCCTTTTTGACGTATTTTATACTCCGAGCAACGAAGCGGAACAAGTGTAAACATTTTTGAAATCCGCCCACTATCACGCCCCCTTTTTAGGAAAAAACGTAGCTTTTGGCCAAACCATTAGAGATTTTCAAAAAATGTCTGAACAAGGTATCTAGAAAATCCTAATGTCTATTTTTCGTCTTTACAAAATTTTTGCCACGCTTACTTTTTGGGGGCGTTTTCAGCAAAAAACCTTTTTCGGTAAAATTGTAATCAAAAAATTGTTTATGCAAAATCATTGGTTATGATAAGATAAATATTTCTTCTATATATAATTTTAACCCACGCCCAATTTTTTGAGGCGTTTACATACAAAAAGCATTTTTATACCATACGCCATACCATCTGCAGGGGAAAATTATCAATGATGTTGAAAAAATTGTACTCATATTATAATGGTTGGACTGATGAGGAACTAAAGAAATGCCAAACTAACGTTGAAATGGAGAACACAAATAATGAAATAGATGAATTACTTGTCAACATCGGTTGTAGGGTAATTCAAGGTTTTAGCGGCATAAATGCAAACAATTTAAAAAAAAAATATGAGGAGACTGCAAATACCCTATCCCATCCAATCTTAAAAATAAATATGCCCAAAATTTCGGCTTTATGGCGATGAAATATAGAAAAGTGTTTGTCGCAACATATTGTTCAGACAGTTTATCAAAATCGTATGCTATGGGGTAGCTTACGCAAATGGTTTTTGTATGAAAACGCCTCTAAATCGTGGACGTGGGTTAAAATGATATATATGTTTATATTACCATAACCAATAATTTTGGGTCAAACATTTTTTTCGAAATGTTTACAATTTTACCGAAAACTTTTTTTTCACTGAAAACGGCCTCAAAAGTGGGCGTGGTAAAAAACTTTAAATAGACCAAATATAGTTAAGATATTTTTTTAAAATTTCTACTCGTTAACCAAAAAAAAACGTTTTTCTAAGAAATGTGCGTTGCAGTGGGCGGATTTTAAAAAAATCGAACAGCATGTATATTAATCACATGTAATTTCATTATTCTAGCTCCAAATTTAAGGCCCAAAAACCGGTTACCTACAGACGGATGGACGGACGGACGGAGAAGAATGTCTTGCTTATGTTTATACCCTATCCCCATAGTGGATCGACTCAGAATTGCTGGCTGAGTTGATCAAGCCATGTCTGTCTGTCCGTGCGTCTGTTCGTCTGTATGTAACCCGTTTTTGGACAATTTTTTTTAAAACCGCCCACTACCGCGTCCCCTTTTTAGAGAATTCTTATTTTAGGCCAAATAGTTAAACATTTAAAAAAGTGACGAATGTCTATATTTCGTCTACACAAAGTTTTTTGCACCCCCGCATTTTGGGGCGTTTTCAGTATAAAACGTTTTTCGGTAAATTTTTAAAAATTTCGAAAAAAAATTTGATGCAAAATAATTGGTTTTGTTAATGTACATATTTCTTCCATATATCAATTTTACCACGCCCACTTTTTGGAGGCGTTTTCATACAAAAGTTTTTTGTATACCCTACGCCATACCATATGCAGGAGAAAAACGTTGTTTATGATCGAACCATACAAGACTTTAATAATATGTTGCTACAATTTAAATTTTAATGTTTCTTTGCCATAAAACCCATATTTAAGGGGTATTTATTTAAAGGATGGGATGGGATAGGGTATAAAATGATCCACATAGTGGATTGTAGCCTTCTCATATGTTTTAATATAAGATCATAGTCATATTTTAAATCAATTAAAAATAGTACTCCTGGTCGAAACAAATATGGAAGACAAGAAAGTAATTTGTATAGCATAGTAGGGTTTGTATCAAAATTTTCAAATCGAAATAAACTTAGAGGTGATGGATTTTTAATGTATATTCGGAAAGAACTCAATCATACGCCACTGCCATCAACCAATGCATCCGTGAAGAAAATTGGGAAGATTTTCATAATGAAGATGATCCAGAAAACTTGTACCACAAGCGAACTTCCAAGCTACAACATATTTATAATATGGCAACTCTAACGAAAAAAGAAGATGACTCTGAGTTTGATTGAATATTGCAAGCGAAGGGATGAACTTTACAGACGCTGGAAAAGCAATAGGTTGAACAAAAGTTATGAAGCTGAATACAAAAGTTAGGGAGACAGAAATCCAACTTTTACAATGATCCGCGGAAACCATGGGGACTAACAAATGAACTTTTGGGAAGCTAGATATCGACGATACCATGTCAGCAAATTTTTCAACGGATATTTCTAAACTGAGAAATGACTGTGTGAACGCATTTTCAAAACAAACATCCAATATAATACATCACTGTAATACCAAAACATCGGTTCATGAATATAAAACCATGTCAACTTAAATATTCGCTAGAGCTACTGATATCGAAGAGATTTTTCAGATTATCAAAAGGAAATCGCCAGGTATAGACGGAATTCGAGCAATTGACATAAAGAAGCATGCATATATATTTGCTCTTATCCTGTGCAAGTTCATTAACCTCAGCATGACGCAAGCAAAAATTCCAACAGAGCTCAAACCGGCAGAAGTAATCTACAAAGGAGGAGTAAAAATGATATGAACATTTATAGACTAATTTCAATTTTACCGGTTATCGAAAAATGTATGGAAAGTGTAATTATGGAACGGTTGCAGAATTTTATATACAAGCACTCATACATAATAGTCAGTACGACATTCAAAAAAGTAAAAGCACAGGCAAACTTCAGGCTGAATCAGCAAATTTGGTTAACAAAAGCTTGAACAGAAGCCACCATGTACTAGTCGTAATCATGGACTTCAATAAAGCTTTCGACACTCTGAATCATTTCAACTTACTAGAACCTCCTCGACGCTTTGGCATAAGGGGATTAATGGCGGAATGGCTAAAGTGCACGACCGACTGTTCTGTAAAAATCAGGAACGCGCTGATTAAAAAAAAAAATGTTGAAGATGGAGTCCATCAGGGATAAAAACTTGGTCCAATCCTTTTCATCCTCTACACGATAGAGCTCTTGCATGTCTTCGAGAAACCCACTCCTTTTGCTTTTGCTGACAAATCCATGGAATTGCGATATTATTAATGTAGGACAACTTAGATGCTGCTGAAAAATGGTGCCATGAAAATGGTTTGGTTATTAACGCAAAGAGCCAAAATCATGCACATAAGAAACTTAAGCTTTAAAGCAACGCATGTTCCAATAACAATAAGAAATAATAATTGACCAAATAGCGGTAGTGACGTCATCTAACTTGAAGAAAGCTTCAAATGTATAAGAGTTGAAATTGACTGCAATTTTCTATTGGACAAGCACGTCGATAAACTGCGCATGGATTTAAGGAAGGCTTTATTCGCAACAACCCTCTTGAAGTATCATGCAACAGCCCCAGTCTTGAAGCAGGTGGATTGTGCTCTTGTTGAATCAAAGCTTCGGAATGGTGTACTTACCTGGGGCGATGCAGCGAACACCCACATTCAAAAGCTTCAAAAAATGCAAAATGCGGCTTTAAAGCAAATAAACTGCAGAAATCCACATCAAATCCACATTTTAAAGTACTTAATGTAAAGATGCTATTCAAATTTTTTTAACTTTCTATTAGAAAGAGAAAGATATTGTTTTCGTGAAACCTCGAGATTTTGATTGATCCTTACATTAAGATGATAGCGGAACTCAAAAAAGCGGTTTTTGGAATTCCGTCCGTCGGTTCGTCGGTTTGTCGGTCCGTCTGTTCATACACGTCTCTCCAGCCTAAACGACTTGATCGATGTTCTTTAAACTTCGTATCCAGCGTTTTTCGGGTCATAATTCTAGGCCATTTTTCTACCCTATCCCATAGGGGTATATTAGTTTTGATACATAGTTTGTAACATAGTGAAATAATTTAGATAGGTATACCTCAATGTATAGGGATCGACTCAGCATCGCTTGCTAAGTCGATTAAGCCATGTCTGTATGTCCGTCCGTTCGTCTGTAGATAACCGGTTTTTGGGCCTTAAATTATGAGCTAGGATAATGAAATTAGGCAAATGTGATTTTTGTACGTGCTGTTCGAACAACTGTTAAAATTTTTGATATGCGCCCGCTGACACGCCCCCATTTTAAAAAAAAACTTAATTTTAGGCCGAACCGTTAAAAATTTTGAAAAGTGTCTGAACAACATATCTAGACAACCCTTATATCTGTATTTCATCTATACAATGTTTTTGCCACGACCACGTTTTGGGCGTAAACAAACTTGATGCATAAAAAACTGATTATTTTAATATAAACATTCCCTCCATATATCCTTTTCATACAAAAACCATTTGTATACCCTACGACATACCATATGCAGGCGAAAAACGTTGTTTTTGGTCAAACCATACTAGATTTTGATAAACTCTCTGAACAATATGTTGCGAAAATTTCAATTTCAATATTTTTTGCCATTAAACATTTAAGGGATATTAATTCAAAGGATGGAATGGTATAGGGTATGAAGCGATCCATACAGTGGATTGTAGCCTTCTCATTTTATACATCAAATGAGGCGAACACCACTTAGGGAAGTTTTTATTTGCTATATTTATGCTCTATCCTATAAGGGTATATTAGTTTTATTACATAGTTTGTAACACAGAGAAATAATTTAGCCAGGTATACCCCAAAGGATATGGGGTAAAAGGTAAACTTTGACCTAGAATGATGAAATTTGGTGCACGTGTTACTTGTTGCTCCCAGCAGAAGAAGTGTACACATTTTGAAATCCACCAACTGTCAGCCCCCCTTTTTTAAAAGAAATTCTAATTTAAGGCCAAACGGTTAGAGATTTTGAAAAAGAATCTGATCAACCGATCTAGACAACCCTAATGTCTATGTTTCGTCCATACTAAGTTGTTTGCCAGGCCCACTTTTCGGGGGTGTTTTAAACATTTCGAAATAAATTTTGGTTCAAAACCATTGGCTATGGTAATATAAAGATTTCTTCAATACCTCATCTTAACCCACGCCCACTATTTGGGGGCGTTTGTATGCAAAAAAAACATTTGCATACACTACCTCATAGCATAACCAGGCAAAAATCATTGTTTTTTGGGGATATCTATTTAAAGGATGGGATAGGATAGAGTATTAAACGATCCTTACAGCGGATTGCTTTTTTTTTCATTTGAATAAAAGTTAAATGGATTTTGGCTGGGACTGAACGCGCAACCTTCCACTCAACAAGCGATTAAAATACAACTACACCACGGCTATCATTTTGGAATTCCTGGATGACAACCACTTTATACATCTCCTCAATCACAACAAAAATATAAGGTGATATGCTCAAGGTAATGCTATGGAAGAAGACAACTTCAGTTCAGCATTCCGTCAATCTTCTGCAGAAAAGACTTCGGCTTCGCAGAACCCTCTGTTATGACTTGTAAAAATGTAAAATATATAAAAACTAAAATGTGATTAATATAAAAAAAATTGTACAAAATGTTATGATAATGTCAATATTTCTTTGCCGCAAAGCTCAAATTTTAAGGCTATTAATTTTAAGGATAGAATGGGATAGGGTATTGAACAATCCGAGCAGCGGACTGTAGCATTCTCATATGTTTTTATTCTGTTTTTTTTCGATTGTTGCTTGCTTTGGCTTCGAGAAACGTTTGGATTAAAATTTTAGATTTAAATTCTGTTAGCATTTACTAGTAAAGTTCTTCTGTCTTTTTTTGCAACTATGTAGCTACTTCGCAGCCACGATAATTTGCGGGATGATCGTTTTTCTTTGATTTATGCAATTATCAGGAGTTTTCTTATCCAACGTCTACTACCGTCAGACGATCACCGTCACATTTAATACATCGCGGCTCTTTATGACTTTATGCTTATGATTATATCCTCGGTAGCGCTTGCACCGAGGAACTAATTTTGAGTACTTGAGATCGATTTTTACAATAATATTCGATCTCGATTTTTACAATTTTTAAGAATTGTTTTTATTTCATAAATATTTTTCAAACTTTCTTCTTTATGGCGAATAAAGGCAGACCGCATTTAATCAAATGTTCGTTGCCCTATTTTTAACATATTGTTCTCGTGAAAATTTTGGACCTTTAGATTTTGATTGAATTTTACATTACGATAATAGCGAATTCCGTGCATCGGTTCGTCAAACTTTCTCAAACTTCGTATCAAGCGTTTTTTTTGTAATAATTCTAGGCCATTTTTTTTTTGCTTTTAGTGATGTTATTACCTGTACCTGCCATATAAAAATTATGCATAACCTCAATTTTCTCGAAAACGGCGAGAAAATCTATATAGCGGATTTTTGCATTTAGTCCATATCAAGAAAATTTTCAAATGGAATCCAATCTTATGTATATACTTCCATTATTGTGTGCAACAATTCCACATAACAAGTTTAGGCCCAACTATTCATAAACGGAATTTTCAGTTTTGGCGAATAACGGAAAACCTTAATTATTCATATAGACAACGATTACTTCCTGAATAAACGTTCGATTAATCATATTTCGAAATTATTTATATCATTCAAAGCATCATGATATAAATAATAATAACAAATGTCTGTATTTTGGCCAAATAATGAATAACGTCAAATTCTCACATGCTTGGGATTTGATCTATTTTTTTTAAACACTAGCAGATCTGTGTCGTAGCGAGCTTAATACAAGAATTATCTACGAGCAGAGATTTGGCAGAGCATATAATATGCCTCCCCCGGCTCATCATTTAGTGCATTTGTTAGTGGGACATAATAGAACATAGAAGTTATTCCGTTAAATATTACTAACAAATTTCGCTAGTTATACTTCAAAGTACATATATGTATCCACTCAGAATCGCTAGCTGAGTCGATCTAGTTATGTCTGTCTGTCCGTCCATCCGGCTGTATATCACCGGTTGTTGGGTCTTAAATTTTGAGCGAGATTAAAAAAATTTAGTATATGGACTCTCTATCCGACGAAGCAGAACAAGTGTACAAATTTTCAGAATCTGCCCCCTGCCACACTCACTCATAGGAAAAAACGTTGTTTTTGGCCAAACGGTAGGGAATTGACTGAACAACATGTCTAGTGAATCTCAATATCTATATATCGTCCATAAAATGTTTTTTGCCACGCCCAATTTTTAGGAGCGTTTTCAGTAAAACACGTTTTTAATTAAAAGTGTAAAATATTTTAAGAAACTTTTGATGCAAAGTCATAGAGTTTAATAAAACAAACAATTTGTCTATGTACCTCTTTAACCTACGCTCACTTTTTGGAGGCATATTCCTAAAAAATCATTTGTATACCGCCATAACATATGCTGGAGAAAAACGTTGTTTTTTGTCGAACCATACGCCATTTTGATAAACTGTCTGAACACTATGTTGTGATCATTTAATTTTCTATATTTCATCGCCATAAAGCCCACATATTGGGGATATTATTTTTAAGGATGGGATGGGATAGGGTATTCAACGATAGTTTTTTGAATTTTCAAAAGTGTGTGTGGCAAAAAAGTTTGTATAGATGAAATATAGACATTAGGATTGTCTAGATTTGTTATTAAGACTCTTTTTTAAGACTTTTTTTTTACTAAAAAGAGGGCGTGGCAGCAACGAAAAGTTGTAACAATTCGATTATACTAGCTCAAAGTGTAAGGCCAAAAAATCAGTGACGAACACACAGACATTGGTAAATCGACTCAGCTGTCGATTCCGAGTCGATCCATATACATTAAGGTATAACTAGCAAAGGTAAATATCTAAGTTACAAACTATGTATCAAAACGAATGTACCCCTATGGGATAGGTTATAAACATATAAGAAGGCTTTAATTCACTGTGTGAAACGTTTTATACCCTATCCCATCCTATCCTTAAAATTAATATTCCTAAAATGTGGGCCTTAAGGCGATGAAATAAAGTTTGCATGATATCCGTTATTCCAAATGTTATCGAAAAAGTGGGTAATTTTGTTGGACCTATGTAATACATGTATTGACAAAATAAAAATCGTTTTCTAAAAAAAAATTTTTATGGGAGGTTAAGGACAAAAACATACAATATTCTAGAATCGTGACAAAAAATCAAAATGAAATTTGAATATTCGTTTAGGCTGCAGAATTCTTTACGAAAGCAAACGACGCATGGATCGAGGGCCGGAATAGTGGAAAACTATTTTTTGCCTATCCCTATCGTCGTAGTGTTAAAATTAATCAAAATTTTCATTAAAATAACACATTTCTTTTGTAAGACAAAGTGAAAATAAAATATCAATTATTATAATTATCAAAAATATAGCGCATATAAACGAATCACACACATTTAGAGAGCCTAGAATTATGCAACCAAATTTGTTTATACGAAGCATTTTATTGCATCATTTTAGACTCTATGACTGTGTGCGGTAATATGTATACCCTATCCAATAGGGGTCGGTATATGTAAATATTAGTTTTGATTAATAGTTTGTAACATAGAGATTGACTTTTTCTGGTCATACCTTAATGTATATAGATCGACTCAGAATCGATAGCTGAGTCGATTTAGCCATGTCTGTCCGTCCGTATGACCCCAGATTTTAGGCATTCAATTTTGAAGAAGAAAATGTCACTGTCACAACATTTTGTTCAGACATTTTATTAAAATCTTTTTTGGATATTAAGATAATCTTCAAAGCTATATTTCGCCAATATGAAGTTTCTTGCCACTCCCATTTGGGGACGTGTTTAGCAAAAAACGTTTTTCGGTAAAATTTTAAAATATTCGAAAAATCTTCGGATGCAAAATCATTGGTTATAGTAACATTAATCTTTGGCCCATATATCATATTAACATCATATTTGGAGGTGTTTTCCTACAAAAACCATTTGTATACAGTACCCATATGCAGGAGGAAAACGTTATTGATAAACTGTGATAAACAATATGTTGTGGCAATATAATTTTCAATATTTTTATGTCATAAAGCCCACATTTCGGGGATAATAATTTAAAGGATTGCATTGGAAAGGGTATCAAACGATGCGCGCAGCGGATTGTAGCCTTCTTATATGTTTTTAGAGGCTTTTTCATACAAAAACCATTTGTACAACCAACCCCATACCATATGAAAGAGAAAAACGCTTTTATACAATATCCCATTGGGGTATATTAGTTTTTACATTTAGTTTTTAAAATAGAGAAATAATAATAATAGTAATAAATCGCTAGATATATCTCAAAGCACAGACAATAATACCCAGATGAAGCAACTCTTATAAAATTGTGTCGACAATTTTTCACTTCGGATCACAACGTTCGTATCACAAATATGAGGGAGCAAAATCTGAAATCCACCTTCTCTCATTTGTGTGGTGGATTTTCTCTGGCACAGGAAGGTAGAACAGAATATTAAAAATGTAAACAAGAGCAACTTATGATGTTGTTTGTTGGTTGCTTTGTTTTTTTTTTTTTTGTGACAAAAAGATGAAGGGGTACACGGGTTTAGCTAGCAGGACATCACTAATTTGTTTTGCAGCTCTTCGTATGTCGTTGTTTAACATCACATATAGATATAGGATCGACGTGGTGGATTTTTTATGTACATACGTATATTTGAAACATCTATGTAATATGTATGCATAAATGAACATTTTCAATTTCCTCTCAATGGCAAAAGGAGAATTATAACATGATCAGTTGAACAGGTGTTATTTCCTTTGCTTTAAAGTTTTTAGGTTTTAAGGAGAATGTTCGATGATTGTATTTTGGGCGCGGGGACCGGAGATATTTCGATATTCATTTGTTTGTTTTAACTTTTTGGCTACTGACTGACTTAGGCAATCGATGATGAATGATGTGGGAATGTTTTTTTTTTTCTTTTTAAAATTTGAAAGTGTAAATAGTCTAAGCCTTTGGTAAAATTAAGATACTTTCACTGGATTGTATGTGGGGATGTTTGTGCTTAAATCTTAATCGCACTGACATACAACTTATCGCCATGGCTGCTGGCAGTGTGCACTGAATATAAGACAAGCAAAGCAGTGTTACCACTCTAAAATGTTAGTACGTCGTTACTGACTTTTCAGTGTTATTATTACAGGGCTTTTGAGTTTTGAAATATTGAGTACACAAAAATGAGTTTGTGTGTAATAATATGTGGCAAAACGAACAAGGTAATTAACAATACTAATATCTATATTTCTGTTTTTTTTAATACACTATCAGATCTGTGTCGTAGCGCGCTTAATACAGCAGCATCTACGAGCAGAGATTTGCCACAGCATAAAATATGCAATTTAGCGCATTTGTTAGAGGAACGTAACAGAACATAGACGTTATTGGGTTTAACATCACTAACAAAATCAATAAACGAAGAGATTACAATTAAGCTATGTATACTTTTAACAAAACAAAATTTTACATACACTAATACCGATTCTATCATGCAATTGCGCAGAGTATTCTTATACCCTATCCCATAGGGTTATATAAGTTTTGATATATAGTTTGTAACAAAGTGAAATAATTTAGCTAGGTATACCTCAATGTAAATATATGGATCGACTCAGAATCGCTAGCTGAGTCGATTAAGCCATGCCTGTCTGCCCGTCCGTCCGTCCGTTTGTATATAACCGGTTTTTGGGCTTTAAATTTTGAGCTAGGATAATTAAATCTGGTACATAATTAAATTTCGTAAATTTTGAGTTAGGATAATTAAGTTTGGTACATGTGATCCTTGTACGTGCTGTTTGAACAAGTGTAAACATTTTTGAAATCCGATGTTTTTGGTCGAACCATGCAAAAACAATATGTTGCGACGATTTCAATTTTAATATTTCTCTGCCATAAAACCTACATTTTGGGGATATTAATTTAAAGGATAGGATGGGATAGGGTATAAAACGATCCACACAGTAGATTGTAGCCTTCTCATATATTTTAAGCTATTTTTACTAACATGCTGTTCAACTACATCGTTATTTGTATTATAAACTCTACTCACGCGGCTAAGAGCCTCATGCATACCGTAGTTTTGTTTATGATTAGATATATGTAATAACGGGTTTTTCAACAGGGACGCTACAAACGTTGAGCTACAGGGACAGCAAACGACGCCATATTTCTTGCCGCTCTTTTGACATTTGTAAGGTTTGCCATTTCATGATGAAAAGTTGTACGATCCAACAACGAATCGAAATTATTAAAATTTACAACCGAAATTCGGAATCAGTGGCCTCAATGTTAAGAGCGCTACGTCCAATTTATTGTCGTCATAATCGTCCTAGCAGATCAACAATTGAGCGTGTAGTGGAAAAATTTGAATCCGCAGTGAGTGAGACAAAGAAGTGCCCGTTATGTCGAGAATATTGCTGCCGCCGAGGCTTCAGTTAAAAAAAGCCCAAATGTTCTCAAGAACGCAAGAACTGAAGCCGCTTGACCACCACAAGCGTCGTATGTTCGTGAATTGGGCTGAGCAACAACTTGAAAATGATTGAAATTGGATGATATGGACATGTGGTTCCAATCTCTTCGGTGTCTAGTAGGTTTGTGTTGAACTTCAGTTCTCATGAAGATGGTTTTTTCGAAGTTAACCTTAAGGTTTACCTCTCGCAACCTGGCGAATATATTTTCAATATTCCTTAGGTGAGACACGACGCTATCCCCAAAAACGATGTCGTCATCGATATATACATAGCATATTTTGCCAATATATTCTTTCAAAACGTCGTCGATCATCCTTTGAAATATTGCGGGGCATTTTTCAGACCAAACGGCAGTCTTTGGAATTCCTTTTTCCCGTTAAGGGTTGAGAATGCCATTTAAAGGATATCAGGGAGTTTCATGGGAATCTGGTGAAATCCCGAAGTAAGATCTAGGGTGATGAAGAATTTCGCATTACCAAGGCTAGCTAGAGTCGAATTTATATCTGGTATAGGATAGGTGTCCGAGATAGTGACCGAATTGAGCCATTTGTAGTCGATGACCATCCGGTATTGTTTTCGCCGTTAGGTTTTGGTTTCTTCGGCACTATCCAAATGGGTGAGTTAAACGGGCTCTTTGATGTTTGGATCACTCCTTCCTCCAACAGTTTTCGTATTTGTTCTTCTACTATCTCCCTCATACTGGATCAACTCTTCATCACTAATTGGATCGAAGAGGTTAGCATATCCTCGGGGAGATTATCATCAAAAATAATACTGACTTCTTTTGAGATTTTATTTTTTTAGCTACAGTTTTATTTTGGATTCTAGTTCTTTCAACTAGTTCTTTCAACGTGTCATCGCCGAGTTCTTCCAACGTGTCCTCGCTGATAATGCCGTCGAAAGAATGTAGTCCTGGTAAGACAAAGAATTTCGTGATTGTGTTGTCTCCAACATTTTTGAAGAATCTTTCCACCACGTTTTGTGTAATTTAGATATTCACACTAGCGGACGTAACCGTGAAAGTTTTCTTAAGGGGAACTGTGACTTGATTCACATTTTCACTTATTAAGTTCTTGTTGGCCCCTGTATCAACAAGAAACTTTAGAACGGAACCATACCCCATTTTGTACTCTATAAATGGTACGCTGGATGGCACATTTTCACATTGTCACTTATAAAGTTCTGGTTGGCCCCTGTATCAACAAAAAACTTTAGAACGGAACTCTACAAATGGTATGCCGTACGGCCGCTCGACATAAAATTTACCTCCTCAGAGGCTTCTTCAGCTGCGGCAGCGTACTCATCATTGTCCTCGTCCCCGACCAAAGATAAGGGAAGTAAAGAGATACCAATCTTCAGGGTTTGCCTACAAGCTAAATTCACCCATAATTACGTATCTTATCATACTATCACATTTATAAAAAAGTGTGTGTCAGATAAGTTATTACCACATTTTTTGCTCAAAAATTTTCAATTTTCCCCCGCCACCTCACCGACCTCACCAAGAACCATCACAAAAAGGGGTGAAAATTTACATCGGTGTTAAAACAGCTGTAGCATTGCCACCACCAATAAGCGCATCCAACAAACATTTAAGAAATAAGCGCCGTGTTCAGTATTGATTAATAAATTTAATCAAACCTTGAAAATGTATAATTATTTATTTTTCAAGGTTGAAAAAATATTAGTACCAAAAAAACCTACTGAGAACAATAAAATAGAATTCTGATTTGTCGTGAGCGTTCAATTTATTAATACTTCCATTAACATTGTATTTGTATTGTTACTGCATATGTAAATCCACATCTTTGCGATAAATCGTTCGAATTTTACTGTTTATCTGTCGAACTCAATCTGAGATATTTTGATATTGTAACTTTTATGTTGTTTGTTTTGTGTTATTGTGTTTATTTTTGTAAGAACTATTGGAAAAAGGATATGAGTTTTATTACATATATCCGGAAAAATAGGGAAAATAGTAAATCATTCAGATTATCAAATAAAGTATTTTATGTCAGAAAATGTAATAAAATGGGATATTTAAAAAAATGGGTTCAAATATGTTATGATAACATTTGATTCTGTTTAAAATAAGATCAAAATGTAATTTATATTGAAAAGTAGCATATGACTGTTTTGTATGGCATGTACGGTTGACAATTGAAATAAATTGTTCTTTGTTTTGTACCTATCAACCAGAAAACACGTGTTTTAATTACTTAAGGTTTCCAATATATTCCACTCTGAATAATATCAGTTTTGCTGTATCGCATATGTTTAACATGAACAAAGTAGGGCGGATATCTTTAGGCCGTGTGCCAATTGCGTTAAAATTTTAGCCAATGGATAATAGTGACATTAGTATGGTGCAGAAATGTCAAAAACTAAACAGTGGATAAAATTTAACCCTTTTTTTAACGCAATTGACACACGACCTTAATCATGAGCACACATTGTACAACAATATTTCTTTTGCTGAAAATATTTAATAATTAAGGAAGATTGATGTTTTTTCTGAAATCAATTTGGTACATAGTACATAGTATATAAAACTAAACCCGCATATTAACTCAATTGACACACGGCCTTAGAAGATTTCTCGTTAAATCCATTGATTAAAGATAGTTCCCATTTAATATGCGTTTATTAATACGGTAAGTGGAATATTTATTATTTGCAAAGGAATAAATTTATCAGCAAAAAAAAAAACAGTTTATCAAAAATATGAAATAGGCGAATATGTTACCATTAAATATGTTACTCAACTTTTTCTGATCAACAGAGACAAAATACAAGTCAATACTTCAAACACCATTTATATAATTTATAAAAATAAGAAATTACCCTACTTATAATAACTCTGAGTTGGAAATATACTATCTTCAGAATCTTGCTTATCAAATTACGCAACATCCCATTGCTCCAAAGTAGCATTAAAGATTATCCAAGATTATTAAATTAATACATCCTCTCGGAAATCATCTTGTTTAAAAATGAATTATTACACTTAAATAGTTTATTTCTGCAAAAACAACAAACGCAAAAAAATAAATCAATGTCGATTGAAATGTCATAAATAAAATAAATCTACCACACTGCCAAACAGTTGTTAATGAAAGTGTCCAAACCCAAAATTTATCGTCTGCTGAATTCTTTTACTCGGAAATACATATCTCTTGGTATCTCTTTACTTCCCTTATCTCTTTCACCCGACCAGCGCGTGAAACATCCGTTGATTCTTATTATTGCATGGTTCCTAAAATTTAAGTTCTGCATTTCTAAACATATTGAGTAAGCTTCTTGCCAGCTCGCCGTTAAGGCATCTCGTTAACATGTCGAGAGCTCGGTTTCCGTATGTTTCCACCAATACATTAACGGTTTCCTCACTATGTGAATCGGTTTTGATCTTATTAATGATTAGTGAAAATTGGTGGTTCACCGCGGCATAAAACTCGTCAACCTTAGAATCAATTGGTTCAATTGATGTTCGAGAGTCCTGATGTCTCTCTTATCCGCGTAATGCAGAGATAGGATCTTATTCATGGACTTCCAGTCATCGTCGAAGATGTTGTAAGGGACGAGCGCAGAATCTGCACCGCCTCGAATTTTTTGGCGTATATCTGGCGTATATATTATAGCAATACTGAAATCTTTCAGTATTCCCTCAACGCTTTGTATCCAAGATACATATGTCGTTGGATTGCCCTCGAAAACTTGGAGCTCTTTCACGCAATCGGGTCACCGGCTGATCTCAAGTAGATCTTCCCCTGATCGCGGTTGCTGCAGTTGATGAGGGCGGATGGGATTTTTCCAACAACTGCAGCCTTCCATCAATGCCTTTGAGTTGCTGCATTATGGCGTTTATATCCCCAGTCAACTTCGTAATGGATTTAGCAATCTGATCCATCTTCAATATTTTATATTATACAAGGTGGCGCAAAAGTAATCCTCCTATCAGAAAATGCTATAAATTTTGCGATTGGCCCCTAATGTCAGTTCGGTTTTGACATTTGCGTAGTAAACACATGCGAAATACGCGTTAATAAACAATGTTACGCTACACTGCTCCAGAACGCGGAATATTGGTGACTATTTATTTGAGCAATAATCGGTCAGTGACTTTGGCACAACGTGAATTTCGTCGCAGATTTCCTAGCCGTCCAACGCCTACTGGTGAAACACTGCGACGTTTAGCCGCTCGCCTCGAAGAGACTGACACAACACGAGATGCTGCCAGGCGTGGCAGACCCCGGAGTAGCCGTTCTGCAGAGAATATTGCTGCTGTAGCCGAAGATGTCATGGAAGCGCCGTCGACATCGACCAGACGACGTGCCACGCAAATGGGTATCAGTCGACGGTCTTTACAGCGAATTTTGGTACAAGATTTGAAGATGTTTCCGTAAAAAGTCCAGACGGTGCATCAGCTGTTAGCTGCTGACCGCCAATCGCGTCTAACATACGCTCAAGCCATCCTTAATCACCACCAAGAGGAAGATGATTTTTCATCAAAAATAATCATGAGTGATGAGGTCCATTTCCATCTTAGCGGGTACGTAAATAAGCAAAATTTACGCCATTACACCCGCTCAAAGTCACTGTATGGTGGCTGTTTTCCCTGGAGGAGTCATCGGACCTTTTTTCTTCGAAGACGTCGCGGGCCAAACGGTTACTTTGAATGGTGAGCGCTACAGAGCAATGATCAACGAGTTCTTTTTGCTGCAACTTGATGAATTGGGATTTAAAAACATGTGGTTCCAACAGGACGGTGCAACGGTACACACTGCTCGTGCCACAACCGATATTCTGAAGGATGCATTTCCCGGGCGCCTGATCTCCCGTTTTGGCGATTTGCACTGGCCCGCAAGATCGCCTGATTTGACCGCTCCAGACTTCTTTTTGTGTGGCTTTCTGAAGTCGCGGGTTTATGTCAACAAGCCTCAGACTCTGGCAGCTCTTAAAGACAATATCCGTCAAGAATGTGAGGACCTGTCGCCGACAGTTTTGGCCAAAGTGATGGAAAATGCCATAAAAAGGGCTCAAATGACAATCAACTGTGGCGGCGGCCATTTACATGACATCATTTTCTCGACTTGATGTAAAAAAAATTAAAAGACCAAATAAAAATAATCCACAAGAAGAATCGAAGTTTTTCTCTTTTTTTTTAAACTACAGCCAAAAAACATCGGAAGGTTATTTTTGCGCCAACTTGTAGATATAGGTGGCTTGAGAAAGAGGGAGAAAACATGCACTCCTTTTTCGCTACGTTTATACGATTCTTTCTACTATATATGAAAGTTTGAGCAGGGGCTTGTATTATTTTATGTTTAATATGGGGTTTGAAAAAATAGGATAAAAATATACTCTTCTTTTTTTATAAAGATATAATCTGGCAAAAGGGTGTATGATATAAATTATTTCTCTTTGAATAGAACAATGCACCTTACCCGATTACCTCCAATATATTCACAAACAGTGAATTTTTAACATATATTTTATAATTTTTTCTTTTTTTCTTGTGTATTCTTTTTCACAATCACTTGTTAAACTTGTTTCTATTTATTTTTAAAAATACCTTTCCTTTTTAATCGGATTTGTAATTAAAATTTTTCCTCTTCACAAAATTTTTATCATATGATCTGGTATTTAAAAAAAAAATTGTATATATATTCAACAGGACAGATTAGGAAATCTGTCTTTCTATAACTCTGCTTGATTTTAGCAATAACTGTTCAGGTTTTTTTTTTTTTGATCTAGCATTAATTTGCCAGCACAGATTTGTTGAAGTTGTAAGTTGATGATTATCCTTACAGTAGATAGAAATTCATTATCTTTTTTTCCGAACTCTTGAACAGAAATCTAAAAAACCGAGATAATAAAAAAACAAGTTACTTAAGAAACGTTTTCGGATTTTATGAGCACCGTCCTAGGAAAGTTCGTGTTACTCCCGTTTAGACGCAAGCGTTGAGATTGCATGTGTCCTAGTAATGGCACAAATAACTTCACTATTTGATCATTTATCTGAACGATCTCCAAGCATGTTCTCATGGGTATGCTGGAATTTGTCGTTTCAGAATTGGAATGGTCAACTGTGCTCCCACGGGAACAGAGACTTGCACTCAGATAGAGCGTACCAATTCGTCTATCCTGTATTAAAGGACCCACGAAGAATCGAACAATGAAAAAAATGAAACAATTTATTTTTAGGTCGGTCCCTGCTCGGGAGCCAGTTAAATTATCCTTCCGGGGATAATATATAAAAACGCGAACACCAGCAAAGAGGTTGGCCCAACTGTTCGACTTACTTAATATTAAATCAAACACGGACTATTAAGACGTTATAAGTTATTTATTATGACCGATCAGATTAAGGTTCCGTTAAGAACTAACTCTTGCGTTGAACATAAGGTTCGAATGAAAAGTAGGTTCGCACCAATCATTGCTGACCTAGCACGAATAATGTTCGCGCGTGCATCCGCTGACCCCTATGTTGTGTGTTGACCAATGGGGGGTTTCGGTTGACCAGCCAATGCATGCAAATGGACCCAGGCCAATGAACTGCTGATTCAGCTAAGAATATGTTGGTGGCCAATGCGAGGTGTCGAATGTCCAGCAACTGAGTGTGGTTGAACTCGGGCCAATGAACTGCTGACTTGACTGGGAACCTATTTGTTCTTGTTTCCCAGGTAGGTACTGAATGGTGATAACTGATTATTAAACTCCAATTTAGGATCAAAAAAACACCTAGGTCTTTAAAACTGTCTACACGACGGAGAGTGTACACCCATCAAGCAAGACTAGAGGTTAAGCATCACAATATATAAAAGAGTGTATCGAACATTCGACTGATTTTAAATAAGAAGTCAAAACAATGCAATTGACATTGAAAAACTTGCTTAATTCCCATGGACAGCGTTTTGTCATCGGAGGTGACTTGAATGCAAAACAAACATTCCAGGGATCTATATGCATATCACAGAAAGGTAGGATACTTTACGATGTTGGTAGATATTACAATACCGAATTTTATTCTAAGGGGAAAACCAACTTACTGGCCAACTGATGTTACAAAAATACCGGATTCGATCGATTTTTTCATCGTAAAAGGTATGCCGTCCAAAACAAAAGTTGAGGAATGCTTTGATTTTTAGCCGGTCATTCTTACAACGAGCGAGTCAAACATTAGAAATGAAAACCCACCCAAACTAGCAAACAGAAAAACTAACTTAAAATAATATCGTAAATAGTATCGCTTAGATCCCCATTGGAACTCGAAGGCGCGGTTGACTCCTTTATCGAAACCGTTCAAACAGCAGCGTGGAATAATACTGCTCAACAACGCAAAATAGGGAGCTATAGTAATATCAATCGCTTGAGTAACATGCTATCAAATACGATTAAAAACTTTAAGAACCATGCAGTAGAAACTTTTCTGCAAAGCCTATCCGCTGGAAAAGAATCGAATTATTCACTTTGGAAAGCAATTAAAGTCATAAAAGGGAAAAAAAGCTGTGCCACCAATTAGGGTAACTCAAAACGTTTGGGAAAAAGCGATAAGGAAAGAGCAGACGGTTTTGCCACAGATCTTAAGAAAACATTTAAACCATTTGATGGTCCAGAAAACAATAATTTATTTGAGACTACAACCGATAGTAATATAGTAAGATATGCAATTATTGCCGAGCTTAAACGGGAAATACAAAAATTAAGGCTTGGTAAAGTTCCGGGCTATGACCTAATTACAAGAGAACTTCTTAAAAGGTTGCCCGTAAAAGCATTAACTAAACTCCTCTACATTGTAAACGCAGCAATTAGATTAGAATACATACCAACACAGTGGAAAGTCGCAGAAGTGATTATGGTTCTCAAGCCAGGAAAATCACCGAAAGAAATAAAATCTTACAGACCTATTTCACTTCTTCCAATAATTTCAAAAGTTTTTGAAAGGATATTACTCGGTCGCTTACACCCCATTATGGATCAGAAACGCATTTCAACTGAACATCAAATTGGGTTTAGAATTAAACATTAACTGTGGATCAAGTTCATCGAATTAATGATGTAATTGAGAAAGCTTTCGAAGAAAAGAAAATTTGTTCAGTCGTATTTCTTCATAGCCATCACTGCAAGCTAAAACAAGTTCTGCCTGAAAAAATATATAAGATCCTCGTATGGTATCTTGAGCATTGACTCTTCCGTCTGAAACTTGGAAACGAATATTCGGATTTCAAAGAAATATTGGCAGGAGTACCCAATTGAAGCGTCCTTGGTCCACTCTTGTACCTCCTATTTACACGTAATATCCTACAAACAAACGATACAGTAGTTGCCACGTTTGCTGACGATACCGCTATACTCGCAGTTGGAGCAACAATAGAGGAAACAAATATGAAATTACAAAAGGCTCTTAACGAGGTTAATGAATGGACAAAATCCTTGCGGATTGCACTTAACGAGAGCAAATCGATTCATGTAGACTGTTCGTACAAGCGGACAAACAGTTTCCCAGTATTTCTCAATACGGATCGAGTACTTTTTGCAAATGAAGCGAAATATCTCGGAATGACAATCAATGCAAAATTAAAATTGAAGTCGCACGTAAAAGAGAAAAAAAGAAAACTTAAAAATAAATACAGAAAACTGTACTAGTTACTCGTGATAAAGCCGGAATCGAGATACGGTAAAAAAAACTATGGGGTTGTACCAGTGAAACGAATCTAAACATTCTACAAACTTTTGAAAATAAAATGTTATGATCATTCGTCAATGCTCCGTGGTATATAATGAATGAAGATCTACGCAGAGATCTGAGTATTCACGCGGTTAAAGATGATACGAAAAACTTTGCACACAAACATAAAAAACGTTTATTGGGACAGGTTAACACAACGGTCCTCCAAATTCCTGACGAAACAAATTTATTTGGGCGTCTACAAAGAACTAAGCCCTTATGTTTGGCCCGATAATAACAAACCGCGCTATAAATTGCGGAAAAAGTAGGAACTCTCAAAGGAAAGTTAACTGCCAAACATTCGTTACTCGTGATAAGTAAACTGCTAAGTAAGTCGCACTATCAGTTGCAATACATATATAAAAAAGGTGGTGATTTTAGTTAGGGTTAAAGTCCCACACTACTTTCGGCAACTGCTGATCGTGTCTTTTGAGATTTCCACCAGTATCTTGAAGGGATGAGAGAGTTCTTTATACCCTATCATTGGGGTATATTAGTTCATTAGTGCATCTTCGAACAGAGAATTGCCACAGCATATATTATGCATCCACAGGCTCATCAATTTGTTAGTGGGATACAACAGAACATAGAAGTTCTTAATTTGGATAATACTAACAAATCAATAAACTATGTAAATTACAACCAAGATATATTAAACAAATCACAATTTTACAGAGTGTTTTTCAAACTACCTTTACTAACTTTTTTTACCCTATCCATAGTAAAATAATTTTGCTATATATACAACAAAGTATATGAATCGACTCAGAATCGCTAGCTGAGATAAAGTGTCTTTACAAGATTTTTAGGCAACCCTAATTTCTATATTTCATTTATACAAAGTTTTTCACCACTCCCACTTTTTAGAGGCGTTTTCAGTAAAAAACATTTTTTGGTAAACATTTCAAATAAAACCTTTTGATACAATATCATTGGCTATGATAAACCAACCACATTTCTTTTTTAAATCAATTTAACCCACGCCCACTTTTTGGAGGCGTTTTCATACAAAAATCATTTGTATACACTACACATCATAGCATGACCAGGCGAAAAACATTGTTTTTTGTCGAACCATGAAAGATTTGGATAAACTGTCTGAAAAAAATGTTATGACAATGACATTTTCTATATTTCATCACTAAAAAGCCGAAATTTTGATGATATTTGTTTTAATTATTTTATATTAATTACGAGTCCAAAGTCATGACACCGTCTCACCGCAGAATCGAGCTCCTCTTGCATTATACTATTTGATGTTGCTAGATCCCTACGTGTCGAAAAACGATGTTTTTTGTCGAACCATAAATGATTTTGATAACTTGTCTGAACAATATGTTCT
The DNA here is from genome assembly GCA_949824845.1 of Rhingia rostrata. Taxonomy (NCBI): domain Eukaryota; kingdom Metazoa; phylum Arthropoda; class Insecta; order Diptera; family Syrphidae; genus Rhingia; species Rhingia rostrata. The sequence continues at coordinate 100,557,895 of OX463756.1, forward strand.
GACAATGACATTTTCTAAATTTCATCGCCAAAAAGCCGACATTTTGAGGATATTTGTTTAAAGGATCGGATTGGATAGGTTATAAAACGATCCAAACAGTGGATTGTAGTCTTTTCATATGTTTATAGTTTTAAAACCATAATATTTCCGAAATAAATAAAATCTCAGAGATATATTTTACTTCTTTCAATAGTTTCAAAGAATTATCGAATTACTGATGTAGAGAATCGAGAAACCTTTCGAGGAAAATAAAATTTGCTCAGCCGTATTTCGTGATCATTTGACATTAAAACAAGTTCTGCCTGAACAACTATATAAAATCCTCGTGTCGTATCTTGAGCATAGAATCTTCCATGTGAAACTTGAAAACCAATTTTCAGAGTTTCAAGAAATGATTGCAGGAGAACTTAACGAGAGTAAATTGATTCGTGTATATTTTTTGTATAAGCGGACAATCAATTTGCCTGTATTTCTAAATACGTTACGAGTCCAGTCTCGAATACATTAACGTTATCATGTTGCGCTGGGCCATTAAATGGCTTAAATGTTTCCTCGAGATATGCGGCAAAATGTCTGATTTTTCGTTATCGGTTTTTGCTTAATCGTCTTGAGTTACCCTAATTGGTGGCACAGCGTTTTTTGGCCGTTTTTTGACTATAATTTCTTTCCAGAGCAAATAATTCGATTCCTTTCCAGCGGTTAGGCTTTGTAGATAAGTTTCTACTGCATGGTTCTTAAAGTATTTAATCGAATTTGATACCAAATTACTCAACCGATTTAGACGTGTTTTATCTTGCGGGACACGAGCTTGGTGCATGATCAAAACATTCTCCAATTTTGATGTGATTGGACGGCAGACGTTATAAGATGAAAAAATCAATCAAATCCGATATTTTTGTTATATCAGTTGGCCAGTAAGTTGGTTTTCGCGTTTCGTCGATTTTGTTAAATCCATTTTTGTCCAAATTTGCAGGAAATTCGAACAACTTTTGAAGCAAATACCATCGTAATACCAAAAAAGCATTTCCTACTTAAATTATTTTCGTCCGTCCCCACTTTTTATGGGCGTTTTGGAATCTGGCATTTGCAATAAAAATACTTTGTGTTTTTGTCAAACAACTAAAGATTTTTATAAAATGTCGGAACATTCCCATGAAGCTCACATTTTGAGGATATACATTTTTATCATGGAAGCGAATAGAGTATTAAATGAATCAGCAAGGCTGACTGTAATCTTCTAATATGTTTTACCTCTAAATTGGTGTCAAGCATTTCTAAAGGCATCGCTTACCAAATTAATTACTCATCCACGTCGTTAATGCATCACGACCAAACAGCAGCCATGCAGCGCCCTATAAAGAGTTTTATAGGGTCAAAAACATTAACAATTCATCGACGTTCACTTGACGAAATATCTCTTCTAGATGAATAAATAAATTATTAACGTTACTCACCACCAAGATTTATTATGGCATGCTCAACGTGATGGATATGAATACTGCGGCTTGGTTGGACAACGGTTGCTTTTTACCAGCTTGTATTCGCGCTTCGTTCCATAGCCTCAAATTTCTGACGAATTCATAAAATTTCATGTCGTCGTCGTATAATGGCAATAGATTGACGTAGATTGATGAACGGATGGACAGACAGACATGGCTTAACCGACTCAGAAAGCGATTCTGACTCGAACCATATACTTTGAGGTATATCTAGCTAAACTATTTCTCTATGTTACAAACTATGTATCAAAACTAATATACCCCTGTAGGATAAGGTATAAATATGAGAACTCTACAATCCTGTGCGGATTATTGAGTAACCTATCCTATCCCATGCTTAAAATTAGTATTCCTAAAAATTGCCAAAATTGGGAATCAAATAAAGAAAATTATATTGTCAAATATATCTTGTTCTACTATCTATCAAAATCTTTCTTGGTTCAACAAAAGAAGTCGTTTTTCTATGACATATGCTATGGGGTAGTATCGGGTTTTTCAACAGGGACGCTACAAAAGTCGAACGACAGGGACAGCAAACGACGCCATATCTCTTGCCGTTTTTTGACATTTGTAAGGTTTGCCATTTCAAGATGGAAAGATGTACGATCCGAGTCGAAATTATTAAAATTTACAACCGAAATTCGGAGTCAGTGGCCTCAACGTTAGGAGCGCTACGTCCAATTCATTATCGTCATAATCGTCCTAGCAGATCAACAATTGAGCGTCTAGTGGAAAAATTTGAATCCGCAGGCACAATACAAAATGTTCCCGTGCAGTGAGACAAAGAAGTGTCCGTAGTATACAGAATATTGCTGCCGCTGAGACTTCAGTTGAAGAAAGCCCAAATGTATCTCTCACACGTCGTTTTCAAGCGTTGGGCATCTCTGTGACGTCGTTGTGGCGAATTGTGCGAAACGATCTCGGACTATATCCTTACAAGATTAAAATGACGCAAGAACTGAAGCCGCTTGACCACCAGAAGTGTCGTATGTTCGTGAATTGTGCTGAGCAACAACTTGAAAATGATTCGGATTTTCATCGAAAAATCATCTTCAGCGATGAGGCTCATTTCTGGCTGAATGGCTTCGTCAATAAACAAAATATGCGGTATTGGTCAGGCAGCAATCCACACGTACTCCATGAGTCATCATTGCATCCCGAAAAAATTACGGTTTGGTGTGGTTTATGGGCCGGCGGCGTCATTGGGCCGTACTTCTTCCGTGATGATTAAGACCGGCACCCAAATATTTTTTGCACCAATTAGATGATATGGACTTGGAGGACATGTGGTTCCAACACGACGGCGCCACAAGCCACACAGCGAATGCCACAATCAAATTATTGGATACCAACTTAGGAGAACGTGTTATCTCACGAAATGGTCGCCGTTAGACTATTTCCTGTGGGGCTACGTCAAGTCTATGGTCTATGCCAACAAGCCAGCGGCAATTGATGAACTTCGTACGAATATCGAACGTAAAATTGCAGCAGTATCGGCCGATTTATGCTTGAAACCGTCGAAAATTGGATTCAGCGTCTGAACTTCTGCAAGCTTGCCCGTGGTGGCCATGCAAAACAAATCGAGTTCAATACATAATGGCATCGAACGTACTTTCACAGGAATAAGGAATTTTATTGATATCCAAAACCGTTTTTGTTTTATTTAAAAAAAAATTTTGTAGCGCTCTTATTGAGAAACCCTTTATATACAAATAGTGGGCGTCGCTACCGATTCTCAATAGATGCATATACTTTAAGGTATATCTAGAAAAATTATTCCTCTATGTTACACACTATGTATTTGAGATTGGGTATAAAAACAATACCCAATATTATTGTAAAAATTGAAACTATGCGTTAGGATTTCAAATTATTTCCTCAGTGCAATCGTTGGTAAGGATATAATAATACCCAAACAAACCTATTATCAAACATATCATAACAATCAAACGGATCGTTTAGAACCTTACACTTTACACTTGTTCTGCTCCGTCGGATAGAGAGTCTGTAAACCAAATTTCAAAACTATAGCTCAAAATTTAAGGCCCAAAAATTGGTGACACAAAGACGGACAGACGGACAGACAGACATGGATAAATCGACTCAGCTGGCGAGACTGTGTCGATCTAAATACTTTGAGGTATATCTAGCGAAATTATTTCCCTATGTTACAAACCTAATGTCAAAATTAATAATCCCCTATGGCATAGGGTGTAAACATATGAGAAGGCTACAATCTCCTGAGCGGATCGTTTTAAACGCTATCCCATTCCATCCTTTTAATTAATTTCCCTTATATGCGGGTTTTATGGCAAAGTAATATTAAAATTGAAATTGTCGCAACATATTGTTCAGACAGTTTATTAAAATCTTATATTGTTCGACCAAAAACAACGTTTTTCTCCTGCATATGGTATGGCGTAAGGTATACAAATGGTTTTTGTGTGAAAACGCCTCCAAAAAGTGGGCGTGGGTAAAATTGATAAATGGAGGAATTGTTTATATTACCAAAGCCAATTATTTTGCATCAACATTTTTTTAAATGTTGAAAATATTAACGAAAAACTTTTTTTATAGAAAACTTCCCAAAAAGTGGACGTGGCAAAATATAAATATAAAGATTGTTTAGATATGTTGTTCAGACACTTTTTCAACATCTCTAACGGGTTGTCCTAAGACTAAGTTTTTCTAAAAAAAAAAAAGGGGGCGTAGCAGTGGGCGGATTTTAAAATGTTTAACATTTAATCTACTGAGAGCAAAAACAAACACGTGTAATTAATTCAATCACCCTAGCTCAAAATTTTTGGCCCGAAAACTGGTGACGTACAGACGGACGGACAGACATGGCTAAATTGGCTCCGCTATCGATTATTAGTCGATCCATATAATTTGAGGTATACCTAGCTCAATTTTTTTTCTTTGTTACAGACTATATATCAGAATTAATATACCCCTATGGAATATTGTGTAAAAACCTAAAATTTCGCCTAAACTTATCTCAAAGCCAAAGCAGGCAACAATCGAAATACAAAAAATTAAACAAATAGCCAAATGTACGAACTTATGGCCAAGCTACAGTACCCGATAAAAATATTTCACCAGACACCGCTTGAAACGTTTTTTTCGATTATCCTTTCAAATCTTGAGGAACAAATCAAAACGAATAAACTTATTTTCGACAGGCTAGTAAAGCTTGAAAATAGTATTCGCAACAGACGTAATCTTCAACATTAAAAGATTGCTTAAAATTCTTACGTGGAACACCAATGGCCTTTGACAGAAACTTGGAGAACTTGAATTGCTTATGCAGGAAAAATATATCGACGCCTGTTGAATATCCGAAACTCACGCAGAGTAATTCTCACTTAAAGATTAAAAGTTATTTTGATTGTCATGTTCTACATCCATCGAATACAGCTAGAGGTGGAGCCTCACTATATATACAAGAGTGTATCGAACATTCGATTGATTTTAAATAAGAAGTCGAAACAATCCAAGTTTGCTCTATACAAGTCAAAAGCAGACAATCCTTTCTGAAGATATATTCTATTTACTGCCCACTACGATGCAAGGTTGAGAAAATTGACTTTGAAAACTTGCTTAATTCCCTTGGACAGCGTTTTATCATCGGAGGTGACAATCAATGATTGACCCACTCAAACTAACAAACAGAAAAACCAACTGGGAAGGCTTCAAAAACGATATTGAAAATAATATCGTAAATAGTATCGCTTAGATCCCCATTGGAACTCGAAGGCGCGGTTGACTCCTTTATCGAAACCGTTCAAACAGCAGCATGGAATAATACTGCTCAACAACGCAAAATAGGGAGCTATAGTAATATCAATCGCTTGGGTAACATGCTATCAAATACGATTAAAAACTTTAAGAACCATGCAGTAGAAACTTTTCTGCAAAGCCTATCCGCTGGAAAAGAATCGAATTATTCACTTTGGAAAGCAATTAAAGTCATAAAAGGGAAAAAAAGCTGTGCCACCAATTAGGGTAACTCAAAACGTTTGGGAAAAAGCGATAAGGAAAGAGCAGACGGTTTTGCCACAGATCTTAAGGAAACATTTAAACCATTTGATGGTCCAGAAAACAATAATTTATTTGAGACTACAACCGATAGTAATATAGTAAGATATGCAATTATTGCCGAGCTTAAACGGGAAATACAAAAATTAAGGCTTGGTAAAGTTCCGGGTTATGACCTAATTACAAGAGAACTTCTTAAAAGGTTGCCCGTAAAAGCATTAACTAAACTCCTCTACATTGTAAACGCAGCAATTAGATTAGAATACATACCAACACAGTGGAAAGTCGCAGAAGTGATTATGGTTCTCAAGCCAGGAAAATTACCGAAAGAAATAAAATTTTACAAACCTATTTCACTTCTTCCAATAATTTCAAAAGTTTTTGAAAGGATATTACTCGGTCGCTTACACCCCATTATGGATCAGAAACGCATTTCAACTGAACATCAAATTGGGTTTAGAACTAAACATTTGACTGTGCTTTCGAAAAATAGAAAATTTGCTCAGCCGTATTTCTTGACATGTAGCAAGCTTTTCACAAAGTTTGAGAAAGAGACCTTCAATACAGCATAGAAAAGTTCTGGCTGAAAAGTTATATAAATTCCTAGTGTCGTATCTTGAACATAGACTCTTCCGTGTGAAATTTGGAAAGGAATATTCGGATTTCAAGGAAATATTGGCAGGAGTACCCCAAGGAAGCGTCCCTGGACCACTCCGCTTGTACCTCCTATTTACACGTGATATCCCACAAACAAACGATACAGTAGTTGCCACGTTTGCTGAGGCTGACCATACAGCTACACTTGCAGTTGGCACAAAAATAGAGGAAACAAATATGAAATTACAAAACTGTCTTAACGGGGTTAATGAGTGGACAAAGTTCCCGCGCGTTGGGCTTAACGAGAGCAAATCGATTCATGTAAATTTTTTGTATAAGCGGACAAAAAAAATTGCCAGTATGTACCAATACGGTTCGAGTAAAAGGTAAAATGGAAGTCGCATGTAAAAAAGAAATGTTTAGAACTTAAACATAATTATAGAGAACTGTACTGGTTATTCGGAAAATATTCGAAGCTTAACCTTGATAACAAGCTGCTTTTATACAAGTAAGTGCTTTACCAGTGAAACAACTCAAAATATTTTACAAACTTTTGAAAACAAAATGTTAAGATCATTCGTCAATATGCCGTGGTATGTAAGGAACAAATATCCGCTGTGCCGATCAATTAGTACCCTATCCCATAAATAAATAAATATGTGTGCTTTATGGCGATGAAATATAGAAAATATAATTGTCATAACATATTGTTCACACAGTTTAACAAAATCTTTCATGGTTCAACAAAAAACAATGATTTTCGCCTAGTTATGCTTTGAAGTAGTGTATAAAAATGGGTTTTGTATGTAAACTCCTCCAAAAAGATTGCGCGGGTTAAAATGATATGCACTTATCTATAGTTTTTTTTATCACGAGTAATGAATGTTGGGCAGATAATTTTCTTGTGAGAGTTCCTGCTTTCTCCGCAATTTATAGCGCGGTTTGCTATTATCAGCCAAATCTAAGGGCTTAGTTCGTTGGCGACAACGCAATAAATTTGTTTCGTCAAGAATTTGGAAGACCGTTGTGTTAAAGTTTCCCAATAAACGATTTCTATGTTTGCGTGCAAAATTTTTCGATTCATCTTTAACAACGGGAATACCCAGAGCTCTGCGTAGATCTCCTTTTTTATATTTTTCAAACATTTTGTAGAATGTTTAGATTTGTTTCACTGGTACAACCCCATAGTTGTATACCATATGTCCAGACCGGCTTTAGCACTTGCTTGTATAATAGCAGCTTGTTATCATCGTTAAGCTTCGAATATTTTCCGAGTAACCTGTACAGTTCTCTGTTTTTATGTTTTTATGTTAGAGTTCTTCGCATGTCTTTTTTACATGCGACTTCCGTTTTAATTTTGCATCTAATATACCGCTATGGGAAAGGGTATAAACATGTGATAATTCTACAATCCGATGTGCGGATCGTTGAATAACCTAACCTATCCCATCCTTAAAATTAAAATCCCCAAAAATTGGGAATCAAATAAAGAAAATTATATTGTCAAGCACATCTTGTTCAGATAGTATCCAAATCTATCTTGGTACGACAAAAGACTGCGTTTTTCTATGATATATGTTATGGGGAAGTGTATACAACTGGTTATAACCCATCCCATAAGTGTATGTTAATTTCGACATTAAGTTTTTAACATCGTGAAATAATATAGCTATATGGATCGACTCAGAATCGCTAGCTGAGTCGATCAAGCCATGTCTGTCTGTCCTTCTGTCGTCCGTCTGTGTGTCACCAATTTTTGGGAATCAAATTTTGAGCAAGAGTTAGAAATTTGCTCTATCCTACGAAGCAGAACAAGCGTACAAATTTTGTAAATCCGCCTACTACCATGCCCCCTTTTTAGAAAAACGTAGTTGTACGCCAAACCATTAGAGATTTTGAAAAATTCGTGTATACAAAGTTTATTTTAACTCACGCCCTCTTTCTGGAGCCGTTTTCATAAAAAAACATTTCTATACATTATGTTAATAGCATAACCAGGCGAAAAATGATGTTTCTTGTAGAACCATATATGATTTTTACTCTTTTGGGAGCAACAACAAATTTGTGTACCAAATTTCATTACCCTATCTCAAAATTTAAGGCCCAAAAACTGGTGACGTACAGACGGAAAGACATGGCTAAATCGACTCAGCTATCGATTCTGAGTCGATCCATACACTTTGAGGTATACCTAGCTCAATTATTTCTCTATGTTATAAACTATGTATCAAAACTAATATGCCCCTATGGGATAGGGTATAAATATATGAGAAGGCTACAATCCACTGTGTAGATCGTTTTACACCTATCCCACCCCATCCTTAAAATTAATATCCCTTAAATGTGGATTTTATGGCAAAGATATATTAAAATTGAAATCGTCGCAACATATTGTTCAGACAGTTTATCAAAATCTTGTATGTTCGACCAAAAACAATGTTTTTTCTCCTGCATATGGTATGGCGTAGGGTATAAAAATGTTTTTTGTATGAAAACGCCTCCAAAAAGTGGGCGTGGTTTAAAATGACATACGAAAGAAATATTTTTAACAACATAACCAATGATTTTTCATCAAAAAATTTTTCGAAATGTTTAAAATTTTACCGAAAAACGTTTTTTTACTAAAACCGCCCCAAAAACTGGGCATGGCAAACATTTTTGTAAAGACGAAATATAGACACTATGGTTATTTAGATTTTGAACGATTTTTCAACATCTCTAATGGTTTGGCCTTAAACTACATTTTTATAAAAAAAGGGGCGTGACAGTGGCGGATTTCAAAACATTTTACACTTCTTCCGCTTCGCCGAATAGAGATTCTGTCTACCAAATTTCAGAACTCTAGTTCAAAATTTAAGGCCCAAAAATCGGTGACACACAGACGGACGGACGGGCGGACAGAAAGACATGGCTTAATCGACTCAGCGATTCTGAGTCGATCCATATACTTTGAGGTATATCTAGCGAAATTATTTCACTATGACAAACTTAATGTCAAACCCCTATGGGATAGGGTATAAAAAGAAGTTCCACCGAAATTACCACTTGTGCTGGCTAAGATCTGCTGTAAAAATGTTGGCACAACCCTTCATTTGTGCGTGTGTGATTCTTGTACGATGGCGAGTCCTCCTGTTGTATGCCGACTCCAAACGGCGAATTTGGGATAAGCATTTGTGGAAAATTGGTACTACTTGGATGATTTGTCAGATCATCACAAAAGGAGGCCCAAAGTACATCTCGCGCAAGCTCAAATCATTGAATTTTTTGCAATTTGTATTATTATTTTTTATTTTTTATTGCAACTAAGTATGCGACTTATCTATCAATTTTGAGTAATGAATGTTTGGCAGGCAACTTTCCCGTGAGAGTTCCTACTCTCTCCGCAATTTATAACGCGGTTTGTTATTATCGGGCCAAATCTAAGGGCTTAGTTATTTGAAGATGCCGCAATAAATTTGTTTCGTCAATAATTCGGAGGACCGTTGTTCCATGTCTGAATAAATATGTTTGCGCGCAACATTTTTCCTTTCATCTTTTAAAGCGGGAATACCCAGATCTCTGCGTAGATCTTTATTCCTTATATACCACTGCGCATTGACGAATGATCTTAACATTTTGTTTTCAAAAGCTTGTAAAATATTTAGGTTCGTTTCACTAGTACAACCCCATAGTTGTATACTATATGTCCATACCGTCTTTTGCAATTGCTTGTATAATAGCAGCTCGTTGTCAAGGTTAAGCTTCGAATATTTTACGAGTAACCAGTACAGTTCTCTCTATTTAGTTTTAAGTTCTTCACATTTCTTTTTTACATGTGACTTCCACTTTAATTTTGCATCGAGTGTCACTCCAAGATATTTCGCTTCATTTGCAAAAAGGAACTTGAAACGTATTGAGAAATACTGGCAAATTGTTTTTCCGCTTAAACGAAAAATCTACATGAATCGATTTGCTCTCGTTAAGTGCAATCCGCCCGGATTTTGTCCATTCATTAACCTTGTTAAGAGCGTTTTGTAATTTCATATTTTTTTCCTCTATTGTTGTGCCAACTGCTAGTATAGCTGTATTGTCAGCAAAAGTGGCAACTATTGTATCGTTTGTTTGCGGTTTGCGAATCATTGAATTGATTCAATTAAATAAAGGAAATTATTCGCCTCTAAAGAGGTATCCGTTCGGACCGAAAGTTCTCCGATTTGTTCGATATCGGAGACTACGGTTCCGAGGTATCCGTTCGGATTTGCATTTCGAGCAGATCTTCTGACGAAATGCACCGCACATGATCGCGACGGCTTAATGCGTTGAATCAAAAATTTTCGATAGCTTCGCTTTGAATTTCTTCAAAAGTTCACCGATGAAAAATTGTTGCAGAATTTTTATGAAAATGGAAACCACCCTAGATGTTGACATTAATAATAAATAAATAACACAGCTGAAAGATTGTCAAACATACGGGAATGTATGCTTCAATTGATTATACCCTATCCCATAGGGGTAAATTAGTATCAAAAGTTTTTAACATAGTGAAATAATTTAGCTAGGTATATGGATGGACTCAGAATCGCCAGCTGAGTTGATTAAGCCATGTCTGTCTGCCCGTCCGTCCGTCTGTAGTTAATCGGTTTTTGGGTCTTAAATTTTGAGCTAGGATAATGAAATTCGGTACATACGATCCTTGTACGTGCTGTTCGAACATGTGTAAACATTTTTGAAATCCGCCCACTGCCACGCTCCCTTTTTAGAAAACCTAATTTTAGGCCAAACCGTTAAAAATTTTGAAAAGTGCCTAAACAAGATATCTACACAATCCTTATGCCACGCACACATTTTGGGGGCGTTTTCAGTAAAAACCTTTTTCGGTAAACTTTAAAACATTTCGAAAAAAAATTTATGCAAAAAAATAGGTTGTGGTAATATAAACATTTCTTCCATATATCACTTTTACCCACGCCCACTGTTTGCAGGCGTTTTCATACAAAAACCACTTGTAAAACGTAGCCATACCATATGCAGGAGAAAAACTATGTTTTTTGGTCGAACCATACAAGATTTTAAGAAATTCTCTGAACAATTCGTCGCGACAATTTCCATATTAATATTTCTTTGCCGTAAGACCCATATTTTAGGGATATTTATCTAAAGGATGGGATGGGATGGGATAGGGTATAAAACGATCCACACAGTGGATTGTAGCCTTCTCATATGTTTTTATTCCACAACGATGGTAAGCCTAGTTTATGCGGTACTGACTTTCGTCACGGAAATTCTTTGAACGGATACCTCAATTGGATGGCTGGGTGTTGAAGAACGAGGGTAGACTCTGATTGGCTTTTACTTGGCAATGCCCAGTGTTGTAACTCTGACTGCATATCAAGTGCTTATTTTTACCTCCAAGTGGTAACCATCGGGTACTGGTCTCATCCAACCGGATTTGACTTGCTAAGCAATAAGCGCGGGTGTTGATAACACGACGAAAAACAGCAACACTATAAACAGCCAGGGCAGAATGGAACGGAATGAATACCCGGCCTGCTGTCCCTTGCGAACAGAGACAAGCTGCTTCCACATATTCGGACAACAGGTTGTCTAAGAATTTCAAGGGTTAGTCAGGCCCCTTGAACAGAGATGGTGGCGGATGAACCGAAAGGCCAACGGCAGCGCTCATTCCCGTAGTGGATACTGATGGCCCAGTGTCCTAGGGGTATCTAATAAATAGGAACTAGCCCTCCAGGTTGGGGGTTTTGCTTTGGGTAAACTACTCAACCATGGAAAAAATAAATTGTTACGAAGCAACCAAGAGGATGAAAAACTGTGATATCTACTACGTACTAACCGTGTTATAGTGAGCAGAAACAGCGACTATTCGGATGCGAATTTTTTATAAGTGCCAGACTTAGGCAAGCAGTCTTATGTTTCCGAGACACTAGCGAACGCATTGTAACTACACGCATCAAGGTCAAATTCGCTAACATAAGCCTTAATGGGCTCACGCCCCAACGGAGGAAAAAGATGATATAGCTAAGGACTGCTTCTATGAGCTCCTTGACAAAACCTATGAGGGACTACCGAAGGACGATGTTAAAATCGTGCTGGGAGATTTTAACGCAAAGGTAGGAAGAGAAGACATCTTTAGCAGTATTGTCGGAAACCATAGCCTACACGACATCACGTCTGGTAACGGACTTAGGCTAATTGAATTCGCTACGGAACGAAATGCCACGGCACACGGTTTCCTCACCTCGATATCCATAAGGGGACATGGCGGTCTCCAGATCAACGAACGGTCAATCAAATTGATCACATAGTGATAGACAAGCGGCACGCATCCAGTATTTTGGATGTCCGAACATTCCGAGGAGCTAACATCGACTCGGACCACTACCTTGTTGCAGCCAAGGTTAGAATGCGGATATCCACTACCCCACAACAATCCAGAAATACTGTTATAAAATTTAATGTCGAAAAACTGCAATCGCAAGAGACCGCCAAGACCTTCGCGCAACGCGTATCCCTAAACCTCTCGATTAACACCATACCACCAGTATCAAATTTCGGAAAATAATAGAAACGATGCCAACAAGGCATTAGATCAGCCGCATCTGATGTGCTAGGTTTCTCGCGCCCACCAGCAAGAAACCCCTGGTTTGATGAGGAATGCTGACAGATGCTCGCAGCCTAGAACGAGGCCTACAAGGCTAAAATGCGGGTGAAGACGAGAGCTGCCGTTGAGTTTTATAGGCAGAGAAGAAGGGAAGAACACCGGCTTTTTAGAAAGAAGAAAAAAGAGCAAGAAAAGCGCGCGATCGAGGATATAGAGAGGTGCAACTCCAGGAAAGATGTTCGCAAGTTTTACCAAAGTGTAAAACGTCAAAGCCAAGGATACAAGGCTCGAACAGAATACTGTCGAGATGAACAAGGAAATATCGTAGTTGAGACACAGTTTATGCTAAGGATATGTAAGAACCACTTCTGCAGACTGTTAAACGGCGATGACGAACAACATTCCGCTGTCAGGCAGAACGAACCATCCGACCTGAGTGAAGTGAGGATAGCAATATCTAAACTGAAGCTTAATAAGGCTGCCGGAAATGACGGCCTTCCCGCCTAGTTTTATAAAGCCGGCGGAGATGACTTCGTAAGTAACATCCACCAACTCATAAGACGAATCTGGTCGGAAGAAAGTATGCCTGAAGAATGGAACCTCAGCATCGTTTGCCCGATCCACAAAAGAGGAGACCCTCTAATCTGCGCCAACTAGAGAGGCATAAGTCTCCTCAACATCGCATACAAAATTCTATCTGCCGTAATATGTGAACGCCTGAAACCGTTTACCAACAACCTGATCGGCCGTTATCAGTGTGGTTTTAGGCCAGGGAAGTCCGATCAAATCTTCTCACTTCGGCAGATCCTAGAAAACAACCCAAGAAGTCCAAATCGATACCCACCACCTATTCATCGATTTCAAAGCCGCATACGACAGCATTTATAGAGACGAACTATACAGTGCCATGTCTAGTCTTGGTATACCGCCCAAACTCGTCCGTTTGTGTAGGATGACGATGGAGATTTCTCGCTGCTCCATCAGGGTCGGAAACGACCTCACTGACACATTCGATACCAAAAAAGGATTTAGGCAAGGCGATGCGCCGTCATGTGACTTCTTCAATCTGATTCTTTAGAGGATTGTGCAAAACTCACGAGCAAACACCAGAGGCACAATTTTTCAAAAATCTGTACGTGATGTCATGGCCACGTTTGTTAGTATAGAGAAGGAAGCGGCAAAAATGGGCTTAGCAGTAAACGAGGGCAAGACGATGTATATGCTGCCAACACGAAAGGACACACAACATCGACGAATTGGACAGAACGTCACCATTGACAGATATAACTTTGCGGTAGTACGGGACTTTATCTATCTCGGTTCCGCTATTAACTCTGACAACAACATCTCGTCAGAAAATAAACGAAGAATTACTCTTACCAATCGCTGTTTCTTCGGGCTTAGAAAGCAATTCAGTAGTAAAGCCCTCACTCGAACTACTAAGGAGATCTTACATAAGACCCTGATCATCCCGGTCCTGCTCTACGGCGCTGAAGCATGGACCGTCTCAAAAGCGGATGAAGAAATCCTTGGTCGATTTGAGAGGAAAATTCTTCGAAAAATCTTCGGTCCCGTTTGCGTTGACGGGCTATGGAGACGAAGATTCAACCAAGAACTATACGAGCTGTACAGCGACATGCCCCTGGTCAAAACAAACTCCGCATTGGACGTTTAAGATGGCTAGGACATGTAGAACGAATGTGCACCAATACTCCGGCTCGTAGAGTCTTCGATTCCCAGCCAGACGTCGGACGCAGTAGAGGAAGACCTCGCCTTAAATGGCGCGCACAAGTAGAAACCGACCTCAACCAACTTGGAGTGCGAAACTGGAGGCAGTTAGCTAAGGACCGGGCTAATTGGAGAGGCATATTGGTTGAGGCCCAGGTTCATTCCGGACTGTAGCGCCACTTAAGTAAGTAAGGATACATCAATTGAGTTGATTATAACACGTTAAGTCATCGTTTTTTAATTGTTACATATTTTCCTATAGCTACTCTCCTACGGCATTTATCTATTGATTGACTGAAATATTTGTTGTAAGCCTCTGATCTTAGACCGCAAATTACCCATTGATGAAGATCAATATCGACTTGATGTTGCAAGAGGAAGGTGCTTAGCATTAGCCGTACCACTGTGGTGAAGTTTGAGTAGCGTTTTGTCCCCTGACCCGAAGTTTACAGAGTTGGGCACCACTTTTAGCTTTAAGCCTTGAAGTTAAAAATTGGTTGCTTTGTTATTTGTTAGACTCCTAAAGAAAATTCATTGTCTGGGACAACAAGCCAGATCCATTGCGGAAGCTGATTCGCAAGAACTTTTTCTTAAAGTATATACAATGTTACATTATTGAAAACTTTTTGGACGATCTGATGTATAAATTGCCAGCAATAATTTGACACTTGCACAATTTTTTTGTGTTTGACTCTTTTTTTCGGCGGTGTGACATTTTTCTTACGAAAATAAATATAAGAGCACTGATATGTAGAAGTTTGATATGTAGAAATTGGGGTTTCCCTTTACGAAAAGAAGTATGGATTCTAGTTTATATTTTAACGAAGCCGAAGATTTTATTTCACATTTTTTTAAATACATTTTTAAAATGTAAAATAAATAAAAAATACAGATATGTAGCAACATTTAAATGTCCAGTCATGGTATTTCTGAAAATATTTGTTTTAGATCTCTTTCTGACATAAATATTTTGTTTATATTTTAAGTTATCACATTCAGGTTTCCACCTGTATCATCAAAAGTGCAAGCGAATCACATTCCCGTTACCTGATACGCCACACGCACATCCGCTTCATACCTTGGCACGTAAATTCAAACCGCCGCACCACATCCGGGCGAGTAGAAATGTATGGGATCTAGGAAATATTCAAGTCTGTAATTTAGTCTTAAGACTACCGCAAATAGAGTCGGGTGTATAACATAAAACAACAGTTTTTCATTTACGGGAACAGGTTGGCTATTTTCTGTTTTTCTTTAAATATACAAAGACGAATTCCTTTACGATCTTAACAATAAAAGAATCTGGAGTGAAACTCTTTAAGGAGCAATCAGTGCAAAATCGCGAGGACAAGAAAATACAATAAATATAGCCGAGTGAATTGAGTCATGAAGCAATAGCTCAACAAGTGCAGATAAGTGATCTTAACTAAAAGTTACCAGCTATACCAGTAGCACACAAAAATGTGTGCAGTGAAGAGTTAAAGGTTGACGGTGTTCAATAAAAAAATATTTCCTTCCTAGTCCGGTGATAAAAAGAAATCATTTAATATACCAATAACATATGCAAAAATCTATATAAATAATTATAACACCGTGTCCAAAGGGAAAGACGGAATAAGGGGGGCTACAATAAAGAGCCAAGCCGAGGACTTGCAAGATGATCAGCTGGATATTAATATTACAGTAAGACTGTCATTAAGCAATTAGAACTGAAATCTAATCAAGAATTAATACAAAATTACATAAAGGGAGACAACCCCAATTAAACATTGCAATATATGTATACGTAGATAATTTTTCGTCAGTAATTGTATAATTTGTATGCCATTAATTATTATATGAGTGTACGGAAAAAGATAAGACGAAGTACAGTCAAGTTAACGTATTCTGCAATCAGAAAAGAGGGAATCAGTTAAAAAGGGTATCGGGTTATCGGTACCTCTTTTAGCAGATATGGTCGCGAACCGAAATTCAGTGACTCAGTTAACGGGAGCCGTTAATTCCATTCTAGTACAGTTGAGTGGTTTCGAATCCCAAATTGCTCATATTGAGCAGCAGAACTCTAGGCAGGAAATCCAAACTTTAGCGGGGCAACTGGAATCCATCAAAAACAAAATAGCAAATGTGGAAGGTATAGGTTTGGGCGTACCTAACTGTCTGACTCCGTAAAGGAGCTTCAAACTTTTGAGGGCAACCCCGTCCACTATGTATCCTGGATACATAGTGTGGAAACAGTCCTCAAGGATTACGAAATTGTTTGAAGCAAGTCATTGTTCTATAAAACTATACTTCAACACATAAGACAAAAAATTAGAAAAGCGGATTCCGCCCTCGTGTCGTATAACGTGTTTGATGACGAGTGGGTGGAAATTAAAGGGGTCCTCTCTCTGCATTACGCGGACAAAAGGGACATCAGGACCATTGAACATCCTATTCCGCTTGCCTCGAAATGCAGAACCTTAACTTAAGGAGCAATTCGTTGCACGTATAGGTACAAAATACTATATCATCACCTGTTCATTATAACTTTGTCAATAAACGGGCTCCTCCCTTGCCTGGAAGAAATTCAAATAGGTTTCCTAACAATGGTTTCGGAAAGCATCAATTCTCCTCTTGGAATACGGGTTACAACAACAGACAATCTACACCGCCAAGACCAATCGGCCAAAAGCCCAAATCAAAATGGAGGTGGACGCTTCAGCCCAAACCAAACCAGAAACGTCAACTGCATGAATCGACCAAACAATCGATTCAAAAGGGAAGCCAATTCGGACAATTATTATCCCAGGAAACAACAGCGACTCAACCACATGGTTGCGGGAACGTCCGATACTATCGAAGAGCCGGCAGGTACCTCAAATTCAGTAGAATTTCAGAACGAGGAAAATTTTATGGCGGGTGCCTCGTTTCCAGCGTACCATACATAGAGTATGCCACGCATAACGGGAAAGTCCTAGACTTTCTCGTAGATACTGGTGCGAAGAAAAATGTCATTAAAGCAAACTTAGCACTAAAATCATACCCCGTTCAGAACCCTTTCTACATTAATAGTCCTGCCGGAAAAATCCTAGTATGATACAAAATATGCGGCAAATTTTTCTCTTTCGTAGGCTGCGATTTAGATGTTACCTTGTTATTCTCCCAAGCCTCGAGTCATTCGATGTTATAATCGACGACGATACCCTTAAGGAGCTAAAGGCATCATTGGCCGAGAAAGGAACGAATTAATTCTGAAGTCTTACATAAAAACTCCCCTCAAGAATAAGCACTCGGACGTCGTGAACAATCTGGTTATACTCAATGAAAATGTCACTGAATCCTCTATAATTAAACTTCAATTACTTTGCAACAAATTCAATAGGTTGTTTGGCCCAGTTAATAATGAAAAGGTGAAAACCAATGTAAGAGCTGAGATAAGAACAACCACGGATGAACCAATATACACGAAGAGTTATCCATACCCAGCTTGCATGCGAGAGGAGGTTGAGGGGCAGGTAAATGAACTATTGAAGGAGAATAACATACGACCATCAAACAGCCCATATAATTCACCTATATGGTTTGTTCCAAAGAAACCTAAGCCTAACGGGGAAAAGCAGTACAGGATGGTAATAAACTATAAACGTATAAATTCAGTAACTTTCCCTGATACTTACCCCATCTCGCAAGCCTTGGTGACGCGAAATTCTTTACCACTTTAGATCTAACATCGGGTTTTCAACAAATAGCTATGAGAGAAAAAGACATCCCTAAGACCGCCTTCTCTACGATGAATTGCAAATTCGAATACGTCAGATTGCCCCTTGGGCTCAAAAATGATCCGGCCATCTTCCAACGTATGATAGATGATGTTTTAATAGAGCTCATCGGTGAATCTGCTATGTCTATATCGATCATATCATTAAAATAAACCGCGATGCGGGCGAAGTAGGATTAAAAATAAATCTAGAAAAAATCTATTTCCTAGATACGAGCGTAGATTTCCTAGGATATCTAGTAACCTCGTACGGCATTCTTCCCAATCCCGGGAAAAAATAACCTTGCTGAATTTTTGGTAGAGAACCTCAACCCAAATCTAATCAATGGAATAAAAATTCCCGAAAATTATCTTGGAATCTCTGTTTTTAGAAAGCTTCGGAAAATATAAAATTAGGGTGACACAGAGGATAGTGGAGGATGTAGCCAGCGAAGAACGCAAATTCTTTATTAACGGTAACGAATACAGAAGAGCTCACCGCGCCACCAGAGAAAACAAGGAACAAATCTTTGAGAAATTCTATTTTCCTAATATGATGGCCAGCATAAGAAGATTCGCGGCATCTTGCAAGGTCTGTAACGCCAATAAGTACGACAAGCATCCCATAAACCCCGTCTTAAATTTAATGAGAAATATGGGGGTAAAGCTAAACTTGACGCCATCCTATAGAAGTGAGGTCAACGGCCATATAGAGAGGGTTAACTCTACCATTCTTGAAATATATCGGTGCCTTAGAGCAGAGCACTCAGATTTTCATGGCGTCTACACGTCTACGTAGCCGTTGATCAGTACAACAACACAGTAGATTCTATCACCAACAGGAAGCCTACAGACGTATTTTTCAATAGATAGCAAAGAGTTAATTTTTAAAATCTTCTGAACATCCGTTCAAAGATTAATAAGGCTATAAGGGGTTAATTAAGAAAACATGGAAGCCAGGAATGCAAGACAAAATCTGAAAAAAGTGGTCCCGAGGAAGTACCGTCAAGAGGATGTTGTATATATCGCTGTGAAAGGCATAAAAAGCAAAAATAAGCCTTTATATCGAACGGATACTGTTGCCAAGGATAATCGCTTAACCGTTACAACGGTAAGCGGAACCAAAATCCACATGGCGCATTTAAAAAACATTAAATAACTCAAAAGAAAAATAATCAATTGTCTCTCTCCTTTATAAAAAAAATATACATATATAAAAAAAAAGGAGTATAAATATCTACTCAAAAATAAAAAAAATCCGCAAAGAGTGGCTCTCACGAGTGACAAACCCGAAATTTAACACAAATATTGAAAAAAGTAAAAAAAGAAAAAAAAACATATTAATGCAGGAAAAGTAACGAACAAATTAATTTATACTATAGGTCATGTGAAATCTTTAATTGCAAAACAATTAATTTTAAATATTGGAAAATTTAAGAGATATGGCTATATAAGCCTTACAAGCATACATAAATTGTAAATTAGACCTTAAGAAAATATGGTGAGTTGCATATTAAATAAACTTTGAATATTTGCAGATTAGTAGTTCTTTTCACGCCCATGCAGACTCTAAATATTTTTGAAAACAACAACTGACAATACTTTATTAATGAAAGACTTTTTAATACGACTCTAGAAATCACAGAGAAAATTAAGAAGATAATTCAGGGATACAACAACGCTATAGAGAAAGGACTACGAATAGAGTTCTCTAATTAATACATGACTTGGCAAAATATGACACACTCATCCAAGATGCTGAGCGACTGATGTTTAAACATGTTCAGGACAAAGAAATGCAGCCTATCTTGAGTTATCATTTAGATCAAATCAATGATTGCCCTAATGAACTGCGGGATGTAAGAATGAGGGAAGCTAGGTCAATAAATTGGATAGGAACGGCTTGGAAATGTGTAGGTGGATCTCCTGACGCAACTGACTGGGACAAACTTTTAGAAAAGCAGGCAGATATTACAGAAAACAACAACTGACAATACTTTATTAATGGAAAACTGTTTAATACGACTCTGGAAATCACAGAGAAAATTAACAAGATAATTCAGGGATACAACAACGCTATAGAGAAAGGACTGACAGACCAACTTAGACATGACCTGCTAAACAAGGTACTTATTTTAAGAGAGGGAGTAAATGAAATAGTTAGAGCCTGCCAATTGGCTAAGAACGGCATAGTCAATAACAATCTTATGGACTCAGAAGAGATCTATACTATCATAAATGAAAAAAAAATGGAAACTCTACCTTATCAAAACGTTGTAGACATTGATGCTATATGTCCAAAGTTATATCACTTAATCACGGATCGCACTGCAATCAGGAACGGTAGACAAATTGACTTTGACTTCCCAAGACTTATGATTAGCCATGACAAGACGTAAGGACTAAACGGGAAATGTCTTAGTATAGGTAACACATCCGTTTGTGAGGAGGACATTCTTCGGGAGCTATCGGAAGACTTTTGTCTACCAAGGATCCTCAAGGGTGGCAATGCAATTTGCGACTACAAAACAACAAACGAGGAAATAGTCGAGCTGATCGGGGAGAACACGATTTTCCTGACAAACTTCAACGGAACAATTTTAAATAAAAATTCGAGTAACAGAGTTAAACCTAACCTGGAATACGTGCACGACCTTAGCACGAGGAATATCGAGCTTATAAACATATTACGAAGAAATCTTAACTCTTCTATTCTTACAGGGATTTTTATCATCATTGGAGCCATTACTGTTATCTATCTATTCTGGTAGAAGATCTATGGGAAGGTCAACATCCCGGAGCTCCGCCTATCTTGCCTTCGAAGACCGATTCCGCGCCCTGTACCACGACCTGCTCAAGAAGTCAACAAACCCAATAGAAACCCGAGTTCATTAACCTGTTTTTTTTTTTTTTAATTTTCAAACTCATTTTTTATTTACTTAAAATATTAACTTACTACTAGACAAAAATGCTTAAATCTAACTTATCAATAACTGGTTTACTTAATCTAAATTATCGGCCCTTAGTGGGCGCTGTAAGCTTATATTTAGCTGTTTTATTTTGCCTTTAGGCTTAGATTTGTCGGTTTTTTGGTTTTATATTTAATTTTAATTTACAAAGAAAAAATTGAAAACTTTGTTTAGTGACTTTTTTTGTTTTATATAAAAGCTTATTCTAGATTATATATAACTTAAGACTACTTAAATTACTTAAGCCTAACTTAAGACTACTTAAACCTAACTTAAGACTACTTAACTACTTAAACCTAACTTAATTCTAATCGGGGTGGCGAGCCCTCGTTGTGCATGCCTTGTTCGACAAGTGATCTGCGGTACGCAGATATTTAAGGGGGGCGGCAGTTATCACATTCAGGTATCCACCTGTATCAACAAAAAAAGCAAGCGAATCATATTCGCTGGCAAGTTTATTCCCGTTACCTGACACGTCACACGCGCATCCTCTTCATACCTTCGCACGTAAATTCCCACCGCTGTACCACATCCGGGCGAGTAGAAATGTATGGGATCTGCATAGGAACTGCAGATCAGAAGTAATTGTGGTTATGCTTTTATAATTATGTATCACCTAGGAAATATTCAAGTCTGTAATTTTGTCTTAAAACGACCGCAAATAAAGTCGGGTGTATAACATAAAACAACAGGTTGGTATTTTCTACAGTTGGCTGTTCCCATTAAAACAATTTTTTTTTAAATATGCAAGGTTGAATTCCTTTATTTATACATTTTCGATAAAGCGTGCATTAGCTCTGTTGATTAAATTATTTTGTTTTAATTTATTTATTTTTTCATTAACTAATAACTAACCTATATCACTCCAGCTATGGAAAAGACAAACAACTTCAAATATCACGATTCAAATCCAGAGATGAGATTTTTCCAAATGCACTTTTTTTGCAGAATTCTTATGAAAATGAAAACCACCCTAAAATTTTGACTTAATAATAAATAAAATTATTTTGTGTATTACTACAAAATCGTGTTCTAGAAAAAACGACAAGAACGCAAAAAGAAACATTTGTTTAAATAACAGATTGTCAAACATACGGGAATGTGTGCTTCATTTGTTTATACCCTATGTCATAGGGGTATAATAGTTTTGATACATTTTGTAACATGGTGAAATAACTTAGCTAGGTATATCTCAAATTATATGGATCGACTCAGAATCGCCAGAATCGCTCTGAGTCGATTAAGCCATGTCTGTCTGTCCGTCCGTCCGTCCGTCTGTAGGTAACCGGTTTTTGTGTCTTAAATATTGAGCTAGGATAATGAAATTCGGTGCATGTGATCCTTGTACGTGCTGTTCGAACAGGTGTAAACATTTTTGAAATCCGCCCATTGTAACGCTCCCTTTTTAGAAAAACCTGATTTTAGGCCAAACCGTTAAAAATTTTGAAAAGCGTTTAAACAAATTATATACACAATCCTTATGCCACGCCCACTTTTTGGGGATGTTTTCAGTAAAAAGCCTTTTTCGGTAAACTTAAAACATTTCGAAAAAAAATTTGATTCGAAAAAATAGGTTTTGGTAATATAAACATTTCTTCAATATATCATTTTTCCCAAGCCCACTGTTTGGAGGCGTTTTCATACAAAACCCATTTGTATAACTTAGCCGTACCATATGCAGGAGAAAAACGATGTTTTTGGTCGAACCATACAAGATTTTAATAAATTCTCTGAACAATATGTTGTGACAATTTCCATATTAATATTTCTTTGCGATAAAACCCACGTTTTAGGGATATTAATCTAAAGGATGGGATGGGTTGGGATAGGGTATAAGACAATCCACACAAACTTAGTTTATTCGGTACTGACTTTTTTTACTGAAATTCTTTGAATGGATACCTCAATTGAGTTGATTATAACACGTTAAGTCATCGTTTTTTAATTGTTATATATTTTCCTATAGCTACTCTCCTACGGCATTTATCTATTGATTGACTGAAATATTTGTTGTAAGCCTCTGATCTTAGACCGCAAATTACCCATTGATGAAGATCAATATCGACTTGATGTTGCAAGAGGAAGGTGCTTAGCATTAGCCGTACCACTGTGGTGAAGTTTGAGTAGTGTTTTGTCCCCTGACCCGAAGTTTACGGAGTTGAGTACCACTTTTAGCTTTAAACCTTGAATTAAAATTTGGTTGCTTTGTAATTTGGTAGAACCCTGAAGAAAATTCATTGTCTTAGACAACAAGCCAGATCCATTGCGGAAGCTGATTCGCAAGGACTTTATATTTAAGTATATACAATGTTACATTATTGAAAACTTTTCGGAAGATCTGATGTATAAATTGCCAACAATCATTTGACACTTGCACATTTTTTGGTGTTTGACTCTTTTTTTCGGCGGTGTGACATTTTTCTACATTTGATATGTAGAAATTGGCGTTTCCCTTTACGTAAAGAAGTATGGATTCTAGTTTATATTTCAACGAAGCCGAAGATTTCATTTCACATTATTTAACATACATTTTTAAAATGTAAAATAAATAATAACAACGGATATGTAGCAACATTTAAATGTCCAGTCATGGTATTTTTGAAAATATTATTTTTAGGTTTCTTTTTGACATCAATATTTTCTCTATATTATACATTTTTCGGTAATAGCGTGCATTAGCGATGTTGATTAAATTATTTTGTTTTTATTTATTTATTCTTTCATTAACTAATAACTAACCTATACCACTCCATCTATGGAAAAGACCCACAACCTCAAATGTCACGATGCAAATCAAGAGATGAGATTTTTCCAAATGCACTTTTTGTATATACTTACATGTAGGTGTCTTCAGATGCACAATATAGAGCTACGACACATCCTTCAATATCTATCCGCCATCCAAAAATGTGCGGAATTTCGGTATTTATAAGTCTATGTACACCCGAGAGTATAGTAGGCGGAGCAATTTTTTGATTTCATTTTTTCAAACGCAAGCGCGCATTAATAATGCATGTGTATCTAAAAACTGCTTCTGAACGCGAATGCACCTACATTTTTACATATATTTTTTTAAGTGTAGCATCTTTTGTTTATTTGTGTGTGTTTTATAGAAAACAACTAGTGGATGTTCTTCTAAATCCATCCCTTAGCCCGACTGTGATAAGTCATCACTTATCATTGCGACATTGTTTATAAAGGCATTCCTTCCTAAATGACCATACAGACACATCGCTTAGAAACAATCCATAAGAACTTATTTTCGCAAATCCAACTACGTAATGGTTACTGTATGTTATGCACTACATGCACATATTTGAACTATGCACAAAATAGTAGGTTCATGTGTGTTGAAATAAAATATTTTGTTTTATGTAAAGTAAACATATTTCTGAAATAGCATATTTTGGTATAGGTAATAAAAAATGTACCTATAGCTTTTTGCTGAATTTTACCTACCTATTATCTATTTATTAGTTATACGTATCTACCTACTTAGGGATAATATAAGGACAATTCTCGATTGTAATTTAAACGTTCTGTGAGCTGCTGCACTAAATATAAAAACAACAATGTTTTAATTTTTTAAATTTAGTTTTCAAGTTTTGTCACAAGTTTGATATTCACAGTCTAGTCCGTAGCATCTGGCTCATTCGCCTATACAATACATATATCAAAACATTTATAGCAATACAAACGCATAAATACATAAAAATGTTTCACCGCCACTGACGAGGACTAAAGAACCGATTATCCAACTCCCAGAGACTGAACGACCGACCAACCACCCAAGCTTTTGCACCTCACCATCCAGTTAGTGTTGTTTCTCCTTTTGTTCATATCGTCAGTACAGATTTTTCTATTGAAGTGCCGTTTTTTTGTTTTTATTATATTTTTTTTTCTAAAGTGAGCTAGTGTAGGTATTACAAAAAAATGGATAGCCACGACAAAAGGTGCATACCAATTCTTTTAGCCAAGGGTTTATGTGAACTTTTCAAAGTATTGGGAATACTGACACAATACTGCGCTGTGCTTTGTGAATGTAATATATGAAAGAGTATCAGTCGTATAGCAAAATATTGAAAAAGCTTCGCTACTTAGAGCTATGCTAAAAAGCCCTCCAAAACGCACTAAGAGATTTATCCTGGTAAAAGTTTTGTTTTTGGCGGATACTGTGTTAGGTAGATATATAAAATATGTACGAGGTTCTACGGTAGCAAAATACGCGAGACGGGGACAAGATAAACATTCTATTACTTTCTTTCCTTTTTTTCAGAACCATTCCAACACTGCATTTGTGTCTTTTTGGTACGTGACGATGCCTTTCAGTCACGCTTTTTCGGCGTTGTTGTCGATACGCGCATTTATAACTGCTGCCTACCGCATTAGTGCAATAATTCAAACACGCCATATCTACTCAGTTTTTTCAACTCATTGCTCTATTTTTTTTAATTTAATTATTTTAACAAAAGAAAAACGAATCAAGTGCGTAAAAATAGATACAATTTCGTATAATTATATTGATATACCTACTCTTTTTGCTAATGTATAATCATTTAATGTATAAACGCTCCGGTGATTTTTATTATTTAAACATCCTTATTTACCGGTTACTATCACCCACATTTGTTGTGTACGGCATATTATGTTGAATTATTTAACGAATTACAATACTCTGTTTACTCTAAATTGAAACATGAATTACATCAACAGTGAAATTGCAAATATCCCAGCGGTCCAATTTCCTCAATTTTAAATGACGACGAAACACGTTTCAACAAAGAAAAAAAAGAAATATTTTATATATTTGTGACCATAACAAAGTAACGACTATCTATGGACTAAGTCCTAAAGAAAAAAATGCGTATTTTTAAGGTGATAAATAAATAAAAGGAACCAAATGCCACAAAAATTCGATATCAGTTAAGACTATAAGACCAAAATAAGCAATGGACTTATAATTGAAAAAAAAAAGTTTTAAGTTTGCGGTTTGTTAACTTTTATTTTTTAATTGTTATACAACTCGGACACCAAAAGCGATTATCATATTATGCGTTCTTTATGTAATGAATTTTGTCAAATTTAGAATCTGTGTTGCTCTGGAGTAAAGTAAATTGTTGAAGAAAGGGACATATGCAAACTTAGAAAAGAGTACAGCATTTTTAATTGTCTAATAGTTAGAAATAAGCATTACTAATTTTTTACCAGACTTTCCTCTTTTGCAATTCAAAGGAGAGTAGTGTAAAAGTGATCGATTTGAAAAGAGTTTATAATTGGTAAGTTAAATTCCACAATTAATCAGTTAAACAATTATTGAAATATTTCATGCCAGTGGATGGTTAAAATCATCTACCGCAAAGAATTGAATGCATAATTTTCACACAGATAATTCAAATCTCATACAAATTAAACTGACCTTTAGTACCAATTTTAATTTTTTGCCGTTGTATATTTATGTATAAATATCTTTATTTCGATAAAAATACACATTAACTATTATTAATTGCAATTATGTTTTCTGTGTAATATACATAGTAATGTATATTATTGATTTAAGAAACATTTTTAATGCACAGACACTTGATTAATTATAAAAATATTTTTTCAATTTTTTTTCAACTTTTCATTCAACTTTTATTTTGTTTAATTCGGTATATCTACCTGTTGAATCCCCTTACTCATTTAAAATAAGGTAAATTGCATTACTTAACTATATAAATACATATGTGATTATTTGTTCAGTTTATTTTCATTTAATTTAAATGCATGTTCTATTTTGGCTTGTACTGGAAATCAATAGATAAATTTCTCAATAAATTTTACCTCAATTCGGAGGCTCTTGATTTTGGTCGTTAAAATAAAAATATATTATGTAAAATTAGTAAAATCAGGGTCTTTTTATTCTTCACCAATAAATGGGTCTATATAATCAAAAAATGTACGACTCCGCTGCTAATATCAGTTAATTCAACAAAATTATTTATTTGTCTATGTGCATTGTGTATAGCTCTAATAGTAATTGATTCATTTGAACTTATTAATTAAACCGACATTGTTACTCCGATCATGGTTTAGAAAGTAAATTAATTTGTATTAATAATAATTTTTAATATATATTGCAATCCAGTAATACGATTTTGAGGTGATTAAAAGTGTACTTTTTGTATTTGAACAATAGTCTGAACTCGGGCTAGTGAAGTTTCAGAGATGAAAGCAGATCTTAGTGTATCTATGAGCATTGAAGTATATGTGAAATAGAAAAATTAATCATTCATTCCAAAATTTACAAATTTATTCGGGATTATACCGAATTAAAAGACTGCACATTCATTTAATTCATTTAATTGTACACTTCCTAGTTAAAATCCATTATTATATTGTAGTTATGGACCAATCATAGAGACCTTTGCAAGTGACACCTATATGTAACAAACATAATCCTCTTGCAAAAGCTTGACCAACATTCCATCTTTTATTCAATTTATTTTTTGACAAAAATGCGGATGTACAATATTCTCGCTGGACTAGGGTTGTATTGACTTCCTTAATATTTAAGTTATTTGCCTCAGTCGCTTAACATGCATTTCTGGCTGGATCAAGCTAATAATACCAAAGCTCTCAGTTATCTTGATTAGCTTTTTGTAAGTCCATTCGTCCCAAAAATAAATTCCATTCGCATTTGTAGGACGCATTTAGAAAGTCTTGATATAAAACCGTTTGTGACAAATTTCCAATTATTTTTGGTTATTGTTCTAAAAATAAATAAATAAAAAATATAAATTTATGGCGCAACAGGCTCGTTAGTACCCAGGGCCTAGCTTTTTTTTCTCACAACCATTCATGAGTGCGTGTGTACTTCTTAGCATGATAGCGGGACCTCCTGTTTTATGCCGAATCCTAACGGCTATGTTGAGATTAGCTTTTAATGGCAATTGATACTACTCGGAGGGTGTTGCTACGGCTGGGAATCGTACCCAGACCTTCTGCGCGGCAGTTCATCGCATAAACCATCGCGCCACTGGGCCCTCTGTTCTTACATTTTGTATTATTCATAACAATATATGCATGTACAAATACCGTATTCGATATGCAACCGAAACAGTAACTTCACTATTTACGTATAGAAAACAAAAGTGACAAAGCTATTAGTAATAATTAGCTTTCGATAGCGGTGATGTTGTAAGACTTTTTTCTGTGAAAGAAAGAATATGTTTTTGATATTATGTCTAACAATAATACGAGTTTAAATTAGTGTAAAGATCTCTATTAAAGGCTGCAAGCAAACGAAGAAAATCATTTGATTTAATCTTGAGAATGAGAAGACTGCAATCCGCTGTGCGGATCGTTTAATACCCTGTCCCATCCAATTTATAAAATTAATATCACCAAAATTTGGGCTTTATGGCGATGAAGTATAGAGAATGGCATTGGATGCACAAACAATCAACGTATTTCTATTGCAAATGCCATGGGATGGGGTTTACAAACTGTTTTTGTAGGAAAACTCCCCCATAAAGTGGGCGAGGGTGAAAATGGTAAATGTACGAAACGTTCATATTGCTATTACCGAATAACTTGATTCAACATTTTTTTTTTTCGAATTTCTTTAATATAATTTTTTTGTACTAAAAAAAAAGGTGAAAATTGAAGGCCTAAGCATCGGTGACATACAGACGGACGGACGGTCAGACAGACATGGGTCAATCGACTAAACTAACGGTTCTAAGTTGATCCATATACTATGAGGTATATCTACCTCAATTATTTCTCTATGTTACAAACTATGTATCAAAACTTATATATCCCTATTGGAATGGGTATACAAAAACCCCCTTAAAAAAGTGGGCGTGGCAAATAAAAACTTTATACGAACAAAATAAAGATATTCATATTGTATAAAATAGTAATATAGTGAGCGTGACAGTGGGCGGATTTGTAAAATTTGTACAATTGTTCGGTATACTCAGACAAGGATCCTATGTACCATATTCACTATCTTTGGTCAAAATTTAAGGTCTAGGCATCGGTGACATACTGACAGACGGACGGAGAGTCAGGCATGGGTCAATCGACTCAACTAACGATTCTAAGTCGATCCATATACAATGAGGTATAACTACCTAAGTTTTTTCTCTATGTTACGAACTATGTGTCAAAACTAATGTATTCTTATTGGAAAGGGTATACAAATGTATCTCTAATTCTTGCTAGAGGTAATCAAATTAAAAAAGATTAGATTTAATAAAGATTTTGGTATCGGCTGGTTGAATTAAATTGGATTGAATATAGATTGTAATAACGGCCGGCTGATCTCTGTTGGTAAAAAATATTTTATGTTTTGTCATATAGCTAAAAGAACCTTTGAATTTTCTCACGATCGTACTATATCCTTGATAAATTATTTTAAAGTATAATAATGAGCAAAACATCCCCAAAGCTTTTTACTAATTCAAAGGCGAAAATCATATAACTTCCCCATAGCGAGATTTATTGCAAGACGAAGCGCATTGAAAGCTTTCCCTGGAGCGAAAACAAGATTTGTAAAAGAGAAAAACGAGATATATAAAAAAATAAACGTATGGGGATAGTAGAATCAACGATGGTCTTTTGTATTTTTATTTTTCCCCTTTTCACGTACGAACAGAAACGCACACTAAATTGATGCGCCTATACATGCATCTGCGAACTGGCGCCCAACGTTAGCGAGAAAGCAAGGCAACAGTTTTTGGGGATGAAAACTAGTATATAAACAACATATCAAGTAGAAGTGACTTTCTTTAGCACACAGGCACAACTTACATCAGGCGCATGCTCTTTTTTAATTTGTTTTTACAAATGTACATAGATTTTGCCTTTAAGTGAATTCTAGCGCTTTTCTATTCGACTATGTTTTATTTCCCCAGCTGAAACATTTTTGATTGTTGTTGTCAGGCGAATTTCGTATTTTTAACCAGTATGTGCGTATCAGAACATTGCAGTGAGCAACTTATGGAATAGAAAAAGGATAAATAAGTTCTCCTTTTTGTGAAATAACGTTCTTATCTCTTTTTAGCATTTCTGAGGGGATTGATTAGAAAGTATTTGAAGCTGCCATGGACATTTCGCTTTCCGACCGTCCCCTATCTTTATGTAGATGAACATCGGGTAAAAAAGAATACACAGTAGAAAGACGTTGTTATACTGTCGGCATCCGGTTCCTTCGAGAGTTCGGACGGGTTCGGTAATTTGGAACAGGAGAGGGTATTCAAGAGTTATCTATTCAATTTGACAAAAGATTCACCGCTAAAAAATAATTTCGATAAACACAAAATCGTTTCCATAAAATTGTTTTTTTTTGTAATAAATTGGTTAAATAGATGCATATGAAAGCAGATATGTACATACATTATAAACAAATAAATTGCCGTCGGTATCAGTTATTCTTACAATTTAATAAGTTTCATCATAGGTGTGTGTTATGACTTGTTACAGTGCTCATTGAAAATATTGTTTGTTTTCTTTTCTCGAAAACGTATGGTGTATAATATTATATAGATATGCATACATATATACATATATATATATATATATATATATATATATATATGTATATATATATATATATATATATATATATATAGTCTTAATCCGTAAGACTATCTTTCGCGTTGTTTGGATTTGAATATTTTCCCCATCATTTAGATGTAAAGAAATAAAAATATTATACATTGTTATACTAAAGCTATAGACTCTGCTTATAACTTTGGGAAATCTTATCCTTCAGTTCCCCGCTTTCTTAGCTCTAAACTTAGCTGTATTTGTGGGTGAAATAAAAAAAAAACAATATACATTTATGTTCAGTATGTATTTAGTATGTGCACATATACATTATCTACAAAAAAAATATATATATATATATATTATATCTATATATATATATACATATATATAAATATACATATATATATATATATATATATAGATATAATATGTATATACATATATATATATATATAAATATAGATATATAAATATACAAATATTCTATCTCGAAGAATGCAGACAACAGAAGAGTTATATTTTTATATATGCCTTAGATGTGTGCGTTAATTGTTCTTTCCTTTTTACTTTTCCTAATAAGTGTGGTTATTTCCGCGTTGGGTCAGCTCCTTCAGGAAGACTAGGCATGTACACATAATACACAGTGGAGAAATGGGACTGGGACCATGGGCAAATGGAATACTATCTCTAATGCTTGCGG
Source organism: Rhingia rostrata (assembly GCA_949824845.1). Lineage (NCBI taxonomy): Eukaryota > Metazoa > Arthropoda > Insecta > Diptera > Syrphidae > Rhingia > Rhingia rostrata. The sequence goes on from OX463756.1 coordinate 100,589,300, forward strand.
TCTTCTTCTTGTGCTTGGTAAATGAAACTAAGAAAATGTTACCGTTGGGTGGTTGAGAATTTTCTAAGGGCAGAATGATTTTGAGAAATTTCCCCCAGAGACCAACCCAATCAACCACCAACCAGTGACGAAATGGTAATTCTTCTTTTCTGCTAAAAAAAAAACATGCTGGTTAATGTATTTTGGAGGAGACTTTCTCCAACATGTTTTCACATACTTTCTATCTGCTGTATTTTCCGGTTGTTTTTTCCTTTTATCGGTATTATTGGTGAAAAAGTATGGGGGTAGTTTGTGCTTACTATGTAATTTATATTTACATGCTAGCTTAACTCATTAAGCGGCTGGAAATTAAAGCAACACAAAGCTATGGGAATAACATAATATCAATCTCACTCCACTTTTCGGGTATGGTTTTCAATTCCAAGAAAGCTATTCAACTTCAAACACTTTTAGCTAAATGTGGTAGTCTTATTCGTCGTCGCCGCCGTCGTAGTTGTGGATCCCATAATCGGTAGTCATTGGTGTATATAGGGCTAATACAAGCTACATCAATCGTTAATAGCATAGCCCTAATACATTATATGCACATATATTATGTTTTAGAACTATTTATGTGAACATCAATAATTTATAAATATATCGCATATTAAATTGAGAAAGGTATGACAATAGAGACATATACGGAGTATTGGTATATTTTTCGCTGTCGCAATTGCGTGAAATGAATTCTGAACTTAGATATTACTCAGTTCGTGATTTTATTTCCGTTTTTTCGAACATCTCTGTCTAAAGTAAACACTTCTCTTCTCCTTTCAACAGTTTTATTATTTTACTACTCCTTTTCGTGTCTTGGCTTTTGCGTTTCGATTCTCCTCCGTTTTCGTTAGCTTTGCTCGTTCTATTTATCTTGTTCTTGGGTGGTTCTCTACGGACTTGAGCTAAAATTACCATAGTGTTGGCAGCTATTGGGTGGACTTAAGGGTTACTTTTTCCTTCGCTTGCACTAAGTACAAGGATATTTATTTTATATATCTAAATTTAATGCGTATATATATAAATATACATGAAATATATATATAAATATATATGTATATATGCATATATTCGTATACATTTTTTTTTAAATCCCTCATAGTGTAAATTGTAAAGAAATAGAAACACAAAACTTAAGTATATCAACACTGCCTTGTATTTGGAGACAGTTGTTGGTTTTGAGTCAATTTAGTATTTCTAGTCTGTCGTCGATAACGACGTAGTGCAGTACGGAATCTATCTGAAAAGTTAGTAAATTTTTGCAACAGTTTTCTTGAAACTATTATCTAATTCGTGTGTGATATCAAAATTTGAATAATACTTTCGTAATTTTCTTCGGATTTAAATCTTGTTTATTGAGTTATTACCGCGGAGTGAAGTAAATAAAACATAATCTGCCTTAGGTAACAACATTCGATTCAATATTGGCCAGCTCTATGTTCGCACACCACTCGTAACAGGTCAACGTATGTTATTGGTTGAATTTTGTATTATGCGGATATCCGGTACATATGTGTGCTTTACTTTGTGTTTTTAAAAATAAAAAAATAAACAAGTGCGGATGATTATTTTATTTTGAGTTATAATATAATTTCTAGATTTTGATATATAATAAATAAAAAAGGTGTCTTGAACGGAAGTATTTTTTTTTGAAAATTAAAGCTAACATAACACAATTGGATAGTTAGTTAGTGTTAAAAAATATTTTGCATAAAATCCACCAACATAATTTCATTCAACAATTTGTGCGCTGAAAAAAAAACATTGAGCTGAAGAAAGTGGTCTTAAATGTGAAAACGTAAAATTGCAATCAGCAACTATTGAATTTACATTGACTGTTCTGTTTTTGCTTATTGTGTGATGCTCACTTGTGTGTTACAAAATGTTTGCATAGTTTGATTTGTTTTTACCGGTTAACCTACTTAGAGGTTCGCATATTTTTAGGTGCTGTTTAATGTGTGCCCTTTGTGTTGTAAAAATTGTTATACTGGCGAACGGATTAAAAGGACAATCGAAACTTAATATGAAGAATAGAGAACTAAACATTATCTTCATGGCTAATTCTTTCAATGGTAAAAATCGTTAGCAACGCAGCAAAGTAAATATCTAAGTTATTAAATAGCTGTCTGTTTAATGCGGATTTTCTTTGGTGTTTTTTACTATGAAGAATATTTGAAAAATACATGTTTTTTTAATTCATATAAAAGGTGTTGCATATTGTTTTATTTAACTAATATAAAAAAGGTATAGAGCGTTCTGGTGGCATCCTTTTAAGAAGTTTTATTTATTATTATAAACGTTGCGCTATACAAAAAATATTGTTTTTTTTTTAACTTTAAATACGAATTTGTGCGGAATTTTATGGTAAACAAATATTACATACCTGTAGTACAATTAGGAGCATAATAGTTTTATATATATAATAGTTTTTTAGACTGAGTCTTATGTACAAACTTCTTCGGCATTAAATAAATAATTAAATAATTTCGATACATTTTGCCAATCGGGTTTAAATATACTAGATATTTAATTTCCATCTAATAATTAACGTATAATTATAAATACAAACCTTTTGTGAAACTGTCATTAAAACACTTAGCAAGTGATGTTCCATTTTACGACAAGTCTTAAAATTCCGTAAGAGGTATTATTGCAAACATCAATAGTAACATAGCCATAGAAATCCATTCAACTAGTTAATAAAATTGCCAAGATATTGGTGAAAAACTGAATACTAATTTATAATTCGAACGTTAGGATTGATTAAGAATGTGTTTTAGGAAATTTCGATATTACCAAAGGTATTGTTAAATTTGAACCTAATAATAGACAAGATACACGTATATAAAATTTCATATATATATTTATAATTTGGTTTGGCCATTCAGCCCCATGACAGACTGATAGATCCACTTTTTCGGACAATACATTGCTTGGGGAATATACGTTTGGATAGGGAGCGCTTGAACAAATACAAATAAATTGTTACTGACTGTTGGTAGGATTCGGTCTCGATGAGCAGTCAATATTAACTAATATTTAAAATATATCTCAGTATCTCATCATAACATTTTAAATTAAGAAAACTGACTTGAGTGCAGTTTTAATGAAAGCTGAAATATTGGTTTTCTAAACCAAGAGGGGAATCATAATAAGAGATTTGCTAAATTTATCTGCGAATAGATTAGATAAGTCCATCCAAAAGCATTTAGGTTACTATTAAGAAGGCTTCTCGTATTGACTAAATAGTCATTATATAATCTTTTAGACATCGCAGAGAATTCATCAAAATAGATCAAGTACTTATCGTAGTCGTAATGATAAAGTTACGTTAAGGCCTAGTTTGTGTTTTAAAGAGATTTAAGCTCTTTCGTGTATCAGGAATACTGAATTTTAGAATTTTTATAATGCTTGACTGGGATAGTTCTATCTATACTATCTTTTATTAAAAAATATGAATTTTTAATAACTTATAATCCGTTTACATTCATATTTGATTGAAGAATTTCTTCGCATAGCCAATAGATCATATGTATGATATGTATGCAAAGAGTCAGCTTTGAAGACTTCCACGGGGATTCATTTATTTCCCAAATGTGCTTATATTAAAACTCCTATTCAATAGAAATAAATTCTGTTTGAAGGAAAATATGAAGTAGCATTAAGTATGACCTACTTTTTGGTAATTCAGGATATAAAATTGCGTTGGCTCATTGACGCTAGCTGACATTTTTTAAGATGCATGCTTACTTCAATTTAAGAGTTGCCGATTCCTTAAAAAGTTAGGGTGATTCAGTAAATGTCGTTAACATTACCGCCTCAGTAAAGCAAGAAATTACAAATTGTCAGATTCGCAACAGGTCTCTCCTGAACCCCATGTTGAGTTAGCACCTTTGCATAAAGGACTTGGGCATCACATTGAGGTTTTCATCGATCATGCCATTTCGACATGTTAAAGAAGGCAAATACGCCGCCAGTCACTTCTTCCGAAATATGTTTGCATATTGTTGTGAAGTCAACCAGCTCTGCTATAACAGTATTCCATTTTCGCTGTAATCTGATATCGGCTTTAAGCCACTGGAACTTTCAACCATTGAGTGATTTGGTGTTCAGTAGTCAGTCACCTCCCATATGAGGTGAGGCCGGAGGGTTGAAATTCCAGGGAATTGAAAATTGTTGTGCTTTTTCATTGACAACTGTCTCGTGGTTCACATGATAAAATTTCTCATAAAAATGCATCCAAATTAGCTTGGTAATATAACTTTTCATGGTATAATAATATCTGCGTTATCGTTTCTACAACTCCATTCTTTTAATATGGTGATTTGTTATATATATATAACTGGTTTTTGATATGGGAAGGTTCGATTTAAGGCATGCAAATATTTTACTAGTTAGGTCTCGTAACAGGTCAACGTATTTTATTGGTTGAATTTTGTATTAGGCGGATATCCTATGCTTTTACTTTGTGTTTTACAGAAGAAATAATAAACAAGTGTATAATATAATATAATTTCTAAACGTTGATTTATAATAAATAAATAAGGTGTCTTGAGCGGTAGTATTTTTAAAAATGAAATCTAAGATAGCACAATTGGATAGTTAGTGTTAAAAAATATTTTGCAAATAATCCACCAACAAATTTTTAACAACATTTTGTGCATTAATCTGTTCAAAAGAACATTGAGCTGAAGAAAGTGGTCTTAAAAGTGAAAACGTAAAATTGCAATCAGCAGCTTATAAACTTACATTGACTGTTGTGTTTATTGTGTGATGCTCACTTATGTATTCCAAAATGCTTGCATAGTTTGATTTGTTTTTACCGGTTAACCTACCTAGAGGTTTGCATGCTTTAAGGTGTTGTATAATGTGTGCTCTTTGCGTTGTAAAAATTGTTATACTGGCGAATAGATCAATAGGACAATCTAAACTTAATAGTAAGAATAGATAGTAGGTAAATATCGTTAGCAACGTAGCAAAGTATATATCTTAGTTATTAAATAGCTGTCTGTTTAATGCGGATTTTTTTTTGTGTTTTTTAATATGAAGAATACTTGAAAAATACATGGTTTTGAATTCATATACAAGGTGTTGCATATTGTTTTATTTCACTTATAACAAAAAGGTCTAGAGCGTTTTGGTTGCATCCCTTTATGGAGTTTTATTTATTATTATTGAACGTTACTCTATACAAAAAAATAATGATTTTTTAAACTTTAAATACGAACTAGTGCGAAATTCCATATTAAACAAATGTTAAATTGTACTATTTAGGGCATAGTAAGACGTATGTTTTATGTATTGCCTAAATTTACTAATTTGGGCAGTTTAAAGTACTCGATATTTAATTTCCATCTAATATTTAACATATAATTAGAAATACACATATCTTATGAAACTCTTTTTTTTGTGGGCTGGTGGAAATTTTTATAATCACGATGAGGACGTAGCCAAAATAGTTTGAGACTTTAACCCACTACGAGCACCAACCTTTTTGCATTTGTATTGCAACTAAGTATGCGACTTATCTAGCAATTTCTTTATCACGAGTAATGAATGTTTGGCAGGTAACTTTTCTTTGAGAGTTCTTTATTTTTCCGCAATTTATAGCGCCTTTTTTTATTATCGGGCCAAATCTATGGCCTTAGTTCTTTGGGGACGCCGCAATAAATTTGTTTCGTCAAGCATTTTTAGGAACGTTGTGTTAACGTGTCCTTATGAACGTTGTTTATGTTTGCGTGCAAAATTTTTCGTTTCGTCTCTAATCCAGGTCTTTTCACTCGTTATATACCACGGCGCATTGACGAATGATATTAACATTTCGTTTTCAAAAGTGTGTAGAATGTTTAGATTCCTTTCACTTGTACAACCCCATAGCTGTATACGTTATGTCCAGACCGGCTTTAGCACTTGCTTCTATAATAGCCGCTTGTTATCAAGGTTAAGTTTCGAATATTTCCCGAGTAAACAGTACAGTTCACTGTTTTTATTTTTAAGTTCTTCTTATTTCTTTTTTTCATGCGCCTTTTCATCGAGTGTCATTCCGAGATACTTCGCTTCATTTGCAAAAGGGATTCGAACCGTATTGAGAAATACAGGCAAATTGTTTGTCCGTTTATACGAAAAATCTGCATGAATCGATTTGCTCTCGTTAAGTGCAATCCGACAGGATTTTGTCGATTCATTAACCTCGTTAGGAGCATTTGTAATTTCATATTTGTTTCCTCTATTGTTGTGCCAATTGCTAGTTAAGCTGTATCGTCTGCAAACGTAGCAACTATTGCATCGTTTGTGGGTAATCAGGTTTAATATGAGGTACACGAGTGGTCCAATGACGATTCCTTGTTGTACTCCTGCCAATATTTCTTTGAACTCCGAATATTCGTTTCCAAGTTTCACACGAAAGAGTCTATGCTCCAGATATGAAGCAAGGATTTTTTATAATTTTTCAGGAAGGACTTATCTTAACTTGTATTGAAGGCATGTAATTCGATGAACATGGTCCACAGTCGAATGTTTACTTCTAAACCCAAATTGATGGTCAGATAAAAGGCGTTTCTGATCAATATTGGGATGTAAGTGGCCGAGCAATATCCTTTCTTGAAATAGGTCTGTTAGATCTTATTTCATTTGGTGATTTTCCTGGTTTGACAAAAAAAATCACTACCACGACTTTACACTGTCTTGGTATATATTCTAATCTATTCGCTGTTAAAATGTTGAGAAATTTAGTTAATGTTTTTCGAGGTAACATTTTAAGAAATTCTACTGTAATTAGGTCAAAACCCGGAGCTTTTTTAAGGATTTAATTTCTGTAATTCCCGTTTAAGCTCTTCAATACAATAACGTTTTCATGTTGCGCTGGGCCATCAAATGGTTTAAATGCGTCCTCGAGAAGTGAGCCAAGATCAACTGCTATTTCCTTATCGGTTTTTGCCTGATTGTCTTGAGTTACCCTAATTGGTGGCACAGCGTTTCTTATCGGTTTTATGATTCTAATTGCTTTCCAGAGCGAATAATTCGATTCCCTTCCAACGATTAGGTTTTGTAGATAAGTTCCAACTGCATGGTTTTTCAAATTTTTTATTGACTTTGGTGGCAAATTACTCAACCTGCTTTTTGAACGGCATTGATAAAGGAGTCAACCTCGACTTCAACTGGTAATGCTTCGTTTTTGAAGCATTACCAGTTGGTTTTTCCGATTGTTAGTCTGGGTGGGTTTTCATTTCTAATGATTGACTTGCTCGTTGTTAGAATGACCGGAGAATGATCAGAGCTAAGATAAAAGCATCCTTCAACTTTCAACATATAGAATAAAATTCGGTATTGTACTTTCTTTCTGTATAGAATGAATGTTTTGCTTTAAAGTCCCCTCCGATGTGAAAACACCATCCAAGGGTATTAAGCAAGTTTTCAAAGTCAATTCTATCAACCTTGCTTCGTGGTGGGCAGTAAAAAGAAGACATCTTTGGAAAGGATTGTCTGCTTTTGACTTGTATAGAGCAAACTTGCATTGTTTTGACTTCTAATTTAAAATCAATCGAACGTTTGATACACTCTTTAATATACAGTAATGCTTCGTCTCTAGCCTTATTTGATGGATGTAATCTTTCAGTGAGAATTACTCTTTGCGTGAGTTTCGGATATTAAATAGACGTCGATATCTTCTTCCTGCATAAACAATTCAAGTTCTCCAAGGTTCTGCCAAAGGCCATTGGCATTCCACGTTAGAATTGTAAGAAATCTGTTCATGTTGAAGGCAGATGACGTCTGTTGCGGATACTTTTCTCAAGCTTTACTAGCCTCTCGAAAATACGTATATTCGTTTTGCTTTGTTCCTCAAGTTTGAAAGAATAATCGCAAAAACATTATAAGGGGGGAAGGTGAAATATTTTAATCGGGTACTGTAGCTTGGGCATAAGTTTGTACATTTGGTTTTGGGTGTACAAGATCCGATGATATTTCTGTTTGTTTATTTGTTTTTCGATTGCCGTTTGCTTTGGCTTTGAGACAAATTCAGGTGAAATTTTAGGCTTTTTCTTAGTTAAATTTAATTTCTGTGAAATTTTATTAGTAAATTTCATCCGTCTTTTTTGCAACTCTTTAGCTACTTCGAAGCCGCGGTAATTTGCGGGATGATCACCTTTACAATTAATGCAAATAGCAGAATTTTTCCGGCACATTTTACACACCGCGGCTCATTCTGATAACAGGTTTGCGTATGATTATGTCCTTAGCAGCGCTTGCACTGGGGAACTAATTTTGAATCCTTACACATGGGTTCGATTCTTACAACAATATTAAGTATATCATACATTTTTTTTCAAACTTTCTGTTTTATCCAAAGTGAATAAATTCCTTTAGCACCGATTGTCTGTATGGGATCAGATATTCGTGGTTGGTAGGATTCCGCGATCGAACGTATGGTGAAACATTCAGTGTCAATCAAATTGGTGGAATTTGAAAAAATGTTTTTGTATTTTGATTTGAATCATTTGTTTTATGATTTAATGATGGTGGTTAAAATGTGGTGTTTTTGTTCGGGCGATTTTTCGAAAAAGAAACAAAAGATGGGCGATGTGAAACCTTTGTTTGGGCTGTATTGACTGCATTCGTTGTTGACAGTTGCTAGAAATGGCAGTGGCCATAGTGGAATTTGGTTATACATATACGACTTAATAGCAGTTATACCGACCAATCCGTTGTCGGCGGGAAAACAACGTTTAAATTTTGTGATATTGAATTTAAATCGCTACACCTTACTGTCCAAATGTTGTTATTGTTCTTCGAGTTATTGAATTTCACGCGACTCATACGGTCGAGATCGATTTGAACAGCGATTTGTGAAACTTGGTGCAGGTGATTTCGGCTTTTTAGCTAAAAATTGCTCATTATTGACATATGCAGATGTGGAGTACATTCTTTTTTCGCATTCTGTGCAAGTAATTATAATTTTGTCATGGGGATTCGGACATGCTGAGCTAATGAGATCATTTTGTTGTTTGCTAACTCCATTTAGTACTTACTCTGAGATTTGCATTGCAGGTGTTGACGATATACGTGATCCAGGAGAATATTTGTGGATCAAAAAGAAATTTAAAATGTTGCCTGATGACTTCCACGGATATCTGAATAAAGTACACTCCGGTTATTAAAATGTTCGTTTTTTCACAAATATGTGTTTATATTAAAATTCCTATTTAATAAAAAAAAAAACAATTACATTTGAAAAAATAGCATTTATTATCCCATACATTTCGGTATTGAAAATAAAGTGATTGGAAATAAATTATCAGTGTAGATTACGCGACAATTTTTGGTGATTCAAAGTATAAAATGGCACAGAAGGACGGACAGACAGACATGACTAGATCGACTCAGCTAGTCGATCCATGTACTTTGTTTTAAACTTAATGTCAAAATCAATATACCCCAATGGGAAAGGGTACAATAACTTAAAAGCTAGAACAGCCAGCCACAGCAATATATAAAAATATTTTCTGTTGCCAGTAACCTAAGCCTTAAACTATCTCAGCCTTGCTAGTCGAAGTATCGTGTATCAGCAGTCAACTGTCCGAATAAATGAAGACTAGAACAGACGTAATATAACCCCTTAAACGCACTCTCTCGAAACATTCATCAACTAAAATTACATATTAAATATAAATACTATGTTTTATTTAAGATGGAGGAAGGTTGACCACACTGGGCACCCTACTGTTAAGGTGGCTAGCTCTGGTCAGAGCATCATCATCGTGTCTACAGAAATAAAAATACTACATTTTTACTCGACAGTATCTGGAGGCCCTGAACAACGCGATCCTAGGCAGTATAGTTTCAGGTTTTTTAATGTTGAGATATTGAGATATTGTGTTGACTGGAAATTGTCAACACAATATCCCTGTCGAATTTTTCGAAGTCCAACAGCAGAAAATTTTTAATGACATCTTACGTCGGGGCGATTCTGTTCGCGATAAGAGTGTCTACATGTGTAATTGCCAGACTAAGACTAACTATCACATCGCTTGTCTAAATGCTGAAGAGAATCGACTAATTTAACGCTGCCTCTTGTAGACTATTTTTTAAAGAAAAACATTCTATCTCTCAGCATGCCATTAAGCATATTAAGTAGTTGTTTAAGATAGATAACCGCCCTTTAACCTATATAATCCTGTTTCTTATAATTCCTTTTGCAATAACAACTAATTGTTTCATTTTACAAATCGTGAGATTTTTTGATTGCAGAAACTGGATTATAAGAAACAAATCAGAACTAATAAATAAACCTGTAGATGTATTTTAAAGGGTAAAATGCTTCTATTAATTGACAACAGCTTCAATATAACGAATATAAGTGAATAAAATATATATGTGAATCTAATATATATGTGAATCTCTAAGAGCAATCATATTTATTTTTGTGTGGAAAAACCATTAGTTTTGTATCTGTAATGGAAATTTAGAAAACGCTTTTATGTATTTATGCAAAAAATCGAAAGTTAAACCGTAGATAAGTTTAGCCTCCAGGCGTGTGGACGTTCCCGAATATCTCCATCATCGTAATAAATTTTTATAAAAATCTAGAGTTCGATTTGTACTAGAATATATAATGTATACGGTTCTATATTAACACAAATAATAATAATTTTAAAAAGTGGGATTATGAGAGACCGGGATTTTTAGTAAGTGGAATTTTAAAATATGAGCAAATGAAAATACCGCTAAGCACTGAAGATATTATATTATTTTTGCAACACATTTTTTGGTTTTGAATTAAGGCTTATATTAAGAGAAATAATCGTGAAAACTTTACCACCGGATCTTTACACTGCACTAATTCCATTTGGGTTTCGAACGATATCCATTTTTTCATAATTCCATTTATTAATAATCCGGTTATTGTAAGCCCGTTTTATCATAATCCCGCTTATTAATATATAACTCTGCCACTGCAATAAAAAATTAATTATTTTATTTTAGATATCACGCCTGATTTTTAAAATAAAACAACTAGTTTTATTACAAAAACGGTATTATAATAAACAAATTAGAACTATAAAAATTAAAACAAGCATATATATAACAGAACTGCGAAGCACTTTACTGCCTATTACAATACACGGCTTATTTTAAATAATCATGGAAGCTTAGCTTAATGCAAAACTGGCCAGATGAATTATTATCCAAGCCGGCGGAGATGACTTGGTAAGTAGCATCCACCTATGATTTAGTGGATGCCAACCGACCAGCCAATTCTGATCGGATGAAAGTATGCTTGAAGAATGGAACCTCAGCATCGTTTGCCCGATTAAGAAAATGGAGACCCTCTGAATTGCGCTGACTACAGATGCATAGGTCTCCTCAACATCGCCTACAAGATTAAATCTACCATAATATGTGAACGCCCGAAACAGTTTACCAACAACCCTTAGTAGCGTGGTTTGGAAAGTCCACAACCGATCAAATTTTCACACTTCGGCAGATCCGGGAATAAAACCCAATAAGTCCAAATCGATGCCCATTACAAGCGGATGAAGAAATCCTCGGTCATATGGATATTAAAATTTTTCGAAAAATCTATGGTTCCGCTTACGTTGACGGGCTATGCAGACGATAAACTTAAATCTTTGAAGTCCTTATGCTGTCTTCATGGCAGGGATATGTGCTAAGGTTATGTTTGATGGCCTGTTGACGCTGAGAAGAGTATTTAAACTTGCATAGCGATACCCCTTTCGTACAAGAATATTTGTACATGAAAGAAAAGTTATATTAGAATAGATTATGATACTTGTGTCATTTTTGATGCTTCGTCTGCTTCAACTAAATAACTACTCCATTCCGCAGATGAACCGGACGATCTGTGCTGTAGGGAACTTTGCTAACTCCGTCAAGTCCTCGTAGTAAAAGATGCCAAGGAGCTTGTTGCAGCTGTTACTGATCGTGGGGCAGTGACAAAGTAGATGGGTGATGTCTTCATCCAAATCTGGATCACCGCATTTCCGGCATTTGTGTGTATTTAGTTATTGCCTTTTTTTTAAAGGCGAGTGGCGGTCTAACCATAAGGAGATGAAGCTGAACGATCCTAGTCGGGCTAGCTCTTCTTTCTGATTTCCTGCAATGCTCTTATGTCCTGACAACCAGATAATTTGGTGTGTGGCAGCGTCCAACTACAAGTAATTTTATTATTTTAGATGCCAGAGCTTTTATTGCTGCTTGACTATCTACCTAAATACTTTTCTTTCAAGCAGGTTCTAGCCGTCGTGAACAACCGGCACTACGTGAGGGCGTGCTCAGCATTCTGTATTTTCTCTTCACAGTGTGAGCAGTACGGGTTATCCACGGGTTTGCATTTGTGGAGATAGTCCTGAAAGCATCCGACAGGAACTAGGTCAGATAGAAGTGTGCGTCCATCTTCCTTTGGTTGAGTTGTTCCAGCTGCTTTGTTCGTTTATGGTTCTTCTGTCTTCAGGTTGGTTCTCGCTGAGAGCCACACACCGTTATATTTCTAGACCGATGGGCATTCGGCTACAGATGACACTGATAGCGTTTCCTGATACAGCTCTGAAGGCACAGCATACTCTTAGCGATGCAATTCTATGCATTGCGTTTATACGTTTCATGTACGTTTTCCGATCCACTGTTGCTGGTGCCCATATCGGGGACGCGTAAGCCAGTATTGACTTGTTCACCTTTGCTAGAAGGTTTCTGATTGGCTGCCTTGGTTCTTCGAACGTTTGGCATTAGTCTTGACAGCGCCGCTACTGCCCGGGAGGCCCTTTCGCCTGCGTACTTCATATGCTCTTTAAAGTTGAGCCTGTGATCCAGTATCATTCCTATGTACTCTATATCGCATATTATCCTTATCGCTCCTATTGTGCTCCTTTTACACTGTCGCGGGAAAGAACCGTCACTTAAGCATTTCGTGAAGAGATCTGCGAAGATCTCATATATTGCTATAATTGCTTCTTTTAGAACGAAGTTTGGAATCCCGTCCATTCCTGGTGCCTTACCGCTCTTTATTGATGCCGCTGCTTCTATGACTGCATCTGTTGTGACTGGTGGTGTTATGTCTGCTACTTCATGTATTCTTCGTGGTAGGATGAGTCCATTTTTTCTCGCAAAAAGTGCCTTTACAATAGAGTACATGATGTTGGGACATGTCGGTGCGGCTTCTCTCCCCTTCTAGGAGTTTTTCATGATTATTTGGTATTCGCTTCCCCAAGGGTTGTTTTCTTGGTCATCGCTGAACGCCTGAAAGGATTTGCCTTTGCTCTTTTTGATTAGCTTACGGAGTTGGGCTCTCTTCTTCTTGAACTGACCTCTCAGTACCTCGTATTCGTTCACGTCTCTGTTTCTGGCTCTTTGCTGACTCCTCCGCATTCTGAGACATTCCGTTTGTAGGTTGGAGATGTTGCTGTTCCACCAGTAGCTTTATGTTGGTGCCTTTGAGTTCAAAGGGATAGCTTCCGCACGTCCATATTGCTGCTTTGCTTTTTCTATTTTACATCCATCTTCCGCTATCCGTTTGGGTTTTGTATTGCTCACAGATAAGAATTGCATCGGCATTTTCCTCTTTCACCGTTTTTAGTAGTAGATCTTAGGCGGCTTCGCAGCGATTCAAGTTTATTTCTATGCACTTCTAGCTTTCTAGTGATTTCACGCATTTCACTTTTGTATGCTCTGCACCTATGAATTCCGGTTGGATGATTATTTTAATTTTTACATCCTGGTTCACATATGGCGCGCTTAGGTTTTACCGTGCATTTTTTTTGCTATGTCCATTTTCACCAAGTTCCTTTCCTTTCATCATTTGCAAAATATCAGTATAGGTATGTCCTTGCTCCAGTTTTCGCTACTACAATGGCGTCCGGTCTTGTGGGTTTTTTCCGAGTCCTTCTGTTCTCTTCTGTCCCACTTGGCAATATATATCTAGCCGCTGTGCGGATCGCTTAGTACCCTATCCCATCACATCCTTAAAATAAATATCACCCAAATATCGGCTGATTTCAAAATTCTAGCTCATAATTGAAGGCCCAAAAATCAGTTACACACAGCGGACGGACGGACGGACAGACAGTCAGACATGGCTAGATCGAAACAGCTAGCGATTCTGAGCCGATCCATATACTTTAAGGTATATCTAGCGAAATTATTTCACTATGTTACAAACTTAATGTAAAAAGGAATATACCCCTACAAGATAGAGTATAAACATATGAGAAGGCTACAATCCGCTGTGCGGATCGTTTAACACCTTATTCCATCCCATCCTTAAACAAACATCCCCCAAAATGTCAGCTTTATGACGATGAAATATAGAAACTTGTTAAGACAGTTTATCAAAATCATGTATGGTTCGACAAAAAAAAAACTTTTTTCGCATGGTTATGCTATAGAGTAGGGCATACAAATGATTTTTGTATGAAAACGCCTTCAAAACATGGGCGTGGGCTTAAATGATATATGGCATAAATGTTATTCTTACCATAACCAATATTTTGCATCAACATTTTTTTCGAGTTATATACAATTTTATCGAAAAACGATTTTTAATTGGGCGTGGCATAAAACTTTGTAAGGACGAAATATAAACATTAGGATTGTTTAGATATGTTGTTCAGACACTTTTTCAAAATCTGTAACGGTTTGGCCAAAAACTACGCTTTTCTTAAAAGGGGGCGTGGCATTGGGCATATCTCAAAAATATGTACATTGTCAAACAACGCCCAAGTGCACCAAATTCCATCTTTCTAACTCAGAATGTTAGGCCCAATCTACCTAAATTATATCTCTCTGTTACAAACTATGTATCAAAACTAATGTACCCTATGGGTTGGGGTATAAAATGACATACGTTATGAGGTACGTGAAATTCATTGTTTTCGAAGTAATTCAATGAAAATTTGTATCAAATTTACTAATACTGTCACCAAAAACCTTTTTAACAATCAAAAAATGGGAGAAGCATTTAACTTTATTTGGATGATATTAAGGCAATGACATAGCATATTAGAAAGCTACAATCCACTTTGCGGATCGTTTATTACCCTACCCCATCCCACCCTTACAACGTTTATCCCCAAAATGTGGACTTTAATGTAATAAAATATTGCAAATTTAAATAAAAATCTTTTATGGTTCGAAAAAAAAAAAACATATATGAGAAGGCTACAATCCACTGAGCGGATCGTTTAATGTCCTATCACATTTCATTCTTCAAATAAAAATTACCAAAATGTCGGCTTTATGGAGATGAAATATAAAAGATGTAATTTTCACAAGATATTGTTCAGGCAGTTTATCAAAATCTCTATGGTTAGACAAAAAAGAACGTTTTTCGCCTGGCTATGCTATGGGATGAGATATGGAAGTAAATTTTTGAATGGTAGCGCTCCAAGAAAGTGGGCGTGGGTCAGATTTGATATAAAATCGAAATGTTTATATTATCATAACCAATAATTGTGCACACATTTTTTTTTTTTTAATATTTTAAAATTTTACTGAAATATGATTTTTTACTGAAAACGCCCACAAAAACTGGGCGTGGCAAAAAACTTTGTTAATACGAAATATAGACATATGGAATATCATGATATACGGGCGTGGCAGTAGGCGGATTTCAAAAATGTTAACACTCGTTCTGCTGCCAACAACACCAACACGTTTACCAAAATTCATCAATATAGCTCAAATTTTAAGGCAAAAAAAATGTTTTTTTTTTCGTGGACTGGTGGGAATCTTCAAAACATGATGATCACGTGCCCAAAGTAGTGCGAGACGTTAATTCACTTAGACCACGACCTTTTGGTATTTGTATTACAACTAGGTATGCGACTTATCTTTCTATTTTGTTTTCACGAGTAATGAATGTTTGGCAGGTAACTTTCCTTTTAGATTTCCTACTTTTTCCGCAATTTTGTACCTATCGGGCCAAATCAAATGGCTTAGTTCTTTGAAGTCGCCGTAACAAATTTGTTTCGTCAAATTTAACGGTCAAAGGGCCGTTGTGTTAACTTGTCCCAATAAACGTTTTATGTTTGCGTGCAATATTAACCTCGGGAATATCCAGATCTCTGCGTAAATCTTCATTCCTTACATACCACGGAGCATTGACGAATGATCTTACCATTTTGTTTTCAAAAGTTTGTAGAATATTTAGATTCGTTTCACTGGTACAACCCCATAGTTTTATACCGTATGTCCAGACCGGCTTTAGCACTTGCTTGTATAAAATCAGCTTGTTATTAAGGTTAAGCTTCGAATATTTTCCGAGTAACCAGTACAATTCTCTGTATTTATTTTTAAGTTTACTTTATTTTCTTTTTTACGTGTGACTTCAATTTTAATTTTGCATCGATTGTCATTCCGAGATATTTCGCTTCATTTGCAAAAGGGACTCGAACCATATTGAGAAATACTGGGAAACTGTTTGTCTGCTGATATCAAAAATCTATATGAATCGATTTGCACTCGTTAAGTACAATCCGCAAGGATTTTGTCCATTCGTTAACCTCGTTATGAGCGATTTGCTGCATCGTCGAATCGTCGAATGTGTACTTATAAATCCAAATTGATGGTCAGGTAAAAGCCGTTTCTGATCAATAATGAGATGTAAGCGACCGATTAATATCCTTTAAATAAATTTTGATATTATAAGTTTTTTTTCATTCGGTGATTTTCCTGGTTTGAGAACCATAACCACGTCCGCGACTTTCCAATGTCTTGGTATGTATTCTAATCTTATTGCTGCATTTACAATGTTAAGGAGTTAGTAAATGCTTTTCGAGGCAACATTTTAAGAAATTCTCCTGTAATTAGGTCATAACACGGAGCTTTCTTAGTTTTTAATTTCTGTATTTCCCGCTTAAGCTCGGCAATATTCTCGAATAAATTAATGTTTTCATGTTACGCTGGGCCATCAAATGGCTTAAGTGTTTCCTCGAGATGTCATGTTATCGGTTTTTGCGAAATCGCCTTGAGCTACCCTAATTGGTGGCACAATGTTTTAAGACCGTTTTACGACTCTAATTGCTTTCCAGGGCGAATAATTCGATTCCTTTCCAGCGGTTAGCATTTGTAGCTAAGTTTCTACTGCATGGTTCTTAAATTTTTTTTATCGAAATTGATAGCAAATTACTCAACCGTTTTAGATGAGGTTTATCTTGTGGCGCACGAGTTTGGTGCATCTTTTAAGAGCTTTTGTTTTTAGTCTAACCAAATCTTTTATTTCCCATGGGCACCTACTTGATTTACTATAGGTCACTATTTTCCGTTGTTGAATGGAACCTCAGCATCGTTTGCCCGATTAAGAAAATGGAGACCCTCTGAATTGCGCTGACTACAGATGCATAGGTCTCCTCAACATCGCCTACAAGATTAAATCTACCATAATATGTGAACGCCCGAAACAGTTTACCAACAACCCTTAGTAGCGTGGTTTGGAAAGTCCACAACCGATCAAATTTTCACACTTCGGCAGATCCGGGAATAAAACCCAATAAGTCCAAATCGATGCCCATTACAAGCGGATGAAGAAATCCTCGGTCATATGGATATTAAAATTTTTCGAAAAATCTATGGTTCCGCTTACGTTGACGGGCTATGCAGACGATAAACTTAAATCTTTGAAGTCCTTATGCTGTCTTCATGGCAGGGATATGTGCTAAGGTTATGTTTGATGGCCTGTTGACGCTGAGAAGAGTATTTAAACTTGCATAGCGATACCCCTTTCGTACAAGAATATTTGTACATGAAAGAAAAGTTATATTAGAATAGATTATGATACTTGTGTCATTTTTGATGCTTCGTCTGCTTCAACTAAATAACTACTCCATTCCGCAGATGAACCGGACGATCTGTGCTGTAGGGAACTTTGCTAACTCCGTCAAGTCCTCGTAGTAAAAGATGCCAAGGAGCTTGTTGCAGCTGTTACTGATCGTGGGGCAGTGACAAAGTAGATGGGTGATGTCTTCATCCAAATCTGGATCACCGCATTTCCGGCATTTGTGTGTATTTAGTTATTGCCTTTTTTTTAAAGGCGAGTGGCGGTCTAACCATAAGGAGATGAAGCTGAACGATCCTAGTCGGGCTAGCTCTTCTTTCTGATTTCCTGCAATGCTCTTATGTCCTGACAACCAGATAATTTGGTGTGTGGCAGCGTCCAACTACAAGTAATTTTATTATTTTAGATGCCAGAGCTTTTATTGCTGCTTGACTATCTACCTAAATACTTTTCTTTCAAGCAGGTTCTAGCCGTCGTGAACAACCGGCACTACGTGAGGGCGTGCTCAGCATTCTGTATTTTCTCTTCACAGTGTGAGCAGTACGGGTTATCCACGGGTTTGCATTTGTGGAGATAGTCCTGAAAGCATCCGACAGGAACTAGGTCAGATAGAAGTGTGCGTCCATCTTCCTTTGGTTGAGTTGTTCCAGCTGCTTTGTTCGTTTATGGTTCTTCTGTCTTCAGGTTGGTTCTCGCTGAGAGCCACACACCGTTATATTTCTAGACCGATGGGCATTCGGCTACAGATGACACTGATAGCGTTTCCTGATACAGCTCTGAAGGCACAGCATACTCTTAGCGATGCAATTCTATGCATTGCGTTTATACGTTTCATGTACGTTTTCCGATCCACTGTTGCTGGTGCCCATATCGGGGACGCGTAAGCCAGTATTGACTTGTTCACCTTTGCTAGAAGGTTTCTGATTGGCTGCCTTGGTTCTTCGAACGTTTGGCATTAGTCTTGACAGCGCCGCTACTGCCCGGGAGGCCCTTTCGCCTGCGTACTTCATATGCTCTTTAAAGTTGAGCCTGTGATCCAGTATCATTCCTATGTACTCTATATCGCATATTATCCTTATCGCTCCTATTGTGCTCCTTTTACACTGTCGCGGGAAAGAACCGTCACTTAAGCATTTCGTGAAGAGATCTGCGAAGATCTCATATATTGCTATAATTGCTTCTTTTAGAACGAAGTTTGGAATCCCGTCCATTCCTGGTGCCTTACCGCTCTTTATTGATGCCGCTGCTTCTATGACTGCATCTGTTGTGACTGGTGGTGTTATGTCTGCTACTTCATGTATTCTTCGTGGTAGGATGAGTCCATTTTTTCTCGCAAAAAGTGCCTTTACAATAGAGTACATGATGTTGGGACATGTCGGTGCGGCTTCTCTCCCCTTCTAGGAGTTTTTCATGATTATTTGGTATTCGCTTCCCCAAGGGTTGTTTTCTTGGTCATCGCTGAACGCCTGAAAGGATTTGCCTTTGCTCTTTTTGATTAGCTTACGGAGTTGGGCTCTCTTCTTCTTGAACTGACCTCTCAGTACCTCGTATTCGTTCACGTCTCTGTTTCTGGCTCTTTGCTGACTCCTCCGCATTCTGAGACATTCCGTTTGTAGGTTGGAGATGTTGCTGTTCCACCAGTAGCTTTATGTTGGTGCCTTTGAGTTCAAAGGGATAGCTTCCGCACGTCCATATTGCTGCTTTGCTTTTTCTATTTTACATCCATCTTCCGCTATCCGTTTGGGTTTTGTATTGCTCACAGATAAGAATTGCATCGGCATTTTCCTCTTTCACCGTTTTTAGTAGTAGATCTTAGGCGGCTTCGCAGCGATTCAAGTTTATTTCTATGCACTTCTAGCTTTCTAGTGATTTCACGCATTTCACTTTTGTATGCTCTGCACCTATGAATTCCGGTTGGATGATTATTTTAATTTTTACATCCTGGTTCACATATGGCGCGCTTAGGTTTTACCGTGCATTTTTTTTGCTATGTCCATTTTCACCAAGTTCCTTTCCTTTCATCATTTGCAAAATATCAGTATAGGTATGTCCTTGCTCCAGTTTTCGCTACTACAATGGCGTCCGGTCTTGTGGGTTTTTTCCGAGTCCTTCTGTTCTCTTCTGTCCCACTTGGCAATATATATCTAGCCGCTGTGCGGATCGCTTAGTACCCTATCCCATCACATCCTTAAAATAAATATCACCCAAATATCGGCTGATTTCAAAATTCTAGCTCATAATTGAAGGCCCAAAAATCAGTTACACACAGCGGACGGACGGACGGACAGACAGTCAGACATGGCTAGATCGAAACAGCTAGCGATTCTGAGCCGATCCATATACTTTAAGGTATATCTAGCGAAATTATTTCACTATGTTACAAACTTAATGTAAAAAGGAATATACCCCTACAAGATAGAGTATAAACATATGAGAAGGCTACAATCCGCTGTGCGGATCGTTTAACACCTTATTCCATCCCATCCTTAAACAAACATCCCCCAAAATGTCAGCTTTATGACGATGAAATATAGAAACTTGTTAAGACAGTTTATCAAAATCATGTATGGTTCGACAAAAAAAAAACTTTTTTCGCATGGTTATGCTATAGAGTAGGGCATACAAATGATTTTTGTATGAAAACGCCTTCAAAACATGGGCGTGGGCTTAAATGATATATGGCATAAATGTTATTCTTACCATAACCAATATTTTGCATCAACATTTTTTTCGAGTTATATACAATTTTATCGAAAAACGATTTTTAATTGGGCGTGGCATAAAACTTTGTAAGGACGAAATATAAACATTAGGATTGTTTAGATATGTTGTTCAGACACTTTTTCAAAATCTGTAACGGTTTGGCCAAAAACTACGCTTTTCTTAAAAGGGGGCGTGGCATTGGGCATATCTCAAAAATATGTACATTGTCAAACAACGCCCAAGTGCACCAAATTCCATCTTTCTAACTCAGAATGTTAGGCCCAATCTACCTAAATTATATCTCTCTGTTACAAACTATGTATCAAAACTAATGTACCCTATGGGTTGGGGTATAAAATGACATACGTTATGAGGTACGTGAAATTCATTGTTTTCGAAGTAATTCAATGAAAATTTGTATCAAATTTACTAATACTGTCACCAAAAACCTTTTTAACAATCAAAAAATGGGAGAAGCATTTAACTTTATTTGGATGATATTAAGGCAATGACATAGCATATTAGAAAGCTACAATCCACTTTGCGGATCGTTTATTACCCTACCCCATCCCACCCTTACAACGTTTATCCCCAAAATGTGGACTTTAATGTAATAAAATATTGCAAATTTAAATAAAAATCTTTTATGGTTCGAAAAAAAAAAAACATATATGAGAAGGCTACAATCCACTGAGCGGATCGTTTAATGTCCTATCACATTTCATTCTTCAAATAAAAATTACCAAAATGTCGGCTTTATGGAGATGAAATATAAAAGATGTAATTTTCACAAGATATTGTTCAGGCAGTTTATCAAAATCTCTATGGTTAGACAAAAAAGAACGTTTTTCGCCTGGCTATGCTATGGGATGAGATATGGAAGTAAATTTTTGAATGGTAGCGCTCCAAGAAAGTGGGCGTGGGTCAGATTTGATATAAAATCGAAATGTTTATATTATCATAACCAATAATTGTGCACACATTTTTTTTTTTTTAATATTTTAAAATTTTACTGAAATATGATTTTTTACTGAAAACGCCCACAAAAACTGGGCGTGGCAAAAAACTTTGTTAATACGAAATATAGACATATGGAATATCATGATATACGGGCGTGGCAGTAGGCGGATTTCAAAAATGTTAACACTCGTTCTACTGCCAACAACACCAACACGTTTACCAAAATTCATCAATATAGCTCAAATTTTAAGGCAAAAAAAATGTTTTTTTTTTCGTGGACTGGTGGGAATCTTCAAAACATGATGATCACGTGCCCAAAGTAGTGCGAGACGTTAATTCACTTAGACCACGACCTTTTGGTATTTGTATTACAACTAGGTATGCGACTTATCTTTCTATTTTGTTTTCACGAGTAATGAATGTTTGGCAGGTAACTTTCCTTTGAGATTTCCTACTTTTTCCGCAATTTTGTACCTATCGGGCCAAATCAAATGGCTTAGTTCTTTGAAGTCGCCGTAACAAATTTGTTTCGTCAAATTTAACGGTCAAAGGGCCGTTGTGTTAACTTGTCCCAATAAACGTTTTATGTTTGCGTGCAATATTAACCTCGGGAATATCCAGATCTCTGCGTAAATCTTCATTCCTTACATACCACGGAGCATTGACGAATGATCTTACCATTTTGTTTTCAAAAGTTTGTAGAATATTTAGATTCGTTTCACTGGTACAACCCCATAGTTTTATACCGTATGTCCAGACCGGCTTTAGCACTTGCTTGTATAAAATCAGCTTGTTATTAAGGTTAAGCTTCGAATATTTTCCGAGTAACCAGTACAATTCTCTGTATTTATTTTTAAGTTTACTTTATTTTCTTTTTTACGTGTGACTTCAATTTTAATTTTGCATCGATTGTCATTCCGAGATATTTCGCTTCATTTGCAAAAGGGACTCGAACCATATTGAGAAATACTGGGAAACTGTTTGTCTGCTGATATCAAAAATCTATATGAATCGATTTGCACTCGTTAAGTACAATCCGCAAGGATTTTGTCCATTCGTTAACCTCGTTATGAGCGATTTGCTGCATCGTCGAATCGTCGAATGTGTACTTATAAATCCAAATTGATGGTCAGGTAAAAGCCGTTTCTGATCAATAATGAGATGTAAGCGACCGATTAATATCCTTTAAATAAATTTTGATATTATAAGTTTTTTTTCATTCGGTGATTTTCCTGGTTTGAGAACCATAACCACGTCCGCGACTTTCCAATGTCTTGGTATGTATTCTAATCTTATTGCTGCATTTACAATGTTAAGGAGTTAGTAAATGCTTTTCGAGGCAACATTTTAAGAAATTCTCCTGTAATTAGGTCATAACACGGAGCTTTCTTAGTTTTTAATTTCTGTATTTCCCGCTTAAGCTCGGCAATATTCTCGAATAAATTAATGTTTTCATGTTACGCTGGGCCATCAAATGGCTTAAGTGTTTCCTCGAGATGTCATGTTATCGGTTTTTGCGAAATCGCCTTGAGCTACCCTAATTGGTGGCACAATGTTTTAAGACCGTTTTACGACTCTAATTGCTTTCCAGGGCGAATAATTCGATTCCTTTCCAGCGGTTAGCATTTGTAGCTAAGTTTCTACTGCATGGTTTTTAAATTTTTTTTATCGAAATTGATAGCAAATTACTCAACCGTTTTAGATGAGGTTTATCTTGTGGCGCACGAGTTTGGTGCATCTTTTAAGAGCTTTTGTTTTTAGTCTAACCAAATCTTTTATTTCCCATGGGCACCTACTTGATTTACTATAGGTCACTATTTTCCGTTGTTGAGGAGTATTATTCCATGCTGCTTTTTGAACGGTATCGATAATGTAGAAGGTGGGGTACGTTTGTTGCGAATACTATTTTCAAGCTCAACTATTCTGTCAACATTTTTGAAATTATAATCGAAAATACGTTTTTAGCTGGGTCAGGTGACATATTTTTTTATATCTATCGGTTACTATAGATTGGGCATACTTTTGTACATTTGGTATTGGATGTACAGGATCCGAATGGATTTCTGATGGCCGCTTAGTTTGTGAAAATGTTAGTTTTCTCAATTATAGCCTGCTTTGGCTTCGACACATTTTTAATCAGAGTTTTAGGCATTTGCTTTTTTAAATTCAATTTCTGTGAAGTAATACTCATAATTTTCGCCCGTCTTTTTTGCAAATCCTTAGCTACTTCCCAGGGGCGATAATTTTCAGGATGATGGCTTTACAGTTGATGCAGATAAGAGGAGTTTTCTTGTCTGACCTACAATCTACTGTCATATGATTTCCGGCACATTTTACACACCTCGGTCCTTCTTGACAATATGTATGCGTATGATTATATCCTTGGCAGCGCTCGCACTGAGGAACTAATTTGGAATTCTTACGCATGGGTTTAATTGTTACAACAATATTAAGTCTTTGTTTTATTTCATAAATTTATTCAAACTTTCTTGTTTATCGAAAGTAGATACATATAAAGGAAGACCTCGTTTTATAACATTTTCTTCGCCATCTTTTTGCTGTTTTTCCCGCTTGACAATGTTAACAGCATTTATAACTTTATTTTGCCTGCTTTTCAGGTCGTTAACTTTGTCATCCTTTTATCACGACGCATGTAGCCCTCTAGCTATTGCGCATTGTAGCTAGAGGGTTACAGTCCTTTCAGATTTACTTTCAAATGAATACGATTCAACTTTATCAGTATTTAGCTGAGATAACAGAAGTTAGCTTTTCGGGTCTTTTATGCAGACTTTCCATGTATTTTTTTCTGAGCGAAGTTACTTGCCAACATATTGATCGAGGTATGTATATTGTTGAAGTCGGCAATACCGATCACATTAATTGGCAATGGGGGCCGTTGTTTCAGCTGTTTCGCTTTTCTAACAATCTCTTTGTCTCTTTCTCTTTGGTTTATAATTTTAAGGAGATGACACTGCTTTCCTTTTTTTAACCGGTATTTTCCTTAGAATCCAGTCGGTTTCTTCATCCGTATGGTTTTCGGAATTCACTGTGAAGTTTGCAGTTTGGTTTTGGCTCATTAGGTGTCTTCAATGAACTCTTCATAGTCATATTTTCTTTCTTAAGATGGAGAATTCCTTTACGAAAATCTTCGCAGAGCAGTTCGACATTGTTACGCCTTGTTCGTTTTCGTCCGGTCGTGGGCCAACACAGACATTGCTTAATCGACTCAGCTATCGATTCTGAATCCATCCATATACTTTAAGATATATATAGCTAAATTATTTCTCTATTTTACAAACTATATGTATCAAAACTAATAAACCCCCATGATAGGGTATGACAACGTTTTTCTCCTGCATATGATAAGGCATAGGTTAAACATTTATTTATATATATATAATGTGTTGATATTATAACAATATAAGTAAGCGTGGCAAAAAATTTAAATATGGAGTCTTTCAACAACTCTTGAAAAGATTAGACGTTTGTATTACATTTGTATGTAGTAGAGGTATTTCAACTGGCTGTTTACTTTTGTTTTCTTCTTCCTTGTAAGGTGTTGTTAATAGATTTAATTTAAAAACTGTATCATAGTAATAAATTTGTGAAGTGGTTATTTCGTGGTAAGCAATTTCTTTCTTTTGGTTGTAACCTCTTACAACCACAGTTACATACATGTAAGTGTTCGTTTTTTTTTTGTTTTTTTTATTCCTCCCCCTATTAATTTAAATTCCTATTTGTCGCCAACCTTTCCATTGTCGTGTTGGCGTAACTAATAAGACATTTTTCCCAGAAACTTAGGTCGTAGGTTAGAATCCTAGAAAATCCTAATAAAAAAATTATTTTTTTGTCGTTTGTTTATTCATACTTAAACCATTTCTATTGTTCCATTACAAAATAATTAATTAGTTATTTAAAAATTAAATAAAATAATGGATTGCGAGGCTCATAAATGCACTGAAACAAAGAACCCGTCTACCGCTCTCATCCCTTGTTATGGTGGTAAAATGTTTCATGCGAAATGCGTTGGATCCACCAACGCATTTATAGATAAGATAAATGCAACAGAGGGCACTTTTTTGTATTGCATTGCTTGCCGTAAATTATCTTTGTCCAGTCTCGCCTTTAAAATGTCGACTTTCAAATCTGACATTGCTAAGCTCTCAAAAGGCTTTAAAGACTTGTGTGAGACATTTAATCATACAGTATCCACTGTGTCTTCCTTCTTAGACCCATGTGTATCAAGTGATGCCTCCACATTTACAGAGTCTTTACCAAGCTCTTTAGTAAAAAGTTAAAAGATAAGTAAATCGTAATCGTAATCGTCCATTTCATCTGTCCCTCGTTAAATATCCAACTATGAAGTTGTCAGTTGAATCGTCGGCAATTCTGAGAGCTAAACGCTCAAATCTAAGAAGCCAAAATCAAAACAGAACTAATGGCGTTTTTACTTTGTCAGTCGAGTCCTCTCAGACTGTTTTTTCCCTTGTTACCGTTTCCCCATCATCTGATCAAATTCAAACAGTAAACGAATATATATCGACGATTGAATCGATTCTTAAACCGTAAACAATTTTAATTACACGGTTGAAACCAAGCACTTGGTATCAACAAATCTCGTTCCCACAGGGTCCTCAATTAAATGTACAAAAATCAGTAAACCTGATAGCTTTGTCTCGTCATTTAAGATACTTGTCCCTGCTATTCTCTTTGAAACGGTATGCACCAATAGCGCACGGCCTTCTAACATAATTGTAAATGAATTAAAGCCTCGTAAAATGAACCGCAAAGAAAACAATTTTTCTTCAAATAACTACATAGACTATCCCTCTACTACCAAAATGTAAGAGGGCTGCGCACGAAAACGAAAAATATTTTCCTTAAGCCACAAGCACTCTCTCATGACATTATTTCCTTAACTGAAACATGGCTGAACGCCAGTATAATTGACTCGGAACTCTTTAGTCACGAGTTCTCAGTATATATTAATGATCATCAATAAAATTACTTAAAAGCTCTTGGTGGAGGTGTTCTTACTGCAGTCCTCAGTCATCTTACATCAGAATAAATAGAATTCACATTCCCTCTTAACATTGAATTAATATGTGTTAAGATAACTCTTGAAAAAAATATCTTTATGTTGCATACATTGCTTCATATGGTCTATCCACTCTGTATTCTGAGTTATCTAAGGCGTTAGAATACATCTTTGACTTATCATGTTGTGACAATACTATTTTGTTGCTTGACGATTTTTACTTACCACACATATGTAGATTGGGAACCTCCCGAGGGAGAACATCATTTTATACCATCGGAAGTCTCTGCACAACATGATACTTGAAAACTTGACATACTTGACAACATTCTATCGTTGGACTTACAGCAAACAAGCTGCATAAAAAAACCACAATAATCGAATTCTCGATTAAGTTTTCTTCTTCTGACTCTGTTAGTACTGTAGTACTGGAATCTAGTACCATCAGTACTAACATAGACAAAAATCATCCTCATTGATATTTTCATTGACATAGGCGGACATCTGTACGAAAATGCTGACACGTATGATCGTTCGTACTCTTTTGACTTTCGAAAGCGAATTTTCAAAGTCTACCCGAAGAAATTATTCGTTCTAATGTAAATTTAGAAGAAGCTGTTCAAAATTTGTATCTTCAAATAAAAGATTGCATGGATAGAATTATTCCAGTCAAGCAATCTAAAAATTCTCAAATCCAGCATCCTTGGTACACGAAAGAGCTTAAATCTCTTCAAAATGGAAGTAACCGAGCCTGAAATAATTTTGTGTAAAGCCAGAATTATTACGACTATGATAAGTAACTAAATTTGTTGAATGAGTTCTCTGCGATGTCTAGTAGTTTATATAATGACTATATAGTCAATATGGAGAATGCTCTTAAAAATGGCCCTAAATGCTTTTGGGGATTTGTCAATTCGAAAAGAAAAACGGATGGATATCCTGCCAATTTCTCTTATAATAACTCAAAAACATCGAGTTCTCTTATATTATCAAACCTATTCGCAGAGAATTTCAGTAAAACATTTATTGATACCCCTCAAGTCTTAGATGAACATTATTTCAGTTATCTCAATGACCGTCCTCAAGTAAGTTTCAACAATGTCTCATTTGACGATGAGACACTACTTAAATATATCTCTTAACTAAATTATGATTATTCGGCGGGGCCCGATGGAATCCCACCAATAG
This sequence comes from Rhingia rostrata, assembly GCA_949824845.1. NCBI lineage: Eukaryota > Metazoa > Arthropoda > Insecta > Diptera > Syrphidae > Rhingia > Rhingia rostrata. The sequence continues at coordinate 100,617,004 of OX463756.1, forward strand.
TCGTAAAGCAATGTAAAGTTGCTCTTTTGCCATACCTTATATTATGTTTGAAAGCTCCCTTACCAAAGGAGTATTCCCAACTCAATGGAAAGATGTATTTACAACATTTTTTTTTAAATGTGAGCGAGGAGACATCTCTAATTATAGACCAATCTCAAAACTTTCTTGCATTCCTAAGTTATTCGAACATATTATTTGTGATAAATTGGTCTTGCTTTGTCGAAACATCATATGTGAAGAACAACATTTTGTAAAACAACGATTCACTGTCACAAATCTCTTGACTGTTATGCACCATTGTTGCAATAGTTTGGAAAATAAAAAAAGAAGATTATTGTATATACACTGACTTCTCAAAAGCTTTTGACCAGTTATCACATAATATCATACTTTTTAAACGTAAGACATATGGATTTCCTCCAGGATTCATAAATTGGGTTAACTTATATCTTTCATTGAGAACTTACCAAGTAAAATTTAGAGATTCCAAATCCAAACCTTTCGGAACCCAAAGGAAGCCATTTAGGAACAATTTTATTTATACTTGCAACTACCGATGTAAAATCTTGTATTCGAGATAGCAAAATATTTATATATGCTGATGTCATGAAAATTTTCTGTCATGTGAACAGTTTTAAAGATCTGGGTGTTTACTTTGATCCTAAAATTAGGTTTTTTCTAAAAAGGGTGCGTGGAAGTGGACGGATTCCAAAAATGCTTACACTTGTACGAATAGCACGTAAAAGGATCACATATACCAAATTTAATTATCCTAGCTCAAAATTTAAGGCCCAAAAACCGGTTACATACAAACGGATGGACGGACGGGCAGACAGACATGGCTTAATCGACTCAGCTAGCGATTCTGAGACGATCCATAAACTTTGAGGTATACCTAGCTAAATTATTTCAATATGTTACAAACTATGTATCAAAACTTATATAACCCTATGGGATAGGGTCTGCAAAATACTGTGCGCAATTGCATGGTAGGTATTATTGTCTGTGCTTTGAGGTATATCTAGCGAATTATTACTAAAGGGTGATCCATTTCGAGGTTCCCTACTTTTTTAAAGAAAAAAACACAGAAAATTCAAATTCAATGGAGAATGTTTATCATCATTTGAAAGAACATTCTTTGGCATTTATTTTTTGAATATTATGTCTATCAAATGTTGGCCGTTGCTACGTCGCAGATGGTCCATCCGATGAGTCCAATTTTCGATCACTCGTTCGAGCATTTCGACTGGTAACTGGCGAATGACACGCGCGATGTTTTCCTCCAAGGCCTGAATCGAAGCGGGTTTGTCGTCATAAGCTTTTGACTTTACATATCCCCACAGGAAAAAGTCTAACGGTGTGATATCACACGATCTTGGTGGCCAATCGACCGGCCCAAAACGTGAAATTATGTGCTCACCGAAATGTTCTCTCAGTAAGTCCATTGATTGATGCGATGTGTGGGAAGTGGCGCCGTCTTGCTGAAACCAAATGTCGCCGAGATCACGAGCTTCAATTTCAGGCATCAAATAGTCGGTTATCATGGCACGATAACGGTCGCCATTGACGGTTACGTTCGCACCGGCATAATTTTTAAAGATATATGGACCGATGATTCCACCGGCCCACAAACCACACCAAACCGTTGTTTTTTCTGGATGAAGAGGCAGTTCTTCAATCTCTTCAGGTTGCTCTTCGTCCAAAATGCGGCAATTTTGTTTGTTTACATACCCATTGAGCCAGAAATGGGCCTCATCGCTAAACAAAATTTGCCTCGAAAACGTCGGATCTTCTTGGAACTTTTCAAGAGCCCATAGAGCGAAGTGATGTCGCTTGGGAAGGTCGAGCGGCTTCTGTTGTTGCACAAGCTGTATTTTGTACGCTTTCAATTTAAGATCTTGACGTAAAATGCGCCAAATCGTTCCATACGTCAGTCCGAGTTGCTGGGAACGGCGCCGAATCGACTCTTTACGGTCTTCGTGTACACTCTCAGCTACGGCCGCTATATTTTCTTCACAGCGTGCTGGACGTGGTCTATTCCGTCGAATATTATCCAATAATGAATGCTGGGTCTCAAAATGGGTGATGGTGTTGCGAATAGTACGCTCAGTAGGCCGATTATGTTGACCATAAGTTGAGCGAAGTGCACGAAACACATTCCTCACAGAACGTGAATTTTCATAATAAAGTTGAACAATTTGTAAACGTTGTTCACGCGTAAGTCTTTCCATTATGAAATGCCAAACAATACTAAACAAAAATAACATGACAGCATGACACGACTCACACGTGATCTGTCAAAAAAGGTTATTGAAAAAAGTATCTCTACTTGGATCACCCGTTATTATTATTCTTTCTCTATTTTAAAAACTAAATGTAAAAACTAATATACCCCAATGGGATATTGTATAAAAGCGTTTTTCTAATTCATATGGTATGGGGTAGGTTATACAAATGATTTTTGTATGAAAAAGCCTCTAAAAACATATAAGAAGGCTACAATCCGCTGCGCGGATCGTTTAATAACATTTCCTATCCAATACTTTAAATTATTATCCCCGAAATGTTGGCTTTATTACATAAAAATAATGAAAATGCTATTGCCACAACATATTGTTTACCACAGTTTATCAATAACGTTTTTCTCCTGCATATGGTATGGGGTACTGTATACAAATGGTTTTTGATATGATATATGGACCAAAAATAATGTTATTATAACCAATGATTTTGCATCCAGAGTTTTTTCGAATATTTTTAAATTTTACCGAAAATCCTTTTTTTGCTAAACACGCCCCCAAAGGGGAATGGCAGATAACTTCATATTGACGAAATATAGCTTTTGGGATTATCTTAATTAATTATCTTTTTTGCCACTCCCAGACGAACAGACGAAAAATATGTATTTTTTGTCGAACCATAAAAGATTTTGATAAACTGTCTGAACAAAATGTGGTGACAATGACATTTTCTATATTTCATCGCCATAAAGCCGACATTTTGGGGATACATATTTATTTTAATGATCTGATATGATAGGGTGTAAAATCACAGCGGATTGTAGCCTTTTGATATGTTTTTAGTTCAAAATTGAACGCCCGATCTATATACATTAAGGTATAACTAGCTAAAGTCAATCTCTAAGTTACAAACTATGAATCAAAACTAATATTTACATATACCTACCCTTATGGAATAGGGTATACAAATCATGGCACACAGTCATAGAGTCTAAAATGATGCAATAAAATGCTTGTATAAACAAATTTGGTTGCATAATTCTAGGCTTTCTAAATGTATGTGATTCGTTTATTTGCTACATATTTTTGAAAATTGATATTTCATTTTTGCTTTCTTTTACAAAAGAAATGTTTTATTTAAATGAAAATTTTGATTAATTTTAACACTATGACAATAGGGATATGCAAAAAATAGTTTTTCGCTATTCCGGGACTCGATCCATGCGTTGTTTGTTTCCGTAAAGAATTCTGCTGCCCAAACGGGTATACCGGTTTTCTTAAAATTTTATATTGTTTTTTTTGTCACGATTCTAGAACTTTGTTTGTTTATACCGTTTGCCTCCCATGTAAAGGCTTTTTTAGGAAACGATTTTTATTTTGTCAATACATGTATTACATAGGTCCAACAAAATTGCCTATTTTTCGAGAAAATTTTGAATAACGGATATCATGCAAACTATATTTCATCGGCATAAAGCCCACATTTTAGGGAAATTAATTTTAAGGATGGAATGGGATAATGTATAAAACGATTCTCACAGTGAATTATAGCCTTCTTATATGTTTATACCCTATCCCATAGGGGTATATTCATTTTGATACATAGTTTGTATATGGATCGACTCAGAATCGATAGCTGAGTCAATTTATCCATGTCTGTGTGTTCGTCACCGATTTTTTGGCATTACATTTTGAGTAGCATAATCAAATTGGTACAACTTTTCGTTGCTGCCACGCCCTCTTTTTAGAAAAAAAAGTCTTAAAAGAGAATCTGAATAACATATGTAGACAATCCTAATGTCTATATTTCATCTATACAAACTTTTTTGCCACACCTACTTATTAAAATTCAAAAAACAATCGTTGAATACCCTGTCCTATCCCCTCCCATCCTTAAAACTTATATCCGCAATATATGGCCTTTATGGCGATGAATAATAGAAAATGACAGTTTATCAAAACCTTTTGTGTTTCGAAAAAAACAGCGAATAAAAATGAAATATTAAAAATAACATTGTCACAAAATATTGTTTAGACAATTTGTCAAAATGTTATATGGTTCGATAAAAAAACAACGTTTTTCTGCAGCATATGTTATGGCGTAGGGTATACGAATGGTTTTTTAGGAATACGCCTCCAAAAAGTGAGCGGTTTAAAGAGATGCATAGACAAAATGTTTGTTTTTTCAAACCCTATGACTTTGCATCAAAAGTTTCTTAAAATATTTTAAAATTTTAATTAAAAACGTTTTTTTTACTGAAAACGCTCTTAAAAAGAGGGCGTGGCAAAACCCATTTTATGGACGAAATATAGATATTGAGATTCACTAGACATGTTGTTCAGTCACTTTTTTAAAATTCCATACCGTTTGGCCAAAAATAACGTTTTTCCTAAGAGTGGGTGTGGCAGTGGGCAGATTCTGAAAATTTGTACACTTGTTCTGCTTCGTCGGATAGAGAGTTCATATACCAAATTTTTTCAATCTCGCTCAAAATATAAGACCCAATCTCGCTCAAAATGTAAGACCCAAAAACCTGTGACATACAGACATGGCTAGATCGACTCAGCTGGCGATTCTGAGTGGATCCATATACTTTGAGGTATATCTAGCGAAACTATTTCTGTACGTTACAAACATAATGTTAAAAGTAATACACCCCTCCCGCCTCCCCTATGGGATAGGGTATAAATAGCTAGGATATAGTTTTCAAAAGGTAGTTTAGAAAATAAGCAATTTTTTTTGTCGAATTCACAAACGTGTGGAAACTGAAGTTTCCCACTTGGTGTATTCAAATGACGATGTAGTAATTTGCAAGATAAAATAGCCCTTGCTTGCAATGCTATATAACAAATCTTTATTGTCTAGTAATACATAGACTATTTGACTTAACATACCCTCTTTTTAAAATGTTTTATAATATGTATATGAAAAGACATATGTTGTGTATTGTATATACATATGCAAAATAAGGTTAAAATTAATAGTATTGTCGGATTATGAAGGGGCGTCTTCTACTTATTGATAAGTAAAATAAAGTATAGCGTCCACGCACTTAAGTGGGTTTCAAGAAATTGATAAGCTATCAAAAACGCCCACATTTTTTGCATTTAGAAACTTATCATTTTACTGACTGTATGTTATTATCAAAATACATTATTTGTGATCGTGAGTGATACTAATGAATTGTTTTCTCTTGAATACTTACAGGTTATGCAATATTTTACATTAACTTTATGAAACCGCCGCATGTTGGGGTAAGTCAATATTTTTTCCAGAATTATCTAAGAACTTTTAAAACGTACTTATTTATTTTGCTTTTTTTGTTGTTAATGAAGGGGAGAATATCAAAAGACACAGTGAGGTTCTAATCAATAAATACTGTGGGACTCTAACCACTTTGAAAACACCTCGTAGAACATGACCAATCAACTAGTAAATATGCTTTTTAATCACTTCTGTACAAGGTCAAACTGCAAATCTCAATGAAAGTCAATATTCACCGGAGGATCTTATTCTGAAATGTTGGTATTATTTTTTCATTCGTTTCCTTTGTACAACCCATAATTAGATACCATTTTCAACCCCGAATTTATGATTGCTTCTAACATTACGATGTGCTTTTTGGAACTCCATCCATTTGCCCGTAATGCTCTCTACAGTCTAAACGGCTTGACCGATTTTATTCAAACTTCGTATGCACATTTGTTTTCATTTTCAGATTGTTTTCGTAAGAATGGTCTCTCCAGCCTGAAAGGCTTGATATATATTGCCATAATAGTGGTATATTAGTTTGGATAAATAATTAAGCTACATATACGTGAAAGTATAAGATCCGTCTTTGTGTCACCGATTTCTAGGCCTAGACACTCTGATCGACGAAACAGAGTGAGTTTAAACATTTTTGAAATCTACCCACTGGCACTTACAAGGATCACATGTACCAAATTTCATAATCCTAGCTCAAAATTTAAGGCCGAAGAACCGGTGACCTATGAACGAACAGACAGACATGGATCATAGCGAATCTGAGTCGATCCATATACTTTGAGGTAACTTAATTATTTGTCTGTGTTACAAACTATGTATTTAAAATGATATAACCCTATGGGATAGGGTATAAACATATGGAAAGGCACAATCCGCTTTTCGGATCGTTTATTACCCTATCCCAGTTAATCCTTAAAATTATGGGAATGATGGGAATGAAATATAAAATATGAAATTAACACCACATCTGATGGTTTTGTGTTGTAGAACGAGGGTAGACTCTGATTGGCTTTAACTTGGAAATGTGAGAACATTAAACACGAGAGGTGCAAGCGAACAACTAGCGGAATCCCTAAACTGCTACAAAGCAGACATTACTGCCATCCAGGAAATACAATGGGTTGGGCCGGGCAAAAAGAGGATGAAAAACTGTGACATCTATGGACCGTGTTATAGTGAGCAGGAACTGCGACTTTTCGAGTGCGGATTTGTTATAAGTGCCAGACTTAGGCAAGAAGTCTTATGTTTCCAAGACATTAGCGAACGCATCAAGACCAAACTCGCCAACATAACCCTTATATGCGCTCCCGCCCCAACGGAGGAAAATTATGATATAGCTAAGGACTGCTTCTATGAGCTCCTTGACTAAACTTATGAGCAACTACGATGATAAAATCGTGCTGAAAATTTTAACGGAAAGGTAGGAAGAGAAGGCATCTCTATTGTATTGTCGGAAAACATAGCCTACACTACAACACGTCTGGTAACGGACCTAAGCTAATTGACTTCGCTATGGAAGGAAATGCCACTATAGCCAGCACACGGTTTACTCACTTCGATATGCATAAGGGGACATGGCGGTCTTCAGATCAACGAATGGTCAACCGTAGCATAGCGATTGACAAGAGGCACGCATCCAGTATTTTGGATGTCCAAGGTTAGAATGCGGATATCCACCACGCCACAACAAATGAAAAAAAAATTTATGTCAAAAGACTGCAATCGCAAGAGACCGCCAGGACCTTCGCGCAACGCCTATCCCTAAACCTCTCGATTAAGACCATACCACCAGCATCGAATATCGAAGAACAATGGCAACGATGCCAACAAGCCATTAGATCAGCCACAACTGAAGTCTAGAAACCCCTGGTTTAACGAGGAATGCCGACAGATGCTCGCAGCCTAGAACGAAGCGTACAAGGCTAAGCAAAAACGAGAGCTGCCCTTGAGCTCAATATGCAGAGAATATGGGATTAACACCGGCTTTTCAGAAAGTAGAAAAAAGAGCAAGAAAAGCGAGCGATAGAGGATATAGATAGGTGTCACTCCAGTAAAGATGTTCGCAAGTTTTAACAATGTGTAAAACGTCAAAGCCAAGGATACAAGGCTCGAACAGCATCCTGTCGAGATGAACAAGGAAATATCGTAGTTGAGACACAGTCTATGCTGAGTATATGGAAGAACCACTACTGCAGACTATTAAACGGCGATGACGAACAACATTCCGCTGTCAGGCAGAACGAACCATTCAATATTGGCAACGACAGCGAAAGCTGCCAACCACCCGACCTTAGTGAAGTGAGGATAGCAATATCTAAACTGAAGCTTAATGAGGCTGCCAGAAATGACGGCCTTCCCGCCGTTAGTAACATCATAATCTAACCGAATCTGGTTGGAAGAAAGTACGCCTGAAGAATGGAACCACAGTATCGTTTGCCCGATCCACAAAATAGATACCCTCTTAACTGCACCAACTACAGAGGCATAAGTCTCCTCAACATCTCTTACAAGATCCTATCTGCCGTAACATATGATCGCCTGAAATCGTTTACCAAAAACCTCATCGGCCCTTATCAATGTGGTTTTAGGCCAAGAAAATCCACAACCGATCAAATCTTCGCACTTCGGCAGATCCTAGAAAAAACTCAAAAAGTACAAATCGATACCCACCACCTATTCATCGTTTTCAAAGCCGTATACGACAGCATTTACAAAGACGAACTATACAGAGCGATGTCTAGTTTTGGTATACAGCCCAAACTCGTCCGATTGTGTAGGATGACGATGGAGAATTCTCGCTGCTCCATCAGGGTCGGAAACGACCTCACCGACACATTCGATACCAAAAAAAAAGGATTTAGGCAAGGCGATGCGCTGTCATGTGACTTCTTCAATCTGATTCTTGAGAGTATTGTGCAAAACTCACGAGCCAACACCAGAGGCACAATTTTCCCAAAATCTGCACAACTACTAGCATACACCGACGAAATTGTCATAACTGGTAGGTCCCAACGCGATATCATAGCAACGTTTGCTAGTATACCTAGAAGAGGAAGCGGCAAAAATGGGTTTAGCAGTAAATGAGGGCAAGACGAAGTTCCTGCTGTCAATTCCAAAGGACACACAACATCGACGAATTGGACAGTAAGTCACCATTAACAGATATATATTTGAGGTAGAACGGGACTTTATCTACCTCGGCTCCGCTATTAACTCTGTTAAGTAGTAAAGCCCTCACTCGAACTACTAAGCGGATCCCATATAAGACCCTGATCGACCCAGTCCTGCTCTAAGGCGCTGAAGCATGGACCGTCTCAAAAGCGGATGAAGAAATCCTTGGTCGATTTGAGAGGAAAATTCTTCGAAAAATCTTCGTTCCCGTTTGCGTTGATGGGCTATGGAGACGAAGATTCAATCTAACAATCTGCGAATTTTCTAGATCAATTATTTCTCTATGCTGTAAACTATGTATTAAAATCATTACACCCCTTTGGGATAGGGTATTCGATACAAAACCCACGCCCACTTTTTGGAGGCGTTTTCATACAAAAACCAATTGCATACACTACCTGATAACATAAGCAGGTAAAAAACGTCGTTTTTTGTCGAATTATAAAAGATTTTGATAAACTGTCTGAACAACATGTTCTGACAATGACATTTTCTGTATTTCAGCGCCAAAAAGCCGACATTTTGAGGATATTTGTTTTAAGGATGGGATGGGATAGGGTATATAACGATCCACACAGTGGATTGTAGCCACCTCATAGTTTTTATACCCTATCCCATAGGGGTATATTAGTTTCGATACATAGTTTGTAACATATTGAAATAATTTATATAATAATAAAAATTTAATTTGATTTAATAAGGATAAAAATCGACCCAGAATCGATAACTGAGTCGATTAAGCCATGTCTGTCTGTCCTTCCGTCCGTCCGTCCGTCCGTCCGTCCTTCCGTACGTCACCAGTTTTAGGGCCTTACATTTTGAGCGGGAATGATGAAATTTGGTACACGTATTTGCTGTTACTCCAAGCAGAACAGATGTGAACATTTTTGAAATCCGCCCACTGCCACGCCCCCTTTTCAGAAAAACGTAGTTTTAGGCCAAACCGTTAGCGTTACTTAAAAAGTCTTGGAACAACATATCTAGACAATCATAATGTCTATATGTTGTTCATAAACAATTTTTGTCACGCCCACTTTTTTTGGGGGCGTTTTTAGTTAAAAACGTTTTTCGGTAGAATTTGAAACATTTCGAAAAAAATGTTGATGCAAAATCATTGGATCTGTTAATATAAATGATAAAATGTCTGAACAATATGTTCTGAACTACTTCAAAACTTATTAAGACTAGCTAAGAAATATATAAAAAAAAATATGAGAAGGCTACAATCCACTGTGTATATCGTTTTGTACCATATCCCATCCCATCGTAAAGACAGATATCCCCTAAATGTCGGATTTAAGGCGATGAAATATAGAAAATGTCATTGTCATAACATATTGTTCAGAGAGGTTATCAAAATCGTTCATGGTTCGACAAGAAACAATGATTTTCGCCTGGTTATGCTATGAGGAATAGAAATGTTTTTTTTACGAATACGCCTCCAAAAAGTGGGCGTGGGTTAAAATGATATATGAAAGAAATGTTTATTGTATCAGAGCCAATGATTTTGCATCAACATTTTTTCCAAATGTTTAAAATTTGCCGAAAAATGTTTTTTATTGAAAACGCCCACAAAAAGTGGGGGTGGAATAAAACGTTGTATAGAAAAAATATGGACATTACAATTTTCTCGATAGCTTTTTCAGACATTTTTTCAATATATCTAATGGTTTGGCCTACAATTTGTTTTTCTAAAGAGGAGGCGTGGCAGTACGCGGATTTCAAAAATTTGTACACTTGTTCTGCTTCGTCGGATAGAGAGTCTGTATACCAAGTTTCAAAACTCTAGCTCAAAATTTAAGGCACAAAAATTGGCGACACACAGACGTACGGACGGACGGACGGATGGACATACAGACATGGCTAAATCGACTCAGCTAGCTATTCTAAGTCGATCCATATACTTTGAGGTATATCTAGCGAAATTATTTCACTATGTTACAAACTTAATGTCAAAACTAATATACCCCTATGGGATAGGATAGGGACTTTTTTTCAAGAACTCTAATTGTTTGACCTACAACTACGTTTTTATAACAAGGGGGCGGGGTAGTGGGCGGATTTCAAAGATTCTTACACTTGCTCTGCTTTGTCGAATAGAGAGTCTGTATACTAAATTTCAAAACTCTGCCTCAAAATTTTAGGCCCAAAAATCGGTGATACACAGACGGATGGATAGACGGACGGACGGGTGGACAGACAGACATGGCTAGATCGACTCAGCTAGCGATTGAACTTTTTTGTTCGCAATACCATAGGGATATATAAGTTTTTGTGTTAAGAATGACGATTCGATAAAGCCACGAATACTTTTTGGGGGCGTTTTCAGTAAAAAATATTTTTCGGTAACATATTAAAGTATTGGAAAAAAACGTTTGTTTAAACATTTCGATTATATCTATATCATTTTAACACACGCTTACATATATACCCTACCCCATTCCAAATGTAGGAGAAAATCGTTTTTTTTTTTTTCGAACCATAAAAGATTTTTGAAGTGAAACTTCTTTTGGAACGGTGTGAATTCAATTTTATGAAACATAAAAACATCACGATGACGGGTTCTGATCCTGTCCGTCATATAGATACTAACCACAGCCGACGCTGCTTGATGTCGGTGATCGCGTGTTGTTGGTTTATTTTGTTTGTTTGAAGTGAAACTTATTTTCGGACGGCTGTGTTGTGGCTGTAGGGTAGTTTTTATTGAACTGATGGACTTGTAACTCAGACAACGCGTACGTTGGTGTGCAAAAAACAGGGATGGTTTCGTGTTGGCATGTTTTTTTGGAGAAAGGAAGTTGAAAGTGTGTCTGTCAATAAGTAAATTTGAGTACGTGGGATTTTACGTGAGCAAGATCAAATTATGAAACTCATCGGTATGTCCAGGAAAGCAATATTTATTGTTGTAAGGAATAAAACGAAAGTTGCTGGGTGTATGGAAGCGACATTGGGTAACATGTTGGTGGCTAAAATGGTCATTCGCCTCTGAATGTTGATATGCCAGCTGTTCGATGCCTTTCTTTTGGCATGTGTTTTAGCGAAGGCGTCTTGAGTCTGTAATTGAAGCCTGAATCCAAACAGGTATATTGGATTGAGTTTTCAATGTGTATGTGATTAGTGATAATAACGATGTATTTCTGGAATTGAAGTGCTGCCTTTAGGAAGGACGGTGTTTTCATATGACTTAATTTTTAAAACGAGATGCAAGATATCGGGAACGCCTCTAAAGTTTGTGGGTGTAAATACAAATTGCGATTTGAGATCTCAGGTATAGGGAGTCACTACGGAAGTCCTGTATCAGCCCTTAACTATCCAAATACATATTATATTAAAGCTTCAGCTGGAATGTATAGTAGAAGACCACAAAGATGAGACTATTGCTCGGGGACATCGCTCTTGCACGTAAAACCGAATAATTTTCACCAGAAAATTGTGTATTCTGTTTATGTTGACCCCGTTGTATAGGACCTGGTTGGAATATTATTTTTTGTAGTCAGATACTGGTGTTCCTTGTAGTCCAAGTAGCTTCTCAAACAAACGTATCTTATCCATTATATCCAGATATGGCAACGTAGAACCACATCGAACACCCATAGGCAATCATCGGCCTGATAAGGGGCATGTATTAAATCACCCCCACCCTGCAGTAAATACGACTGCTATAAAAAAAATATTCTTTTCAGGGCAAACGCTTCCACTAACTTTGTTAAATATAAAGTCGGAATTGGCTCATGCTAAAACCGTATGTGCTCTCTGAACTGCCATACACTATACTTCATCACATATGTAGAGCAAGTCACAATTTGTTAAACCATTAGATGCAATAAGGCAAAGGTACCAAAGCACTTATCCATGAAGTCAATTAAGAAAAACATAATTACAATAGAGAGGAAATTTTTAACAAAAAAGCGGAACTACTCTTCAAAGATTACATCTTGTCTATCGAATATATATACAAAATATTGTCCGGCAACCAAACAACTCTTCAAATGAGCGTGAACATACAGCCAACGATTATGTGATAATGTATGTACGAGTACGAGTACGAGTATGCATACCAGGCAAATACATTCGTGTGTAAGTAGAACTATTGGAGCGGGACGTCTAAGTAGAATTTTCTTTATGTCCACGTCTCGTATGGTAGTTAGATGAACTAACGGATACGAACGTTTTTCATCAAAATCTATACTTAAGACATTTCAGGAGTATATTATAAATGAAAATGTTTTGTAATGGCATTAAAACAAATCTTGTAATATTAATTAAACGACAGAAGAGGACACAATTTAGAATCATCTGACAATGTGAATACGCTTGGGTAGCTATACGTTTCGCGCTTACAATGTGTACGCTTATTTACACATTGCTTGCACACAGTATTTGCTTCGAGAGGCAGAGAGAGTCATAGTGATAAATGATCAGCCAATTTAGAAAATATTTATACATATCCATATATGTGTATAAACACAGCCTATTCCAAGTAAATGAATAGTCAGATATAATAGTCTAGATCGGTGCCGGATATGGGGAAGTGCCTACATAGAAAACAGGTAGATACACTTTCTCAAAGTTCCAATTGGGTTGGCGTGTTTTGTTTGCATTAGGCATTCGCTGTTGTTGTAATTCAGCTGCGTGCGGTAGCATTAAGATTTGATTTGTTCTGCGCTTAGCGAATGTGGGTGGGACTTCGCGATTCTCGTTATGGTCCGTACCTTTTCGTGTTGAGTATCTTGGTTACAAGCTTTTGCTTTGCAAAAATATTAACCTCATACCTATATCTCAATTTATAGAAATGTTCATTCTATATATCTGTCTCTTATTGTGAAAAGGAAAAATACAGATAGGGACCTACATAACGAAATTTGTTCCGAGAATGAAACTAGTAACGAATTTTGATGTTCATAATGCAGTTACATTTTAGGTAAATGAATAAGGAAGAGATAGGCGTAGTAAATTGTATATTTTTGACTGTGGGAGGGGAGGCGATTTAACTAGTCACGGTGTATAAACTCAGTAATTCATTAAAAAAAAGTATATTTCCGGATAAAACAAAAATGGCATCTACAATTCCATATAAGGGAAGAATGGAAAACCAGGTTCCATCCAGTACAGAGGAAATTAGATCGGTATATTATTACGAGATATCTACACAATCAACACATTTTCTTTTCCTGTAGACTTTTATTGATTCTGCTCTCGAATTGGTAAGGATTGTAACTATATTGGTGGAAATATTTCTTGTTGAAACTAGCTTTTTGGATTGTTTTTTTTATCTAATTCTGTCAAAAGGCCGATTTTAACAGTTGTTGTGTTCAAAAAAATTACAAAAAATGTGTTCGATTGTGAAAAAAAAAAATTTATTTTTTTTAAGCTTAACTGAATTTTGCAAATCAAGATTTTTTCGACACATTCACCGCTTCTTGCACAAACATTAATACAATTTATAGCTGTCTGTTTCACTATAGACATTATACCCTATCCCATAGGGGTATATTCGTTTTGATACATAGTTTGTAATGTAGTGAAATAATTTAGGTAGGTATACCTCAAAGTATATGGATCGACTCAGAATCGACAGCTGAGTCGATTAAGCCATGTCTGCCCGTCCGTCACCAGTTTTTGGGCCTTAAATATTTTGAGTAAGAATGATGAAATTTGGTACACGTGTTTGCTGTTGCTCCCAGCAGAACAAGTGTTAACATTTTTGAAATCTGCCCACTACCACGCCCCCTTTTCATAAAAACGTAGTTTTAATCCAAATCGTTAGAGATACTGAAAAAGTGTCTGAACAACATACCTATCTAGACAATAATAATGTCTATATTTGGTTAGTACAAAGTTTTTTTACCACGCCCACTTTTTGGGGGCGTTTTTGTAAAAAACGTTTTTTGGTAAAGTTTTAAACATTTCGAAAAAAATGTTGATGCAAAATTATTGGATCTGTTGATATAAACATTTCTTCGATATATCATTTCAACCCACACCCACTTTTTAGAGGCGTTTCATTACAAAAACCAGTTCTATACACTATATACAACCAAGCGAAAAACGATGTTTTTTGTCGAACCATAAATTATTATGATAAACTGTCTGAACAATATGTTCTGACAATGACTTTTCTATATTTCATGCTAAAAAGCCGACATTGTGAGGATATTTGTTTTAGGGATGGGATGGGATAGGGTTTAAACGATATACACACTGGGTTGTACCCTTTTCATATGTTTTTTTGTTTTTATTGAGTATTATATCGACTGTGAAAACTAAAACAAAGAACATGTGCGACTAAACTTGACAGCCACACCAACACTAATATCACAGAAACGAAATTACAACAATACGAAGACAAAAAAAAGTCAAGTTACCAGTGTGTTGTATTGGTAACAATATTTTGTTATTAAATTTACGATCAAAATCTAGATTTACTAATGGAAAACGCCATAAGACATGCTGCCAAGTAAATGCTTGGATTCTATATATCTGAAGACGGTATGCTCCATTTTGATTTCGGAACTGTGGACTTCTTATTTCTTGTAAATGTATTTCTTCTTAGTTCGAGGAAACACCGGGTAGTAAGAGTAATACTTGAATTGATCTCTGTTGATTATCTACCGTCAGAATTAATAGTGGAATGGAGATAAAAAGAGAAAAAGTGCATCAAACTAAAACTAATATGCATAGCTGTTATATGTAGTATTCCATCCGATTCATCCACATTATATACCGCACTTATTCTTGACGGAATATAATTGTTCTTGCCCCTATTTCACTACATTTGTTACCACTTCCTTATCTTAATAGGAAACTCGCTTTGTATGCTTTGTATTCTCTTTTTGTTTTTACACGTTATTATGTTATTTACTTTTATTAATTTCAATTCGAATCCTTTGTAATTATTAAAGCCCAATTTATTATTATGCAAGTATGAAATTCAATGCAATTAATTATATAAAAGCTCGCACGGTAGTCCAACAAGCTATCCAATAGGCTGTACTCTGGAACATGAAAGAACAGTAAGTCTCTACAACGAAGTACTTGAATCGTGTTGACTCATTCTCCGGTAGGCTCCCGATTTTTTCAACATTTTCCTGATCGTTTCACTTTTTTCCGATCTTTTCACCTTTTTCTCCATCTTTTAACCATAGCTTTTTTGAGCATTCATCCGTAAGCTCTATACATGCGGATTACCTTCTTGCGAGGTTCTATCTAAACATCATAACGCCTGTTACAAGTACACACATCTCCGGAAGCTTAAAAACTTACCATAATAAGTTGGACTTTGCTTGTGATTTTTTCTGCGTAATGTCTTAAACAGGTTTAAACCCAAACAATCGACTGCAAAAATGCTTAACCTCCGCGCACAAGTAATATATAAGGCCTACAGAAATAATTGCTTGTGGAAATTAAAATTTATTGCCTTAGAGTAATAATTGTAAGTTGGGAGCTAACTGCCTCCTTCAAATTGGTTGAGGTCGTTTTCTACTTATGCGACCTACTTATGGTGAGGTCTTTCTTTACTGCGTCCCACTGGCTGGAAATCGAAGGCTTTGCATGTAGTAGTATTGATGTCCATTTCCTCCATATGTCCTAGCCATCTTAAACAATTTTTTTTTTGATCAGGTCTTTGTCGTTGTACAGCTGATATTAATTCTGTCTTCATTTTCCGAAGAATTTTCAGATCAGAATCTTTTATAAGATCTTTTGGTACATCGAGTGAGGGCTGCATTAATTTAAGCTACGTCCACATATCGGGGGCATTTATTTATAAAAAAATATTTTTAATGCATATGCGATATGGGTATATTAGTCCGTTCAAGCATATTGAACTAGTTTTACATGATGTTTATTTTACCGTTTATTGGTTATTTCAATGAACTGCCGCGAAGAATAATGATTTTTCACTCTCGTGGTGATCTGAGAAATCATCCGGGTAGTATCAATTGTCAAGATAAGCTTATTTCAACTGGGCCGATCGGATTAGGCATACAACGGGAGGTCCCGCCATCATGCAAAAAGAAAACACGCAAACATGAATGGTTGTGAGAAAGCTCGGCCCTGGGTACTAACGAGCCTGTTGCTCAAAAAATTTGTGTTTTTTTTTTGGATTTTTTTGCAAAGCAGATTGCAGATTAATATTTAATGAACATTTTCAAGCTCGAGATTTCTATTGATTCAAACAACACGATCATCATCAATACGATATGGCTTGACCGAGTTTCTTCAAACTTCGTAATGAGAGTTTTTTGGACACAATTATCCAGTATACATAGTCTAAAAAAGTATTGTGATGGCGAAAATATTCAAGGTATAGAGTCTTATTCCTTTGTTTTATGGTATCCTTAGAAAACAAATATAGTTTTTGAAATATGTATGTCTACTATCAGTTTCTAGGTCTCCAATGGATTTGACTTTTGCTTCATGTTTGTTGGTTTGAAGTATTTTGTACTCTTGAGGGCAATAACTATAATGAGTGTCTGCAGTAAACTGCTCAGTATCACTATATTTATTCGATTTCACATTATTCGATAGTTGTAAATTACCACGTGAATGTATGTTAGTGTTCGTATGGCCACTAGTTACATCCATAGGTTCAGGAAGAGCATTTCTTCTAAATCCATAATATGATCTACTGTTTAAAATTTGAGAACTATTGGCGTGAATATTATTTTGGTTGTGTCTAAATGGTATATGTTGATACAAAATTTCGAAGAACTGGATGGTTTGTGTATTGCGGATTTATAACTATTGGCTGTTAGTAAGAAACACGTGGTCTGATCTGATTATTATTATTTTGAGGAATTCTTTGGAAATGTTGTGGAAGCCTTTGAGATCCTGAGGGTATTTGCAAATGTTGTGGGCTACGAAAAACAAAGCGGCTTTGTTCCTATTAACAGAAATTAAGAGCATCAGTTAATTTTGTTGGTCTCATTGCCCTAACTGATGAGCTTAGAGGTTCTTCTAATCCTTAAAAGACATTTAAGCAAGTCTCTTGATAATGGGTTTGTTTAGCTTCTATAACGTTTGGCATTGAACGCTGACGTGATTCATAATTGTAGATAACATTTGAACTATTTTTGTGTAAAATGTTTCTACGTTGTCTTGATTTGCCTGAACAAATGCAAATCACGGATGAGGCTAGTTTCATTTCGTTTGTCGGCATAATGAACTACTAAATTGGTATGGGATATGGTATTAAACATTCAGCACAGCGGATTGTAGCCTTCTTATATTCCTTTTTCTCGAAAAATAATGAATAGATTTAGCTGAAACATTTTTATACCCTATCCCATAGGATTATATTAGTTTTGATACATAGTTTGTAACATAGTGAACTAATTAAGCTAGATATACCTCAAAGTATATGGATCGACTCAGAATCGCTAGCTGATTCGATTAAGCCATGTCTGTCTGTCCGTCTGTCCATCCGTCTATACGTAACCGGTTGTTTGGCCTTAAATTTTGAGCTAGGATAATGAAATTTGGTACATGTGTTCGAACAAGTGTAACGTTTTTTTTTAAATCCGCCCACTGCCACGGCCCCTTTTTGGAAAAACCTAATTTTAGGCCAAACCGTTAACCAATTTGAAGAAGTGTCGGAACAACATATCTAGGCAATCCTAATGTCTATATTTCGTCTTTACAAAGTTTTTTGCTACGCCCACTTTTTGGGGGCATTTTTGTAAAAAAAACGTTTTTCGGTAAAATTTTAAACATTTCGAAAACAAACATATGAGAAGGCTACATTCCACTGAGTGGATCGTTTTATACCCTATCCCTTAAAATTAATATCCCTCAAATGTAGGGGTTTTATGACAAGGAAATATTAAAATAGAAATTGCCGCAACATATTGTTCAGACAGTTTATCAAAAACTTGTATGGTTCGACCAAAAACAACGTTTTTCTCCTGCATATGGTAAGGCGTAGGGTACACAAATGATTTTTGTATGAAAACGCCTCTAAAAAGTGGGCGTGGGTAAAAATGATAAATGGAAGAAATTTTTATATTACCAAAAACCAATTATTTTGCATCAATTTTTTACGGAAAACGCACCCAACAATTGTCTAGATATGTTGTCTAGACACTTTTTCAAAATCTCTAACGGTTTGGCCTTAAACTATGTTTTTCTAAAAAAAGGGGCGTGGCAATGGGCGGATTTCAAAAAATGTTTACACCTGTTCTGCTGGGAGCAACAACACACATGTTTACCAAATTTCATCATCCTAGCTCAAAATTCAGGGCCCAAAAACTGGTGACGTTCGGACGGACGGACGTACAGACATGGCTAAATCGACTCAGCTATCGACTTTGAGTCTTTCCATATACTTTGCTAACTTTGCTTACTATAGCTCAATTAGTTCTCTATGTTAAAAACTATGTATCCAAACTAATATACCCCTATGGGATAGGGTAATATAAACATTTCTCCCATAAGTCATTTTTACCCAGGCCCACTTTTTGGAGGCGTTTTCATGCAAAAACCATTTGTATACCCTGCGGCATACCATATGAAGGAGAAAAACGTTGTTTTTGGTGGAGTCATACAAGATTTTGATAAACTGTCTGAACAATATGTTGCTATTTCAATTTTAATATTTGCTTGCATTAAAACCCACATATAAGCGATATTAGTTTTAGGGATGGGATGGGATAGTGTATAAAACGACACACAGTGGATTGTAGCGTTCTCATATGTTTTTGTGTATATTTCAACTTTGGTCAATATATGATTAAAAAGTTTTTTTTTTGCTAAAAAAGGTTTATCTTATAAAAGCTTAATTTAACAAAGGGACAGAGTGGTTCTATAGAAAAATATTCCTTGAACCCTATAGCAAAACATTTTCAATTTAATATAATGACATTTTTACAACATTTTTAATAGACATTGTGTTTTCTAAAACGCCTCAAATGATTTTTGTAAATATCATAGCTAAAATTGCGTTGATGAATTTAATAAGTCTATTTATTTAAATTTGTTCATTAAGACTATTATTATCTGGATGTAAAATAACTAATTTTTCTTGACAAAACCAATTTCAATTTGGAAACCAATTTCCTTTAAATTCCGAAATAAAAATCATCAAATGCTCGCATGCTTTTTTTTTCGCTTACGCCTGGAGGTGAGGGATCTACAAACGATTCCAATGTTTCACACCATTGCTTATGCCCGATTCATATATTTTATTGCCGGAAAATGTCATTAGTGTCCGTCAATATTATGCCTACGGGTTAAGCCTTACCCCTCCCAGAGGCCCTATGCGAGCTCGTAGTAATATGAAATGCGTTCCTCTCATTCTTTTAATTTTTGTGATGACTACGGCTATGCTATCTTTAAAAGTAGCTTACGTTTCTGTAATGTTAATCGCATTTGGTAGGTAGCTTTCCAGTGGTTTTTGCTTATGGCGCGAAGTCGATCGGTTTTGTTCTTTGTAGTCGGGTCTTAAGGTTTGTCAATTCCAGTGAACATGAATATGAGTACGAAGCTTACGAGCAAAGTTTGTTACTTTGTTACTTTGTTACTCACGGTAGCATTTCCTAAATCTTTGTGAATATCATATCAATATGAACAAGCAAAGATCTACAAAAGAACTTAAAAAAATACTTTTAGAGCAGATTGCTCTGGCCTTTATTCTTCAAATACCAAAGCTTGCATTTTACAACTTAATTCATTACAATATCAATCCCCCAAAGCTGGCATTTCAATTTATTAAATGAATTTCCCTGGAAATTTGTTTCTTTGCCCTAGATGATTGGTCAGCATTTCCTTTGCGTGTGCAAGAAGTCTGTCGGTGTTAAGTCTTCCCATCTTAAGTGCTATTGTCCTCAATCTTTAAAAACATGGTACCTATGTTGTTGAATCTTTGATGTAGCATCTCAAGATCTTCAAGCGCATTGAGTGAATCGATTGTTCCTGGATTATGTTGTTTTGATTTTGATTTGAAGAAATTCAAGATGGTGTGCATACTTTTAGGTATTACACCGACCTTTTTATTTCTTTTAAATAAAAGTGAAATGGATTTTGGTTGGGATTGAACGCGCAACCTTCCACTCAACAGACGAACACATTACCACTACACCGCGGCCAATCATGACAATTGATACTACTCGGATTATTTTTCAAATCATCACGAGAGGAGGGCCAGTGAAAAATCATTTAGGTGTTACTACGGCTGCGAATCGAACCCAAACCTTCTGTTCATCGCACTAACCATCGCGCCACTGAGCCACTGAGCCACAGAGTTTTTAAGTTGCAATAATTTTTTTTTTAATTACAAGGCTTTGATGGGTTTCATTTGTCTAACCCAATTTTTGGCATAGTTAATAACTATTTTCTATTTCCTCTTTATACCCTATCCCATAGGGGTATATTAGTTTTGATTCATAGTTTGTTACATAGAGAAATAATTTAGCTAGTTATACCTCGAAGTATATAGATCGACTCAGAATCACTAGCTGAGTCGATTTAACCATGTCTGCCTGTCCGTCCGCCCTTCCGTCCGTAGGTAACCGGTTTTGGGCCTTAGATTTAGAGCTAGGATAATGAAATTTCGTACATGTGATCCTTGTACGTACTGTCCATCTTGTTTTAAAAACCTAATTTTAGGCCAAACCGTTGGAAATTTTGTAAAAGTGTCTGAACAAGATATCTAGACAATGCCTATTTTACGTCTTTACAAAGTTTTTTGCCACTCCCACTTTTTGGGGGCGTTTTCAGTAAAAAAACGTTTTTCGGTAAAATTTAAACAAATTAGATGCAAAATAATTGGTTTTGGTAATGTGAACATATCTTTCATATATAATTACTAGCCACGCCCACTTTTTGGAGCCGTTTTCATACAAAAACCAATACCCTACGCCATTCCATATGCAGGAGATAAACGTTTTTTTTGGTCGAACCATACAAGATTTTAATAAACTGTCCGAACAATATGTTGCGACAATTTCAATTTTATTATTTCTTTGTCATAAAAACCACATTTAAGGGATATTAATTTTAAGGATGGGATGGGATAGTGTATAAAACGTTCAACACAGTGGATTGTAGCCTTCTCATATGTTTTTGTTCAATTTTGTATTACACATCTGCCTTTACCTCGAAGCTTAATTTACTGTCTTATTTTCACAATTTATGTATATCATTTTGAGCTTTAGTGATACTATTAATCCTCTCATTGTATAATTGATTTATGACAACTTGATTATTATTATTTTTTAGTACTTCTGTGACTTTTTCTTTGATGGTAACAAAGTCGTAATGGTCTGGATATTGAAGAATTATTTCCTCAGAAACAAGAAAGTTTTTTATTTTTAATTTATTGAATGCTACGTTTGCGTTTTTATTTAACTGAAGAAGTTTTTTTCTTTGACTGACACGTGTCGTCTTCCCCGTTTAGAAGGTTTTTCCAGCTTTGAGTAATCTCTAATGAAGTGGCGATAATATCCAGACATTCCGAGAAAGGATCGAAGCTCTTTGAGGTTTTCGGGAATAGGTCGATTACCTATAGCCTGCACTTTTTTGGGTTAGTTTTTATTCCAGAACTGCCAGTAATAAATCGTAGCAATTCAATTTCCTTCTCAAAAAATTGCGCTTATCTGAATTTTCATGTTTACGGCTTCTAATGTATGAAATACTTTTTTAGATTGAAAATATGTTGGGTTTCGTCTTTCCCGAAGATGAAAATGTCATCGATGTAGAAGTAGAAAGATTTTCCAATGAGATCTCTTAGAAATGTCATCAAAATGGAAGCTGCGTTCTTAAGCTCGAACGGCAGTCGAGATAACTCCAGCCTGCCGTTATTTACCGAAAAGGAATATGATAAACCACTTCTTAAGTCTACAATAGAAAATCATTGTTGTTCGCTTCGATTTTCAAGGACTTCGTATATTTCTGGAATTGGATACCTGTCGTTTAGCTTACCAGTGTTTAGCGTACGTTAGTCGATTAAAAATCGAAATTTATTTTCTCCCGAAGCATCCATTTTTGGGGATAACCTTACTTACTTAATTACTTAAGTGGCGCTACAATCCGGAATGAACCTGGGCCTTAACCAACATGCCTCTCCAATTAGCCCGGTCCTTAGCTAACTGCCTCCAGTTGCGCACTCTAAGTTGGTTGAGGTCGGTTTCTACTTGTGGGCGCCACTTAAGGCGAGGTCTTCCTCTACTGCGTCCGATCGCGACGTCTGGCTGGGAATTGGTGTATATTCGTTCTACATGTCCTAGCAATCTAAGTGTCCAATGCGGAGTTTTTTGACCAAGGGCATGCCGCTGTACAGCTTGTATGTTTCGAAGAATTTTCCTCTCAAATCGACCAAGGATTTCCTCATCCGCATTTGAGACGGTCCATGCTTCAGAGCAGTAGAGCAGGACTGGGTATTGATTTGGGCTTCTTGGGTTTTTTACATGATCTGTCGAAGTGTGAAAAATTGATCGGTTGTGTACTTTCATGGCCTAAAGCCACACTGATAAGGGCCGATCAGGTTGTTGTTAAACGGTATCAAGCGTTCAAATATTACGGCAGATAGGATCTTGTAGGCGATGTTAAGGAGACTTAAGCCTCTGTAGTTGGCGCAGTTTAGAAGGTCTCCTTCTTTCTGGATCGGGCAAACGTTGCTGAGGTTCCATTGTTCAGGCATACTTTCTTCCGAACAGATCTGGATTATGAGTTGGTGGATGTTACTTACCAAGTCATCTCCGTCGGCTTTATAAAGCTCAGCGGGAAGGCGGTCGTTTCCGGCAGCCTTATTAGGCTTGAGGTCAGATATTGCTATCCTCACTTCATTAAGGTCGGGTGATTGGCAATTTTTGCTGTCGTTGTCAATATTGAATGGCTCGTTATGCTTTCTTCATCTCGACAGGATTCTGTTCGAGCCTTGCATCCTTGGCTTTGACGTTTTACACTTTGGTAAGACTTGCGAACATCGTTCCTGGAGTGACACATCTTTATATCCTCGACCGCGCGCTTTTCTTGCTCTTTTTCCTTCTTTCTGAAAAGCCGGTGTTCTTCCCTTCTTCTCTGCCTATAGAGCTCAACGGCAGCTCTCGTCTTCACCTGCAGCATAGCCTTGTAGGACTGGTTCTTGGCTGCGAGCATCTGTCGGCATTCTTCGTCAAACCAGTGGTTTCTTGCTGGGGGGCACGTGAAACCTAGGACCTCAGTTGCGGCTGATTTAATGGCTTGTTTGCATCGTTGCCATTTTTCTTCGATATTCGATGCTGGTGGTATGGTATTAATCAAGAGGTTAAGAGATACGAGTTGCGCGAAGGTATTGGCGGTCTCTTGCAATTGCACTCTTTCGTCATTAAATTTTTTCACCGTATTTCTGGATTGTTGTGGCGTGGTGAATATCCGCATTCTTACCTTGGCTGCAACAATTTAGTAGTCCGAGTCGATGTTAGCCCCTCGGAATGTTCGGACATCCAAAATACTGGATGCGTGTCTCTTGTCTACTGCAATGTGATCAATTTGGTTGACCGTTCGTTGGTCTGGAGACCGCCATGTGCTGGCTATAGTGGCATTTCGTTCCGTGGCGAAGTCAATTAGCCTAAGTCCGTTATCAGACGTGTTGTCGTGTAGGCTATGTTTTCCGACAATACTGTTGAATATGTCTTCTCTTCCTACCTTTCGGTAGTCGTTCATAGGTTTTGTCAAGGAGCTCATAGAAGCTATCCTACCTATATCATCTTTTTCCTCCGTTGGGGCGTGAGCGCATATAAGGCTTATGGTAGCGAATTTGGCCTTGATGCGTGTAGTTACAATGCGTTCGCTAATGTCTCGAAAACATAAGACTTCTTGCCTAAGTCTGGCACTTATAACAAATTTGCATCCGAATAGTCGCTGTTTCTGCTCACTATAACACAGTTCGTACGTAGTAGATGTCACAGTTTTTCATCCTCTTGGTTGCTTCGTAACAATTTATTTTTTCCATAATTGAGTAGTTTACCCAAAGCAAAACCCCCAACCTGGAGGGCCAGTTCCAATATATTAGATACCCCTAGGATACTGGGCCATCAGTATCCACTACGGGAATAAGCGCTGCCGTTGGCCTATCGGTTCATCCGCCATGTCGAAGCAGCTTTTCTAGGTTCGCATGGGACAGCAGGCCGGGTATTCATTCCGTGCAATTCTGACCTGGCTGTTTATAGTGTTGCTGTTTTTACGTCGTGTTATCAACACTCGCGCTTATCGTTTAGCAATTCAAATCCGGTTGGATGAGACCAGTACCCGATGGTTACCACTTGGAGGTTAAAAATAAGCACTTGATGTAGTCAGAGTTACAACCACTGGGCTTTGCCAAATTAAAGCCAATCAGAGTCTACCCTCTTCTACTACATTTCTTAAGTGCCATGGGATAGGGGTATGATTTTGAACACACTTTGCCTCGGGTTGTAGTTCGGAATTGTCCTTTAACTGTGGTGATGGATGTCAATTTTTGCTGAGGTTCCAAAAAAACGTTTGGATATTTATGATTGATTTTAATAAGTTTAGAACCTTGCTCTTTAGTAATGTGATCGGTGTTGATTGAGAAGTATTGAAATTATTGGGTGGTGGGGCCAGGGTGTATAGACATGTGATTTTTGCTCACATTTAATTGTTTTAGGGCATCATGTCCTATGATCCCATCAAATAAAATGAAACTGGCGAGGATATTTTGTCTGTTTGAGGACCGAAAAGATGATGTGTTTTTTGATGCTCACGGGTTCTGAAGGACATAGGCAAGTCGACTCTCAACCCTCTGACGAAGGTACCACTAATTCATGTTATTAATGGACCCCTGACTCATATCCGTCGATCCTAACTTATTTAAGATAAGCGACAAGTAGGCGACTAGTAAGCGACTAGAAGGCCTGATAGAGGGTAAGACATTTTGATATCTTATTGTATTGTAAGATGGTCGTATTCGATTGTATGGATTTGAAATTTTTCGAAATATATTTTTTTAGTTAATGAGAAAATCAACTACATCACTCGTTTGAATTAATAAGGGATGTTTTAATCTACGTACTTGCTTTCAGTAAAAACTAATTAAATTTATAATTAATTCTTTAAGTAGTTTTTTCACAACTGTTAGGGTAATGCGGGTATTTTGCTCATATTCAAAAACATGGAAATTTTCATTACTTAAGCTAATCATTATTGACTTGCATTAATGCTATATATATTTCTTGTAGCATCTCTTCTGAACATTTTTTTGGGTTCTGGGCTGCTTCTTGCTGGTTAGGGTGGCTTTCAGTGTTGACTGACTCCGTTTTGTTCAGTTGGGGCTGCGTTTTTCCTATCACTACAATGTAATCGTGGTGATTTTGTTGTAAAATCTCTTGGTTACTTCACTGAGCTTTGTTTTCTTCTCTTTATTTATTTCACCGCTATATTGGTGGCTTGGTTTTACATACTTTATTTATTTCACTGTTATGTTGGTGGCTTGGTTGTCCTCTTTTTATTCACAAACACTTCACTGGTTTTAGGCTTGGTTATTGGATGAGTTCAGTCATGATTTTATGTTTACAATAATTTAACAGTGTTGCAGAATGCCCCATGTTGGGTCTCAGTTAATAAAGATCTTCACAAGAACAAAAAACATATGAGAAGGCCACAATCCACTGTGTAGATCGTTTTATACCCTATCCCATCCCTTCCTTAAAATTAATATATATTTAAATGTTGGCTTTATGCCAATGAAATATTAAAATTCACATCGTCACAACATATTGTTCGAAATCTTTTATGGTTCGACAAAAAACAACGTTTTTCTCCTGCATATGGTATGGCGTATGGTATATAAATGGTGTTTGTATGAAAACGCCCCCAAAAAGTGGGCGTGTCTAAAAACTTTGTACCAACGAAATATAGACATTAGAATTGTATAGACATGTTGCTCAAACACTTTTTCAAAATCTTTTTCGGTTTGGCCTAAAATTAGGCCTAACATTTATAAACCGTATGTCCAAAAAGGTTTTAGCACTTGCTTGTACAGAAGCAATTTGATTAGCTTTGAGTATTTTTTTTATTGCTCCAGTTTTTTTGCGTCTAGGGTCATTCATAGGCGTTTTAAATCGTTTGCCAGAGTTGATGAGAACTGGTAGGTTATTTTTCTTTTAGTAAGTGGAATTGGCATACGTTGACTTGGTCTAGTTAAGGACGATTCACCAGGTCTTTGTCCACTCGCATTCTTTGTTAAGAGCCCGTTGGTGTTTTCCCGTTAATGATTAGACTTACTGAACTAATACATCGAAGATGCTGAGAAAAATTGTGTGTTGTATGCGGTACAGCGTACATCAATCTTCTCCTGCCGTACACATCGATGTTGCCTGGGGGTTGAAGAAGACGCTCTACGTGTGTTAAACTGATGCGTGATGTGTGGTCTAAAACTGTGTGGTCTCGACATCAACTAAAGCCCAATTTTGTATTTGCTGCAATTTTCGATGTGTGATGTGTTTCCCCAAGCTAATACGCCATATCGAAATCTGGACACTATAAGTGCATTGTATACTTGTATAAGTACACAAGTCGAAGGTTGTTGATGTGAACTTCCCGAAGGAAGTTACAATCAATGTTGATGCCCAGATATTTGTAATTATCGACGACATCAATGACATCATCCTTGGATGAATTTGCACACCTATAGTTGTGTGTTATTATTTGCTTGGTTATTTAGACTCCTAATGTGCATCAATTTTGTTTTTAAAGCATATATTACAAAGCCCATTGTCGTGGCACCAATTCCCTACTACATTAAACTCGGCTTGCATAATCCGTGCCGCTTCTTGTATGTATTGATGACATTCAATCCATAATCTTTTCAAAAGGAGTCAATTGGGCGATAGTTTCGTGATTGTTTCTTGCTACCTCTCATATAAATTAATCGAGAAACTGTTTCTTTTAATTAACATGGAACCGTAAATCCTATATTTATAAGCATCGTGATTATGGGGCAAATACCACCTGCTCCTGGTGCTTTTTGCCTATTTAAGCGATACAATAAGTCTTCTACATAAGACATCATTTCTATGTTTTTATGCAGTTATGTTACACGTGTCTATAATAATTGATGCTGCCTGTTGTGAGAAAAGATCACCAAATTCATCCATCATTTCCACTATGCTTTTTGTCGACGAAAAACTTTTTACTAAAAATTCATCCAGATTCGGTTTATTTCTTCCCAATACTTAATTTATCAACGTCCATGTTTCCTTTGGACCTGATCTATACTGTTCAAATTTTCTTTTATAGTATTGGTTTCTGGTTCAAATTTTCTTGTTGACTTGATTACGTAGTTTCTTGTACTCGGTTTCATAGCTTCCATCCCTGCTTTTACCTACGATATAATACATTTCCTCCTATGCAACATTCGTGGATATCCCTGGTAATCCATTGAACAGTTTAACGTCTCTTTTTCTGTGTGTGCTTTTTGAATTTTCGTAAGTCTTATTTTGCAATTGTAACAGTGTACAGTCAGACAGACGGGCTCAGTGGCGCGATGGTTAGTGCGATAAACTGCCGCGCAGACGGTCTGGGTTCGATTCCTAGCCGAAGAAACACCTAAATGATTTTTCAATGGCCCTCCTCTCGTGATGATCTGACAAATCATCCGAGTAGTATCAATTGTCATGAAAAGCTTATCTCAATTTAGCCGTTCGGAGTCGGCATAAAACAGGAGGAGGACTTAAAACACGCACACATGAATGCTTGTGAGAAAATAACTAGGTCCTGGCTACTAACGAGCCTATTGCGCCATTAATTTATTTTTATTTTTTATGTACAGTCAGTTCCTCGATTAAGTTGGCTGACTTTGTTCGTGAGTGATTGAGTGTAATGGAGTATGAATTTCCTCTGAAAGCTGGTCGTATACTCCGTATATTGTACTGAAGAACATATGTGGACAATCTTGATGACTATTTTTAGTCTGTAAAAAATTAAAATATCTTTTTTTCGAACCACAAAATACTTCGATAAAATTTCTGATCAATATTTTGTTACAAAGTCATTTTCTATATTTCATCGCCATAAAACCAACATATGGGGGATATTAATTTTAAGGACTTAGTTCCGACACCACTCATGAAGTAAGTCTCCACTAAATCCTTAAGATCTTATATCATTTCTTAAACGCTCGTACTGTGGTAAAACAATTATTGAGTATTCATAACCCCTTCATTGCATGAAAATTATAAATAGAACATTCGAGGATGCTATGCTTTGCGGACCGTTTAATATCGTATCCCATCCCACCCTTAAACAAATATCACCAAACCATTTTTGTGTGGATAAAATATAGAAAGTATTTTATGGTTCGACAAAGTATGACTATTTTCCATTGCATATATGCGTGTATTGAATGATTTCGAAGAAAGAAGGCCTGCAGGTGATAGGCCTAAGCATGGACCACAACGTACTGCAAGATCGGCTGAAAACATTACTGCTGCTCAAGAAAGTGTTCAAAACAATCCATCAACCTCAATTCGATGCCTTCTCAGGAGCTTGGTCTTTAAAGAACAACTTTGGCCACAATTTTCCCCAAGGATTTGCATTTGTTTCCATTTAAGATTCAAAACAAGAGCTTCTTCCACACAACCATTTACATCACTATCTGTAATGACTAGCTCCCATGACGGTTCTGTTCAATGGAAAATCGTAAAACTATTCTTCAGTCACCTTTGAAAACATTAAAAGTTACAGTCTGGTTTGCAATTCGGAAAGGAGGAATCATTGGACCTTACTTCTAACCCCCTTTGGGTTAGGGGTCAGCATAAACCCGAGGTAAGGCATGCCTGTCGTAGAAGGCAACTAAAATCCACTTCCGTATACCGAATGTAAAGAGTATACCAAAAAATGCAATGATTAAAACAAACAAATTTAATACCCCAGGTGGCAATTCAGTATCACTGGAAAATTTGCCCTCTTTGGAGGTCGGCTCTACGGATTCTGGGAAGAGCCCATTATTGCAATTATGTAACGCTTTCGAGAAAAGCTCAAGGGTAACGAGGTCACCTACAACTCGATCTCAAAAAACAAGTGTGTCTCAAAGAGCTCGAGAACAACAGAAGTGTCAGCCCAAGAAAAGCGAGGTTCAGTGAAAAATAAAAGCCTTAAGGACGAAAACGAAATTCTTCGAACAAGGCTTAACAATGTCGAACTGCTCTGCGAAGAACTTCGTAAATAAATTCTTCATCTTAAGGAAGAAAATAGGACTCTATAGAGTACATTGAATGAGAGTACATCTAATGAGCCAAAACCAGGTACAAACTGCCCCGTGAATTCCGTATACCATACGGATGAAGAAAAACTCAGTCGCGAAACCGACTGGATTCTAAACAAAAGACCGGTTAAAAAAAGAAAAGCTGAATCATCTCCTGAAATTATATACCGAGACAAAGAGCGTGTTAAAAAAGCGAAACAGCTGAAACAACGGCCTGACCGCCAATTAATTTGATCGGTATTGAAGACTTTAACAAGTTACATACCTTGATAAAATCGTTGGCATTGTCGGACTACCAAGTTACTTCGCTTAGAAAAAACACATGGAAAGTCTGCGTAAAAGAACCGGAAAGCTACCGTCTGTTATCTCGGTAGCTAAATACAGATAAAATTGAATGGTATTCATTTGAAAATAAATCTGAGAGGCCTTTACGCGTTGTAGCTAGAGGGTTACATGCGTCGTGTTTAAGGGATGACATTATTAACGATATGAAAAGCAGGCATTATTAAGTTATAGATGCCATTACCATTGTCAAGTGAGAAAAACAGCAAAAAGATGGCGAAGAAAATGTTAGAAAACGAGGTCCTCCTTTATTTATACTCACTTTCGATAGAGAAGAAATTTTGAATAAAATTTATGATATAATAATGCTTAATATTGTTGTAAAACTTGAACCCAAGCGTAAGGATTCTAAATAAGTTCCTCAGTGCAAGCGCTCCCAATGATATTATCATACGCAAACCTATGCAAAATGTGCCGGAAAGCATATGGCAGCAGATTTTAGGCCATATAAGAAAACTCCCTCTATCTGCATCATCTGTTAAGGCATTCATCCTGCAAATTATCGCGGCTGGGAAGAAGGAGTTGCAAAAAAGATGGGCGAAATTTATGAGTATTAATTCACAGATATATAATTTAAAAAATAAAATGCCTAAAACTCCGATTAAAAATGTGTCGAACCCAAAGCAGGCTATAATTGAAAACCCCACGTTTTCACATATGTACTTCGCAGCCATCAGAAATTCGTCCGGATCCTGTACATCCAAAACCAAATGAACAAAATATGCCCAAGCTATAGTGTCCGATAAAGGTAAAAAAAAATCTCACCTGACCCAGTTACAAACGTATTTTGGATTATTCTTTCAAAACCTGAGGAACAAAGTAATACGAATAAACTTATTTTTGACAGGCTAGTTAAGCTCGAAAACAGTATTCGCAACAAACGTACCCTACCTTCGACATTAATAGATTTCTTAAAATTCTTATGTGGAATGCCAATGCCTTTGGCAAAAACTTGGAGAAGTTGATTCGTATGTGCAAGAAAAAGATATCTACAACTGTTTAACATCCGAAACTCACGCAAAGAGTAATTCGAAATTATATATTACAGGTTACCTCGTATATCATGATCTACATCCATCGAATTAAGCTAGAGGTGGAGCCTCACTATGTATAAAAGAGTGTATCGAACATTCGATTGATCTTAACTTAGAAATCGAAACAATACAAGTTTGCTCTATATAAGTCAAAAGCAGATAATCCTTTCTGAAGATATCTTTTATTTACTGCCCACCATGATTAGAGATTGAGAAAATTGACCATGAAAACTTGCTTAATTCCCTTGGACAGCGTTTTGTCATCGGAGGTGACTTTAATGCTAATCATACATTCTGAGGATAAAGATGCATATCACAGATAGGTAAGATGTTGGTAGAAAGTACAATAACGAATTTTATTCTCCGGGAAACCAACTTACTGGCCAACTGATGTTACAAAAATACAGGATTTGATCGATTGTTTCATGGTAACAGGTATGCCGTCCAATCGAATAAAAGTTGAGGAATGCTCTGATCTTTGCTCTGATCATTCTCCGGTCATTCTAACAACGAGCGAGTCAATCGTTAGAAATGAAAACCCAACCAGACTAACAAACGGAAAAACTTAATGGAAAGGCTTCAAGAACGATATTGAAAATAATATTCGACTGGGTGTATCGCTTAGATCCCCATTAGAACTCGAAGTTGCGGTTGACTCCTTTATCGATACCGTACAAAAAGCAGCTTGGAACAATACTCCTCAACAACGCAATATAAGCTATAGTAATACCAAGTATCCATGGGAAATAAAAGATTTGGTAACTTAAAAAAGAAAAGCTCGAAAAAGATGGCACCAAACACATCTCAATCGGTTGAGTAACATGCTATCAAATTCGATTAAAAACTTAAAAAACCATGCAGTAGAAACTTATCTGCAAAGCCTAACCGCTGGAAAAGAATCGAATTATTCACTTTGGAAAGCAATTAAAGTCATAAAACGGCCAAAACGCTGTGCCACCAATTAGGGTAACTCAAGACGTTTGGGCAAAAAGTGATAAGGAACAAGCTGACGTTTTTGCCGCACATCTGGAGGAAACATCGAGACTACAACCGATAGTAATCTAGTTAGATTATGCAAGTATTGCCGAGCTTAAACGATAAATACAGAGATTAAAGCCTAAAAAAGCTTCGGGTTATGAGATAATTACAGAAGAACTTATTAAAATGTTGCCTCGAAAAGCATTAACTAACTCCTCAACATTGTAAATGCAGCAATTAGATTAGAATACATACCAAGACAGTGGAAAGTCGCAGAAGTACCTAATTATGGTTCTCGAACCACAAAAATCACCGAATGAAATAAAATTTTACAGACATATTTCACTTCTTCCAATACTTTTAAAAGTTTTTGAAAGGATATTACTCGGTCGCTTACACCCCATTATTGATCAGAAATGCCTTCTACCTGACCATCAATTTGGGTTTAGAAGTAAACATTCGACTGTGGAACAAGCTCATCGAATTACTGATGTAATTGCGAAAGCTTTCGAAGAAGATAAAATTTGCTCAGATGTATTTCTTGATGTGTCACAAGCTTTTGAAAAAGTTTGGCATAGAGGCCTTCAATGTAAGCTAAGACAAGTCCTGCCTGAAAAATTATATAAAATCTTCGTGTCGTATCTTGAGCATAGATTCTTTCGTGTGAAACTTCGATACGAATGTTCGCAGTTCAACGAAATATTATCAGGAGTACCCCAAGGAAGCGTCCTTGGACCACTCTTGTACCTCCTATTAACACGTGATATCCCACAAACAAACGATACAATAAATGCCACGATTGCTGACGATACAGCTATACTAGAAGTTGGCACAACAATAGAGGAAACAAATATAAAATAACAAATCGCTCTTAACGAGATTAATGAATGGAAAAAATCCTGGCGGATTTTACTTAACAAGAGCAAATCGATTCATGCAGATTTTTCGTATAAACGGACAAACAATTTGGCAGTATTTCTCAATACGGTTTGAGTCTCTTTTGCAAATGAAGCGAAATATACCGGAATGACACTCGATACAAAATTTAAATGGAAGTCGCATGTAAAAAAGAAATGCGAAGAACTTAAAAATAAATACAGAGAACTGTACTGGTTACTCTCAAAATATTCGAATCTTAACCTTGATAACAAGCTGCTATTATACAAGCAAGTGCTAAAGCCGTTCTGGACAAATGGTATACAACTATATGGTTGTACCAGTGAAACGAATCTAAGGTTTAACAAACTTTTGAAAACAAAATGTTAAGATCATTCGTCAATGCGCCATGGTATATAAGGAATGAAGATCTACGCAGAGATCTGGGTATTCCCGCGGTTAAAGATGAAACGAAAAATTTGACAAGCAAACTTAAAAAAACGTTTAATGGGAAACGTTAACACAACGGTCCTCCAAATTCTTGACGAAGCAAATTTATTGCGGGGTCTTCCAAAAACTAAGCCCTTAAATTTGACCCGATAATAAAAAACCGCGCTAAAAATTGCGGAAAAAGCTGGAACCCTCACAGGAAAGTTACCTGTGATAAAAAAAAATTGCTAGATAAGTCGCATACTTAGTTGCAATACAAATACAAAATGTTGGTGGTTTTAGTTATGGTTAAAGTCCCACCCTACTTTGGGCACGTGCTCATCGTGTCTTTTGAGATTTCCACCAGCCCACGGAAAAAAAAACTTCTTTGAAAATGAAAACGGCGTAACGGTAACTGTGAATAGGGAGCGATATCTCGGTATGATAGGAAACTTTTTAACGACACAACTGTGTGCTTTGGACTTGATTAACATGTGGTATCAACAAGACGGTGTCACATGCCAGGATTACAATGGAATTACTGCGATACCTCTTTCCACAACAAGTTATTTCCGCGGTCGTTGCTTGAGCAAATCAAACAAAATATTCGTTATGAAATACCGCATGAAACGTGTGAGAATGTAATGAAAAATGTGCTCAAAAGGGCTCGCATTTGTGATACTAACAGTGGCGGACATTTACCTGATATTGTATTCCGTACATAATTGCCGACATTATATAAAACATTTATCAATATAAGATCCATTCTCTTTCAATTAATCAAAAATTATAAACAAACAAAGTAGTATACCTTCCCTGCGGACACCCAGTATGTACATTATATAAATTATTAATTTATTATATGTACCTACCTGTTATTTCGTATGTCGTTTTTAGTTTGGACAAAATTTATGAATTCAACTCAATTTGATACTAGCAAGTTGGTATAAAAATAAAGAGCTGTTTCTTGAAGTCTACTTACTAAAAAAATTCTGTATAACGTTAGCTATGAAGTGTATTATCGTTTATGGTTAACGCGCAACCGTATAAAGTGCCATGTGAGTTATACTGTAGAAGTGAAATGCTCTAAGAGTACAATTGCTTTTTGTCTTGTGACGTCATTTGAGAAGGAGAATAAGAAAGCGTTTTTTTTCTGAAATGGGAGAAAGAGAACGCCAAAGAAAAATGTATAGTGCCGCGCAGAGCATGCTTTCCGGGTAAAAGTTTTCCTGCTTTCTTAAGAATGTATTGGTATTCGCGTTTTTGTATACCTACTGTGAATAAAATCTCAGTTGGTTAGAATTCTTACAACATTTTGATTGGTCCAGGTGATTCTACCAATAAGAGTAATAATGAGGTACATAGATATTTTGTACATAGCAAACAAAGAAGAAATAAATTATGTCAACAAAATGGGATGTGTTTTTAAATAATATTATGCAATTTGTTGAATGTACATATAGGTAAATTAAACTATTCTAAGTAACATTTAAATAAGAAAAACATTTTCTTTTATTTATTTTGGAGGAGAAGCCTCTCTATTTATTGAAAACAAAATTAAAACTCACTTAAATCTAACAGATAACTAAAATAGTAAGGTAACCTGTCGTCGCTTGTTGTTCGTAAGAACTGTGTGGAATGTGGTGTCGGATGAACTATAGATGGTGGCGTGGAATGTGTTGTCGGGTAGAATTTCCATCACATCTTTGGAGCATTTCTGGAGTCCAAGGAAATTGTGTTTCGTGTGCAGGTGTAATGCCCGGAATGTGGGAAGGTCTATTGTAAATGAATGCGCTTGGCTTTAAGTCTTCGGTCATTAGATTCGAACGTAATCTTTCGATCTTTACATTAAAAGAATGGTATCTGACTAATTCGCGATACCTTGGGTGGTGTTATCTGCTGTTGATTAGGGGTATTCGCGGATTGTGGCATAGCTGCTGTTGTAGCATCTTCTATGACGACTTCTTGTAACGGAAATGGTACATTGTCTTTAGCAAGTGAGTGTTTAAAAATGTTTATTTCTTGGCTAGATAAAATGAAGGAAGTTACCATGCCAATGCAGTTAATAATTTCTTCCTTAATTATTCCTAATTTAAATTTAATTTTTAATGCTAGTTAATTTTTAGGATTGTTTCCTTCTTAAACAATTTTGATTAATTCTTTAGCAACGTTTGTAATTTTCGACGGTTTTTTCATAGTAACTGTTTTTATAATTACTTGTGCATTATTATTTTGCAAAACATTATTAATTTTAGAAATAACGATTTCAAAATCAGAGTGGTCGGGGTTGACAGCGACCCACTTCCAAGTACTACCAATAAAGTCTAATGACCTTTTTGTTTTGGTTTTGAGTGCAAAGTTTTTAAGGTTATTGCGGGTTATGATTATCTCGTGGATGAGATACGGGTATAGGTAGGGCTTGGTTAAGATTTTTCTATGTCTGTTTCCATGTTGTCAATCAATTTGTTATGTTCGTTAAGATCGATCACGTGAATAATTCCGAGTGACCCAACTTGCATTTTTGCTGTACCTGTATGTGTAGCAATTAGTTGGGAATTGGAGTAGTCCAGTATGTCTGTTTCTAAAAAGAGAGTAATTGTCCTGTTAGCTTCGTTTGTTGCTTTTGTTTTGTGTCTGATTTTTTAACCTTTCCTTTTTTGGATCTACTTGAAAGTTTTGTAGGTACCCACTCTTTTATTGTTCCTAACATGAATAATATCTCCTAAGAAGATCTATGTCCTGTTGGCGTTTTATTCGTTCAATATTTCTGAGCCTGTTTGTCTCTAGTTCAACCGGATTATTACAAGCCGTGTTCCCGAAGAGTGTTTCTACAGGTTTGTTTTCTGTGACAGAATGAATGGATGAGATCTAGGTACCCATGTACAGATTTTAATAAGAGCTTTGTGAATTGTATTTGAGAGTTTTCGGCCTTAATGCATCTCATTATCCCGATAGGAGTAGAGTGGAAGCGTTCCACTTGGCCGTTTACCGTGCTAGTATACGGAGGTATCGTAAAAACTTTTACTCCCATTTCATCTTTTATCATGAAGTTAATTGCAGCGGAATTAAAAGATCTTTTGCTGTCTATAACTATTGACTTGGGATCTGGGCTCGGGCATATTTCGAAAATTTGTCAACTGCAGTGCGAACTAGCTTCCCACCGGTAGAAAAAATGTATACGTATACTATTTGTCCTCGGTATTCGGGGATTTCTGTTGGTTGGAGTTGGGCTTATTCGGATGTCTGTCATATTTATTCTCCTTGCAAATATGACAGTTTTGAGTGGAGGAGAGGGCATTGAGTTGGGAATCTCAAGGCGGGCGTGATAGAACGTCTGCTACCACATTGTAAGATGACTTTCCATCTTGTGACAAGACAGCACCAATAGCGGAGTACGAGGCATCAGTAGTTAGCTCGAATTTTTTTATTGAAATTTGGGTATGAAAGAATAAGGTCTGGGGAGATGAGTGATTTGTTTAATTTGTAAAACGATTCTATGGCTTCTGAGTCTAAGACAATTTCATTTTTACTGGATTTGTTTGTGGACGCTAGTCTGTCTTCCCCTATTCAAAGGTATGTCAGCAGTTTTGCGAGCTTCGCACAGTCCTTTACAAATCTGCGGTAATATCCTGTAAGGAATGACCAAAGGTCATTCACACAAAACATATCTTCCCGATGTTTTTATGCAAAATGTCATCGAGCGGGCGCTGAAAAATCGATGACGCGTTTTAAGTCCGAAAGGTAGGCGTGTGAATTCGCACTTTCCGTTAATTATTGAGAATGCAGATTTTTCGATGTCGGCTTCCTAAACTGGGATTTGGCGGAACCCACTTTTGAGATCAAGAACTGAAAAAAATGTGTTTCTTCCGAGTTGGGATAGGACTTCATTGATTTCAATTATTGGATAACGATCCGCAATCGTGACCGAATTTAATTTCCTGTAATCGATGACGGGTTTGTATTGTTTATTGCCTGCGGAGTCAGGCTTCTTAGGTACAATCCACACTGTATGGCGATATGGATAGTCGGATGATTCCATCCTCGAGTAATTTGGATACTTGACTTCGTCCTTATGGGACATAGGGTATGGGTAGAATGTTGTGTAAACTACTTCGTCAGTGTATGTCCTTATATCGCCTACCACTATGGTAGTGAACGTAAGTCGTTCATCTGTCTCGGAAAATAAATTGGGTAAACAATTTAAAAAAAAAAATGTTTTCTTGGTTAAAAAATAAAAAATACTTATTTTAAATTACCTATTTGCTAATAGGCCGAAAGGCATTAGAAATAAATTATTATCGTTTAATTTAGGGGGCCCGCATAGAGCAGTTAGTAAGTTAAGTAGTTGATAAGTAGGCTAGTTTTTCATGAATTTTTGTCTAGCATGTAAGTTAGTTTTAAGATGAACTAATGAAAAATTAATTGAAAAAAAAAATTGTGAAAATCATTAAACAATTGTTCTAATCAGTTTTTCTTCGCGATCGTCAGGTTGGATATCTCATTCTCTAAGCTGCTTGATTCGGAGTTTTGTATTACCTAATATTGGCATGTATCGTTTCCTAAAATAGCTTGAAAACATTTTAACGTGGGGAGAAGGAAAAACTTGATTTTCAAATCTTTGGTATTGAAGAGGTTTGTATGTACTCAGCGAGTGGGTGTTCGTATCCAATGTCTGCAGATTTTATGACTTGTTGTTATTCAGATTGATCGCATTCGCCTGTACGTATGTGGTAGTTTCTTTCTGTTGTGGTCTTTGCACAGACCTATACGGTACAAAACGAGTGCCTAGGGGATTATTTGGGTTACCTGCGGCTTTAAGTTGACCACTATAGCCATTACCTACTGGTTCTGGTTTTATCTGAAACTGTGGTCTATATTGATTTAGATTTATTGAGTGATTGATATGACCTGATATGATATGGGAGAAAAACTGTGGTT
Organism: Rhingia rostrata; assembly: GCA_949824845.1. Classification (NCBI taxonomy): domain Eukaryota; kingdom Metazoa; phylum Arthropoda; class Insecta; order Diptera; family Syrphidae; genus Rhingia; species Rhingia rostrata. The sequence goes on from OX463756.1 coordinate 100,655,476, forward strand.
GTACCGGTCTCTGAGCGAAATTGTTATTCGTCAGAGGAATGACATTGTAGTAAACCCAGAGGTACAGGAATATAACCGTTTTCCTCTTGTAGCGGATAGTGTCATGCTTTCGGGAGGCTGGGCTGATGCTCGTCGGAGAGGTAGGTTCTTCCTGCTACAGTTTGAACTACAAAATTTCGATATCGCTGCAACACATCATTATTCATACCATCAGTAACCATCTGATGGCAACAAACCAACAGCTACACTCGCCTGTCCTAAAGATGGGTTGTAGTCACTACATTAGATGTAGGGCATTACTAACAAAAAATTCTTAAATGGCGAGAAATCTTCATAACAAATCTGCAGATAACAAAAGAAAATAACTAAAGGGTAAACAAAAGAATAAAGGCGGAAAGGTAAAAAGGGGATGGTCGGATGTTGAGGATTTCTGTATCTCGCTTTATAGTATTGACACAATGGCTACCTGTTACCGAAATAATTTTAATATAGTGAAAATCAAAAATAGTTCAGCAAGTAATTTTAATATGAAAGTGCACATTGAATTATATGGGAAAATTGAACAACATTAATTCATTTAAAATAAAAAACGGGAGTTTACAACATAAGAAATATATCCTCTTCAAAATACTGGAAATTGATGTCGAATACTATTGGTCGCACAAATATACAAAATCGATTGATAGGCTAGGCAGATGCATGTAGTTTTTAAAAGAATAGCTTAAATGAGTAAATATGTTTTAACATTTTAAAAGAAAGCAATTTAGTATTTATGTTAATCTGATTTTCGTTCTAGGGAAAACTATTGAGAACCTAAATATTCTTTTTATATAAATATATGTATAGGAATATATGGATGTGTTTTATCTTATTGTTATTTAATGTATTGTGATTAGTCGATATTTTAAATAATATCCAAGCAGAGGATAGGTATTTGTTATAATTTAAATTTGATGTATTAGTGTATTAGTGTTCTTCTTGTTGTTTTGTGATCCGCAGAGTCCGTTTTGTACGCGCAAATCATTGTAGTCGATGGATGATTTCTGTACAATGTGAATGCTTGTATGATTGCTGTATAGGAAAAATCTTGAACTATGAAGTTATGGGCGATAAAATTTTAAATTACCTTAGGGTTAAAGTTAAACATTTTAAATATCTAAATGAACAGATTGAAATTACTTATAAGCTAAATAAACAAAAATAAAACTAAATAACTAAAATAATCTATAGATACTAACTTTTTTTCCGTGGGCTGGTGGAAATCTTCATAGACACGATGAGCACGTGCCCAAAGTAATGTGAGTTTTTACTCACTTAGGTCACCACCCTTTTTATATTTGTATTGCTGTTACTGTTTTATGATGGTAACCTTATTTTTGGCAAGACTTTATCACCTATCGAGTTCAGAATCGAAAAAGAGAGATGCCCAATGGTTCATTAGCTTATTTCGAGCCAAATGTCAAATTGTAGTCGGTAAAGTGTCCGCTTTTAAAATAATAGCGCTGCATATGTTATGAAGCGACTCAACAGCGAAGCGAAATAGGGATTGTTAATATCGAATAAATCAATAAATTATGTTAACCAGTGAAAACATCTATACGCACTTTTTCTAGATGCGATATTGTTTAGATATTCAAACACATTTGTTTTCGTAATTATTAATTACACCCAATAAATTTCCATCCGTCCGGACTTACGTCACCGCATGATGCAATTTGGTACACGTGCTCTTTGTTGGTCCTAACAGAAAATGTGTACACATTTTTGAAATCCTCCTACTGCCACACCCTCTTTTTAGAAAAACGTAGTTTTTGGCTAAACCATAAGGAATTCAGGAAAATTGTCTGAACAACATATTTAGACAGCTTCAATTTCAATGCAAAACCCACATTTCGGAGGGCGTTTTTAGTCAAATAACGGTTTTTGGTAAAATTTAAAAAACATTTAAAAGAACGTTTAATGCAAATTCATAATATAAACATTTCGTCCATAAGACATTATAACTCACCCCCAATTTTCGGCGGCCTTTTTCCATAAAACATATGAGAAGGCTACAATTCGCTGTGCGGATCGTTTAATAACCTATCCCATCCCATTCTTAATCACCCTATCCCGTCCCATCCTTAAAACTAATACGCACCGTTAGAAATTTCGAAAAAGTGTCTGAACAGCAAATATAGACAATCCTAATTTCTATATTTCACCAAAACAAAACGCCCACTTTTTTGAGGCGTTTACAGTAAAAAAAAGTTTTTCGGTAAATTTTTAAAATTTTCGAAAAAGTGTATAGAAGCAAAATCATTAGTAATGGATAAAACGACAATTTCATCTTTATGTTGATTTAACCCACCCCCACTTTTTGGAGGCGTTATGCAAAACATATTTGTATAGCCTACGCCATACCATACGCTACATTCCGGAATGAACCTGGGCATCAACCAACATGCCTCTCCAATTAGCCCGGTCCTTAGCTAGCTACCACCAGTTGCGCATTTCGAGTTGGTTGTGTGCGCTACATACGAGGTCTTCCTCTACTGCGTCCGACGTCTGGCTGGGAATCGAAGAAAGATTCTGCGAGCCGGAGTATTGGTGTTCATTCGTTCTACATGTCCTGGCCATCTTAAACGTCCAATGTGTAATTTTTTTTGAAACAGAGTTCGTCGATGTTGTGTATCCTTTCGTGTTGACAGCATATACTTCGTCTTGCCCTCATTTACTTCTTAACCCATTTTTGCCGCTTCCTTCTCTATCTATACTAGCAAACGTGGCTATGACATCACGTTGGGTCCTACCAATGATGTCAATATTGTCGGCGTATGCTAGTAGTTGTACAGATTTTTGGAAAATTGTGACTCTGGTGTAGGGCTCATGAGTTTTGCACAATCCTCTAAAGAATCAGATTGAAGAAGTCACATGTCAGCGCATCGCCTTGCCAAAATACTTTTATGGTATCGAATGTGTCGGTGAGGTCGTTTCCGAACCTGTGGAGCACGAGCATTCTCCATCGTCATCCTATACAAACGGACCAGTTTGGGCGGTATACCAAAACTAGACATGGCTCTGTGTAGTTCGCATCTATAAATGCTATCGTATGCGGCTTTGAAATCGATGACTTCTTGAGTTTTTTCCCGGATCTGCCGAAGTGTGAAGATTTGATCGGTTGCGGCCTTTCCTGGCTTAAAACCACACTGATAAGGGCCAATCAGGTTGTTGGTAAACGGTTTCATATTATGGCAGATAGGATATAATAGGCGATGTTAAGGAGACTTATGCCTCTGTAGTTGGAGCAGTTAAGAGGGTCTCCTTTTGTAGAGATGTAGCTAATGAGTTGGTGGATGCTAATTACCAACTCAGCTACACGGGCATTACAGAGCACGGCGGGAAGCCGTATTTCCGGCTGCATTATTAAGCTTTAGTTTAGATATTGCTATTTTCACTTCACTCAGGTCGGGTGGTTGGCAGTTTTCGCTGTCGTTGCCAATATTCAATGGTTCGTTCTGCCTGACAGCGGTATGTTGTTCGTCATCGCCGTTTAACAGTCTGCAGAATTGGTTCTTTCACATCATCAGCATCGACTGTGTCTCAACTACAATATTGCCTTGTTCATCGCGACAGAATTCTGTTCGAGCCTTGTATCCTTGGCTTTGACGTTTTACACTTTGGCAAAACTTGTGAATATCGTTCCTGGAGTGGCACCTCTCTAAATCCACGATCGCGCGCTTTTCTTGTTCTTTTTTCTTTCTTCTGAAAATCCAATGTTCTTCCCTTCTTCACTGCCCATAGAGCTCAACGGCGGCTCTCGTCTTCACCTGCAGATTAGCCTTGTAGGCCTCGCTTTTGCCTAAGGGTTTCTCGCTGGTGGGCACGAGAAACCTAGCACATCAGTTGCGGCTGATCTAATGGATTGTTGGCATCGTTGCCATTGTTCTTTGACATTCGATGCTGGTAGTATGGTTTTGATCGTTAGATTTAGGCATACGCGTTGCGCGAGGGTCTTGGTGGTCTCTTGCGATTGCAGTCTTTCAACAATAAATTTGTTCACTGTATTTCTGGATTGTTGTGGCGTGGTGGCTTACCACATTCTTACCTTGGCTGCAACAAGGTAGTGGTTCGAGTCGATGTTAGCTAATCGGAATGTTTGAACATCCAAAATACTGGAAACGTGCCTCTTTTCTATTGCATATCAATTTGGTTGCCTGTTCGTTGATTTGGAGACTGCCATGTCGTCTTATGTATATCGGAGGCGAAGTTAATTAGCCTAAATCCGTTACCAGACTTGTTGTCGTGTAGGCTATGTTTTCCGACAATACTGCTAAAGACGTATTCTCTTCCTACCTGTGCGTTAAAAACACCCAGAACAGTTTTATCATCGTACTTCGGTAGTCGCTCATAGGTTTTTTCAAGGAGCTCATAGAAGCAATCCTAAGCTATAGCATCTTTTTCCTCCTATGGGACGTGAGCGCATATAAGGCTTATATAATTGAATTTGGCCTTGATGTGGATAGTTACAATGCGTTCGCTAATGTCATGAAAATATAAGACTTCCTGCCTAACTATTCGCATCCGAATAGTCGCAGTTTCTGCTCTCTATAAACGGTCCGTAGTAGATGTCAAAGTTTTTCATCCTCTTTTTTCCGGCCCATCCCATCGTGTTTCCTGGATAGCAGTAATGTCTGTTTTGTAGCAGTGAAGGTCTTCCGCTAGTTGTTCGCTTGCACTTCTCCTGTTTAATGTTGTCAAATTCCATGTGCAGATACGAACGTCGTTGTCCTTTTTTCGTTTAGCTGGGTCGTCAACAATAAATGCAGTCCTTTCCGAGGCGAGTAATTGCTTCGTAACAGTTAAATTTGTCCATGGTTGGGTAGTTAACCCAAAGCACAACCCCCAACCTGTAGGGCCAGTTTCAATTTATTAGATACCCCAAGGACACGGGGCCATCAGTATCCACTATGAGATTGAGTGTTGCCGTTGGCCTTTCGGTTCATCCGCTATCATCTCTGTTCAAGGGGCCTGACTAACCCTTGAAATTCCTATACAACCTGTTGTCCGAATTTGTCGAATTTTTTGTCGTGTTACCAACACTAGCGCTTATCGTTTAGCAAGTCAAATCCAGATGGATGAGATCAGTACCCGATTGTTACCACTTGGAGGTTTAAGCTAAGCACTTGATGTGTAGTCAGAGTAACAACCACTGGGCATTTCTAATCAAAAGCCAATCAGATTCTAACTGCGTTCTACAAAACCCACCCTCCCATACCATATGCTGTCGAACCTTAAAATATTTTAAACAATATGTTTTGACAATGTCAATTCCAATATTTGTTTGCCATAAGGCCCACATTTTAGGGATACTCCTTTTAAGGTTGGGATGGGATAGGGTATTGAACGATCCGCACGGCGAACTTTAGCCTTCTCATATGTTTAAACCCTATCCTATAGTGGTACGTTCTTTTGGGGAAAATAGTCAGGAATTTTGAAAAAATTTGTAAACAGGATATTTAGACAATCCAAATATCTATATTTTGTCTATGCACACTTTTTTTTAGTAAAAAACGTTTTACGGTCAAATTGTAAAAAAATTTTTTTCGTGGGCTGGTGAAAATCTCAAGAGACACGATGAGCACGTGCCCAACGTAGTGTGGGCCTTTAACCCTAACTAGAACCACCACCCATTTTATACCCTATACTAAAGGGGTATATTAGGTTTGATACATAGTTTGTAACATAGTGAAATAGTTTAGCTGGATATAGCTTAAAGTATATGGATCGACTCAGAACCGATAGCTGAGTCGATTTAGCCATGTTCTTCCGTCCGTACGTCACCAGTTTTTGCGCCTTAGATTTTGTTTGTTGCTGCTTCCAGCAGAACAAGTGTAAACATTTTTGAAATCCGCCTACTGCCACTCCCCCTTTTCAGAAAAACGTCTAATGTCTATATTTTGCTCATTCAAAGTTTTTTGCCACGGCCAGTTTTTGTGGGTGTTTTCCGTAAAAAAAACATTTTTCGGTAAAATTTTAAACATTTCGAAAAAAATGTTGATGCAAAATCATTGGTTCTGTTAATATAAACATTTCTCATGTATTATATTTAAGCCCACGGCCACTTTTTGGAGGCGTTTTCATACCAAAACCATTTCTAATCACCACCTTATAGCATAACCAGGCGAAAACAATGTTTTTTGTAGAACCATAAATGATTTTGATAAACTGTCTCAACAATATGAACTGAAAATGACATTATCTATATTTTATATTTTATATTTTATATTTTATATATATTTTTCTAAGGATGGGATGGGATAATGTATAAAACGGTTTGCGTAGTGGGTTGTAGCCTTCTCATATATTTGTAATTGTATTGCAACTAAGTATGCGACTTATCTACGATTTTGTTTTATCACGAGTAATGAATGTTTGGCAGATAATTTTCTTGTGAGAGTTCCTGCTTTTTCCGGAATATATACCGCGGTTTGATATTACCGGATCAAATTTAAGGGCTTATTTCTTTGAAGACGCCGCAATAAATTTGTTTCGTCAACAATTTGGAGGACCGTTGTACCACGGCGCATTGTTGAATGATCTAAACATTTTGTTTTCAAAAGTAAGTAAAATATTTAGATTCGTTTCACTGGTACAATCCCATAGTTATATACCATATGTCCAGACTGGCTTTAGCACTTGCTTGTATAACAGCAGTTATCAAGGTTAAGCTTCGAATATATATCGAGTAACCAGTACAGTTTTCGCATTTCTTTCTTAAATGCGACTTCCATTTTAATTTGGCATCGAGTGTCATTCCAAGATATTTCGCTTCATTTGCAAGATGGACTCGAACCGTATTGAGAAATACTGGCAAATTGATTGTCCGTTTATACGAAAAATCTACATGAATCGATTTTCTCTCGTTAAGTGCAATCCGCCAGGATTTTGGCCATTTAATAATCTCGTTAAGAGCGTTTTGTAATTTCATATCTGTTTTCTCTTTTGTTGTGCCAACTGCTAGTATGGCTGTATCGTCAGCAAACGTGGCAACTATTGTATCGTTTGTTTATGGGATATTACGAGTAAATAGGATGTACAAGAGTGGTCGACGAACGTTTCCTTGCTGTACTCCTGCCAATATATCTTTGCAATCCGAATATTCATTTCCATATTTCACACGGAATTGTCTATGCTCAAGATACGACACGAGGATTTTATATCATTTTTCAGGCAGAACTTGTACTAGCTTGCATCAAAGGCCCCTATGCCAAACTTTGTCAAAAGCTTGCGGCTGAGCAAATTTTCTTTTCTTCGAATCTTAATCTTGGTCCACAGTCGAATTTTGACTTCTAAACCCAAATTGATGGTCAGGTAAAAGGCGTTTGTTAATACTTTTCGAGGCAACATTTTAATAAGTTCTTCTGTAATTATCTCATAACCCGAAAGTATAGGCTTAGGCTTTAATCTCTGTATTTATCGTTTAAGCTCGGCAATACTTGCATATCTAACTAGATTACTATCGGTTGTAGTCTCGATGTTTCCTCAAGATGTGCGGCATAATCGTCTGCTTATTCCTCATCGCTTTTTGCGCAAACGTCTTGAGTTACCCTAATTGGTGGCACAAGTTTATTTTTCCATTTTATGACTTCAATTGCTTTCAAAAACGATTAATTTGATTCTTTTCCAGCGGTTACGTATTGCAGAGAAGTTTCTACTGCATAGTTTTAAAAGTTTTTAATCGAATTTGATAGTATGTTTCAATATCGTTTTTGAAGCCTTCCCAGTTGCTTTTTCCGTTTGTTGGTCTGGGAGGGTTTTAATTTCTAATGATTGACTCGCTCGTTCTTAGAATGACCGGAGAATGATCAGAGCAAAGATCAAAGCATTCCTCAACTTTTATTCGATTGGACGGCATACCTTTTACGATGACAAAACATCATTTTATAACATCAGTTGGCCAGTAAGTTGGTTTTCCCGGAGAATAAAATTCGGTATTGTACTTTCTACCAACATCGTATAGCATCCTTCATTTCTGTGATATGCATCTAGATCCCCAGAATGTATGCTTTGCATTAAAGTCCCTTCCATTGACAAAACGCTGTGTAAGGGAATTAATCAAGTTTTTAAAGCCAATTCTTTCAAAATTGCATAGCAGTAAATAGAACATATCTTCGGAAAGGATTGTCTGCTTTTGACTTGTATAGAGCAAACTTGCATTGCTTCGATTTCTTATAAAAAATCAATCGAATGTTCTATGTACTCTTTTATATATAGTGATGATTCACCTCTATTTTTATCGGACACTGTAGCTTGGGCATAGGTTTGTTCATTTGGTTTTGAAAGTACAAGATCCGATCGTATTTCTGTTGGCCGAGGTATTTGTTTAATTTTTGCTTTTTCGATTGTTGCCTGCTTTGGATTTAAGATAAGTTTTGGCGAAATTTTAGGCTTTTTCTTAATTAAATAAAATTTCTATGAAATGTTATTAGTATATTTCATCCGTATTTTTTGCAACTCTTTAGCTACTTCGCAGCCGCGGTAACTTGCGGGATGATCGCCCTTACAATTAATGCAAATTGCAGGAGTTTTCTTATCTGACCTGCAGTCTACCGTCAGAAGATTTCCGGCACCTTTTTTTACACCGCGGGTCTTTCTGCCAATAGGTTTGCGTAGGATTATATCCTTGGCAGCGCTTTCACCCAGGACCTAATTTTGAATTCTTACGCATGGGTTCGATTTTTACAAAAATATTAAGTATTGTTTTCATTTCATAATTTTTTTTTAGCCTATTTGTTTTATCGAAAGCGAGTATAAAAATTATTAAATTTTTTATTAAATTATTATTATTAAATTTTCTTTACCTTCTTTTTGCTTTTTGTTTCGCTAAACAATGTTAAGGGCATCTATAGCTTTATGTTGTCTGTTTTTCAGATCGCTAACTATGTCATCCTTTAAGCACGACACATGTAACCCTCTGGCTACAACGCGTAAAAGCCTTTCAGATTTATTCTCAAATGAATACAATTCAATATTATCGGTATTTAGCTTCCGAGATAATAGGCGGTTACTTTCTGGATCTTTTACGCATACTTTAAATTTATTTTTGTTAAGTGAAGTTACTTGGTAGCCTGAAAATGGTAACGATTTCATCAAGGTTTGCAACTTGTTATAGTCGTCTATACCGTTAATTGGCGGTGTGGGCCGTTGTTTTAGCTGGTTCGCTTTATTAGTATTTTCTTTATCGTGGTTTATTAGTTCAGGTGAAGATAAAGCTTTCCTTTTTTTAACGGTCTTTTCTTTAGAATCCAGTCGGTTTCGTGACGGAGTTCTTCTTCGTCGGTATAAGAAATACAAATTTTTGGCGCAACAGGCTCGTTAGTACACAGGGCCGAGCTTTCTCACAACCAATCATGTGTGCGTGTGTACTTCTTGCACGATGGTGGGACCTCCTATTTTATGCCGACTCTGAACGGCGATTTTGAGATAGGCTTTTCTTTACAATTGATACTACTCGCATGATTTGTCAGATCATCACGAGAGGAGGTCCACTGAAAAATCAGTTAGGTGTTGCTACGGCTGGGAATCGAACCCACCCCTTCTGCGCGGCAGTTCGTCGCACTAACCATCGCGCCACTGATGTACTCCGTTTTTGTTCATTACTTAATTTTATTGAACTGTCTAGGGTCATGTTTGTTAAGCCTAGTTCGAAGAACGTCGTTTTCGTCCTGAAGGCTTTTAATTTTCACTGAGTCTCGTATAATATAATTTTTTGAGGTCCAGATGTAAGTGAGCTTGTTACGCTTGAACATTTTCCGAAAGTATTACAAAGTTTCAATAATTGGCTCTCCACAGGATCCGTAGAGCCAACCTCCGAAGAGGGTGGGTTTTCCAGGAAACTAGATTGCCACCTAGGGTATTACATCTTTTTGTTTTATTCATTGCATTTTTTTTGTTTTCTAATACACTTTAAACTCGGTATACGCGTGTGGATTTTAGTCGCCTGCTACGACAGGCATGCCTTACCTCGCGTATATTCTAACCCCTAACCCTAAGGGGGTTGTAAAATATTCGAAAAAAAAACTTTTGGTGCAAAATCATTGCTTCTGATAATATCAACATTTCGTCCATGTATCATTTTAACCCACGCCTACTTTTTGGAGGCGTTTTCATACAAAAACCATTTGTATACCCTACCCCATAGCGTAACCATGCGAAAAACATAGATTTTTGTTGAACTAAAAGAGGTTTTGATAATGAAAATGACATTTTCTATAATTTATCGACATAGATCCCACATTTTAAGCATTGGTTGGGAAAGGGTATTAAACGATCCGCACATCAGATTAAAGCCTTCTCATATGTTTTGTTTGTTTGTCGAACCATAAAGATTTAGATAAACTGTTTGAACATTGACATTTTCTATATTTTATCCATTTTTTAGCCCCTCCAACTTTTTGGGTACATTCATTTTAAGGATGGTTTGGGATAGGGTATTCAACGATTCCAACAGAGGAGTAAGGTGCCAGACCTGAACTTAAATACCATACGAGTATTTATAAGCTCTATAGCGAATAATAAAAACAAATCCGCACTATGTTATTGATACTGCAGCCCAAGACAGTCGGCTGTTTTAAATGCATATGTGTGTTGCTATTGGGCTGGAACAAATAATGTAAACTAAATAGAGTTGAGACGTCTAACAGTGGATATGTTAATCTGTTACTAAAATTTTCTGTAATTTTCTTATATTTCGCACACATGCTGAGAAATGTATAAGATTGTATAGTTTAAACACGATATAATGTCAAAATAGCATGATTTTCATACATGAAAACAGTTCTGTATTAAGTTAAATTAATATAACTCAAGACTACAGTGCTATAAGAAGAATGATATAAACGTTTATCTTTCTTATTTCGCTTAAATTCATGCATTTATCTCTATCGTTCTTTATAAATACTTCTACATTTTGATAAGTACATACAAACATTTTTAATCTGTATTAAGAGTCTGCATTTTCTTTGGATTCTTTGAATTGTATATTTTAATTTTTTTTTATTTTTATTTATCCGAAGTCCTTGTTTCACCTCGTAAACGCACTAGCAAATAGAAAAGCAGTATGTTTGTAATACATTTTTTTTATTTTAAATATTTAGTTAGTAGACAACGCAGTAATCGGTAAATCTATATGTTGGAAAATTATAACTGAAGGTTTTTTGATGATTCTTTGCCTTCGACTTAGATTTACTTTTTTTTAAAAAATCAAAATAACATCAGGTATTTTATCTTTTCATATTTTCTTAAACTGCCTAGTGGGACAGAAATAACCCACAAAAGCGCTAAAGAGGGGAATGGACCTGGCCTTAACCAACATGCCCCTCCTATTAGCTAACTGCCTACAGTTGCAGTTGCAGTTGTGACTAGTTGTTGTTGTCAGAGTTAATGACGGATCCGAAGTAGGTAGACAAAGTCCCTTACTACCTCAAAGTTATATCTGTCAATGGTGACATTCAGTCCAAGTCATCAATGCTGTGTGTCGCTCTGTGTTGACAGCATATACTTTCCTTCAATCACTGCTAAACCCATTTCAGCTTCCTTGCCTATAAGGGCAAACGTGTGTATGACATTACGTTAGCAGTACCAATAATGTCGCTATGTTCGGCGTATGTTTGTTGTTAAAAAATCATATTCATACCTAAAATATCATGTTGTGAATTCCTACGTCCAATTACTTTTAATAATATTAAAAGCCATTTGAAGTTTGCCTATAACATTTTTCTATAACATTTCTTAAAATTCCGTCTAATAGATATATTTATCACATTCATTCATTTAATATTTTTCTTAAAATAGTAATTGATATTAAATATTATTTTCGACTTTAGTTGTTGCACCGAAGCCAGATCAGTTGAAGTTCATAGCGTTAAGGGCAGTAGTGTTCGTACGAGCAGAGGACGCTGAAGAGCGGACAAATAATTTTACCAAAACTTGAAGTTATTACTTCTCTAATTTCTGTGCAACTAAAATTTTATTTCCAGAAACTTACCTTGCCATTTGATAATTATGTTCTGCGTGTAGCGAGTGCCCCGGTGGGGTGGCTTTTTGGGAGCGCCTTTTCTAAATTATCAAGGACGTTTTGAGGGAGAGTGTCTCTACTAACTGAAGCGGTAAATATTGTAAACATGCGACCTCTTACGTATCTAAACGAATACTCAATGGATTTGACAGCTCCTACTCCAAATCATTTTCTTGCTACCTATTTCGGTAAATCATCTTCAGAGCCTACAGGACTTGATAATGATGCAAGAAATTGGAAATTGGACGCAAGAAATTGGTGTCTGAACATAGTTTTTTGTGGAGATGATGGAATGCAAAATATCTTCGTCAGTTGAGATCAGCTCATAATACAGATAAAGCCGAGTTGAATGAAATTCAACCAGGGGATGTTGTATTAGTTTAAGATGCTGTTCTGTTGTTATGACTGATTGGCTTTTACTTCTCAATGACCAGTGGTTGTAACTCTGAATGCACATAAAACGTGCTGATTTTCAGTTCCAAGTGGTAACCATCGGGTACTGGTCTAATCAAACCGGATTTGACTTGCTAAACGATAAGTGTGAGTGTTCATAGCAAGACGAAAAACAGCGACACTATTAACAGCCTGGTCGGAATTGCAAAAGAAGGAATACCCGCCCTGCTGCCCCAGGCGCACCTAGATGAGCTGCTTTGACGTATTCGGACAAAAGGTTGTTTTGGAATTTCAAGGGTAAGTCAGGCCTCTTGAACAGATAAGTGGTCTCACGTTGAGCGCTAGTTATAAGACGATGCGATTCTTCCCCCTGGAACGTGGGTTGGAAAGCCTGATAATCCACCAGCGGATCCATTGTTTTGTAGCAACGTATCTTTTGCTCAATTCTCTGCCGCTATGTCTGGAGACCGCAGCAGACGCTGGACAGGCAGTTATCCAAGTCATACCCCAAAGTGGGAGAGGATGAACAGAAAGGATAATGGCAGCGCTCAATCCACTAGCGGATACTGTTGTCCCCCCTGTCCTAGAGGTATCTATCAAATTAGAATTGGCCCACCAGTTTGGGGGTTGTGCTTTGGGTTTAATACCGACCCATCAAAAACCATTAGAATTGAAAAGGACTGATTTTATAGTTGACGACACTGCTAAATGAAAAAAGACGTTCGTATATGCACCTGTAATGTGAGAACATTAAACAGGAGACGTGCAAGCGATCAACTAGAGTAAGCCCTAAACTGCTACAATGCAGACATAACTGCCATCCAAGAAATATGATGCGATGGGCCGTGCCATAGGAGGATGAAAAACTATGACATTTACTACTGACCGTGTTAAAGTGAGCAGAAACAGCGACTAGTCGGATGCAGATTTGTTATCAGTGTCAGACTTATGCAAAAAGTCTTATGTTTTCAAGACATTAGCGAACGCATTATATGCGCTCACGCCCCGATGGTGGGAAAAGATGATATAGCTTCTACGAGCTCCTTGACAAAATCTATGAGCGACTACCTAAATACGATGTTAAAATTGTGTTGGAAGATTTTAACGCAAAAGTACGAAAAGAAGACATCTTAAGCAGTATTGTCGGAAAACATTGCCTACGCGATAACACGTCTGGTAACGTCTGCCTAATTGACTTCGCAACGGAACGAAATACCACTATAGCCATCACACGGTTTCCTGACCTCGATATCCATAAGGCGACATGGCGGTCTCCAGATCAACGCACTAACATCGCTTATATCGACTCGGACCACTACCTTGTTGCAGCCCAAGGTATGAATTCGGATATCCACCAAGCTACAACAATCCAGAAATACTGTGAAAAAATTAGTGTCGAAAGACTGCAAATGCAAAAGACCGCCACGACCTTCGCGCAACGCCCATCCCTTAACCTCTCGATTAACACCATACCACCAGCATCGATTTTCGAAGAAATAAATAAATTAGATCAGCCGCATCTGAACTGACAAAAAGAGCAAGAAACGCTCTTGAAAATGGTAAGAAAATGAGACGTCCAATTCAGTTGCTGTACCCGTTGGATATCCATGCCCAGCCCGACCAGTGGATGTTAAAAATAAATTTCATACTTAAAATATCATTTTATTAATTCCTATGTCCAATAACTTTAAATAATATTAATACCATTTTGCAGTTTGCCTATCTCACGTGTGAAAACCATGTGTCTGCTGCAGTGCATTTGGTTCCGCAGCGAAGTCATTTAGTCTATAAGCGATGAAAGACGTGTTTTCGTATAGTGCTAAAGAGAATTATTAATTATCTCCCTACTTTGCGTTAAAATCACTTAACATAACTTTCACATCTCCAATTCTGGGCGATAGGATTCTGCCACCATCTTTGTTCAAATGGCCTGCCAGACCCTTGAGATATCTAGATGACCTGTTGTCCGAAAATGAGAAAGCAACTCATTAAAGCTATCCACTTTATCCATCCTAACTGGGAATCCAGTTCTATCATGGGATACTCTTTAAGTTTTTTTTCTTAAAATATTATGTTTAGTATTAGATTTTTGAAAACAATTACTGTTATTATTGTTTCTATTTTGATTTAGTTTTTTTTTATTATATTTTTTAGTTAGTGTCATATGTATGGGACCAGATTCACACCTGTAAGTTGTAATGAAAAATGGTAGAATTAAATAAATAAACTTGTAACATACAATAACATGATATAATGATGTGAAAATGAATGATCAAATCAATATGAAATATAATGCTAAAAGACCTTTCCTCTTTTAATTAAAATACATCCTGCAGCGATTTATTTCCTTTTCTTCTTTTCGTCCAATTCTTTCATTTTTAACTGTGGGGACTGACAGAAGTGTCTATTTGTGCATTGTATAATGGATTTTCTTGGAAACCTCAAAAAAATATCATGAAGGTTCTCTTTGTTTTTGCTAGCTAACTGCAGCCATAAGCCCATGCAGCTCTACGAATGGATATAATGGGTTTATAGATATAATTTTTACCCTGTAACATTCAAAGAGATGTTTATACAGAGAATAAGGCGATATGAAAGAGTTCATTTGGTAAGATAAAAATATACAATTATTGCAAAAAGAAAAGTCGTTTTTTATACCAAAGAATAATCATAGTCCTATGACATTACCAATCCTTTGAGAAAGCAAATGTAAAAATAGAAATAAAAAATAAGGAGAAAATTAAAAGACCTGCATTTCTGCCAGTGAGCTTAATATGTATACTGTCCTTTTACTCAGATATAATGTACCACACGGCCGACGGAATACTTATGAGAATGCAATAGAAAAGAAGAACTGCAAATATGTATAAGAAATACTGCAATTCGTATCTCACCGCTGCTATGCTCTGTTAGTTCTCATTCGTTCGCCTACTAAGAAATGCAATCTGTATTTATTCTGCGCTTGTAGATCCATTTGCTTTTACCCTTCGGATTAGATTGTAATAGATAGATAAGAAATGTTTGGAACTAAAGCATGCAGCAATGCTTTTCCATTTCGTTTGCATTTATGTTGTCATTTTTGGTGGTTATATGTTTATACCTACACATTTATTCATCATATATAGGTGGTCTGTTGGCCTTTGGCATACGAAAATTGAAACATCATATATAATCTAACTTATATTCAATGCGACCTATGTATTGTTTTCTAATATTTTTAACTTATAACATTTTTTCACCATACAATATACATACATATATTTTGTAGGCATTATTAGTTAAAGTGGACAGTGCAATACAGCTTTAGGTTTGAGTGTACACATGAGTTATAGCAAATCCATAAATCCTCAGTAAAAATTAATCCGATCTATATAATAGTCTCTTTTTTTAGACTTATTATTAATACTAGTAACGAAAAATGCTCGAACTTATTATTATTAATATTATAAATTTTTTTGCCATTATGCAAAGTTTTTACAAATTATAATTATTTAATAAATTTAATAAATCATAACATTAGGTTTTAAACCTATGTGTTAATAATAAAGTGTAATGTATAGTCTGAATAAATTATTAGTAAAAGAAAATGTGTTTAAAACTTATGATCTGGCGAAAGCCTTCCCCAATACTGCCCATCGCTCCCTGTCTTTTGTGTCGTTGTACCAACTTCTTCTTTGATTGAGTAAATCGTCAGTCCATCTTTTGTTTTGTCTTCCGACTGATCTTCTGCATTCTAGTGGTGTCCATTTAGTTAGCTAACTGAGTCGATTTGGCCATGTAAGTCCGTCCGTCTGTGCGTCAATAGTTTTGGGGCCTAAGATTTTGAGCTAGAATGATAAAATTTGGTAGACGTACTCTCTGTTTCTCCCAGCAGAACAAGTGTAAACGTTTGTATAATCCGCTGACTGCCACACCAAAATAATTGTTTTTGGACAATCAATCTCATTTATGACATAGAAAATAATCTGCAAGAAACTGCTGCAAAGAAAGGCTGCAAATCGGGTGCGCATTTTGTATGTACGAAAGTTGGAATTCCATCAGGTCCAGTGGATTTTTTAACTCCAAATTGTCCAGGAAGCATCTTATTTTTCTAATTCGAAATTTTATTTCATCCATTTTCAAAGGCATGTGCTGTAGCGTTAATGGCACACTAATTCCGAGTTTAAAGTTGAATTTCCTGATAATATTCCTGCGAAAATTCGGCCTTTTATTTTTGTGTTGTGCCCACCCATCCATCGGATCATATCAATGTATTTTAGTGACTACCTTTGGCTTTTTCCAAAATATCCGCTAGCTTTCGAGACACAGTTTCTCTTATATATGTTATGGGGTAATGTTTACCTGTTTTTTGTAGGAAAACGCCCCAAGAACTGGGTGTGTGCGTTAAAATGGTATAAGTATGCACGAAAAGCATTTTACATTAATTTCGAAATATTTTTAATTATAATAAACTTTACTAAACGGCAGAACACGGCATGGCTTCAAATTTTACATGGGTGAAATACTTTTTTTTTATTTATTAGAATTTAATCAGAAAATACATTTTTCTAAAACATGAGCGGGGCAGCGCGTGGATTTTAAAAATGTTTACACTTGTTTTGTATCCACGGTTAGAGAGTCTATATACCAAATTTCAACACTCTTTTTGATAAATAAGGGCTTAAAATCAAAAATATTACTCAGACGGTTTGTACAAACATTTATTTGACTCAACAAAACAACAACGTTTTTGCAGAAAACTGCCTCAAAATGTGGGCGGGAGTCAAAATGATCCATCGTTTATCCCGCCTCCAAAGTTTTCCGAGTTTCTTTAAAATTTTTACAAAAAAAAGTTTTTTACTAAGAACGTCCCTAAAAACTTTGCTTGGCAAAAATCTTTATATAAACGAAATAAAGATATTTAGGTTGTCTAAGTATCTTGTTCAAAAAGTTTTTTTTAAATTTAATAACTGTTTAACCAAAAATACCGTTTTTCTAAAAGGTAACAGTTGGTGAATTTCGAAAATGTTTACATTTGTTCTTTAACCTCGGACAATGATCCTTAACACCCAATTTGATTATTATAGCTCAAAGTTTAAAGCCTATAAATCGGTGACATACAGGCCGACGGACGGACGGAAAGGTAGACATGGTTAAATCGGCTCATCTAGCGATCCTGAGTCGATCCATATACATTGAGGTATTTCCAATTACATTATTTCTTTATTTTACAAGCTATGTATCAAAACTAATATAATCCTGTGGGATAGGGTACCAACAAATGAATGCAATACGTTAAGAATACGAAACTATTGTGAACCAATTGTTTTAAAAGTTACAATCCACGATCACAGATTTAAATCGAAGTGAATTGAAAATCACAATCACAGTTATAAGCGTGAATTACAAATGACGCCAAGGTTTGGAGGCAGCATGTTAAACAAAAAAAGTTCTATCTTTGCGCTGAAATCGGCATAAAGTAAGCGGTAAACTGATTGGAAGCAAAGTGAGTTACTGCAAAAAGGAAATCAGCTTAAGTCTGCTGTTTTGATGCTATATAGGGCGATGATAAGATGATAACATATTCTAAAAAAGGGCTAATTGAACACGACTCTATATCAAAGATCAATCAGCTTAAGTCTGCTGTTTTGATGCTATATAGGGCGATGATAAGATGATAACATATTCTAAAAAAGGGCTAATTGAACACGACTCTATATCAAAGATCAATCTCCCTGACTATCAGGTGCTTATGTTAATTGATGGTCGCAATTGGATACTCACAATTGATACTCACAACATAAATAAACTAATATGCGATCGCACTCATCACATTTCATCGACAAAAAAATAGATTTTTATTCCATCCTAATGAAGAGGTTTTTATTTTGATAATTCATAATCGAAATGTTTATTGACAGATTTCATAGAGGTATATTGCTATACCGAGTTACCAATGTAACATGTACTCACATTAATGAGCATTGCAAATAATTTTGTTTAATTAAATCAAAAATAAAGGTAATTCTGATGTTACGAATTTTCTTATAGTACAAATTCGTACTTAAAACTATGCCTTGAAAAAGACAGCGTTGATGACTCGATTGGCTTTTGGCTGGTTACGAATTCACCGATCAAATCACTGATTTCACTCGAATTCACTGATCTTGATTGTTCGAACTTACTAGTATTGTTTGATCAAGTTCAATGATCTTGATTACCCGATCCTAATAACGTTTGTTTAAACTAAGACACGATTTACTATTCATTAATAGGACTTTCGTATTTTAACCGTGTGACATCGGTATTTTCTAAGATACCTATCCTCGCACGTATAATTAAATCGTTAGAATACGTTTTTCAAATTTTATTATTTGATTGATTCCATATACACTTTTGATTATCTTAACAGTGTTACTAATGTTAATATTTTAAAATTAAATTCTTATTCAATACTTCCCTAAAATCTCATATAACGGATTGAGTAAAAATCATCAATTTTTTTCATAAACTATATATTGGTAACAATACCTTATAATCATTATTGTCCTTAAAGTCTCTTACTTGAAATCACAATTTTTTCCCGCACATATGCGTTTTTACCGATTTTAAATTCAATATTAATAATTTCATTACAAGAATTTTTACAATCATATAAATTAAAATCGAGCGCACAAGGAGGAAATACCTACGGTCTAGTCGTGCACCTACAACTCGTTTTGGATATTCATATTGTTTTCTTATCGTAAGTACTATTTAACATGGCTTTCGTAATCCCCAGTAAAACGCAGAATAATGGATTAGCATTTTCACTTGTGAGACAATTTAATGTACCTATAAATGTGAACTAAAGTCCAACTAAAAATTAAATTCTTTCAAATGCAGAACACTGAATTCTCATGGAACTATGGTAATTAAATAATAAAAAAAAGTATTGAATGAAGTAAACAAAAACATAATACAGTTACCACCATAATCCTCATATATTCAAGCCACCCCTTGATTTATCAAAAAACGGAATAAAAATAAATTCCCTCTTCCATTAAAACAAATGAACGTGTTTTACCCTTTTTGTCGAATTTAAAAAGTGAGTTACTGCTTAACAAAACTGCTGACATAATGTGTATGCAATACATATAAATCCGGATATGAAAATCTGCGTAGTATATGTCGCAGTCGCAGAAATCTTATTTTACACAAAAAATGCAAATCCTGCGGATATCTAAAACGAAGCTCTTTATTGCTGATGCACCTCCATCGGATTGTTTTCTTATGCATACGTGTATTATACATACTTTTTGCTGAAACGGTCGGTGCGGAATATAAAAAATCGTATTAAAGATTCGTTGCTCTACATTATTTGGTGATTTGTGAACGTAGAGTAAGCATTTCCCATCATCTTTTAAATCATCTTAATTCTCTTTCGGTTCTTAATTTTTACAGATCTATACATACACTCACACTAAATAACACTTGTTTTCCCTCCTCTCTTTCTGGTCATTGTGTATAGAATCTGCAATGGCATTTTCAACAGCACGTGAATTATATATTTTGTTTCATGACTTTAACCAAAGTATATATACTCGTATATTGTGTATATTACTTAATCCTAATAGAGAGAGTATTGGATGCATGAAAAAAATTCAATATTTTCATCAAACGCAATATTACGATGACAAAAAAAAAACTCTAAAAAGGGAATCCTTTGATTTTTACCGTCTGTCGGTCCGTCTGCTTGTGATCAAAGATAAAGGCTTAAATACATAACTAAAGACTAAATTTGATAAACGAGTTTCTTGGGTCAATATCCATATGGTTTTTTGGAGTTGTGATTATAGGGCTAAACTAATTGATCCTGCCATGTAATGGTTTGGTAATAATGAATTTGATAAAACTTAGCACTAATACTAATGTGAACAATAGTTGGAAATTCAATACTACTTTTGACATTATTGTAAAAATGCCTTATGATAAGGTTAAGCATAAAAGCCTGTCAATTTTGTCAATAACAAACCAAATAACCAACATTTTCTGCCGCACGAACGCTTTCACTCAATTCCTTCCAATTCTTTAGTAAGAACTCTTATACAAATTATTTAAATTCGAGCTCACAAAGAGCAAGTATATGTGACCATGTAGTGCACCCACAGCTGGTTTGTTTTGAGATGTGGTCCTTCGAATGAATTTTTATTTGTATGTATACGAAGCGAAATTATGTACTAAGATTAGTTAAGCTTTTTGTTTCTTATACACTCTGATATTATTTTAATTGCAGCTGGCTCAAAAGCTGTCATCCGATTTCCTTCGGAATAATGGTTATGCTATTGGAATTTTTAGATTATCTGCTTACGTGACAAATTTATTTTCAGATGTTCCGAATGCTAAATTTGAGTCTAGCTATATGCAAAATTGTTTTTTATATCCTAACCTATAGGGGTATATTTAAGCTAGATCTTCCTTAAAGTGTATGGATCGACTCAGAATCTCTAGATAAGTCGATTTAGCCATGTCTGTCCGTTTGTACGTCCATACGTCACCAGTTTTTGGGCCTTAAATTTTGAGCTAGAATAATGAAATTCGGTACACGTGTTCGTTGTTGCTAAAAGCAGAACAAGTGTAAAAATGTTTCAAATCCACCCACTGCAACCCCCCTTTTAGAAAAGGTCGGTTTAGGCCAAACTGTTACCGATTTTAATATATATTTCGTCCAAACAAAGTTTTTTCTTATACAATTCAAAATTTGGTTTAAAATAAACATTTGGGGAGAGTACGATAAGTTAGGCGCCAAAAATTGATAATGGTTTTTAGTAGGGGGGTCAGCAGCGATGCCTTAAGTCGAAAATCGATTTTAGATACCGATTTTGCACTTATGTAAAATAAATATAAAGGTCCCAAAGTTAGGCAAAATCTAAAATGCCTAAATAGATACGGCTGTTTGGATTTAAGAACTTACTTTTAAAATATTAGATTTATTTAATAATTAATAATAATTAATAATTAATAATAATTAATGTAATAAATTGAACAATAAAATTTAATTTTCTAATTGAATTTCGCTGATTGTGTAAAGATTTTAAGGAGCATCTGATAAGTTCAACTCCTGGTAAATGATCGTAATAAATCAATGTTTAACATTCTGTAATAAATTGAAATAGCGTTTATTATTAATATCCCACTGAAAATAATAAAAATATACATTTTCCTGACCGCCCTAGTATTTGTAACCATGTAAAAGAAAACAAAAAAACTGCAAGCAATGCGGGTGCATTTTTCTTATATAGGGGTGGTTTAATATTAAGCAAAAAGCACTTTTGCATCAACAGAACGTAAGAAGTTAATACAACAATGAAGATATAAAGGAAATATGTCTTGAGTTGAAGAGAAAGCATTCCGTATATAATTAAATATGTAATATATAATTATGCTTATATATATGTTCAAAGAGAAAGCTACAGTAATTCTCATATTGATGTAATTTGTTTATGGTAACTTATTATGGAAATGAATATATATACATATTAGTGAATTAAATCATTCCAAGCAACTACAAAATTGTCTTTACCACACATTATTGTATTAATGTTTTTATCTCAAGTATCACAATTTAGTAAAGTTCGATTTTATAATGATATTAAGTGGGAAATGCAATTCTAATGATTGCAATAATATTTGCCTTTTTATAAATCGTCATGTTTGTTTACCTTATCCCTTAGGGGTGTATTTGTTCTGACATTAAGTTTGTAACAAAGAGAAATAATTTCGATAGAAATGCCTCAAAGTATATCACCAGCTGAGTCGATCTAGCCATGTCTGTCAGTACGTCTGTAGGGTATACATATATATACACATATGCACGAAATGCTTATATTATCATTACCAAAGATTTTCAATCAAAACTTGTTTCGAACATTTTTATGTTCGCGTCGATTTAGCCATGTCTCTCCCTCCGTCAGTACGTCACCAGTTTTTGGGCATTTATTTTGATGAAAGAACAAGTGTAAACATTTTTGAAATCCGGCCACTGCCATTACTTTTTTTGAAGAAAAACGTAGTTTTTGGCTTAACCGGTAGAAATTTTTAAAAAGAGTCTTAACAACATATCTAGATCGTAGACACTAATGTATACACTTCGTCTAATAGGAATGTTAGCCTTCTCATATGTTTTTCTACCCTATCACATAGTCGTATAGTGTTGATACATTGTAACATCGAGAAATAATTTAGATAGCTATAACTCAAAGTATATGAATCGACTAAGAATCGCTAACTGAGGCCTTAAATTTCAAAATCCGTTCAGTTCCAAACAGTTAACATTTTGAAAAAGTGCTGGAACGAGATATTAAGACAATCTCAATATATGTATTTTTTACATATAAAGTTTTTCCCACGTCCACTTTTTGGGCCAGTTTTTAGTAAAAAAAAATCGGTAATTTCTTAAGATATTCGAAAAACAACTTTTTGTAATTCTTAAAATAAGGAAGTAAAATAAATGTAATTTAATCTAGAGCTCACACAAATTAGTCCAATAGATAAAGCTTGTTATATTTTCCAATAACCAAACACATATTCACACTTCATTTTCAGAAATACCTTTTAAATAAGAGGTCCGAAACACTGGGACTTCCGACGCTTAAGTTGTTCTGAGAAAATTTAGTTATTTTACACCTAATATATAAAATTGGGCACCTACAATTCCATAGGAACGAATTTAAGTAAGTAGTTTTATTAAATTCCTTCACACTAAATTGGTTGTTTAATATAATTGGTAGTTCCATTTTCGAGAAAACATTCAATTTATGAATATGTGTTTTACTCATTTTAGAGAAAAACTGAATATCTGACACTCTAATAAAATTTAATCAATGCCGTTTTTGAGCAAATCAACGTTTGAAAAAAATTACATCAAAATGTACCATTAAGTAACTGCTCTTGAAAAATCTGAATAGTCATATTCAGAACATAAACATAAATTTATCTATAAATTTAAATTTAATTTATTGCGGTCATTTTCATAAGTTATGTTATGTGACTTTTTTCCTTAAACCTGCTTATGCCATCTTATTATAAACACTTGTAAAGCTTAATTATTTAATTGTATCAATAGCGTTAAAGCCATTATTATGATAATCGCGATTTAAAATATCCGTTGTATAGAAGGTACCGTTAATTTTAGAGCCATAACCTCAATTCCAAAAACTCATAATGCCGGAATTTCAATAGATTAGACTCAGTATTTTAGGTCAACTACAGATTCCAGATTCCAGAATCTAGACACCAGGTGGCAGACATACATTCCAAAAAAATATTTCTCATGGACTCGGGGTACCTGCAAACATAAGAATTTGTAAAAATCTTAAGGCGGATATTAAAAAATTGTATAACTATAGTTTAACATTTTTAAGATTTCTCGAAAATTAAGATAGAATTTTAACCATTTTAAGAATTTCAACAATTTTCTTTAATTTCTTAGTAGGTGCCTAACATCGTATCTACACATGTAAATAAAAACATGATTTACATAGTTTTTACAAAAAAAAATGTTTTTAACTTTGACATGTAAAGAAAAAGGTATTGTTTTCGTGAAAATTTTCGGCCTTGAGATTTTGAATGATTATATTATAACAGTACGATAATAGCGGAACCCAAAAAAACGTTTTTTTTGCAGTTCCTTTCATCGGTCCGTCGTTTCGTATGTTCGTGCCTGGGTTCGTCGGTCCGTCTGCCCCTAATGGCATCTGCGCATTAAAGCTCTACCGATTTTCTTCAAACTTCCTATCCAGAGTTTTCGATCATAAATATACGCCTGTTTTAACCCTATCTTATATAGGTATATTAGTTTATATTCATTGTTTGTACCATAGAGAAATAATTTAAGTAGATATACCTCAAAGTTTTTGGATCGACTCAGAATCCGACTCACTTTTTCAAAAAAAACCGTTATTTTTGGTTGAACGGTTAAGAATTTAAAAATGATCTAAACATTTAATTTAGCTTTTGCCACGAACACTTTTTGGGTGCGGTTTTTTTCATAAAAATTAGTGTTTGCCCAAATTTTTAGGAATTTTTTAAACATTTCGTTCATAGATAATAT
Organism: Rhingia rostrata; assembly: GCA_949824845.1. Taxonomy (NCBI): domain Eukaryota; kingdom Metazoa; phylum Arthropoda; class Insecta; order Diptera; family Syrphidae; genus Rhingia; species Rhingia rostrata. Next base: position 100,679,997 of record OX463756.1, read on the forward strand.
TCACACACGCCCAGTTTTTGGGGGAGTTTTCCTACCAAAACCATTTGTATTCGCCACCCCAAGGCATTTGCGATAGAAAATCGTTTTTTTTTTGTCAAGTGTAAACATTTTGAAATCCGCTCATTGCCACGCCCCTTTTTATAAAAACGATGTTTTTTGCAATACTGTAAGAATGTCGAATGTGTGTCTGAACAACAATTTTAGACAATCTCATATATAAAGTTTATTGGGGGTGTTATCAGTAAAATACATTGTTTGATAAAACTTGAAACTATTTGTGAAAAAGTTTGATGCAGAATCATTGGTTTTGATAATATAAACATTTTGTCCTTACAATGTTTAAACATACGCCCACTTTTTGGAGGCGTTATCCTATGGAAATAATTTGCATACCATATGGCATACCATATGCGGGAGGAAAATGTTGTTATTTTTGTCGAACCCTACAAGATTTTGATAAATTGTCAATATGAATTTCAATATTTAGTTGCCATAAAGCTCATGTTTTAAGGATATTAATTTTAAAGATGGGATGGGACAGGATATTAAGCATCATTAATTGATAAAAACGTAAAATTAACTCGCTGTGAAAAAGAAAGTTGCGTACGACCCTGTTGTACCACTCGTTTTTTAATTTTTAAACTTTGTCTGTGCATACTGGTCACTCCAGCCTAAACGACTTAACCTATTTTCTTCAAACATCGTATCCAGCGTTTTTTTGGTAACAATTCTAGGCCGTTATTTTTGTTTGTTTTTAGCCATGTTATTACATGACCTCAATTTTTTCGGAAACGTCTTTAAAGATTTTGATAAAACTTCACATATACTATAAGTATATTAATTCCAACAAAACTGCATACCCATTTTTTTCGAGAAAATTCATATAACGGATTTTTGCATACACGCCATAAAAAAAAATTATCGATTTCTCGCAAAATATTTGGCCAAATTGAATGAAATTTTATTTACATGCTACCATTTCTGTTTTCAAGAATTTCCCATAACTGGTTTTGGCACTATTATCCCTAAACGTAATTCTTAAGTTTTGGCCAATAACGGAAAACCATTATTATTCACATGGACACCGATTTCTTTCAATTATGGAATAAACGTTCATAAACGCCAAATAACAAATTAATGTTATAAGTGAAATGTGATTATAAGAACGTTTATTCACATTTTCTTTGAAGTCCAAATTTAATTGGCCAAAACTGAAAATACTGTTTAGGGACAGTTGGGTCAAAACTAGTTATAATAATTTTTTGCAAACAGTAACAGAAGTTTATAAATTATATTTCATTAAATTTTGTAAAAAAAATATTTTTTGCAATAAATTGACAATTTTCTTAACATGGGATAAATGCAAAAATCCTTTTGTTGGAATTCAAATGTTAATAGTATATATTAAGTTTAATAAAAATATTGTTAGCCGTTTTCAAGGAATTTGGGGTTATGTTTAATTTTTATATGCAGGTGCTGTTGGCAGGTACTGAAATGTTAGATTGAATCAAAATCTTGAGGTCAACAACTTTTACGAAAACAATACCTTTCTCTTTGTAAGAGAAAGTTCATAACAAGATAACTACTAAAATAGCTAAAAACAAACAACAACACGCGGTCGTTATTTTCATCGCAGGAATTGTGTTTTTACCCTATTCCATAGGGGGTATATTAGTTTTGTTATATAGTTTGTCACATAGAGAAATCATTTAGCTAGATGTACCTCAAAGTATATGGATCGACTCAGAATCGCTAGCTGAGTCGATTAAGCCATGTCTGTCTGTCTGTCCGTCCGTCCGTCTGTAGGTAACCGGTGCTTGGGCTTTAAATTGACAGCTAGGATAATTAAATTTGGGACATGTGATTCTTGTACGTGCTGTTCGACCAATTGTAAAAATTTTTGAAATCCGCCCAGTGCCACGCAAATTTTTATTAGAAAACCGAATTTTAGGCCAAACCGTTAAGAATTTTGAAAAAAGGTCTGAACAAGATATCTAGACGATCCTAATGCCTAAATTTCATCCATACAAAGGTTTTTGCCACACCTACTTTTTGGGGCGTTTTCAGTAAAAAAAAAACATTTTTGGGTAAACTTTAAAACATTTCGAAAAAAAAATTGATGCAAAAAAATAGGATTGGTAATATAAACATTTCTTCCATACATCATTTTTACCCACGCCCACCTTTTTGAGGTATTTTTATAAAAAAAAAACATTTGTATAATTTAGCCATACCATATGCAGGAGAAAAACCAAGTTTTTGGTAGAACCATACAAGATTTTAATAAATTCTCTGAACAATATGTTGCGACAATTTCAATTTTAATAATTCTTTGCCATAAAACCCACATTTTAGGAATATAAGTCTAAAGGATTGTAGCCTTCTCATATGTTTTATATTAGCTTTGATACATAGATTGTAATATAGAGGAACAATTCAGCAATCAGCTAGATATACCTTTAAGAATACGGATCGACTCAGAATGGATAGCTGGGCCAATTCAGCCATGTCTGTCCGTCCTTCGATACGTCACCAATTTCTTAACCTAAAAGTTATAGCTAGGATGATAAAATTTGGTACACGTGCTCACTGTTGCTCGTAGCAGAACAACTGTAAAAATTGTTAAAATGCTTTAACCGCCACACCCCACTTTAAAAAAAAGCGTGGTTTAGGCCAAACCGGAGGAGAATTCGAAAAAAAGTCTGAACATTAATCCAAACACTTCTGCTATCTTTATTTCACCTTTACAGATTTTTTTGCAACGCGTTGTCAGTAAAAACAATTTTCGGTCAAATTTTAATATATTCGAAAAAACGTTTGATGCAAAATCACTGGTTCTGATAATATCAACATTTTGTCTACATATCAATTAAACCCACGCCTACTTTTCGGAGGCGTTGTTTTACACAAAATCCTTTTGTATACCCTACCTCATAGCATAACCAAGCGAAAAACGTTGTTTTTGTCGAACCAGAAAGGATTTTAATAAATTGTCTGAACAATATGTTATGACAATTTCATTTTCAATTTTTAGTTGCCGTAACGCCCACATTTTGGGGATATTAATTTTAAGGATTGGGATGGGATAGGGTATTAAACGATCCGCACAGCCTTGTAGCCTTCTCATATGTCTTTTTTTTATAAATAGAAAGAAAATATATGTAGTGGCAACCCCTTTCAGGTTAGGGGGTAGAATATACCCGAGGTAAGGCATGCCTGTCGTAGAAAGCGACTCAGAGCCACTCCCGTATACCGGGCTTAAAGTGTGTACAAAAAAACAAACAAAAAATGCCACGAATAAAACGAAAAGATGTAATACCCCAGGTGGCAATCTAGTTTCACTGGAAAATCCACCCTCTTCGGAAGTCGGCTCTACGGGCTCTGGGGGAGCCAATTATTGCAATTTTGTAACCCTTTCGGAAAAAGTTTAAGGGTAACGAGGTCACCTACATCTGGACCTCAAGAACTTATATGCGTCTCAAAGCCAGAAGTGTTGGCTCACGGAATACGACACTCAGAGAAAATAAAAAAGGACGATAACGACGTTCTTCGAACTAGGCTAAACAAAGTCGAACTGCTCTGCGAGGAGATTCGGAAAGAAGTTCTCCACATTAAGATGAAAACATGACCCTAAAGAGTTCTTTAAAATTAAGTAATGAACCAAAACCGAGTGCAAACTGTCCGGTTATATCAGAATACCATACCGACGAAGAAGAGCTCAGTCACGAAACCTACTGGATTCTTAAGTAAAAACCGGTCAAAAAAGAAAGCTTTATACTCACCTGAATTAATAAACCACGATAAAGAGAATACTAATAAAGCGAATCAGTTAAAACACCTGCCCCCAACGCCAGTTAATGTGATCGGCATAGACGACTATAACAAGTTGCAAGCCTTAATGAAATCGTTACCATTAACAGGCTATCAAGTAACTTCATTAAAAAAAATACATGGAAAGTCTGCGTCAAAGATCCATAAAGTTACCGTTTATTATCTCGGAAGCTAACTACCGATAAAATTGAATGGTATTCATTTGAGAATAATTCTGAAAGGCCTTTGCGCGTTGTAGCCAGAGGGTTACATGAGTCGTGCCTAAAGGATGACATACAGTTAGTTACATTGTAGTTAGCGATCTGAAAATCAGACAATATAAAGTTACAGATGCCGTTAACATTGTCAAGCGAAGCAAACCGCTTTTTATACCCACTTTCGATAAAACAGAAAGTCTGAAGAAAAATTATGAAATAAGAACAATACTTAATATTGATGTTAAAATCGAGCCCATGCGTAAGGATTCCAAATTAATTTCTGAGTGCAAGCGCTGCCAAGGATATAATCATACGCAAACCTATTGTCAGAAAGAGCCGCGGTGGTAAATTTGCCGGAAATCATCTGACGGTAGATTCCGGGTCAGATAAGAAAACTTCTGCTATTTGCATTAACCGTAAATGCGATCATTCCGCAAGTTACCGCGGCTGCGAAGTAGCTAAAGAGTTGCAACAAAGGCGGATGAAACTTACTAATAAAAATTCACAGAAATTAAATTTAACTAGGAAAAAGCCTAAAAGTTCGCCTAAACATGTCTTAAGGCCAAAGCAGGCAACAATCGAAAATCAAAAAATTAAACGATCACCTCGGCCAACAGAAATATGATGGAATCTTATTCATCCAAAACCAGATTTACAAACTTATGCCCAAGCTACAGTATCCGATAAAAATATTTCACCAGACCCCGTTCCCAACGTTTTTTCGATGACTCTTTCAAAACTTGAGGAACAAAGTGAAACGAATAAACTTATTTTCGACAGGCTATTAAGCTTGAAAATAGCATTAGCAACAGACGTAATCTACCTTCCTCACGAAAAGATTTCATAAAATTCTTACGTTGAATGCCAATGGCCTTTGGCAGAAACTTGGAGAACTTGAATTGTTTATGCAGGAAAAAGATATCGACGTCTGTTTAATATCCGTAACTCATGCAGACAGTAATTCCCACTTAAAGATCAAAGGTTATTTTGATTACCATGCTCTACATCGATCAAACAAGGCTAGAGGTGGAGCATCACTATATATAAGATAGTGTATCGAACATTCGATTGACTTTTAAATTAGACGTCGAAACAGTGCAAGTTGGCTCTATACAAGTCTACAGCAGACAATCCTTTCTGAAGATATCTTCTATTTACTTCAAACCACGATGCAAGATTGAGAAAATTGACTTTGAAAACTTGCTCAATTCTCTTGGACGGCATTTTGTCATCGGAGGGGACTTTAATGCATACCATACATTCTGTTGATACAGATGCTTTAATAATTTAACAAAAATACCGGATTTGATCGATTTTTCATCGTAAAAGGTATGTCGTACAATCATATTAAAGTTGAGGAATGCTTTGATCTTTGCTCTGATCATTCTCCGGTCATTCTAACAACGAGCAAGTCTATCAATAGAAATGAAAACCCGCCCAGACTAACAAACGGAAAAACCAAATGGGAAGGCTTCAAAAACGATATTGAAAATAATATTCGACTGGGTGTAACGCTTCGATCCCCATTAGAACTCGAAGTCACGGTTGACTCCTTTATCGATACTGTTCAAAAAGCAGCATGGAATAATACTCCTCAACAACGCAATATAAGCTATAATAATACCGAGTAGCCATGGGAAATAAAAGATTTGGTTAGATAAAAAAGAAAAGCTCGAAAAAGATGGCACCAAACTCGTGCCCCGCAAGATAAAACGCATCTCAATCGGTTGAGTAACATGCTATCAAATTCTATTAAAAACTTTAAAAACAGCTGAAAAAGAATCGAATTATTCACTTTGGAAAGCAATTAAAGTAAAAAAATGGCCAAAAAACGCTATGCCACCAATGAGGGTAACTCAAGATGTTTGGGCAAAAAGCGATAAGGAAAATGCCGCACATCTTGAGAAAACATTTGAACCATTTGATGGTCCGGAAAACATTAATTTATTCGAGACTACAACCGATAGTAATATAGTTAGATATGCAAGTATTGCCGAGCTTAAACGGGAAATACAGAAATTAAAGCATGAAAAAGCTCCGGGTTATGACCTGATTACAGGAGAACTTCTTAAAATGTTATAAATGCAGCAATTAGTATAATACATACCAAGACAGTGGAAGGTCGCGGAATTGATTATGGTTCTCAAACCAGGAAAATCACAGAATGGAATAAGATCTTACAGACCTATTTCCCTTTTCCAATAATTTCAAAAGGATACTACTCGGTCGCTTACAACCCGTTATTGATCAGACACGACTTTTAACTGACCATCAATTTGGGCTTAGAAGTAAACATTCGACTGTGGACCAAGTTCATCGAAATACTAATGTAATTGAGAAAGCTTTCGAAGAAAAGAAAATTTGCTTAGCCGTATTTCTTGACGTGTCGCAAACTTTTGGCAAAGTCTGGCATAGAGGCCTTCAATACAAACTAAAACAAGTTCTGCCTGAAATATTATATCAAATCCTTGTGTCGCATCCTGAGCATAGACTCTTTCATGTGAAACTTGGAAACGAATATTCGGAGTACAACGAAATATTGGCAGGAGTACCCCAAGGAAGCGTCCTTGGCCCACTCTTGTACCTCCTATTTACACGTGAAAAAGCATGTTAAAAAGAAATGCGAAGAACTTAAAAATAAATACAGAGAACTGTGCAGGTTACTAGGAAAATATTCGAAGCTGAACCTTAATAACAAGCTGCATATGGTATACAACTATGGGGTTGTACCCGTGAATCGAATCTAAATATTTTACAAACTTTTGAAAACAAAATGTTAAAATCATTCGTCAATGCGCCGTGGTGTATAAGGAATGAAGATCTACGCAGAGATCTGGGTATTCCCGCGGTTAAAGTTGAAACGAAAAAATTTGCACGCAAACATAAAAAACGTTTATTGGGACACGTTAACGCAACGGTCCTCCGAATTCTTGACGAAACAAATTTATTGCGGCGGTTTTAGTGGAGTTAAAATCCCACTCTTACTTTGGGCACGTGCTCATCGTGTCTGTTGAGATTTCCACCACCCACGGAAAAAATATAAAAAAAAAATTGTAAATGAGGTATAATAATTGTTTGTATTCAATTTCAAACAAAAGTTACATATCTGTAGGAAATTTAAGCCGGCAAAAAAGTAAATAAGTACCTACTCAACACAAACATGGTTAGGTTATATTTAATGTTAATATTAATTGAATTAATAATAAACTACAACATATTATTTTTATATTCTAATAGATTAATACATAGCTATTAATTAAATATTTATATGAGATACAAGTTTCAGTACTACTTTCAGTTTTGTAATCTGTTGAAGAATCCACTCATATTTTGTTATCTTGAATACTCTCTCTGCTCAATTGAGCGTTGGCTCAATATTGCTTACAGTTTGTTTATAACGCTAAGTTTTTCTGAAATGGGGCTGTAAGTAGATTATGAATATATTTGCACTTGTTCCGCCAGCAGCAAAAAAGTGTTCATGTACTGAATTTCGAAAATCTCATTGGATGATATATGATACATAAAGTTCAGTTTTAGGCACCACCACTTTTTGGTTATGTTAAATTTAAGGATGGATTGGGATAGGGTATTCAAAGATTCGCACAGCGGTTCTTAGCCTTCCCACATGTTCATACCCTATCACATGGGGTAAATTAGTTTTGTTGCATAGCTTATATCATAGAGAAATTTAAATTTTGATAGATTCTCTATCGAACGAAGCAAAATAAAAATATACATTTTCAAAATCCGCTAAACACGCTAACTTTTTAGAAAACATTGTTTTTGGACAAACAGTAGGAATTTTTGAAAAAAAAACGTTCGAAGCAAGAACATTACAAAAGTTAATTTATCTTCAATAGCTTATTTTATAAAAAGAATAAAAAAGAATAAGATGAATATATCCTAATGTTCAATATTTAATTGCACACTGTATCGACCAAACGCATATCAACTTTATACTGAAATCATTTAATTTTTTCAACAGAAGTCACAACTTTTCATATGTTCCATTACAGCAAGACCAACTGATTCTCATGGTAATTTGCCCCATTGAAACTGTAATTACTCCAATATTGTGTTACTACGATACTAAATAAGATCATAGTCTTATGCTATTCCAAAACGACAATATGCTACTGTAACTTACACCGGATGTACTAATATAAACAAAAAATAGAGTATAGCACTTCTTTCAATGATACGATGGGGTTAAAGAGACGCGGTGGGAAATACTAATACTAGTGTTAGCGGTAACACAGCGTTCACTTGATTTTCTTCTTCAATTATACTTGTACCATGACATAAACTACTTATTTCCTCAACATTGCCAGTCAACTGTTGACTGAGGTCGGATATTAGTTATGATTATGTGGAATTGTTGTAGACCGGCAAGTTTTTTGTGAGAATTTGCGTGCACACATAGGAATTGATATTACATCCGGAATTCACCCTTCTTGTTATGCATGAGGAAACAAATTGTAAGAATGGTCTATGGGTGCATTAAAAAGGTTATTTCGGAAGTTATTATTACATCCTAGGGTACATGCATTCAATAAAACGTTTGTAACACAGAAATAATAATTATGCAACTAAAAAATATAAGTTAAGATGTTTCGTTAATATTGACACTATTTGCGTATTGTTGTACCCATTATGTTTATTTTTTCAGCTCGTTATTCAAATTATATATTTTGATTTTGATGAAGAAGAGTTTTTAATTTTTAATTTTTAAAATACCAATACCCAATTTTATGACTGATACAATTTCGATTCGAGTTGGCAAGTAGAATAGTCCACCCAGATATATGTACAAAGAATAAAACACATTTTCATAGAGTTTAATAAGAAAGCACGTACAACTTCAGAGAAACGGGATGATATTCTGGGAGGCGGTAGTCATAGTTTAAATGTTTTCTGGTATAGAGAACTAAGCATCAAGAGTCATTCCGGATATCTTGTGTAGCCATACATCATTCCAGTCCTGATATACTTTGCCATATGGAATAATATGGATGACGAAATCCATGGTCCTTTTATGCGAAAAATTCTTTGGAAAGTCTTCGATCCCGTTTGTGTTGGAAACAATATTCAAACAACAACTTTGTATCTGTATAGCTACAGTTACCTGTACTTATAAAAAACATTGAGAAGGTTGAATACCCTATTCCATAATGGGAATGAATTAAAGAAAATTACATCTGAACTCATCAACTCATCTTATTCCTGTAGTATATAACTCTTTGTTTGGTTCGACAAAAAACGATGTTTTCCTTAATGGCATTAGCTATGGGGTAGGGTATACAAATGATTTTTGTAAGAAAATGGCCCCAAAAAGTGCAAAACAATTTTTTTGGCGCAACAGGCTCTTTAGTATCCAGGATCGAGCTTTCTCACAACCATTCAAATGTGCGTGTGTACTTCTTGCACGATGGTGGGACCTCCTTGTTTTATGCCGAATCCGAACGGTGAATTTGAGAACAGCTTTTCTGGACAATTGATACTACTCGGATGATTTGTCAGATCATCACGAGAGGAGCGCTAGTGAAAATCATAAAGATGTTGCTACGTCTGGGAATCGAACCCAAACCTTCTGCGCGGCAGATCATCGCTCTTACCATAGCCCCACTGAGTCCGTCCAAAAAGTGGGTTTACCGAAAAATGTTTTTTGATAAAAACTCTCCCAAAAAAATTGGGCGCTGCAGAAAACTTTGTATCTAAATCTGTTGTTCAGAAATTTTATCGAAATTCACTAAAATTTGGCCAAAAAATACGTTTTTCTAAAAAGGACGTGTCAGTTCGCGGATTTTTTTAAATTTTGTACACTTGTTCTGAAGGCACAGCCAAGGATCGATCCTATGTACCAAACAGACGGACGGACGGAGTGTCAGACTTGGTCAGCTAGCGATTCTGAGTCGTTCCATATACTTTCAGTTTTATTTATCTAAATTATATCTATGAATTGCAAACTTAATGGCTTAACTTATACGCTACCTAAACATATGAAAAGGCTACAATGCGCTGTGTGGATCGTTTATCCTTTAAATAATTATATCCCCAAAATGTGGGCTTTATGGCTATGAAATATAGAAAATGACACTATCACAACAAATTGTTCAGTCATTTAATCAAATCTTTTATGGTTCGACAAAAAAACAACGCGTGACAAAAAAAGTTTGTAGAGACGAAATATAGACATTAGGGTTGTCTATATTACGGTTTTCCCAAAAAATAGGTTTTTCTGAAAAGGGGACGTTGCAGTGGGTGGATTTCAAAAATATTTACAGTTGTTCTGCCATACCGAATTTCATCAGTCTAGCTGAAAATTTAAGACCCAAATACTGGTGACATACGGACTGATATACAGTCGGACGAACAGACATGATCCATATACTTCGATGTTGCAAACTATGTATCAAAACTAATATACCCCAATGGTGAAACATGGTGATATTCTAATAATTATTACTTCATAATCAAGGTAGCCTTTTTTTGATATACTAAAGAATTTTACAAGAAGAAGAAGTTTGGTGTACAAACTATTTATCAAAATGAATACACCCCTTTGGGATATAGTAATATGATTTATTCAACTAATTGATTTTAACTTTGTTATGAAATTAAACAAAAATCTGTTCATTCGATTTCCAGAAAATGTTAACCTCAAAAACAGTTATTCAATTTTTTAAGCTGAAATCTCAATTAGAATAACCACAAAGGCTACGTAACATTCTCACCAAAATTACTTGGTCCGTTCTAATAAAATTAAGGTATTTAAAAGAGCTCACTGTTTATACCCTATCCCATACGTGTATGTTAGATATCATATTAAGTTTGTAACATCGGGAAATATTTTGATAGTTATATCTCAAAGTATATTGGTCGACTCAGAATCGCCAGCTGAGTATATCTAGCCAGATCTGCCTATCTGTCGGTCTGTGTGTCACTTATTTTTGTGCCATAAATTTTGAGGTTACTTGCTTACTTACTTAAGTGGCACTACAGTCCGGAATGAACCTGGGCCTCAATCAACATGCCTCTCCAATTAGCCCGGTCCTTAGCTAAATGCCTCCATTAGCCCACTCAAAGAAGATTGAGGTCGGTTTCTACTTGCGCGTGCCATTTAAGGCGAGGTCTTCCTGGGAATTCGATCTACATGTCCTAAAAAAAAGTGAAATGCGCAGTATTTCGACCAAGGGCATGTCGCTGTACAGCTCGTATAGTTCTTGGTTGAATCTTCGTCTCCATAACCCGTCAACGCAAAATGGACAGATGATTTTTCGAACAATTTTCCCCTCGAATCAACCAAGGATTTCTTCAGTAGTGTAGAGCAGGACTGGGACTATCAGGGTCTTATATAGGATCTCCTATGTAGTTCAATTGATCGCTTAACTAATAAGTTGCCTTCTTAGCCGGAGAAGAAACAGCGGTTGGCAAGAGTAATTTTTCGTTTAATTTCTGACAAGATGTTGTTGACTTATTAACTCGGAGCCGAGGTAGACAAAGTCCCGTACTACCTCAAAGTTATATCAGTCAATGGTGACGTTCTGTCCAATAAGTCGATGTTATGTTTCCTTTCGTGTTGACAGCATATACTTAGTCTTGCCCTCATGTACTGCTTATCCCATTTTCGCCGCTTTCTTCTCTATACTAGCAAACGTGGCTATGACATCACGTTGAGTCCTGCAAATTATGTCAATATCGTAGACGTATGCTAGTAGTTGCACCTACTTTTGAAAATTTGTGCTTCTGGTGCTGGCACAGCAGTTTGCACAACCCTCTCATGAATTAAAGAAGTCACATGGCAGCGCATGGATATACAAATTTGTTCGGTTGTGGAATTTACTGTACTAAGATTACACTGATAAGCGCCGATCGGGTTGTTGGTAAACGGTTTCAGGAGTTCACATATTACGTCAGATAGGATCTTGTGGGCGACGTTGAGGAGACTTATGCATCTGTAGCTGTCGCAGTTTGTGGGTCTATTTTTTTTGGATCAGGCGAACGATGCTGGGTTTCCATACTTCGGTCATACTTTCATCCGACCATATTTGGCTTATGAGATGGTGGATGTTACTTACCAAGTCATTTCCGCCGGCTTTATAAGGCTCGGTGGGAAGGCCGTCATTTCTGGCTGCCTTATTAAGTTTAGATATTGTTATCCTCACTTCACTCATTGCATGGTTAGGCCTGCTTGACAGCGGAATGTTGTTATCAGCATCGACTGTGTCTCAACTATGATATTTCCTTGTTCATCTCGGCAGGATTCTGTTCGAGCCTTGTATCATTGGGTTTGACGTTTTACACTTTGGTAATACTAACGATAGTCGAAACTTATCACAAAATAATTTCGCATACAAATTTGGAAACCCCGACGAGATATTGGCTTCCAAGTATTTTTTTTAAATTATCAAGTTATACGTGCATTTTGTAATCACGTAAAATGTTGGGAGACGAAGATGGCACTGATAGAAGTCCTGAAACTTCTGAGCCTACAGCGACTGGAATAAAGAAAATCATTTTGGATGAAGGTGACACCATAGTGACACCATAAGTTGGTACACATTGGTTCAGAAGAACGAAAATCTTACAACATTCGCCAAGCTGCGTCACTTGGTCTCTAAGCTTAGACCTGCTGCAAGAGCTCCAATCGCAGGTTAAAAATTGTTGCTAAGAACTATTAGTTAATATTGGAAAGGTAAAAATAACGTTTTGAAAATAAAACAAATGAGAAGGTTACAATCCGCTGTGCGAATCTTTTAATACCTTATCCCATCCCATTCTTAATAAAAATATCCTCAAAATGTCGGCTTTATGGCAATGAAACATAGAAAATGTCATTGTTCTAACATATTACTTAGACAGTTTATCAAAATCTTTATGTTTTGACAAAAAGCAATGATAATTGCCTGGTTATGCTATGACGTTGTGTATACAAACAGTTTTTGTATGAAAACGACTCCATAAAGTGGGCGTGGGTAAAAAAGATATAAATAAGAAATGTTTACATTGCCATAACCAATGATTTTTTTCCGAGATGTTTAAAATCTAACCGAAAAACGCTTTATACTGAAAACGCCCCCAAAAAGTGGGCGTACAAAATTGTGTATAAAAGAAATATAGACATTTATATTGTCTAGTTATCTTGTTCAGTCACTTTTCCAAATCTCTAACGATTTGGCCTAAAACTACGTTTTTCTGAAAAGGGGCAGTGGGTGGATTTTAAAATGTTTACACCTGTAATAGTGGGAGCAACAACAAGCACGTGTACCAAATTTCATCATTCTAGCTTAAAATTTAAGGCCCAAAAACTGGTGACGTACGGATAAACAAATGAGAAGGCTACAGTCCGCTGTGCGGATCGTTTTATACCCTATTCCATCACATCCTTTAAATGAATATCCACGAAATGTGGGCTTTATGGCCATGAAATTTAGAAAATTGAATTTTGTCACAAAATACTGTTCAGACAATTTATCAATATATTGTATGGTTCGGTAATTTCAGCAAATCATTTATTGATACCCCTCTAGTGTTAGACGAACATTAATTCAATTATCTTAATGACTATTCTCAAGTAAGTTTCACCAACGTTACTCTTGACGATGAGACAATACTTAAATATATGCCTTTCTTAAATAATGACTATTCTGCGGATCCTGATGGTATCCCACCAATAGTCGAAAAACAATGCAAAGATGCTCTTATGCCATGTCTGAAGTATATATATTAAATGGTGAGCGAGAGGATATTTATAATTACAGACCTGTCTCAAAACTTTATTGTATTCCTACGCTATTTGAACATATTATTTGTGATAAATTGGTCTTCCTATGTCGTAACATTATTTCTGTAAAAAAATCGATCCCCTATATATATACCTTAAATTTTGAGCTAGAAAGTTAAAATATATGCTCTACCTCTAATCCTAGACAACCTGTTGTCCAAATATTTCGAAGCAGCTCATCTAGGTTTGTCTGGGAAACCAGGCCGGGTAGGTATTCATACTGTGACATTCTCATCATACTGTTTATAGTGTCGCTGTTTTCGCCGTGTTAACAACACTCGCACTTATTAGCAAGTCAAATACCATATCCCATCGGGGTATATTAGTTTTGACATTAAGTTTTTAACAGAAATAATTCCGCTAGATATACCTCAAAGTATTTGGTTCGACACAGAATCGCTAGCTGAGTCGACTTCGCCATGTCCGTCCATTCGTCTGCGTGCACCGATTCTTGGGCCTAAAATGTTTAGCCAGAATGTTAAAATTTGATACTCTCTATCCGACGAAGCCAGAACAGTGTAAAATATTTTGAGATCCGCCTATTGAATATTAAGGAAAACGTTCTTTTTGGCAAAACGGTAAGGAATTTCGAAAAAAAAATCGAAAGCAAGATAATTTGAAAATCCTAATATCTATATTTCATATATGCACAGTTTTTTTCATTGACCATTTTATAGGAACGTATTTAGGAAAAGGCCTATTTTGGTTCAATTTTAAAATATTCGGGAAAGATTTTCAGCTGAATATCAAGCCCATAGAAACATCCCAAACACTATATTTAGGTTGTACTTCTTATTCTTTGGATTAAAAAAATTTAATATGAGATATAAAAAAGAGTAACATAAAACAAATATATCTAAATGAAAGTAATGCTCCCGTCTGAAATGAAATCACTAATTTATTTCGCAGTCACTCGTATGTGACGCCCGGAAGTTCCCATTACGATCAAGTGACTTGGACACACTCATTGTATATGTAGTATACAATATGTGCACCCAAGTCACCAAATGGGGTATATAAGGTAAAAAAATATATGAGTGCTTTCTTTTAAACAAAGTGTATCAAAACATTCATTTATACATTTATATAAAATGTAGAATTTGCTCTACAATATTTACAAGAACATTGTTAAATTAAGAATATTGTTCGACTATGTGCTAAAAGAGATTTGTTGCATCAAAACAATATGCGATCTTACAATTACCGAATGGGCGGTATAACATGTTTTAATCATCTTAACCGTCCAGTGCGGATTTTTTTAGACTATGTCTACGTGGTAATAATTCTTTGTCCAATCTAGTCTCCCGGCAACATAAACGGGGTCAAAGATTGTTCAAGTAATTTTTCGCTTCAAGGGACCGTTTTAACATGAAACATGCGTTAGTGCCGTAGAGCATTATTGGGATGTTAGGCTCTTATATTTATATGATCCCATTAGTAGTTCCGATGAGGCTTTACTACTTAGTGGCCTTTTAAGCAAAAGAAACATCGATATTATGAATGTTAGCTACAAACTGCTCTGTGCGAATCGTTGAATACCCTATCCTGTACTATCCTAATTATAAAATTCCCCAAAAAGTGGGCGTGGTTAAAACCTGAATGAATCTCGTTTAGACGGCTTACTTACTTACTTACTGAAGTGGCGGTACAGTCCGGAATGAACCTGTGCCTCAATCTAAGCTAAGCTAATTGCCTCCAGTTGCGCACTCCAAGTTGGTTTAGGTCGGTTTATACTTGTCCGCTTCACTTAAAGCGAGGTCTTCCTCTACTGCGTACAACGTCTGGCTGGGAAGTATTGGTGTTGGCTGGGAAGTATTGGCGAGCTGGAGTATTGATGTTCATTCGTTCTAAATGTCCTAGCCATGCGGATTCCTTCATCCGTGTAGAGTAGGACTTGGATGATCAGATTCTTGCATATATATACAAAAAGTGGGAGTGAGTTAGGAGATTATATTTTACTAAACATTTTCCAAAACTCCTTTTTTTAACAAAACGCCCCGAAAATGGGCTAAGAACTTTATATTGATGAAACATATACAATGACAGAGTAATTAAGTCCTGCTCATACACTTTTTGAAATATCTTGCTGAGGAGTTTTGCTTTTAAATATATTATGATTTGAGCAGAAAGGATATTTATTGAAAAATTCGGCCTGATAGAAGGCGGATGTTGAAAATGTTTAGACTTGTTCTAAGTCGTCAGCCAGAGAGCCTATAAACCAAATTGCAACACTCTAGCAAAAAATGTAAGGGCGAAAAAGCGGTGACACACAGACGGATGGACGCAGTCAGATATGGCTATAGTTATGAAAGGCAGTGTACGTACCAATGCCTATAGTGGTGTTAACAGAAAAATTTTTTTAATAAGCACATGACCTTGACCTTAATTTCCCATGTCGTGTATACCAAGCACTTAACCTACATCGTTTTCAAGTTATCAATTTATGGTTTTGTATGAAAAGAATAGCCGTTTACTATAACTTACTTAACCGTATATAGAAATGTAGCTAAACAGGTTTATACAGAAATTTCCAAAGAAATGTATGAAAATAAGGCAACAATCCCGTCGCGTCCCATCTCACAATCTAATATCCCAAAAGGTAAGTGTTGCTAGAATATATATGGGAACAGTTTATCAAAATATTTAATGGTTCGACAAAAAAAGTTTTTCTATTTTGTATGCTATGCGGTAGGGTATACAAATAGTTTTTGTAGGAGCACGGACAGGCGGACGAACCTACATGGCTAAATATACTCAGCTATCGGTTTTGAGTCCATTCATAAACTTTAGGGATATCTAACTAAATTATTTCTCTATGTTACAAATTATTTATCAAAACTAATATATGAGACTATACAAATGTATGAGGCGGATTCGGATATCAGTGCAAATTATTTAACACCTAATCTTTATAACCTTAAAACAAACATGCGTAAAAGGAGCCTTGCATAAAATTTGATTTTTTTTTTATTCTGAACTTTTTCTTACACAGTGAAAGATTTTGTCTTCGTGAAAATTTTCGACACCGAGATCTTAATTGATTCTAACATGATAGCGGAATTCAAAAACATGTAATTTTATTATTTGTATAGGTATTAGTTCCAACAAAATTGCGTACAATTTTTTTCGATGAAATCCATATAACGGATTTTTAGATCCAGGTCATATAAGAAAACCTATAATTTCTCGCAAACTATTTAATAAAAATAAATATCAATGCTACTATGTATTATCATTTGTCTGAATTCCACATAATTACTTTAAACCAAAATAGTTCTGAATGTTTTTTGTCAATTACGGAAAATTATTATAATTATTAACATGGACACAGATTCCTTCAGATTCCGTATTAAAAGTTCTTATAATCAAAGTTCAATATCTTCTTCTATATAATAATAATCAAATGTCGTTCGTTGGTAGTGGCATTAATTAAGAACCGCACCGATTTGGCTACTTCTTTCATTATGAGTCAGCTTAGGTTTTTTGGAAAGACAAATTAACCACGCCCACTTTAACACCCACTTATTTTGATTTATCTCAAATAGGAGGAAGGCTGGACCGAATTGGCTAATTAGTTTTTTAAATGTTCATAACCTAACATAGACTTTTACGGAAAGATATATTGCAAAAATACTTTTTTAAATATTCGTAGTACCTAATCCAATTTAAGTTCTTTTGGAAAAGAAATTAACCACGTCAATTTGTATGCCAAATATGTTTGATATATCTAAAATCAATTAACTTCTTCACCGATTTGGCTAATTTTTTAAACGTTTGTAGGAGTTCACAAGGAACGACTAGTGCTTCTATGTGCATAAACTATTAGTCAACGTTCGCTGTGCAACATCATTCCAAGATTTGCGAACTATGAATGGTGAATAGGTTAGCACGCATAAAGAATCTAGCCAAAGTTGAGGGTGTAAGAGGGTGGTATTACACCTTCTGATAGCCAGTGCTTTCGTCAAATGTTCAACAATTACGAACTTGTTTTCGATAATTATTTCAAACTGCTTCCTATCCAAACCGACTGATTACTCGAGCAAACACAAAGATGCCATGCGTGATTATATTTTGCAACAGATGCGTATTCCAGCATTACATTACATTTTAAACTAAGCGAGGAAATTCAGAACGAGCCTTTGATATTAGTTCATTGATGTCGGACAATTTATTATCTGACTTAGACATGACAGCTCCCAATCGTTCGATGCACGACGTAAATCAAGAGTTGCGATGCGAAAACAATATGATTGCGATGCTTTGAGAGAATCAGTTCGAACGAAAGTTCCACTGTTAAATCGACAACAAAAATATGCGTACTCTCATGAAAGCTGTGAACGAGGGAACTGGAGGGACTTTTGATCGAATTGACTTGTCAACGATATGCTCACAGAATGATATTGAACTTGCACTTGCCTCATCAGGAATTGCATTTACATTGTTGGATGACTGTCGAACTGCTCGTTCATTAACCAAGATGCCATTTCCAAAGTTGCGAAATTTCCAAGAACAGTGCCAAACTATTGCAGCAAAGCAAACAGATCGGTTGGGATGAGTGTACAATGGCATTAGACAAAACGATGCAAGACTTACGAAACAATCATAGATGGTTGGCAGACGATTTTTGGCAAACATTGCTGATAATTTCATCGTCAACGCCAGCCGATGAACTTAATGCATGTTTGAGGTCGTCCGTTTTGTGGAAACACTTCAAAAAGCTCTAACAGACCACGAAAATGCGTGTCGATCTGCAGAGCGACACAATCTAAGGACGTATTTTCAAAGCAATTGCTGGAATAACCAACGACAAAATCCCTGTTGGCAATTCCACCGGTAGTATTCATTGCGTGTTTGTGGCATTAGGGTAAAGCTTAAGCTATCATTCAAAAGCCTAATTGGAAATTTTCTTTAATATCTTTTAAATCTTTTACTTACTCAAGTGGCGCCACAGTCCGGAATGAACATGGGCCTCAACCAACAAGCCTCTCCAATTCGCTCTGTCCTTAGCTACATGCCTCCAGTTGCGCACTTAGGGCGAGGTCTTCATCTACTGCGTCCGACGTCTGCTTGGGAATGGAAGACTCTGCGAGCCGGAGTATTTGTGTCCATTCGATCTACATGTCCTAGCCATCTTAATCGTCCGTAGAGGAGCTGGGTTGATCAGGGTCTTATATAGGATCTCCTTAGTAGTTCGAGTGAGGTCTTTACTACTAAGTTGCCTTCTTAGTCCGAAGAAACAGCGGTATTTTGGACGAGATGTTGCTGTCAGAGATAATAGCGGAGCTGTGATAGACTAAGTCCCGTGCTACCTCAAAGTTATATCTGTCAATGGTGACGTTATGTCTAATTCTTCGATGTTGTGTGTCGTTTCGTGTTGACAGCATATACCTCGTCTTGCCGTCATTTACTGCTAAACTCATTTTTGCCGCATGTTTCTCTATACTAGCAAACGTGGCCATGACATTATTTTGATTCCGACCAATGATGTCAATATCGTCGGCGGATGCTAGTTGTAACGATTTTTGGAAAATTGTGCCTCTGGTGTTGGCTCGTGAGTTTTGCACAATCCCCTCAAGAATCGAATTGAAGAAGTCACATGATAGCGCATCGCGTCGCCTAAATCCCTTTTTTGTATCGAATGTGTCGGTGAGGTCGTTTCCGATCCTGATGGAGCAGCGAGAATTTTCCATCCTCATTCAACACAAACGGACGAGTTTGGGCGGTATACCAAAACTAGACATGGCTCTATAGTTCGTCTCTGTAAATGCTGTTGGTGTTGGTGTTTTCCATGATCTGCCGAAGTGTACAAATTTGATTGCTTGTGGACTTTCCTGGCGTAAAACCAACCTGATAAGGGCCGATCAGGTTGTTGGTAAGCGGTAGGTGATGCTGAGGAGACTTATGCCTCTGAAGTTGACGCAGTTGAGAGGGTCTCTTTTTTTGTGGATCAGGCAAACGATACTGAGGTTCCATTCTTCAGGCATACTTTCTTCCGACTTGATTTGGCTTATGAGTTGGTGGATGTTACTTAACAAGTCATCTCCTCCGGCTTTTGGCCGTCATTTCCGGCTGATTTATTAAGCTTAAAGTTAGATATTTCTATCCTCACTTCACTCAGGTCTGGTGGTTGGCAGTTTTCGCTGTTGTTGTCAATATTGAATGCCTTGTTCTGCCTGACAGCGGAATGTCAAGCAATCTGCAGAAGTGGTTCTTCCATATCCTCAGCATCGACTGTGTTTCAACTACAATATTTCCTTGTTTATCTCGACAGAATTCTGTTCGAGCCTTGTATCCTTGGCTTTGACGTTTTACACTTTGGTAAGACTTACGAACATCGTTCCTGGAGTGGCACCTCTCTATATCCTCGATCGCGCGCTTTTCTTGCTCTTTTTTCTTCTTTCTGAATAGCGGGTGTTCTTCCCTTCTTCTCTGCCTATAAGACTCAACGGCAGCTCTCGTCTTCACCCGTATCTGAGCCTTGTAGGCATCGTTCTAGGCTGCGAGCATCTGTCGGCATTCCTCATCAAACCAGGGGTTTCTTGTTGGTGGGCGCGAGAAACCTGGCACATCAGTTGGCATCTTTTCTATTATTTTTCGACAGTTGATGCTGGTGGTATGGTGTTAATCGAGAGGTTAATGGATACGAGGGAAGGTCTTCGCAGTCTCTTGCGATTTCAGTCATTCGACTTTAAATTTTTTCACAGTATTTATGGACTTTTGTGGCGTGGAGGATATCCGCATTCTTAACTTGGCTGCAACAAGGTAGTGATCGAGGTCGATGTTAGCTCCGCGGAATATTCGGACATTCAAAAGACTAGATGCGCGTCTCTTGTCTATCGCAATGCAATCGATTTTGTTCAAAACCGTGTGCTGGCTATAGTGGCATTTCGTTCCGTAGCGAAGTCGATTAGACTAAGTCCGTTACCAGACGTGTTGTCGTGTAGGCTATATTTTCCGACAATACTGCTAAATATGTCTTCTCTTCCAACCTTTGCGTTAAAATCTCCTTTTTTTATCTTTTATTGTACAAAAATTATTTATTGACAACTCTGTCGAGCAGTAAAACAGCCGATTGTAATATATTTTTCTATTTTTGTTAAAATAATGCATTTTTGTCAATCTCTTAACTGTTTTTAACAATGTGTTTATACCCTATTTCATAGGGGAAAATTAGTTTTGATACATAGCATAGTTTATAAAATAGAGAAATAATTTCGATAGATATACCTCAAAGTATATGGATCTACTCCGAATCGCTAGCTGAGTCGATTAAGCCATGATTGCCTGTCTGTCCGTCCTTCCGTCCGTTCGTCTGTGTGTTACCGATTTGTGGGGGTAAATTATGCGCTAGAGTTTCGAAATTTGGTGTTTATACTCTTTATCTGACCAAGAAAAGCAAGTGTAAACATTTTTTTAAATCCGCCAACTACCACGCCCACATTAAAGAAAAACGTCCCTTTGGAAAAATGGTAAGTAATTTGGAAAAAGTGTGTGAGCAAGATATTTATACAATCTCAATTTTTAACACAGTTTTTGCCAAGCCCAATTTTGGGGGCGTTTTCAAAAAAACCTTTTGCTATAAATTTTTAAAAAGTTTGAAAAAAAATTGTTATGCAAAATCATTGGTTATTGATAATATCAACATTTCGTCTATATATCATCTTAACCCAGGACTACTTTTTGGAGGCGTTTTCCTTCTTGGGGTGTTTAATATGAGGATGGAATGGGATAGGGTATTTAACGATTCGCACAGCGCATTGTAGCCTTCTCATATGTATGTTTTTCAATGAAATTATTAACAGCAACTTCAACCCCATCTTAATCGTAATATAAACCTAACTTTATTACACCAAGCAATGAACAATTAGGCAAATAAACCTTATATGGACGAAGCACACAAACTTTGTTTATATATTATTACTATAAATACACATATAATGAAAACACCGTATGTTGAAAAACTTGTGCTGTTAGTTCAATATCAGATGGTGTGTTCCAGAGGAATAAAACCGAAAAATAGTGTACCTGCCTTAATCTACTATAAGGTAAAAATGGAGACATAGGTTTACGTATATAATGAACACTTAATAGAGATACACTTCGTGTATGATATCTAGATTAATAAATAAAATATGATCACAGAAATGAGCTTAATTACAATAAGGACTACTAGCAAAGTACATGCATTTTCTTTTTCCAGAAAACATTTATGCGATATCTGATTTTGAACTTACTAAAATAAGTGAAGCAATTTCCGCATTCGTATTGATATGATGTAGTTCATTTTGCCAGTAGATACATTGTCTATTGTTTAACTTCAGCTTGCGCAGGTCATAGAATTAAAAAACAACTTGCATTTTGATGTTGATTTGAATTCCATTTGATCATGATGGAAACATATTCTTACCCCCCATCTGTTTGTATGTCAGAACGAATACGTTTACGTTGTACGTTTCTCAGCACCCTAAAATTCAAAAAAACGGTTGAAAGTCCATGTTAAATTTTCGAGAATTTATAAATTTATGAATTATTTTTATAGAAAACCGTCGTGCGAAGCATTCTATTACAAGTCTTTACCATCTTAAATTCAAAAATTAACTATTTTTGAAAAATCCGTGTATCCAGTCTTTTTAAGAATATCCATTTTACGCTATACACAAATTTTAATTAGAATCAACGCTTTCGTTCTTGAAAAATCAATCATTTTCAAATGTACCATTTTATGAATTTTTGGCAAAAAATAAATATGCAATTCCATTTCATATTTCAATTATTTGTTTAAGATTAGTTATTCATTTTTGTCAACATCGTTAAAGCCGTTATCCGCGTTTTTAAACGAGAGTGTTACTCTGTTATGTTGTTTTTCTTTTTACTTAGCCAATTTTCATATATAACCATATCGTACATTTTTGTTGCTCTTTTATTTTGGATAAGATAAAATACATTTTATGATTTTTGTTCTTAATCTTTATTTAAGTTTGAATGTATGCCAACTTTTCCCCTTCTTGCGCTTACTTATGAATTTCGGTTACCATAACAGCCTCGCAATAGTTATTTCCTATTTTTATGTTGATAACCTTATGTTTTTTTTTGTGAATCTTTTGGTTTACATAGTGCAATAAAGCAAAATTGATAATATTTTGCATTGAAAACCGAATATTTGGAGTTTGGTCTTATTTCGTTTGGCCATATTTCACGTCATCGTTTTTCTAATCCTAAGCAATAGCATTTTAGATATTTTATAATTTAAGTTGGTTTAGTATTAACTAGGTTCAATTACTGAATAGCATGTTTTTTAGTATTTTAAAAGCATTGTATTACCTGAACCTAAACCTAAAATTCCTCGAAAAAATTCCATAAACCATTTAAAGACCATTATTATGACGATTAAGACAGTGATATATAAATATGGTCTAGTTTCTATCCTTCTTAATTTTTCTAAATGAACCAAAATGCTATAAATATATATAATGGAAATATTATATGGAAATGCTTGTCGTCTTCGAATTCAGCTTGCTCAATTTGTCAAATATAAATCGGTTAATATTGCTTTGCTCATCGAGTTTCTCTAATATCACAGTCAATGATGATGATCTCGCGCCAGCCAATGCTGGATTTTTCTTTGCATTTAGGCCAGCAGCGTTCTTTAGACCCTATCCCATAGGGGTATATTAGTTTTGATACATAGTTTGCAATATAGAGGAATAATTTCGCTAGATATACCTCAAAGTATATGGATCGACTCAGAATCACTATCAAATTCCCGTTAAAAATTTGGAAAAAGTGTCTAAACATCATATATAGACAATCCTATTGTCTATATTTCATTTATACATACGTTTTCAGTAAAAAACGTTTTTCGTGGTAATATATATTATATATATATATGGTTATATAAACATTTCTTCCATATACAATTTAAACCCACGCCCACTTTTAAGAGGCCTTTTCATACACAACCCATTTGTATACACTACCTCATAGCATAGCCAGGTGAAAAACGTAGTTTTTGGAACCAAACAAGAAGTTGTGAGCTCCATACAAGAAGTTGTCAGCTCCATAAAGTCCACATTTTAGGGATATTCATTTTAAGGATGGGATGAGATAGGGTATTAAACGCTCCGCACAGTGGATTGTAACCTTCTCATATGTTTTTTTTTTATTTTCCTCAATAGTATTCGTCGTTTTAACTGGCTTTGACGGTCCTTGGTAATCAGTTTTATGATCTTTTGTGATTGGTCCCGGATATACCGGTTTCTGAAAAGTGTCGCGTATTTTTTGCAGTCCATTCGTGATTTCGCAACCTCGAGAATTCACTATGTGGTTTTTCGTGCGGGGGACTGCTTGGTTTTGCTGCACTCTCCAGAGAAATGTTTACCTGCACAGTAATTGCATGCACAGTGATTGCATCATTTGCACTGAGGGGTACCGTTCTCATTCTCTTACGCGTTCACTCGATTTTGACCTTCTCGTCCATATTCTCGGTTATATCAAAGGTGATCATAAAGAGTCAAACGCCTCGTTTGACTACGTTGTCTTGGGCTTCAAAAGTCTTCGTCGTGCGCAAGATAGGTGGAGTCCCCTAACGAAGACTCGCATCGGTTTTTCGTACTAATTTTTATAAGTAAACCATTAGATATTCTACATTGATTTTCCACACATTGTTACGAAGTACCCGTAGTCCTCTATTTATCTATCATGAAAATAAAAGGGAAATCCCAATTGACAATAACTTTCCGACAAAGTTCAATTTAATTCCTCGTTTATTTACCTACTTTGGTAAATTAGTTAATTTTGTGCTTATTTTAGCCAATTAACTTAAAATGTTGTTATTAATAAGATTTATTATTTAGTTCATTGTTTTAAGATAGTTCACGCTCCATTTGCATTATTTAATACCACTGTTTATGTTTATGGAGCAAATATGAAATAGAATGCTGATTCCCAATTCTGATGGGTGTTGGACGACTATTCTATTCTTAATTTTATTACATTTGACAATTTTTCACACACAAAATCATCGAGAGGAGAACAAGTGAACGACCAGTGAACCAGTGAGGAGAACCAAAGAACGACGTCATTAGTTGGTAATAACAAATAATGCAATACATATAGCCAATTATTCTAATGTTTTTAACATTGCCAAAACGAGCCTTATATATGTAAGTATGAGCAAAGACCTTCGCCTAAAAAATTGGTGATGAACGTACATATGTTATCTAAAACAGCGCCCGCTACTAAAAATAATATTTCTGAGGTCAAAATTCTTCCATAAATATTTTTTTATTTTCCAATACATAATACAGTTACACATAGTTCAACATAGTTTATTGTTTATAGTTTAATTATACTCATTTCCTTCCGACAAAGGTTTGCGATGTAGCTATGTTCTTAATAAATCTACCCCTGCTTCTTTTTCAGACGCAGCTTTGCCTCAAAACCGTTACTTAAGTATTGTCTCTTATGAAAATAAACATGCGACATTACTGTCTTATTTGTGTGCCCTTACCTGATAAGTAAACATGGAGGGGTATATCGTGTATCAGACGAATAAAATCTCCCCTATGCATTTAAAATGAGCCTAGCTTAAGAAACACAACGTTCCATTCACTGCGTCCAAAACTAACCGTCAATAATTGCATTAAGGTTTTATACAACGTCTTCAGAAATTTTCTTTAAATTATTTCCAATTTTCTTTCAAAAAAATTAACGAACATTTTAATCACCTAGTCGGCGACAATTATACTGTAAAAAGATAAATTCCATCCACCTATATCCTCACACAATTTTGTTTGTGCCAATTTCGGAATTTGAAAAAATAACATTGCACCACATTGTGTTAGAAATTATTTGATATATACCACAAACTTTATAAATATAAAATTAAAACCTAAAAAATGGCAAACGTCCCATATAGATCGCCTTATTACTCTGACCCTGTATGTATGCCACTTTCGAGTACCATTTGTTAAGATAAAATTCTTCAAATCAATTCAAAGCAAGGCGGTTTATATTTAGGTAATGTTGGCAATGCTGAAGTGCCAACATGTAGAAAAAAAAACGAAAAGTAAGACAAATGTAGATACAACATCTCCTTGGGATCCAGAGCTTTAACCTTTTCTAACAACTAGTCACGTGTGCGTATGAACTTCTTGAGCATAATAGCGGAAAATTCAGTATCATGCCGAACACGTAAAGCTGATTTGAGATATTATGCATTTCAATACAGTTTCAATACTATACGCAGGTCATCGCGATAAGATGTTTACAGTAAAAATATTACGATTTGTCGAAGCAATATATATTTCCGGCAACTGTATAACATGACAGTGATTTTATTTCTTTATTTAAACAATTATTAAAATTTGCGATTTTGTGCAAAAAAAATACAAATTACGTAAGTAATGTAGGCACTTATTTTTTTATCAGTTATAAATGCATTGGCTTTAATAATTAAATAAATAATACATCAAATAACCGACATTTAATCGTAACTCTTAACTTTAATCTTTATACAAGAAAATACACATACATAGTTATATCTACACATACCTGATTTTCAGAAAATATGAACATCTGCACTCTTATTATTTATCTACCCTCAATAGTCAAAAGTGAATTCCATCAATGCACACACGCGTTTCTGCAGGATATGTAGGTACCATATGAATTCTCAATGCAAAGTAGAAAGTGATGTGTAAGTCGTCCTGCTACAAAATAAAGTATTGCTTTCTGGCAGTCTTACCCTTACCTTGTCTAATCCCCTTTTTGAATCCCTATACTGCTGTATGTGATGAAAACAGAAGGTATGAACTGTGAACCCTCCTGTTCTTTAGTTCGATTGTGGAATTTCGATTTTTGTAGCCACGGTACGTGCCATAAGTTGTACACCTGGACATGTTAGACGCCACGAATGGTTTATCTGCCAGGTAAATTTCTGTAGGGGTTCATTTTATTATGTTAAAAAAAAATACGAAAATGCGTTCTGGTATGGTTCCATTTGTGTAGTTTTTGAGTATATTAGGTGAAGGGTGTCGATTTGGAAAAGGTGCAGCCTTGTATGTCTCCAACGACAATTAACATTAAATTACATTCTTCTTATTAGGTAACTTCTATTTTTACTTCGTTGTTTTACTTTACAGACTAAAAACAATGGATGACCGGATAATAAAATACTTGGTGTGTATCAGAAGGATTTACGTTAAGAACAAATAATGTTAAAACTATTAGTTGGAAAATGTCTTAAAATTGGAGAAGAGGGGAGTGAAATTTTTGCAAATCATTAGTAGACCCTAAATCAGGTAAGTGGTTTCTTCATATTTTTACGTTCCTTGCGGCATTACCTAAATAAATTAAAAAATATATATAGCTATACACAAATTAGTCATTTATATTCTCTTCTTTTCCAAAATACTAAATCAGTTATAATTTTTCAAGATTATCAGAATAGCTTAATTATATGTTGTAAACACACAAGTAAAAATCATTAAAACATAAAACATAGTCAGTCTCACATTTTTAGGTACATACATATTTAAGTCTGCATGAACATAGAGCCATTGCTCCCATATTAACTACCAAAAATAGGGATGTAAGTTGGTACAGCCAAATATTGTCCAACAGTTAAAATGTTTGAAACTCAGGAATGAACCGGTTTGAATTATCATAACATGTGTGTGATGCACACAATGAAATTCTGTTTCAGAAAACGTGGCCAATGTTCACAGTTTTCGCTTAGACTAACCATATATTAATGTTTTCTTATACATATATTATTTTCTCTGACACATGAATAAAATAACAAATAATATAAAATTAATAATAACTAATTTATGCGAAAAATTACATATCTTGGAAGCCAACAATTCGACCAGTTTTTTAGCAATTTAAAATTATAAGAAATAATTAAAAACTAAGATATACCGAACTCTTACTTCGAGTTAAGTAGAAAAATGCTGCAAAGGTAAACGAAAGTCAGAGACAGCTTTTTTTAAATAATTAATTCCAATTAAGAAATATTTCGCAAAGTGCTTTAATAACCAAACTAAAGAACACAGTTATTTAAAATTAAAAAGCTTGTTGGATTATGCATAAGATACCCGATTTGCTTGCCTGTTATCTAACATGACTTCGAGATTTCTTAATCAAATGAAAATGTTCCACATAAAAGAAATTTTGCAAATCGATAAAGTTTCATTTAACTGCAAACAAGAAACCTGGCTTGAGAAGTTATTATTAGGTAAGGCGAACTTTTAACGCTGAAGTAGAATGGCTAGATGCTTACATCGTTTATTAACACTGAAGGTTAACTCCTAAATATCATGGTATTGTTTGTTATGTAGGGCTTGATTCAAGATGGTTTAATTGAGCATAATGCTGATTACAATTCATTTACAAATCTACTTACGCAAATACAAATTCTGGGACTAGCTTTTTTTTCACGACCATTCGCATGTGCATCCCTTCATCATGTCGTAAAAATAATCTAGTTCCTGGGTCCTAGTAAAATCTGTTTACTTCAGTTTTATCTTAAAACTAACTTACATGCTAGACAAAAAAATCATAAAAAAACTAGCCTACTTATCAACTACTTAACTAACTTACTTGCCCTATGCGGGCACCCTAAACAAAACGCTAACAACTTAATTCTAATGCCTTTCGGCGTATTATCTAATAGGTAATTTAAAATAAGTACATATCTTTACTTTTTAACCAAGAAAAGTTTTGTTAATAAAAAAGACTTGGTATGTTTTTTTATAACATCCTAACTTACATCCTAAATAAAACTACTTATAAACTAATTAAAACGTCTTAGAAACTAATTATAGCTACCTAAAAATAACTTAGTGAACTAGAACAGCCACAGCAAGCTTTTATTTTTTTTTTGTGTTTTTTTTGTTTGCCACCCTGACTGTTTTACCTAACCTTAAACCTTAACCTTAAAATCTTAAACTATGTAAGTCGGCCATACGATTTGTAGGCCAACTATCTTTATCTATCTTAGCCACCACAACAGGTTCTCCTGTTGCAACCTACTCCGACGGTCCCAATCGGGCACACTCCTGGTGAACCGCAGGCGCTCTCCTCCGCCCTGAAGGACGACGTCTCGGTCGTAAAGCAGTCGCCTATCCACAGTTCGTCGGAAGATGTGGTAGATTAGCGGAACCCCCGATCTATGTATCAGCCCTCAACTATCCAAATATAGGAAATCTCTTGGCGGAATAAAGCCGCTTAAAAGCGCACTCTAAAAATATATATATTTATTTTGGCCCCGTTGCATAGGACCTGGTTGGAATAATATTTTGTTTAGTCAGATACTGGTGTTCTGTGAAGTCCAAGATAGCTCCTTAAACACTGCCTCTCAAACACCCGTATCTTTTCCATATGAGATGGCGCAACGTTGAACCACACCGGCCACCCATAGGCAATCATCGGCCTAATGTGGGCCATGTAGCAAATCACCTTCACATTGCTGTCCAGACGAATGCTATAAAACAATCGTCTTGTCAGGGCAAATGCTTCCCTAGCTCTCGCCAGAGCAGCATCTACATGTCTTCCGAAAAATAGATACTGATCTAACCAGATGCCAAGGTACTTTACTACACTTTTACTTGCCAATGGCTGTCCGTTTGATCCAACGACCATCAGCTTTCGCCAGTTCTTTCTCGTATCCCTAGAGGCCCTAGACAACAGTGTCCTAAACAGAACAGTTTCCTATTTCTGAAAGTCGATTTTTAACTTCCAGTCATCACAATATCTCTAAATCTTGTCGAAGTCCCGCTGCAAAAGAGTTCGAATGACTTCGATAGTAGGGGCTGTTCTGTACGCGATAAGATCGTCCGCATACGCAATTGCCTGAGTAGGACTACCTATCATATCACTGGTGTAAATGCTGAAGAGAATCGGCGAGTTTACCGCTCCCTGTTGCAGACCATTCTTAATGAAAAATTGTGTAGTAGAAGTTACATTGCCACTTTTGACAACAAACGTTCTACCCAAGTCAGCATGTCATGAAGCATATATAGCAGTGGCTTCAAAAGCCTTCTCCAAATCAACCAGACATGCACCCGTGCACTGTTCTTTGGCTTCGTTCCATTGCATATCAGAGACGAGTTTGGAGGCGGCATTAATATAAACTGGTTCTCCGGTATAATATAATTGTCCTCAGACCACTTGAACAGTTTCGATTGAGAATCTTTTCGAAAACCTTGCTGATACTCGGAGATAAACCCCGACTTAAGTCACCAACGATATTTCATGTGTAACTTTTATTAATTATTAATTTTATAAATAGTATATATTTAGATGCCTAGGAATAGACAGATTAATATATGAGCCCTTATATCATATTAAGAGTTTTTACCTGTCATTGACCATAAATCGTTAATTGCTCTCATTGCTTAATATATATGGGTATCTAACTTACTAAGTTATCTAACAGGTACATAATTCGACAAGGGGGAAATCGAATAATAGATATATGCCTTGTGCGTAGCTTTCTGCTAACAAATCTATATTACAATATGAATGTACATCTACTTTTGTTTAAAGCTTTTTCTTTTATATGAAGGATTAATATCTTGGCTCAGTTTACGTTAGATTGGTACCTAGGTAGAACTTACATTGGATTTGTAGGTAGAACATAGGCAATCAGATATAATAACTATGCTTTTTTAAATATTAAATATCGACTACCTACTAGGTTGGTGTATAGATACACCCATTTTAACGTGGCATGATTATATGCAAATGCATCATTATGTATATCTAAAACAACACCATTACACAAAGTATTTAGTTTACGAATTAAATCTAAGCTAGAGATACCTATGTCCAAATTCTAAGATATTGCTCGCATTTGTTTAACAAAAATATCTACATTCGTACATATATTTAATTGACAGGGGTTGACAAAAATCCAGAGGAATAAAAAAAAGAATGCAGTAAACGAAACGGCAGTCATATGTGTGTGGAAGGGAAAGAACAACGAGCTGAATACTTGACGAAGCCGCAAGTTAGAACCGCCGGCGAATTCTGCTTCTTGCTGCGAAGGAGAAATTCGCCAAAAGGCGAAGGCAGCTGTATATCTACGACGAACGTTTGTAGAACACATCATAAAGCTCAAACAATCCCACTTGAATAAACGCGTGTGTATATGATAGCAGCAGCATTACATTGTGTCTTATTTATTCCACTGCTGAATGTGTGGGCTGTATATAATGAGAACAAAATTATTTACTTACACAACTACCCCACTAACTCAACTAAAATACTACACACACAATGAAACAACGCTGCACCTACACATATTTCTGTGAAGAAAAGAGCGAACTTTGATGAACTCTTCTAACAAACTAAGAGGGTAGCGCGTTACTATACACATTCAGATTCAACCATCTAACCAACCACCAATACGTTTCATCTTTTTTTCGTTTCCTTTGTTTAACGTATTTTGTTTCATATTCTATAATACTTTCCCAAGTTGTTTCATGGAGAAGAAGAACAAGTAAGAGAAGCAATCGACACGCATAGATCACAAACGAACGAGAGGGAGATAGGATATTATCCCCACTCTACAGGAAAGTGGTCCGCAGGCCAATAAAGTTGGGTTTCATCTTATGATGTCATCAGAGGAGGACACAGAGTGCTTTGGGTTGTATGATAAGTTACTTATAAACACAACTAATTCAAAAAAAGGTCTCGTCGTAGCTGGTAACAGCTCTTTGAATATAAACAACAGTAACAGTAATAGTAGTAGCAGCAGTAACATTAGTAACAGTAGTAGTAATAACAGTAAGCGAAATCGACAACGCGTAGACGCAGGCGAGCCTAGAAATAGTTACTCGTCGATTCCGAATTTCAGTTCCCGTCCGTCGTCATTCATGAGCAGTGCGTCTGCTGGAGTCGGTGGTCTGTATGGGGCCCTTTTAAATCAAACACAATCGGCACATTTCGTTGGGGGTTTATTCGGTCCGAACGGTTTCGGTTCAGCAAAGATGTTGAATGAATTATTTGGACGACAAATGAAACAGGCACAAGATGCTACAAGTGGTTTGCCGACATCATTGGTGGACAATGCAATGTTAGCAGCCGCAATGGAATCGGCAACAAGTACGGACTTACTAAGTGCTAGTTTAAATGCAAGCTTAAATTCATCAAAATTGGTAAATAATAATTGTATCGTGAACAGTAATAACAGTGGCAACTCGAACGGTGCTGCGGGTGTTGTGAATAGTAACTCAAATAATGACTCTACGTCATCGAATTCGTCGCCAGATTTAACGACGGGAAATCGGAGAACGAGTTCTAGCGATCGTTCAGAGGGGGGTGGAGTAACACCCCCGCAACAACAACAGCAGCAGCAGACAGGTTGTACTCAGCAACAACAAAATGATTTGGCCCATCATATGTTGCGGAATATCCTGCAAGGCAAGAAGGATTTGATGGCGCTAGATCAGGAGCTGCGGTCAGTGATAAATCAACACAATAATAGTGCAAATTTAAACTCGAACGGAAGCGGCGGTACTGGTAGTGATAATGCTGTGTCCCAGGATAATAATAATTGCATAAGCAAAAATAAGAATAACAATTCATATGCGACAAATAATAATAATAGTAATGCTAGCAGTAATAGAAATATAGGCAATAACTGTGAAAGTCGTTCAACAAGTGACATCAGTACTAAAGTTAGTAATACCAACAGCGGAAGTGCGAACATGAATAGCAATATCCAAAGTCCTGGTGGCGTTCTTATGAACACCCTAGGAGTCTGTAGTGAACTGAAAATCAAGAGTGAACCTAGTGCCACAACAACACCAATAACTAACAGCAATATTAAAAAAAGTATATGCGTCGGAAATACGGCGTCTAATAATAATTTAACTAACAACTGTGAGAGCAGTGGTCATGGAAGCAGAAACAGTACAGACCGAAGAAAATCAACGGACGACCATACGGGTAACACCGATGTAATAATATGTTTGGGCGATGGACCTGAGGCAGAGGAATACTCTGAGTGTAATGACGATCTTGATTCCAGTGAAATTCATCAAGTACAAAAACTCCAACAGTCCGAATGTCAATCCACACCGGTAATAGGAAAAGTTATTACCAAAAAGGAAGCCGACGACATACTTGAAGATGAATTGATGGTGTTGAATTCTAGATCTGACATAGAATCTCTTGGTTCTCCAAGTCACTCCGAGGTTAATGACGTGATACTAGATAGTTCCAAAGAAGAACTTGAAGAAGAGCTAGAGAAACATTCTTCAGTAATAGCAAATAAATCGTCTGCGCTGCATAAGCCCGTTGTTGTGGATATGAAGCGAGCACGCGTCGAAAATATTGTTTCTTCAATGCGATCAAGTCCGTCCTCACACCACCATAATCAACCTCACCTTCAAGTGAACGGTTGCAAGAAACGAAAACTGTACCAACCGCAACAGCACGCAATGGAGCGATATGTAGCCGCTGCCGCAGGTTTGAACTTTGGCCTGAATATGCAGAGTCTTATGCTGGACGATGATGACGACGACGAGATAGAATCACCGCAAATTCAACAGAAGCGTGTTGAAAAGAACGCATTAAAGTCGCAATTAAGATCAATGCAAGAACAGCTGGCAGAAATGCAACAAAAGTATGTGCAATTGTGTTCGCGTATGGAACAGGAGTCTGAATGCCAAGAAATAGATGACACAGCAAGCGACAGTATGGAACCGGATGATAATCCGGGTGATATCTCCCCGTCCCTATCTCTTGCAGATTCTAATCAAATGAAATGCAATCAAAGGCCATTGTCCACATCGCCTCCATTATATCCGGTCAAATCAAATAAAAACGTGGAAGTCACTGCAACAGTTGGCAACAATCCTCATATGCTATCTCATATGATGAGCAAAATGATGTCCTCAAAACTGCATAATCCAATCGGTGGACATTCGCAAATTCAGCAGACATACAATTCGCCACATCCACTATTGCAACACATACCACAGGTCCCTGGAGATCATTCCAATCCGCACATGCCTCATACTGCTATCAGTAATGCAGCTGCAATGTACCTGGGTCAACAGTTTCTACTAGAACAAGAGGCTCGTTTAGCTAAAGAAGCAGCTGAAGAGAACGAAAGACAACAACAGCAACAGCAGCAACAGCAGCAGCACGAAAATCAAAGACGATTTGAGCAGGAACAACAAGAAGCACAACAAAGACAAAAGGAACATCAACAACAGCAGCAACAACAACAGAAGCAGCAACAGCAAATTCAACAACAACGGCAACAACAAGCGAATAACCTGCAAAATCAACAACAACAACAACAACAACAACAACAACAACACCAACAACACCAGCAGCAGCAACAACTGCAACATCATCAACAACAACAGCTAGAAGCAAGACATGTACACGTCAGCTCACAATCAACAATTCCACCTGTGTCTCAGTCGCAGCGAT
This sequence comes from Rhingia rostrata, assembly GCA_949824845.1. Taxonomy (NCBI): domain Eukaryota; kingdom Metazoa; phylum Arthropoda; class Insecta; order Diptera; family Syrphidae; genus Rhingia; species Rhingia rostrata. The sequence continues at coordinate 100,714,263 of OX463756.1, forward strand.
CTCAACTACAATCACATACAATTCAATCTGTCCACCCATCTATAAAGTCAGAGATTTCTGAAAAATTCAACATGCTGCGATCGCATTCGTCTTCAGTGGTGCGAATGTCTGGTTCCGATCTAGAAGGACTAGCGGACGTCCTTAAATCCGAAATCACAACATCATTATCGGCTTTGGTAGACACAATAGTCACTCGATTTGTTCACCAGCGTCGACTTTACAACAAACAGTCCCAATCTGTTGCAGCTGCTGCAGAACAATTAAACAAAGATCTCCTGATGGCTTCGCAGATTCTAGACCGCAAATCACCGCGAACGAAAGTTGCCGATCAATCATCATCAAATTCCATAACCATAAATACATCGGCTGGGATTCCAAGCAGCAGTCAATCAGGTAACAATCTACTTCTCAATTCATCTAACAATCAAACAATGTCCACAAACAGTAGTATTTGCAATAGTAGTTCGACTAAAAGTAGTAATTCTTCAAGTTCATTGCTTACAAATCACCTAACATGTACCAATGGAAATACTAGTAGTAATAATCTAATTGGTGGCCCACGAATAAACGGTAGCAACGTGGCATTCGCATCTCCGGGTATGCAGATGCATCATGCTGCCGTCATAAATGGACCGCAAAATCAATCAGATAATAGTAGTAGTAATAATTCACTTAATATACCTCCACCTCATGTAAGACCTTCGCCCTCAGCGGCCATCTTTCAGGCACCTAAAACACCTCAAAGCATGAACCCGGTGGCGGCAGCTGCTCTTTATAATTCCATGAGTGCTCTAAGCGGAGGCGGCAGTATACCGCATACGAATCAAATGAATCCCTTCTGCATGCCTGAACCCAGAGATCAAAATATGGAGCAAAATGAGGCACTGAGTTTGGTTGTTACGCCGAAAAAGAAACGTCATAAGGTAACTGATACGCGCATCACTCCTAGAACTGTAAGTCGAATATTGGCACAGGACGGTGTAGTCAGCCAACAACCATCAAATAGCTCCAGCTCAGCTTTAGAATCGAATATCGCACAAAACATCAGTACACCGCATAATAAATTCCTCAACCAAATGCCAGTAAACAGTACGAACAACATCAGTGCTGCTGCAGCAAGCACAACACCTTCACAGAGTCCGTCACCTCGTTCAAATCAGTATCACCCGCCACCGCAACCGCCACCAATGATGCCCGTATCCTTGCCAACAACGGTAGCAATACCTAATCCATCGCTACACGAGTCTCAAGTGTTTTCCCCATATAGTCCGTTTTTCAATCCTCATCATGGTCCCCATGGACCTCACGGAGGTTCGCATGCACCACCATCAGCGGCACAACTACATCATATGAAAATGTCATCAAGCCCACCTGGTCTTGGCGGGATCATCGATACCAGAGATTCGCCGCCATTACCGCACCCTCCAACAATGCTTCACCCTGCTCTCTTAGCAGCTGCTCATCATGGAAACTCGCCCGACTACAGTGCTCATTTACGAGCCGCAATGGATGCTCAAGACCGAAACTCCGACTGTAATTCCGCCGAAATGCAATTTGATGGAATTCAACCTACCATATCCTTTTTGAAACAACAAATGATGTAAGTTCTGATTTTTTTTTTTTAATTTTTATCTTTGTACAAGGTGATTAAATGTTTCTAGATTGTAACTGTGACGATTTTTTTTAACTGCAGTATTATTCAAATCCTTGCGGATATCGGTAGCCTCAGTTTAAATAAAAAGTGTCTTAATGACATACTAATACTCGTGAATATTTAAAGCAATTACATAGGGGCATACTATAAGCCATGCCATGGAACCATATCGTGTTTCCTTCCTCATTCCCATTTCTCGATAGTGATTTTTTTTTCCTGAATTAATACTAAACTGAAATTGTTTATTTTACTACCTACGTCACAAACGACAAGACTTAGAAAATACAAGTCTGAGCTCTCTTTCTAAATATCTCAAATTTCATTCGGAATTATCCTTACGTGTTTAAATCATTTCCTTTCATGACCTATCGTTCATTTCTTTTTGAATCAAAACGTGAAGCCCACAAAGTGCCTTTAAATAGCTTTTAAATCTTCGACGTACAGAAAAAACATACACTTATGTACGGCGGTACGGGTGTTTTGTTGAATGATAACCATTTTCAATAACCGCGTCTATATGCGTCAATAACTTTTTTGTTTGCTATGTACCTTGTTATACAAAAAAAAAAAAAAAAACAATTCAAAAATAAAACAAATTAAAAATATCACATTTTATATACCTTTACTATATATAGCAAATCTGATTCCTTAACTCCATTGCACTCGTCGACATTAACACCGATGCACCTGCGAAAAGCGAAGTTGATGTTTTTTTGGGTGCGTTATCCTAGTTCTGCAGTTTTAAAAATGTATTTTCCAGACATCAAGTTCAACAAAAACAACACAGCACAATTGGTTAAATGGTTCTCAAATTTCAGGTAAGTCGAATGATTTTCTTAAATAATATATTTTCCCATATATCTTCATAATTATATACTTTGTTATATAAGTATAAGTAAAAGATCTTGTAATTCCAAACAAATTAGATCAATTAAATGATAAATTAAACATTAACTTAATAAAACACTACCTATTTACCTAATCAAGAGACATTATAAAAAGGGAAAATAGCTTGTGCTAGCTTTCGTTTTATATATTTTTGTTCTATTTATTTCTATGCTAATAATATTTTGAGAATCTAGATCTAACAATGACTTGTATAAGTATATGTGAAGCAAATAAAATCGTTCTGATATAAAATGCGCAGATGTGCTTACGTGAACCCTAAGCAGTAATTGTAAGTAACCACCGGCAAACTATTCAGCTGCCTGTTGGTCTATACAAAGATACTCCAGCACATGTTCATAACTCACGTTCACCCTTAAGAAAATTGTCTTAAGATTATAAATAGCAGATGTTTCTTTGCGCTTTCCTTTTGTGAGCTAAACCCGAACGAAACCCAATGGCAAAACAAATAAAAAAATGCAAAATTAAAGAAAGGACGTTATTGCTTCATGATAAACCCATTGTGAGAAAAAATCACCTTCGTGAAGTGTACGTTCCCACAGAATGCGAACAAACAAAAGCCAGACATTTCCATTAAATTGCACATAGTTCTCGTGTTATTGTAAATACAGACAGAAAGGAAAGGAACAAATAGGGGTTCCTTGGTTTCGAAACTCTATAAGAATCATTCAAGAAGTTACCTTTTTGGCGCGATTCCTTACAAAACGTATTACTATACCCGTATTGTGACGTAGATACGCATTTGACTTCTTGAATTGGGTGGAAAGGATTTATGTAAATAAGATGATCGCTTAACAGCTATGAATCACGATTATAATAATAACACTGTTGTTACTATCCGTCCTTTATAATGCAGAAAAATACTGCATTTGTATATCTAATACATTTTTGATTCAATAAGCTCGTCGCCTTCTCATTTATTAAATTAAGTACATATAAACACTTAATATTCTGGTTCGACAAATTACGCGTTAATAATAATAATCATTTTAACAACAAATTCAACAATAATATCCACACTTTTCAAAAATCCTTTATCAATAAAAAATGGGGCATGGGGCATAATTTAATGTACAGAAAGTTACATAGAAGTCAATAGGTAGTGATAAAGTTGTGTATTAAACACCATTTTTATACTTTATCCCATAGGGGTATATTAGTTTCGATACATAGTTTGTTACATAGTGAAATAATTTAGCTAAACATAGCTTAAATTATATGGAACGACTCAGAATCGATAGCTGAGTCGATTTAGCCATCTCTGTCCGTCAGTCCGTTCGTACGTCACCAGTTTTTGGGCCTTAAATTTTCAGCTAGAATAATGAAATTGGGTACACGTTTGTTGTTGCTTCCAGCAGAACAAGTGTAAACATTTTCGAAATCCGCCCACTGCCACGCCCCTTTTTCAATAAAACGTAGTTTTATTTATCTAGACAATCCTTATGTCTATATTTTGTACTTTTTTTTGTAAAATTTTAAAAATTTCGAAAAAATGTTGATGCAAAATTTTTGGTTCTGTAAAAATTGGTTCTCATAAGCATTTCTTCCATATATCATTTTAGCCCACGCCCACTTTTTGGAGGCGTTTTCATACAACAACCATTTCTATACACTACCTCATATCATAACCAGGCGAAAAACGATGTTTTTTGTTGAACCATTAATGATATTGATAAATTTTCTGAGCAATATGTCCTGACAATGACATTTTCTATATTTCATCGACAAAAAGCCGTCATTTGGAGGATATTTGTTTTAAGGAGGGGATGGGATAGGGTATGAAACGATCAACACAGTGGATTGTAGACTTCTCATGTGTTTTTAAGTAAATTTCTAATATATAACCAATGTATAATACTTAGTAATTTAATAACAAGCGAACAACATGTAAAAGTGATGTTTTAGCATTATAAGTAAGTGTATGTATGTATATATATATAAATATATATATATGCAATACTATCAGTTGAAATTTATACTTACACCAGCGTTGCTCGGGCTTTAAGTATCTATCTGATAATTTCTGATAGTATATGTGTCCTGATTGATTTGAATATATTTATAATGCCTAATCTTATAAAGGATATTTTTAAAGCAACAGATCTCATAGTAGGTACAACCTATACATTATATTAATTCATACTTTTGCTACTCGACTATAGATGAAGTACGTTAATTACTATCCAAAAAAATCAGATCATATTTTCTCGAATAAAAAGTATTCTAAACGATATTCTGAAATGTACGCGATAACATATAAGGCAATGATAAATAAAATTCCTGTAATCGTATTTGCGTGGTACGACATACGCGATCCTATTTAGAATTGTATTATCTATCCAGATAGACAAAGGTATGTAAAGTTTATTTTGTATTGTATTTTTTTTCCAGCAATAGCAAATTAAGTTGGAAGAAATTCTTCTAGATAGAAAAACGAAATTGCGCAAATGTTATAACTAAAATGATTTGTTTATTACGGCTTGTTACGTAAGCAAAATCAAACGTTATCATTTTCATTTTTTTCACACTTGAGCATATATAAACGCTATCATTTTGCACCAAAACTCTGCACACATAACTGATAAAAATATTCTTGACATTATTATTATTTTTTTTTGGAACTGCAACTGCAAGAAGTTTTGCATAAAAAATAAGAAAAACGTGTTAGGAAAATAAAATTAAGTTCGTTAACTACATCCCGAAATTTAAATATTTTATTATAGCCGAACCATTGTTGTCACAAATTTACACAACCGATTGGCGTTAAAATTATTTAAATATGGTATTTTAAAAAAATTGATGAAAAAACTAAATGGAAGTGTCGAGTAACTTTTATAATAAGTGACATTAATGTCGGCTATATGTTAAAATTTAAATGTTCAGATATCTTAAACACGAACCTACTATTTTTTCGGGTTAAGTTATAAAAGAGGGGCGTGGTAAAAAAACATAAACATTTCATCCATATTTTGAACAATATATTGTGACAGAGTCAATTTCAATATTTTTTTGTCATTAAAAGTGTTTTGTTACGCCCACTTTTTTGGGTCGTTTAAAAAAAAACGTTTTTTTTGTAAAATTTCATATATTTCGAAAAATGTTGATGCAAAATCATTGCTTTTAATAATATAAACAGATCTTCCATATATCATTTTAACCCAGGCCCACTTTTTGGAGGCGTTTAGCATTACCAGACGAAAAAGTTTTTTTTTGTCGAACCATAAAATAGTTTGATAAACAATATGTCGTGACAATGACATTTTCTATATTTCATCGCCATAAAGCCGAAATTTTGAGGATATTTATTTTAGAGATGGGATGGGGTAGGGTATTAAACGATCCGCACAGCGGATTGTAGCCTTCTCATTTGTTTTAATATTAAAATCAATCTACAGATTTTATTTAAATTTAAGGCCAACGTATAGGTTTTCTTATTACCTATGTATAACTGTGAATACTATGTTGATTAATTCATCTTACAAATAAGTTAAACTCGTATGGAATTTTAAAAGGTATTCCCGCATCGTAATAATTCCAAACCGCGATAATTGTGTTCCGAAACGGAAAACAAATTTGCATGCAGATATGTGGGATCTTTGTTAAGACAACATGATTGTATAAAATAAATGTGACATCCCAATATACGCCTGCATTACCAACGGCTTTTTAATTTCTAATTTTGTTGCATTAACAAATAAGTTTTAACAACTTTGAGATTTTGTTGATTCATCATTCCCCAACATAAGACACGTTGTAGAAGTTGTCATTTAAAACACCATTATAATTATTCTTTAATAAATATTTTCACCTTATTGTGTTTGCTTAATTAACACTTACCCATGCACCTTCGTGTATAACATTAAGTACTAGAAATACATACGACTATCTACGCAAGCAGAAAATATTCATGGCGATGTCTATTTGACAAGCGCTTTGGTTCTTCATAAATTAAATGTATGTATAAATATCCTTAGGATACGGAAAAAAACTAATTTTGTGTGAAAGAATATTTGCAAAAGACGTATTCTATATAAGTGCTAATTAATGTCAATCAATGCAGCATATCGCGACCAAAGGAATCATTAAGGCGTGGGTAATTAAAATGCATATCATTAGAATTGAAAAAAAGCTTTTATCAATATTTTTGTTAGTAAGAGAGTAAATAATTACTAAAACAGATACTTCTTTGGATTTGTTTTGAGGTTATTAAGCGAATTAGATATTTTTCGAAGCTATCCACAAAGTTTACTCCTCCTTAATTGGGATAATATACTTATGACACATGCACTGAATTCACCCCTTAAAATAGGTACAAGGCATTTTAAGTGACTAAAATATTTTTTGCGATGAACATGGACACAGTTTTATAAAGGATTAAGGGAAGAAGAATATATATTGTATATCATGTATTCAGTATTCATAAAAATACAATATTTTGAATAATTGAAGGGAAAAATGAAAACACAGAAGTTTTAAACTAACTATGCCACATATATATATCTGTTGAAGTGCATATTCTTAGCTAGGTTTTTCATGTATCCGTTAGTATCTACATTTAAAGCATAAGTAGGTATTCATCGCAAAGTGACGTCTAATTAACAAATTAAATGCCAACAATGTGTGAAATGCTCAAGCCTCTAACATAATAACAAGTGTTTGCCTCTTAATAGCCACATTATAGGGCCGCGTCAAAAGATTAAAATTTCTGCATAAAAGAAGAAAGTCGAACTCTTCTTCTCTACAGAAGCAATTGCGAGTAATTTGTTTGCTCATATTCATAATTAACAAACGTTATCCTTTGTATAAAGAAAAAAAAAAAACATCAGTTATGTTTCCTCTGTCGTCGACACTCAGGAACAAAATAGCAGTCTCCGCTGAACAGTTGAGAAAATTTGAATATAAACTACACTTTAACATCTTCGTCGTCTTAACACCAGTATGAAGTGTCATCATTTTGAATGGATGATGGCTAGCTTGAGTACACTAGTGCAGCCCTTCTTCAAATTATGCTGGTTCCAGACTCTTTCCGGAATAATGTTCTCTTTTTAAGAGCTCTTTTCATTTTCTTTATCTGGTGTGCATCGTAATTTTGCTATGCTACAATATTAATGCAAACAATAATTGTTGTTGTTCGCTTGGTGTTTTTTTTTAAATCAGAAATAAACAACATGAGAAATGTTTTCTTAAGCGCTCCAATTAAACTTAAAGTGAGCTCAATTTAGTATAAATATGTTGATGTTCAGAAGGATAGATAACTTTTATAAAAATGTAAATGTATGTTTTTATTCTGTTTTGGTAAATTTTATTTCAAGAATAACTATTAAGAATTTAAAAAAGGATTGCAGTTCTTTTGCGTTTTATAATTGATTGCTTTATTTCCTGAATACTGTTATTTGAAAGACCTGCATTGAAGCCACATCGGCGATGACTGGTGAAAAGGTTTTAGTGGTAGAGTAAATTTAAGTTACGCATTACGAATTGCTACTATTACGCAATTATTTTACTTCCGCTAACTAACTCCGTATGAATCCACTTTAGAGTTTTGAATAGAGTAAGTAATTGATAACGACTTGACCAAAATGAATGGATAGATATTCTTTTTGAAAAATTATACAGTCATGTTATGTTTATTAAAATTTTAATGCCGCTATACCACTTTATAAATGTATTTTTATAGTTTACATCTAATTTAAACAGCGCAAAACATAATCACTTCTTATTTTAAATTGCAATTTTTTTTAGAAGGTGAATCAAAATATAGTGCCTCATTGTGCTTTACGCGAAGTGATACATTACTAATTACTATATTATGTTATATGTTGTGATATATATTTTGCCAGTAGACAAATATCCACTATTTTAAGCTATAAGCTAAGTGTTTTTATAGTGTTTTTATAATGTATAAAAACATAGTGGTATATAAGTTTCGACATTAAGTTTGTAACATAGCTATTCATTTTAAAAATGGAATGGGATAGGGTATTAAACGATCCGCACAGCGGAGTGTTGCCTTCTCATATGTTCTTACAAGAGATTGGATAAAAATATAATATAAAATTGGTACAACACCTCAAGCTTAGGGTATCGCATCCCATACTTTAAATGAATATCCCTTAAATGTGGGTTTTATGACAAGTAAATATTGAAATTGAAGTTGTAGCAATATATTGTTAAGTAAGGTTATCAAAAACTTGTATGGTTCGACCAAAAACAACGTTTTTCTCCTGCATATGGTATGGCGTAGGGTATGCAAATGGTTTTTGTATGAAAACGTCTCCAAAAAGTGGGCGTGGGTAAAAATGATATATCGAAGAAATGTTAACATTATAAAAAATAATTATTTTGCATCAATTTTTTTTCGAAATTTTTAAAATCTTACCGAAAAACGTTTTTTTAATGAAAACGCCCCCAAAAGGTGGGCGTGGCAACAAACTTTGTATAAAAGAAATATAGACATTAAGATTCTCTAGATATCTTGTTCAGACATTTTTTCAAAACCTAAATGGTTTTACTAAAAAGGGGGCGTGGCAGTAGGCCGATTTCAAAAAATTGTTCACTTGTTCGAGCAGCACGTAGGGTCGCATGTAACAAATTTCATTATCATAGGCCCAGACCTACAGACGGACTGACGGACGGACGGAAAGACCGACAATAATGACTTAATCGACTCAGCTAGCAATTTTGAATCGATCCATATACTTTGAGGTGTACGTAGGAAAACTATTTCACTATGTTACAAACTATGTATCAAAACTAAACAACTATAAACAAAGATTCCATTTCCTTTGTTCGGTGTGCTTAGCCCAAAAAAATATTTCTCTCATCCTTAAAAGTCGCAATTTATGTTTATAATAATTTATAATATGTTGTGAATTACATAAGAATATAAAAACAGTCACAAAAAAACTTCGCCTTCATCGCCAACCGTTGCAGAGTACTCTTTAAAATTACTCGATGCATTATACGCGTATAGGAAAGATATTCCATAGAGAGAACAGATTTGTATGGAAGCTGCGTTGTAATCATAAAAAAATGTATTCACTTTTTATTGTATAGCTTGCTACAAGTTTGCCTAAATCTGTGCACAATATGCTTGTCGTATTGCACAATTAATATGTTGTATTGCTCTGAATTAGTCATATCAAGGATTATGTATACCAGCGACATATTCGATATGCGCACATTTTTACTTGCATACAGTAATTATTAGATAGATGATGAAGAAATCCGAGAATATGTGATGCCGTGAAATCTTATGGGATATGGGATTCGTGCTGTGTTGTTAAATGTGCGATTATGCAAAAAAAATGCCTAAGCTTTTTAAATGTACAATATTCCTTGGCGCTTAAGTCATTCTTCATAGACTTCATTATTTTATTATATACATTATATTTTATGTACATATTATGTTTTATACTACGTAGGGAAAATTCGTTGTATGGAAACAGCAAGATTTTTTTCAGAACTACCTAGAAATTCTTGCTAAAAATAAGAAAAAAGTATTAGAAAATTAAAATCCGCAGACCGAATCATTTTTTTATTTTGCTTAATTTTTTTTTAATTTATTTATAAATTTATTTTTGACATTTACATTGACACCACAGTACTTCGCATATGAATTCAACGAACTACAGACACGTAACAGCACTGGCGACTGAGGCCATCGGCTGGGACAGATCAAGATAATATAACAGAGAGAGACAGATAGACACATGCAGGAAAGACATATAACATAAGCCTACGTGGCACAGAGGAGGAGACATAGATTTATATTGTCTCTTGGGCTTGAACCCGCAGCTTTTGGCTTAGCAGTCAACTACGCATTCCTCTGAGCCATGGCCAACTGCCATAATTCGGCACAACATATACTAAAATTGGAACGAACATTTTATTTTTGTTTTATATAGACCTTCAAAGAACGTCTACTAACAATGGGCGTGGAAATAGACAGGTTTTAAAAACTGAATTTAGTAAATATCTTGAGCCCTTGCCTTTTCAGTTAATTAGTCTACCATAAATTTATGATCCAAAACCTATTACTTACTATGGGCAAAATATATGCACCTATTAGGTAGGGTATGGAAAAAAAGGAAAAAAGTTAGTATGTATGAATCAGAAAATAAATTAATAAATTCTCAGTAATAACAATTAATAATTACCGAATTCTCGGTACAAAAAGTTGTTGCCACCTAACCACAAAAAATGTACTTTCCCAGTAAAATGTTCTAAGTAGAGAACTATTTAAATATATTACTCTATGTAAAAGAAAGTGGTTAAATCTCTAGAATTTTTAAGATGAATCCGATCTGCTGAGGTGAGATACGCTTTTCTTGACCATTTTTATTACTTAATCAACTAGCGATCAGTAAAGTGCTGTGCTAAGTGTGATTATTTGTTACCACATGAACTGCGATAAAATGTCGTGGCAACATTTTTTCACCGGTCTTCTTCTCACGATGATATGAAAATTTCTCAGAGTAGTATCAATATTGGTCATGAAAATTTATTTACTTACTTAAGTGGCGCTAGAATCCGGAATGAACCTGGGCCTCAACCACCGTGCCTCTCTAATTAGCCCGGTCCTTAGCTAACTGCCTCCAGTTGCGCACTCCAAGTTGGTTGAGGTCGGTTTATACTTGTGCGGCCCACTTAAGGCAAGGTCTTCCTCTACTGTGTCCGACGTCTGGCTGGGAATCGAAGACTCTGCGAGTCGGAGAATTTGTGTCCATTCGTTCTACATGTGCTAGCCATCTTAAACGTTCTATGCGGAGTTTTTTGACCAGGGGCATGTCGCTGTACAGCTCGTATAGTTCTTGGTTGAATCTTTGTCTCCATAGCCCGTAAACGCAAACGGGATTGAAAAATTTTCCTCTCAAATCGACCAAGGATTTCTTCATCCGCTTTTGATGGTCCATGCTTCAGCGCCGTAGAGCAGGACTGGGTCTTATATAGGATCTCCTTAGTGGTTCGAATAAGGGCTTTACTACTGAATTGCCTTCTTAGCCCGAAGGCTAAGCCGGAGCCGAGATAGATAAAATCCCGCGCTACCTCAAATTTATGTCTGTCAATGGTCACTTTCTGTCCAATTCGTCGATGTTGTGTGTCCTTTCGTGTTGACAGCATATAATTCGTCTTGCCTTCATTTACTTCTTAACCCATTTTTGCCGCTTCCTTCTCTATACTCCTACCAATGATGTCAATATCGGCGTTTGCTAGTAGTTGTACAGATATTTAGAAAATTGTGCCTCTGGTGTTGGCTCGTGAGTTTTGCACAATCCTCTCAAGAATCAGATTGAAGAAGTCACATGACAGCGCATCGCTTTGGAAAATTGTGCCTCTAATGTTGGCTCGTGAGTTTTGCACAATCGTCTCAAGAATCAGATTGAAGAAGTCACATGACAGCGCATCGCCTTGCCTGAATCTTTTTTTGGTATCGAATGTGTCGGTGAGGTTGTTTCCGACCCTGATGGAGCAGCGAGAATCTCCATCGTCATCCTACACAAACGGACGATTTTGGGCGTAATACCAAAGCTAGACATGGCTCTGTATAGTTTGTCTCTATAAATGCTATCGTATGAGGCTTTGAAATCGATGAACAGGTGGTGGGTATCGATTTGGACTTCTTGGGTTTTTTCCAGGATCTGCCGAAGTGTGAAGGTTTGATCGGTTGTGGACTTTCCTGGCTTAATTCCAAACTGATAAGGGTCGATCATTTTGTTGGTAAACGGTTTCAGGCGTTCACATATTATGGCAGATAGGACTTGTAGGCGATGTTGAGGAGACGTATGCCTCTTTAGTAGGCGCAGTTTAGAGGGTCTCCTTTTTTGTGGATCGGACAAACGATTCTGAGGTTCCATTCCTCAGACATACTTTCTTCCGACCAGATTTGGCTTATGAGTTGATGTATGAAAATTTACCAGCATATTAAATATTCCAAAAAGTTTAAATATGTTACATTTGTAACAGGTGTAAGTCTACAATGCGTTCATATAGCAATCGAATCAAACTGTTCCAATAGTTAAAATGGTTTTTATTACAGTACAGATTAGTGAACGTGAGATTGTTTTATTACACAAACTGCTATCTGGATAAATAAACACACTTTTTTTTAGCCCCTAGAGGTTTTAACACTAAAAGAAAAACCTTCGTTGAAAACAAATGGTTGACCAAAGCGTAAGAGATAATTTACCACACAGATTTTATATCAGGAATATTGTTCGGTTTTCTTCATTTGCTTACTACTTAATTTTTGTTGCATAAGAAATTCAAAATGTTGTTCTGGAATTTCAAAATTTTTATTATTCTTATCGTTTATATTATGTATTTATTAATAACGGAAAATCAAATTAAAATTAACGACTTTAATATAAATTATAGAGAATTCTACTACATCCAAATGGAGAAATACGCACGACAAGCAGTTACTGAAGGTGTCAAAAATGGAGAAGATCTTCATGTGGGAGGAGATAGTGAGCTGTATCGTGTTCTGAACCTGCATTACAATCGCAATAATCACATAGAGGTACTATAATTGTTTACTTGTTATAAATATAACATGTATGTATATAACGTCAAGTATACTCGGCCTAGTAATCCTTCTTTTTAAACGGACGTCATGTTGTGAACGCATTGTTGTTTAAACAAAATCTAAATTTTATTAATGCTTTCGACTAATTTTTAACTTAATTTAATTCTAGGTTCCATCAAATTTTCGATTTGTGGTTGAACAGACTTTGCGTGAATTTTTCAGAGCTATTCAAGGTGGGAAGGATACAGAACAGTCATGGAAAAAATCAATATACAAAATTATATCTAGAATGGATGATCCTGTACCAGAATATTTCAAATCACCAAATTTTTTGGAGCAGTTGGAATAAATTAAGATTATTTTGAGATTATTTTATATAAAATTTAAAATTGAATAAGTTGTTAATATTTGCAACATCACCTACAAAACTCACATGTATTCAAACAAATCTGTAGAAATAAAACAAAAACAAAACTTTTCAGACTGAAAAGTAATTAAAAAATTAACAACGTTTGTGGTTCCTAAAAATGTAGTGTGCTTACGTCCAAAAATATGTAAAAAGAAATTAAAAAAAAGTATATATAAATAAAAATAGTAAAAACGATAACAAATTCTGTTTGGTAAGCTACTGTAATTTAATTGACGATATACTCGCGTTTAGGCCTTCATTTCAAAAGAAAATTGTAAATTACCTTTTAAAAATAAGATGGCAAGTTTAGAAAAAATATAATACAAACAAAATATTAAATATTTGAGAAAAAAGTATTGATAAATTCAAAATTAATAAACAAAACGGACTTATTCAAAATGAATTGGAAATACAAAATATAATAAATTTTTATTTCTGTTTAGGTATAGTACGAAGCACGCACCAATTCACTTATGGTAACTTAATTTAGAAACTTAACTTAGTTTATACTTACGAACCACTCTCTAATTATTAAACATAATTTTTGATTTACAAAAATGAACAGGAGCGCAACAAAAAATTCTACTGGAAAATCATTTTTATCTTATGACCTAAAAAAGGATAAGATAAAGGTTAAATTTAATTTATAAATTTTTTCCGTAGTTTTGGTTATTCCAACTCCTAGAAAAAAAATCTATGAATAATACAACAAAAATATGTTTGTCTCTTAAAAAAAATGATGATCTAATACGTTGCAACTAAACTAACATTTCGGTGTAAACTGTATTGCAGAATCTTTTAAAAGGGCGATAATATAACATGTAGAATAATCTGTATGTCTTAATATTTATATATACTATTGCTGGAATTCTAATCAACACGATTTAAAAGGGATAGAGTACTCAAAATACATTATTAAAAATTGACTATTTATTCCGATGAAACAACAAATTATTGATTAATAACATCTTTTATTACAAATTTATATATGGCTCCAATTTTATTCGTATTGTTATTTTTATAATAAGACAAAATAATTGCTAAAATGTTTTTTTAGAATCAGTTAAATGTGTCTTTTAAGGACCTGGGAAATAAATAATACAACGTTTAGTCAATCTATCTTGTAAAAGAATCGCAATACTTTGCGAAACTTCTGTAGAAGTAGTGGTTTTAAACGCATTGCTAAACCATGTAAATTATTAAATTACTAATTCAGGCATTGGAAACATATTAAATGCACGACGTTAATTTGAATATTCAAACAACTATATCCTTATTTAATTAAGCTGAATTTGTTATTTGAAATTAAATTACAAATGTAATAACCAAAAAAAATATCATTTTCAATTATGAATCAAATTGAAATGGATTATTCGTTATCACCAAAGGTCGAATTTACTGTTTAGGGTTTTTAATATAATTTTATTATTTATTTTCACCTCACTTAACTAGTCTATTTATATATCTAATTGAATTATGTTATGTATAATTTTTTTTTATTGTTCCACATTTGTACACAATTTTTTGAATATAAATTTATTATTTATTTTGTTTTAATATTAGTTTTTCTACTACTTTGTACATATAGCATTAATTACCATTTATAATTTAAAATAACTGTTTTAATTTAAAGAACATTTTTAACAAGAAAATAGAGTTTTATTTAATCAATTGATTTTGTTTTCGTTTAACGGGAAGGTTACAATTTTCAATAATTTTGAACGTACCTAAACTGTTTTTGAGTTCCCTTTCCGTTTTAAGATTTGGATAGGGATGGTTTTTCATTTTCTAAATTGACACAGCATGGAGATTCAGTTGCAAGTTTAGTTACATTTAACTTAAACATTTAAAACGAAACTACTAGATCTTTATTCCGTTTTCTGCAGAACTACTTTAATGTTACGCATTGGTCTGTAAAAGACCTTATCTTTATAGAAATGTTATTATAAAACTTGAACACTAAAGTTTTTTTTGAAGCCGCTTCAACAGACAGCTGATTATTATATTTTCTTTCACTTGTAAGACATTAAAAACAAATGAGAAAAATATGACAAAAAGTGGGCGTGTGTAGATGAAATATATACATTAGGATTGCCTAGATATGTTGCTCAGACACTTTTTCAAAATCTCTAACGGTTTGGAAAGATATTAAGTTTTTATAAAAAAGGGCCTAAGCGTGGGCGGATTTCAAAAATGCTTACACTTGTTCTGCTGGGAGCAACAGATATCACCATTCTAGCTATAAGTTAAGGCCCAAAACTTGGTGATCTACGGACGGACAGGCATAGCTAAATCAACTCAGCTATCGATTCTGAGTATATCAATATACTTTAAGCTATATCTAGCAAAATTATTTCTCTATGTTACAAACTATTTATCAAAACTAATATACCCCTATGGGATATGGTATAAAGACGCCATCAAAAATGTTTTCTGTAAGCAACTGAATTTACAATGAACAGTGTTGCGATGTGTCTCCAGTAAATGTGTCGATGAAGCCCCCTAGTCAAATCTATCTGAGTTCTATTTTTGTTTTTACATTTAGAATGCTCTTTTTCCGAAGTACGTTTCCCAACAAGGAATACTTTTTGTCGGATAAGAGAAAAGGAATATGAAATGTGCGATTTTTTTTAACGGTCACAATTTTTTGCCGCATGAACCACTTCGCGGATTTTCCGTAGCGCCATACATGTAATGTTTTCTTTATCAGCTTATGGAGTCTGAATTTATATATTTATATGAAATTAAATGTTATTAATAAATCATGTTTTTGTACCCTTTTACATAAGTCTATAATAGTTTGGACATTAAGTTTGTATCATAGAGAAATAAATTCGCTAGATATACCTTAAAGCATCTGGATCTTTCCAGAATCGCTAGCTGCGTCGGTTTAGCCATTTATGTCCGTCTGTCCGTCTGTGTGTCACCGAATTTTTTGGGCTTTAAATTTAGAGCTAGAATGTTGTCGGTATACACACTCTCTGTCCGACAAAGCAGAACAAGTGTACAAATCTTGGAAGTCCACCAAGAGCCCACTTTAAAAAAAAACATTACTTTTTCAGCCAACTTAGTTAATTGTAATGGTATTATTAACATGGTAACACATTGATTACATACGCTGTGCGGATCATAGCCTTCTCATATTTTTATTATAAATTTTAACCCATCTAAGTATAACTAAACATAAAGTTATCGTATAGCTGTGGATTTTAACAGCTCCTTTTAATGTGGCTGGTGAAGTCGGTAACAATACATCAAACAACATCGTTGTTTAAACTTGTATAATTTTCTGACTAACTATGCGTATCTATCTATTTGGATATCGTAAGCGATACACTGAATCCTTTGGTAGTATAATATTTCTTTGCAATTTTATATGATATCATAGTCTTGTCAGAAGTGAATAGTTGGAGCAAAAAGCTCGTTAGTATCCAGGGCCTAGCTTTCCACAACCACCTATGTATGCGTGGGTGCTTCTTGCACGATGGCGCTAGCTCCTGGTTTATGCCAAATCCGAACGGCTAAGTTGAGATAAGCTATTCTTGTCAATTAATACTACTCGGATGATTTGTCAGATCATCACGAGTAGAGGGCAAGTGAAAAATCATTTACGTCTCGGAATCGAACCCAGACCTTCTGCCCAGCAGTTCATTGCACTAACCATCGCGCCACTGAGCCCGGTTATTGTAAAATATGGGTGATGTAATACAATAAAATGTGTATATATAATGATTTAATAATTATCTCTATCTCCAATATAAGAAAATAAACAACTTTTAAGGCAGTAATTCAACATTCGTTTTATGTAGTTGCATAAAACATTTGATGAGCTTTGTTTTTATTTTAACATTTTGTGGCAAGCTTACATAAACGTTTAAAAAGGCTGGCATGTGACTACATGTGTTAAAGGCAAATGGTCCGTTTTGAATATTAAAAAAAATTGATAAGCCTTTTTTTTGCAATATTAAGCCGAGACTGATTTATTCTCTTCCAGACCTCTGAACATTGACCTCCAGAATATTTTTTTTATATATACAAAGCTGTTTGGCATTGCAATATTAACAATTATTTCGATTGAATTTCATTTTGTCGACACTTTTATTTTATATATATTATATATAACTGTATAATATTTTGCAAAATAATTTGTATTTAAAAATTTATTTTAAAAAGTATTGCAAGCGTTTGTATCTACATTTGGTACTCTTTTACCAAATGATACAAAAACGGAGATTCCAATCATTTTATTTAAGTTTTTATTTTCGTTTTATAAAGTTGTGTCATTGAAGTTTTATCGTTTCAAAGATATATGTTTTTCAGTTCAATTGGAATAAAATTATAATCATAATATTATATATAATAATATTATGCATTGAGCTAGAGGTAAATGCGTTGGAGTATTAAGTGCGGGTCTTTGGTTCAAATCCCTAAATTAAGCTAACTTTTATTCACTTCCCCACTTTACGGGCCTTTAATAACTGATTTTTTTCTAAGCATAAATTAAAAATGTTTCAGTATATTATTTAATTGATTTACTAATGCCCTTTTTGATTGAACGTTGTATATTTTAATAGAGAATTAAAATAAATAGCTAATTTTAGGCTATGCAAATAATAAGGTTCTCAATGTTATTATGTATTAGTCACGAATAAAAAATTTAAACGGAGAAATAATTTCAACAAATAAGGATTTATAAGTTTTATTTAAAAAAAATATGAACATCAAACATTAACTACATATGTAATTTAATCTTTATAAAGTACTTATTTTCCTATAAGCATTTTTTTAGCTCAATACTATTATATATATATGTATATATATATAGATGTATATATAATAGAAATATTTGCGATATATTTCATAACTCGAATATTTATTATAAAATTCGTAACGCATATTATTTTTTTTTTGTTGAAAATTACATATTGTTTGTACTAATTTAGTTATTCATTTCCTTTTATAATTTTATTAAGAAAAGCATAATGATGTATAATGCCTTCTAAATTAAATCAACAATTGTAACTGATTTTGTGATAAATTTAATGAAAAAAAACATTATTTTTGGGAAAAGAACAATATAAACGTTATTTGGGTAAATTCCATAAACGACTATTCGAAATTGTCAAATTAGATTATAATGTTAGAAAATTTGAAACAATCAATCTTTGAAACAATCTTTTGGATAATATATAGGCGAAATTTATATGAATGCTGATCTTTGTCAGATACACATAGTTAAGAAGTTTTTTGTTTAAAATCTTGAGTACTGTATCTTACAATGTAAATTTAATATTTAATATTTACTATTATAATTTAATTTTTTTTTATTTGCAAAATGTAATTATTGGCTTAAATGAATATAAATTAATATATATAAGCTAAGCTAGTACAAACAACTTTTTATTATAAGTACCTATGCTTACAATTACACACATTGTAGTCCTGTGCTTACAACAAGACGAACTAACAAACATATTTTTATTTGAATGTATTTCTATTATGTAATATACTACAATATAAATAAGTATAAACAGAAAATTCAAAACAATATACAAAGTGTCTTTTTATTTGGTCTTTACATATACAACATCTACAACCACACCATCGTTTGATCTTTTGTTCACAAACTACACTGACCTACAAACAAATAATGCCATTGTGTATCGAAGTATCGAAGTCTCGGCTTAGTTATTTCCAATCGGGTTATATGGTAACACATATGATTAATATTTTTTTATTATTTTTAAAACCAACACATTTTTATTGTGCGTCTCAGGTAAAAAGTTGTTTGTTTTTATAGTAATTTAGCAAACTTGGCGTTTATTGGAAAGAAATTTCACAATAAAACTATTTAATTTTGTTTGTTTTTTTAAAGCAAAGTCTCTTAAGAAATGAAATGTAACAAAAAAGTTCATAGCAATTTTTTTTATTATTCGGAAATTATTAACTAAAGGCGTCAGTTGTTCTTCAAAACTCTTAAATTATACGGCTATAGCCCAAATAGACTTAACTCAATATAAGATACTTCCCATTTTATATTGCAATAAGAATCGACATAGGTTTATTTTGTGTGTGTATTTTTTTTGTTGCAAAACCAATAGCAATACAGTTTACACAAACAAAATCTTTTCAAAAATAACTGTCATAATCTACTGTATACGTTTCAGATACACTTTAAGATCTTTAAAATGTCAATCCTTAGTGTTTATGTTATATAGTTATTATTTTGGATTCTCATGCAAAATCAAACAATAAACGTGTAAGCAAATCAAAAACATAAAAAAGTCCCAACAGAGAAAACAGCAAATGTATTCTTATTAATAAAATACAAGAAACATCGTGAAAACAAATTCAAAGCGACCAAGTAAATAATAAATTATCATTGAACAACAAATTTGTATCTATTTGTCCTCTCCATGAGTGAGTTTGTAACATTAATACATGCACTTCAAAAAAGGAGCCATACATATTTATATATTGTAAAAATGTACAGGAAATAAACAGTAAAAGTAAAAGTTTTCCATTTAATAGGAAATAAGCTCTAATTTTTCAGAATGCGTAGCCTAGATATAAAACACTTCAACTCACCTACGAATACATACCTACAAAAAGACATATATAGCAGATCACTTAGAAATTAATTTAAAATGTATATTATAATCGTATAATTTATTGTAATATAGCAATATCTACTGGCCGTTATTGTTTCAGACTACAATTTGGCCGGATTTATCTGTATGTATATAAATATGAAATTTTATATATAAATGAATAGGTTTAGACTTATGTATGTGGTGTCATATATATATATATATATAAATATATAATATATATATATATATATATATATATATAGCTGTTTAGGTATACTTTACACCACAGTATATATATATTTCTATAATACAATCTATTCAGTAACTTGAATGCGATCCCAAATATTTCTTAAAAGAGTTACCATATTACATATGGATATACATCAGTATTGTTTGGCTATATAAATTTCGAATAAAAAATAATATACAAATTCAAATAATTCTATAATGTAGGTACAACAAAAATTATTTATTTCAACATTAGTGGTTACATATAAACATTTATTTTTTATTTTATCGCCATCCTATTTTCATTAAGATCTGATCACACTAAAAATAATTCATAGAATATTGTTAACCGCATAAAGCTACCAAAACTAGCTTTTTAAGTTTAGTAAAAATGAAAACGCAGTTTCAAAATCATCATTTTAATAACACATGCTTGTTTTTACAAAATAATAAGAAAAATATAAAAAAATTGCGTTTTTTTAGTAGCACATATTAAGTGTATTTTAAAACAAATCAAATCGAATGTAATGAATTAGTAAGATATCTACTAACATATCAATCATTTTTATCACTTATTTCAATACTTTTACCATGATGTACTTAATTGCATCGATGGTTCTTTAATTTTTGCAATAGTCGCACAGTGGATAGGTAATACGGTTCCATCCATTGTTGCATAAGGATAATTTTAAATTTACTGGTTTTCCATTGTCATAAATTCGGCAGGTTAATCATCCTCAGTTAAATTTAAAGCAATACAAAAAAGTTTGATAACAAACATTTCAAAATTTTCTTGATATATAAATATATATATAAAAATGACTCTACCAGTGTGTGCAATCCAAATAATGAATACAAAAACAAATACTTAAGATACAATAGCTGATAACATAATGTATATCACATAAACTTTTTGTATACGTTAATTTATTTTCAAACCACAATAGCCAGGGAGACATTCACAACTCGAATGTGATATTTTATCTTAATTTAAATGTATTTAATATTTATACATAATAATATACAAACAAAACTATTATCGACAAAAACACAAACCCTTAATGAAAATGTATAGTTTTTGATTGTATGTAGGTATATCTCAATTTTTATCTTTAAACATCCTTGTTTCTGAAATTGCAGTCAGCAAGTGCAGGTTTATTTCTTTTAAAGATATAGACTGTGTTTAAGAAAATATAACAATACCAATTAAGTTGCAATAGTTAGGAGCAGTCTTTCCATCAAGAAAGAACGCTCCAAGAAACCGGGATAATTTATAGTACAATACCAAATAACATTTAATGAAAACAAAAAAATACAAAAATTAATTAAAAAAAAACTTAATCTATAAAGTACATATAGAAAATAATTTATATTTTTATACAAATTAGAATCAAAAAAATAAACTGTGTACTAAGTAAATAGGAAATAAAATAACAAATCGTTCTTAATATTAAAACAACTCACATTATAATTATTAATTTTTAGCCAATGTTGCACTGCAAAGTTATGTTTTTTAGAGCAAATGACATCGATGGTACTGTGTGATGATCTAAAATGACCAATATAGAAAATTTACAAATTTACAAAACTACTAAAAAAGGTTGGTTCATTTGCTTAACAAGGCGAACCATTTTGCTTAGTGCAGTGCAACTTGCAAACAAAAAAAATAAGTGATAAAGACGCTTTTCGACTAACAACTTTAAAAATATAAAACCAATCTGGTGAAAATTTGCGTCTAACGTCAAAGATTTTTTTTAAAATTTCCTCAAAAGTCAAAATTTTTTTCAATTTTAAAATTTCAAATTTCAATTCTAAATTTTTGGTAATTCATTCCAACTTGAACTTGAAATATAAGTTATTTATGCTCTTAGACGTATACCATTCTTAACACTTTATTTCAATCCATTTAGTTTCGAATAGAACAGAATACAATAGCCCGAGATTTATAGTTGATTTAATGCATATAGATTTGTCATGTTTAACAACGTGCATACAAAGTACAAATAGTAAAAACACAACTTTATAAAGAAAAATCTACAAATTACATTTTACGTATTAGAGCTCAGACTATTTAATTTAAAAATATTACCATCGCAACAAATAAAAACAAATAAATTAAACCACAATAGACCAGTAATTTCACAACAAATGACTTTTGTAGAAATTTTGAAAATATTGCTTCGTCGTTTGAAAACTACCAGCAAACGAAAAACGCAATTACCATTAAAAGTGTTACATTCCATGTAAAGTAAACCTAGTTCACAAAATATCTTTTTTCTAAAAATACCAATTAAAAAAAGGATATCGGAATAGCAATATAAACATTTGTTAAAATACCACACATGTATATTTATTTATACCCAAACAAATAAATTGACATAATATATAAATATATACAGAGACTGCAATAAATGTGATCAGATATATAATAATAAATTTATGTATTAATTTTAAGAGATAAGTGCGTAATTTAAAATAAAGTTACATATATAGAAAAAGAAGTATATTATTAAAAATAAACGAATATGTGAAAACGAATCAAATAAACAAACAATACAAAAATAACGTATAATAAGAGAACTGTTCAAACCCTAAAGAAAAAAAACATATATTTCCCACTTATCAGCAGTTCGTATTTCATTAACCTAAAAATACATAAATAAATATATATTTAAAAATACAAAAATGAATTTATAAATGAATATTATATTATATTATATTTTACAATAGAGAATACATATATATATGTACATATATATATATATATATGCGATCGTAGTCCAGTAAATACTTTTAATTGTTTGCTAGAGCCAGCTTTTGGCCTGGACATGCGGTCGAATATTTTACCAAATAATTTGCAATAGTCATGTGATGAACTATGGGCATTTACTCCTATAGTTCGGAACTAAAACCAGGGTGGAGAGCCATACAAAGTTTCCAAAAAAACAGTTTGGGAACACGTATGCATTCTCTTAAGTTAATACCAAATTTTATTTCATTTATATGTTACATTGATACAAAAGGTTTCATTTAAAACATTAATACAACTTTTTTTTTGTTGTTAAAAAAAGGAATAACAAACAATTATTTCAATAAACTCAAGTAAATAAACAAACAAAATTAAGCAAACAGAAATGTTTTTTATGTGTAAGATTTGCTAGCAGCAGGCAAAGCCAAACAGACAAAAAACATTTTCAATGCAATTTATGTTATACATAACATTATTTGAATCCAAACCATTTGACAAAATACTTTTACTTTATAACAAAAACAACAATTATTTTAACAATAGTGCCAGAAATATTTTTATAATATACTATTACATACACCAAATTAATGTCGAGTAGATAAAAAAATTATACATAAACAACAATGTTTAAATCTTTGTACATGAAAGATGCAAACAAAATCAAACGTTTTTTTTTTTCAAATATTCACCAAACTACATAGCGCATAAATTTTATGACTGGGATCGCTTCCAAATTACATAATGTTCTATAATCTAATGCAAAAGAAAATGAAAAATTAAATTAAAATTACATGCGTTCTTATTTATACTCGTATGTTATTTCTAACTTTAAAGATTTCATATATTCATTTAATATCATTAAAAAAAAAACAATCTAACAGTCTTAACGAGAGACACTTTACGTCCTGCTCCTGAGTCGCCGAAACGCTCAAAATAACTTTTTTTAGTTTTATCCCTTAGCGCACTGAATGCTAACAGTGCTGTATATCAATAAATACATAGAGTGTGTTAATTAAGAAAGGAGGAATATTAATAGCTAACGGATATACAAACCGTAAAGATTACTTAAATTATGGTTAAATATTAATTTGATTTTACCTAAAAAAATATATTCTATTTGTTAAATATCGAGGTAGACCAGTTGTTTGATTGTTCTATTTTTCAACAACGCATACATTTTGGCGGCTTAGTGAAAGTTCTGTATGCAAAGTATATCGTGGCAAACAATTTGTGGGATGATACCTTGGTTAAAATCGAGTACAAGAATATATATGTTTTAAATTGTTAAAAAAAAAATGTTTGTGTTAATTTTCAATTAAATGCCAACCAATTTGCTATAATTATTTTTTTAATGTTATTATTCCAATTAAAGATTTGCACTTAGTCAATCTACCACTATTGACACCTTTAAAAGTAGTTTTGAAGGGATACCCTAACTAAGGATGACACGAAAACAAAATTCGACGACACTTTGATCCCAAAATGTTCAACTTCTACAGAGTGAAATTTTTTTCGTGTAAAATGATACCATTATTTCAAATGTTTTTATATTTCAAGGCAATACTAAATGACTTTTTAACATGCGTACATATTTAGCTAACAACTATTTATTCAATATAAAAAATTGCTTTATCTAGTTAGTATAAAATTAGAATTATGTGAAAAAGACATTTCGTTATATTAAAGGCAAATGTAAATCCGTCGAATTATTGGCATGGGTGGCATCACACAATAATACAAAATAATTAGCTGAGTATAAAAAGATATATTACGAATTATTGACTAAGTCTCTATATTTTGCGTTCATAGTTATGATTTATATTTTTTTATATAAAATACAAGCTTTTAAAGGACATTTAAAGAAGTATTAACCAATTAAATAAATGAGTTGCTATTTTACTTTTTAGTTTTGATCATACTTTGATAATGAGTTTTTTGCTTCGCTTCTCTTTTCAAACGTCGAATACTATTGCCAGTTCGGGCTGAGGATACTCGGTACTGAGTTTATAAAGCTAACTTTGATCGTGCTCTGAATGTTGTAAGCCCGCAATACGCTCTAAAATGTCTGAGCTAAAAAAGATCATAGACAATTTGTTTGACAGCTCATATTCAACTTTGATATAGTTGGATACGTTATATTTCCAAATGCCAATGTCAATTGATTGCACAACACCAAGGAGAGTAATAAGAGCTCTAAATAGAGATAAACCCATACATGTTTTTCAAAACTTCATAGTTTACCTACTTGCCAGTTTTTAAAGGTGAATGAACCAAGTGCCAATTTATTTCTCCCAAATTATTTTAAATTTCATCTATTATTCCAAAAGATAATTCTACATCTACTTCCGATGTACTTACACACACTAAACCAAAAGGGTCATCCTACATGATATCTGTATATATAAACACATAAAATATTTATATTAATAAAAACGATTATTCGGTATAAAAAAATAAATTGTTCAATATATGCATAGAATTGAATTATTTTATTTAATTATAAATTAAGTTATTTCAAAAAAGTAGTAATAAAAATGCAAATTAACGATGATTTTATAAAACAAACCAAAAATAGAAAACAAAACTAAATGCAGAAATAACTTTGGCAGGATCTTAACATTTTTATGTTCCCATATAATTATAACAAAAAAAAACAAATAAATAAAATTTAAGACACAAATTAACTTGGTAAAATATAAATATAACCTACATATGTATTTTAAAAATGTTTCAAACCTTATTGTAAATATTACTCATTATATTATCAAAACCAACCTTTTAAATTAAGAGGAAAATTGAAAAAAAAAAAATATATTCTTTTAAATGGAAAGCTTCTACGAACCGTGTAATTGTAGTTCATTATGGTAACATGTGCATTTGGGTATCGCTAAAATAAAATTAGCATTTATCCTACAAAAAGCCCTTGAGCAACATCATGATAAACAATAAGGAATATAATCCAGAAAGATTTTTACATTTAAACTGAAACTAATACATTAAATTTATACTAGTAAATAGAAGACACTTTGTATTCCTAAAAAGAGATAGTATCATATCTCTAGTGAACTATAGAAAGTGTAAGCATAAACAAAAAAAGTATTTTTCCTGTTTTCGTATTAATGAACAAAAAATGTATTTATACGCTCAATATAAAATCGTTTGAAACAGAATTCCAGCGAAAAATGTTATATTATTTCATTCCCAATGAAATATTAAATAATGTATTTAAAAATTCTGCCTACGTACATAAATCCTGGAAACAAAAAAAATGTATTCATCATGAGAATAGATAAATTAAAATTCAAATAAAATAAATGTACAGAAGTAAAATTCAATAGCAGAAAAAAAAGCAGAAAAGGACAAATGACTATGATTCAATACAAACATTGCAAACAAATAAAATTATTGTTTGCAAACACTAACATTTAAAAAACTTAATACATATTAAACTACCAAACTGACTCCTGTTATATTATTTCATTAAGACATAACATAGAATGCACATTAAATAAAAAAATAATTAAATGAAAGTCAAAAAAATATGGTTAAGTCTTTATTTTTTATATTTTTTTTAAGTGAACATGCGTTTTATTAACAGACATTTCTTATATTTGCAATTTTTAAAGAGTTTATATTTAAACACTTTGTTTATAAAACACCTATGTATAAGTTCAAAACATATTCAATGTAAAACTTTTGATTTTTTGAATGAACTTTTGGATGTAATACTGAAATGGAACATATAAGTTTAAAAAAGGTTAATCAACAATTAAACAAAATAATTAAACGGAAAAGTAGACTTATCCCATATCAACATGTCTTGCAGTCCGTAATAAAATACGAACAAAGTTACAATTTGTCAATATATTTCGGCACTTTTGGGAACAGAATATTTAAATGTAATACGAAAAATAACGACAATCAACTGTTTCAACAGGCACACCGGGTGTTTGCCTAAGCTTTATACACTTACCATTTGGAAACAAAATATAAAATACCTAGGTATAAGTGTAAAAATAACTCTTTCGGTAATGTTCCTATACGTATTAACAAAAAGCAAGCATTAGACTAAAAAATTCAAAAATATATATGTATAGATAAATTGATTCAAAAATCTAAAACAATAAAAATAGGTTTGTTAACAATTTACAATTGATCAAAGCAGTGGTAAACACTCGTCGTGCTTTGTGATGAAAAGTTGGATTCGATCGAAAGCACATTTATCAACAGAATATAAAAAAACATTTATAATTTACAGGCAGCATTTCCTTGTTTAATTTTACGTTTTATATAATAAATGTACTATTAAAAGAATAACAAAATTATCAAGTTTTTGGAAGTATTTGGAATATTCACTCTTGGTCAGTAAAAAAAATAAAATAATTAAACAAAAACTTACTCTAAAATCAAAAAAAAGAAACAAAAAACTAACGAATAATGTAAAGAAAAAATATCACGAAAAAAGTACAAGCTTATTTTAAGCACCTTCGCGCCTTATCTTTAAGAGAAAAATAAAACGAGATTAAAATTAAATTTAAAAAAATTAAAGTTGAAATGTGTAATTAATTCAAATAATGAACATTGAAACATTTCGATCGTTATAAAAATAAAACCAATTAAAATACTATTTTTTTGTATGTTTCTTTTCAGAGCAATGTGTATTTTTTAACCAAAATCTGCCTTAAATTATATTTTCTTGAAGAACGAACACAAAAGGATGTAAAAGGTGTAAGTTATACAAACAAAACAAAACAAAATTCAAAAAAACTCAAAATTATACAAATTAAACTTCTTAGTTATCTCCAAAAAAGAAAAAGCAAAAATGCAATAGTCATGTCCCTTTCTAGGTAAACACATTTTTATGATTAAACATTAATATTCATTTAACAAATAATAAGAAAATCAACAACAATGAAATAAAAAAGGTGTATTCTACGTTATAATTTCAATTGAAAAGAAAAGAAAAAAACAGAAATAAATATCTACAAAATAACAGTGAAGCAATTATTTTTTTTAATAAACCGTATATAAAATATTTAATTCTTATGAGTTACCTAAAGTCAAAATAAAGAAAAAACAATGTACCATTGATTTTTCATGAACAATTTTTTTACGTCTTTTAAAAGAAATAATTATCTAGGATTGTAAAAATTACGTTAAGTATTAAAAAAAAGTAAAAGTAAAAATTAGCATAATAAAAAGTTTCTTATTATTAGGTATTACAATTATTATAAAATTGCGTAATATATATATATATATATATATGCAAAATCAATCGGATTTTATACATTTGTTTAAATTTATGTGGAGACTGCGTGTTTATGCTCAACGTTAAAAAAATAACTTAGTACTACAATTAGGTGCATGCACCGTACTATAAAACGATTAGGTTTACTTTGTTTCGAAAGAATGTGTTCTTAGATTACTTCAAAATTAAGTGAATTGCTTTTTTAAGATCAACCAATATATATACGTAACCAATACCACATACATAACTCTTTACTGTATATGTTTTCCATATTCGTCAATGTCACATTAATTCTAAATATATATGCTGTCAGATTTGTTGTTGCATACAAATCTGATGGGGATCCACCTCAGTATGTTTAATATGACGAAATTTTATATGTTAAAATACATATTATAACTAAGTTATATATGAAAAATATTATTCATACTATGCCAATAATGTTAAAATT
Source organism: Rhingia rostrata (assembly GCA_949824845.1). NCBI lineage: Eukaryota > Metazoa > Arthropoda > Insecta > Diptera > Syrphidae > Rhingia > Rhingia rostrata. The sequence goes on from OX463756.1 coordinate 100,743,029, forward strand.
TTGGTATAATTGCAACAATTGCGTATTTCATTTAATTTTCTTAAAATTAAACTGGTAATAAATTCAATAAAAATTGCTGAAATGCATTTAGAGAAAAAGGCTTGACTTCATTGTACAGTCTCAATTTCAAAGATTTAGTAAAAAATGTCCGGATTTTACACTGAGTTGCATCTTATTGATGTTTGTTTAACTCTATTCGGTAATTTCGTATTAAAGTATTTTCTTAAGTGATGACAATACTCTCTCGTTTCATACATGTTTTTGGATTTGAGGTATTTGTGGATGTAGAAGAAGAAGTACGAATGCGAAGATCAAATCTTAACTAATTAGTTAATAAATTCAATAAAAATTGCTGAAATGCATTTAGAAAAACAGGCTTGACTTCATTGTACAGTCTCAATTTCAAAGATTTAGTTAAAAATGTCCAGATTTTACACTGAGTTGCATCTTATTGATGTTTGTTTAACTCTATTCGGTAATTTCGTATTAAAATATTTTCTTAAGTGATGACAATACTCTCTCGTTTCATACATGTTTTTGGACTTGAGGTATTTGTGGATGTAGAAGAAGAAGTACGAATGCGAAGATCAAATATTAACTAATTAGTACTATACACGTCCTAATGATTTAATCAAAGACTGGATCAATAGAACACTAACAGCCGACAATATATTGCAGCAATATTACCAACAACATATTAAAGAAAAATTAGTAACGTATATGTGTAATAACTCACAAGCCCTTTATAGTACCAATTCAAAAATACAAAATTAAAACTCAACTCCACGAAACAAATGAGTAAATACTAGATCATTTATTAGATGTATTTTTTTAATGACTCACTTTTAAATTCAATTCTAAATTTTTGGTGCTAACTATTTGGGCTGATTAGTTTCGTTGTGTCAATTGACGCTCTTGTCTTTTGCCAACATCTTCTATCTTTACAAATTGGACACGTAAATAAAGCACACTCGTATTTTCGTAATAATTTATTTATGCATTTTAATGTTTGAATAACACAAAACGACGTTTTTTCACCTAGTCAGAGCGAGTTCCGTCAGAAAACAAATTATTTTTACATCAAAAATATTAATTATTCTTTACTATTGAGATTATTTGAACAAATTTCGGGACATCTATTGAACTTTGTTGCTTAATTTAAACATAGTGCGGCCAATACAGGTTGATCAACACAAAAATCACGTTTTTTTATTTGAGCAATGCGTTAATTAATCAATAGATCAGACATAGACACTTCCATCATCTAAATGTTTTGATGCAACAGTGTTGACCTCTCGACCATCTATTATTTTGTCATAGTTCGTTATTGTTATATGTTGAAATTATTGTGATCTATGTGTTGATGTATTTTGTTTATTGACTGTCCAGTTGACAAAGTCCCAAAAATATGGGATGCAAAAAGTCCCTTTGGCAATAGTATTAGCTTTGCAAATATTTTTTGTTAACTGGCTTGTCTATATTACGTTCGTGTTCAACAATTATACCATGACTTATAGCCGTATATTAGTTTGTAAAATAGAGAAATCATATTGACAGATATTCTTTAAAGTATATGGATCGACTCAGAATCGCATATTTCCCCAGCGGGGGGCAGCATGTCCCCCAGTCACATTCAAACTTGGCATACACACAAAGTTACGGTCGTATGCAAAGTATAAACCCCCTGATTGGGCTCACTGTTGAATTTGGAATGGGCTCTTTTCTAAAGCGACTTAAGACGTTATTTCAAAATATGGCCTTATTTTACTCTGTGAAAGCGTCGTAAGTCCATAATTTGAAATATGGCCTTTTGTCACATGTCCTTATATCACGGCACTCACATTCAAACTTGCAGTCGGATGTATTCCAACTATGAACATCTAATTGGGCTCACTGTTGGATTTGGAATGCGCGTTGGATTTCTAAAGCGACATAAGGTGATATTTCAAAACTTGGCTTTATGACATCTTTGAAATATAACATAATTTGAAATATAGCCTTATGTTACAGTGCGTTATGTCTGTCTATCGGTCTGTGTGTCACCGATTTTTGGTACTAAAATTTTGAGCTAGAGTGATGAAGCAGAACATTTGTAAAAAATTTTAAAGAATTTTGAAAAAGTGTTTTAGTAGTATATTGAGACAATCTCAATGTCTATATTTCGTCTATATAATCTTTTCTGCAACGCACACTTTTTGGGGGCTTTTTTAAAGCAAAATAACGAAATAATTTGTGTAGATATGCCTCAAAGTATATGGATCGTGTCAGAATTATTAGCTGAGTCGATTAACTTGATGTTTTTGTTTACAAATTGTTTCTCAGCATCATTCTGCAGCCCATGTAAGGTGTTTTTTAAACAAAGAACAGATGTTGCGAACACATCTCTCTAGGTAAAGCTGTATTATACACATAATCTTCTCCACCTCGACAAGGCAATGGAAAGTTTTACCTGGGGACAAAATCTCAAACCTTAAAATAAGGGATGATTTTTCTCCTTCAGTTTCTACAACTTTTTGACACCAAACTTTTTTTGTAATTAAATTGGATTACACACATCGAAATTAGTATTGATTTTACAAACGATTCATTATGTGTAACAGTTTATTTCTAAAAAAAATAGAAACAAAAATAATAACAAATTTGCGCTCTCCTGTTTTTGTTTAGAAACACTTTTTGTAAATTGTTTTTATCTTCTGATTAAAGCGAGGTTAAGACATACTTTTAAAACATGGTATGGACAAAGTATGGTATGGAGTGATGATAATATTATTTTAGAATAATAAAACCATCAAATTTAATAATGTAAATTAATGTTTTTTGACAACGGCAAAATCGCATAATCTAAGCTAAGTGTTTAAGTTGTTGGCAAATTTAAATGGCCATATATTCTCAATTACTGAAATAGCAACAATTTATCAGACCACATCCAAATCCGTTGAATACAATAGCAATGAAGGCAATCAAAAACAATATATAGAAGCAAAACCAAATGAAAATTTCGAAATAATGAGAAACAATGTGCAGGATTAACTCTTGTATGATAAACAAAAGGCAGTGCTTACATTGTTTCGAAATTAAACATTCTTGAAAAAATAAAAAAAATAATAAAATCTCTCTCCAAAATACAACGTGGGCCACAACGTCCGATCTAAAGTGCCTTCAAAATGTTGATTTTTTACGAAAAATGCTTACAAATTATAAATAAATTAATTAATACAAAAAACGGGCCCTATAAATAGACTTACCGCCCCCCAAAATATATGGCTATTTAAATATGCTTCGATATAACTTGATTAAGTTGCATACAACATAACATTACTGTCTATCTGACATAAAATACAATTTATTTTTAAATTAATAAACATGCAAGAATATTACTCAAATATATAATTTTTTTCCCCATTGGTTGCACCGCAAATAACTATTGTTATGTTAATATATATATAAATCCGATATTTATATATATATATATATATATGTATTGCAAAATTTATTTTGTGAATAATGAACAAAAAAAACAATTCAAAATTAAATGTCTGAACCAAATCAGTTACTTAGAATAAAAATATTATTTAAAAGTTAACCGAATAAATATATATATATATACAAACACACGTATATATATATATATACGTGTATATATAAATATATACATATATAATATATAATATAATATATACTATATAATATATATATAATTTATGTAATATATATATATATATATATATATAAACATTATATAAACATTATATATGTCTATATAATGTTTACATAATGCACTCTATGTTGGGCAACGATAGTTAAATAACTTTTCTAATGTGCGCCACAATTTTATAAATTTGAAAATGTGACAACAAATTATGTAAAAGCAAATCCGAAAAAAATTGTACCTCTAGGTACACGCGCACAAGAGAAAAAATATTCAACAGGACGATAAAACTTTCCTGTTATATGGGTGCTCAGCTTGAGTGGGTTCCGAATATATGTATATTTATGCTGCTTAAAAAATGTCAGAATGAAATAATAATGATATTAAAAAAAGCAAAAATAAAGTCATGTGAAAATAAAACAAATTTCAATAAACTAATTGGCATTAGGTGTAATAATAACGATGGAAATTCAATGGAACCAATCAAAATATGGTGTTGCTATGACTTGGTCCGTATCATGCAAAAATTATTACGCGTGTATTTATATATAAATAGATATCCTAAATATATATTTATATATACATATACATACCTACTAAGAAGTGTGCATATGGACATATTTAGAATTTAAGGAGAAATACTACGTATATATAAAACTATTACATTTATGCATATAACTATTATTATTAAATTACATCAACAAATATCTAAATATGAATATATATGATAATATCAGTATGTCTAATGAGACCAATTAGACTTTTGGAAGCAATATATTACAATGATTTGAAAACTTGTTTATTTACTTCGTTATTATGTATATAATTTAATTATTATGGATGTCGGCATTCCCGAATAAAATTGATAAATTTCTTTATTGTGCAATTCAATTTAACTCACCCAAACTATACTTTATTTTAACTATTTGATTTATTTTCTATTTCTCTTTAAATATGTATAATGTTGGTCAAAATTAACAAGTTGCAGATATACATTATATATTTTTATGAATCAATTAGTTTATACTTCGTACAGCCACTGCCTTTGGAATGCTTGGTGTGTCTTTTGGTTCGATTAATATTAAAAATAAAAGATACCTATTATTAAAGATAAATGCAAATAATTAGTTGTTAAGTTACGTTAATATAATCTAATGTGAAATAAAAAAATGTTCAAAATTAAAATTGGAATACAGTTGTTTTCCGTTAAGAACTTCCTTTCACTTGGGAAATGCTTCAGAGCTCCATATTTATCTTTAAACTATGTAGTTTTTAACTATAACATACATTTGAAATTGTTATTTTTTTTATTTTAATAACATACAAAAATATGCGTAGTAATATAAGCAAATACATATATTATTTTATTTCTAACAAAACACAATTTAACGGGCATTAAGTATTTGGGAAAACAAATTTAAATATTTATTAAAGTACTAAGAAAATATGAGACAAGTAAATAAAGTGAATAGCAAAAGAAGTAAATAAATAAATAAATTTTTAAACTCAGCAAGCAGATTATTTTAATGAAAATTACGTAAGATTTGAGATATATATTGTTTATTTTCATCTTAAGAAATAAAGTTTTAAATCGTAAAAAATAATTATTCGTTCTTCATTTAATATCTTAATTGTTAAAGATAATAAGTAAGTATAAAGTAAGTATAAGGTTAAGAACATCTGGTCAAATCTAATAACATTACGACATTGATGTTACGAAGCAACTAATAATCTCGGAATAGACTGATTTTATTGTTGACGACCGTTCTAAGCAAAATAGCAGGTACCATTATTTGTCCTCTTGACATTTGGTATGCAGATATATTTCTATTGACATCACTTACTTTATTTTATGAAAATTCTATGGTTCCTTTCCGAAAATCTTTGTATTATAATATACGTCTGTAACATTTCAGCTATATCTATTATTGGCACAGCGTTTGCCAGCACACTTACACCATTTTGCTCCATTATGATACCGATCTTGTCCATTCTCCTTTCTATCCGTGAGTAAACCATTCTGAGCCTTAAACAAAGAGGAGGAGGCTTCTCACGTCCCTTTTTGTCAAATCACTGAGATTTTGAAAACAGTAGGTTTCTGCGTGCCTTCCTATTAAACAGTGTCCCGTAATGACACTTTTGGTGGCGCTAATATACGGTCTATCGCGGCCTGTGATCGCCATGAGAACACGCCGCAATGATCAGGAAAACGGAAAGATGGACTGAGATTCAGCTTATGGCTATGGGAGAAGACACCAGCACTCACTCCACCATTTGTTTTGAAGCTATCGGTGTTAAATTGGATCGCGTCATTTAGCACAGGTTCGTTACTGTCCCATGATGTTCTGTCTGCGATTGTGACCAGGAAACTCTTATCAAAGCTTAACCTGGTAAGGGGGTAATCGATGTTTTCACTATATGTGTTGGTTGACACTCAGTCCACAGCTGACTGTCCTTATGGAAAGATTATGTAGTGCGTTTTGGAGAAGCTCCTTGAGTATAGTCAGTGCTTAACTCAGACAATTACGTGGTATCTCTCTGCTTCCAGGATAAGTAAAAGCTTGTTTACCAATAAGTTCCAGAGATGAGAAGACATGACTCCAACTTGCGGGGTCCCTCTACTGACATGTCTTCTTGTCGATACACCACCCAGTGTTGTGTTGATAATCCGGCTATTTAATAGCAAATTAATCAACATTCCAAGTGAGTGATCGACTTTCAGACATGTGAACGCCTTAATTATCGCTCCCGAATTAGCGTTGTTAATAGCATATTAACCCATCCCATCCTTAAAATAAATATCCCCAAAATGTCGGCTTTATGGCGATGAAACATAAAAAATGTAATTGTCAGAACATAATGTTCAAACACTTTATCAAAATCTTTTATGGTTCGACAAAAAACAATTTTTTTTGGCTGATTGTGCTATGAGGTAGTGTATACAAATGGTTTTTGTATGAAAACGCCTCTAAAAAGTTTTTTTTTAAATTCGCTACTGTTTGTCCAAAAATAACGTTTTTCTAAAAAGTGAGCGTGAGAGTGGGCGGATTTTGAAGGAGGATCACGTGTACCAAATTTGACTATCCTAGCTCAATATTTAAGGCCCAAACACCGGTTACTTACAGATGGACGGTGGGACGGACACACAGACATGGCTTAATCGACTCAGCTTATCGACTTAGTTAGTCGATCCATATACTTTGAGGTGTATCTAGCGAAATTTTCTTAGCCCGAACAAACAGCGGTTGGCAAGAGTAGTTCTTCGTTTAATTTCTGACGAGTTGTTGTTGTCAGAGTTAATACCGGAGCCGAGATAGACAAACTCCCGTATTACCTCAAAGTCATATCTGTCAACGGTGAGGTTCTGTCCAATTCGTAGATGTCTTGCCCTCTTTTACTGCTAAGCCCATTTTTTCCGCTTCCTTCTCTATATTAGCAATCGTGGCTATGACATTACGTTGCCGTTGTTCTTCCCTTCTTCTCTGCCTATAGAGATCAACGGCAGCTCTCGTCTTCACCTGCAGCTAAGCCTTGTAGGCCTAATTCTTGGCTGCGAGCATTTGTTTGCATTCCTCATCAGAACAGGGGTTTCTTGCTGGTGGGTTCGAGAAACCTAGCACAACAGTTGCGGCAGATATAACGACTTGTTGGCATCTTTGCCATTGTTCTTCGACATTCGATGCTGTTGGTATGGTAAAAATCGATGTGTTAAGGGATACGCGTTGCGCGAAAGTCTTGGCGGTCTGTTGCGATTGCAGTCTTTCGACATTAAATTTTTTCACAGTATTTCTGTATTGTTATGGCAAGGTAGTGGTCCGAGTCGATGTTAGCTCCTCGAAATATTCGGACATCCAAAATACTGGATGCGTGCCTCTTGTCTATCGCAATATGATCAATTTTGCTGACAGTTCGTTGATCTGGAGACCGCCATGTCCCCTTATGGATATTGATGAGGAAACCGTGTGCTGGCTATCGTAGCATTCCGTACCATAGCGAAGTCAATTAGTCTAAGTCCATTACCAGACGTGTTCTCGTGTAGGCTTTGTTTTCCGACAATACTGCTAAATATGTCTTCTCTTCCTACCTTTGCGTTAAAATCACCCAGCACGATTTTAACATCGTACTTCGGTAGTCGCTCATAGGTTTTGTCAAGGAGCTCATAGAAGCAATCCTTAGCTATGTCATCTTTTTAATCCGTTAGGGAGTGAACGCATATAAGTCTTATGCTAGCGAATTTGGTCTTGATGAGGAGTATTACAATGCGTTCGCTCATGTCTTGGAAAGACTTCTTGCCTTAGACTGGCACTTATAACAAATACGCATCCAAATAGTCACTACTTCTGCTCACTATTATTCGGTCCGTAGTAGATGTCACAGTTTTTCATGCTCCTTTTACCCGGCCAATCCCATTATATTTTCTGGATGGCAGTAATGTCTGCTTTGTAGCAGTTTAGGGCTTCCGCTAGTTGATCGCTTGCACCTCTCCTGTTTAATGTTCTCACTGTCATTTTTTCGTTGGCCTTTCGGTTCATCCGCCACCATCTCTGTTCAAGGGGCCTGACTAACCCTTGAAATTCTTCGACAACCTATTGTCCGAATATGTGGAAGCAGCTTGTCTCGGTTCGCCTGGGACAGCAGGCCGGATATTCATTCTGTGCCATTCTGCCCTGGCTGTTTATAGTGTTGCTGTTTTTCGTCGTGTTATCAACACTCGCGCTTATTGCTTAGCAAGTCAAATCCGGTTGGATTATACCAGTACCCGATGGTTACCACTTGGAGGTTAAAAAAAAGCACTTGATGTTTAGTCAGAGTTACAACCACTGGGCATTGCCAAGTTAAAGCGAATCACAGTCTACCCTCGTTCTACAACACCCAAACCATCATGTGGGAGTTATGGCAGCTAAATATGGAAAATGACATTGTAACAACATATTGTTCAGACAGTTTATCAAAAACTGTTCGGGTTCTGCAAAAAAACAATTATTTTCGCTTGGTTATGCTGTGGGGTAGAGTATACAAATGGTTTTTCTATAAAAACGCCTACAAAAAGAGGGCGTGGTTTAAAATGAGATATCAAAGAAATGTTTTTATTACAATAGGCAATGGTTTTGCATAGAAAATTTTTTCGAATTGTTTAAAATTTTGCCGAAAAACTTTTTTTTTACTGAAAACGAAAAGGCATGGCAAAAACCTTTGTATGGACGAAACATTGACATAAGGATTGTCTAAATATGTTGTTCAAGTACTTTTTCAAAATCTTTAAATGTTTAAATGGCAAAAAACTTTGTATGGACGAAATATTGACATTAGGGTTGTCTAGATATGTTGTTCAGACACTTTTTCAAAATTTCTAACAGTTTGGCCTAAAACTACATTTCTCTGTAAATGGGGCGTGGTAACATGCGGATTTAAAAAAAAATTCACTTGTTCTGCTGGAGGCAACAACAAACACGTGTACCAAATTTCATCAGTCTATTTTGAACATTTTGAAAAATTGTTTGAACAAAATAGTATACAATTTTAATATCTTTATTTCGTCCATACAAAGATTTTTGTCAAGCCTACTTTTTGGGGGCGTTTTTGTGTTATTGTCTCATCATATTGTTCAGATAGTTTATCAAAATCTGTTCTGTTTCAACAAAAATCAACAAAAAACATTTAAATTAATATCAACGAAATGTGGGCTTAATGGCGATGAAATATGGAAAATTGAATTTTGTCACAACATATTGTTCAGACAATTTATCAAATCTTGTATTTTTTCCCCGTGGGTGGTGGAAATCTTAAAAGACACGATGAGCACGTGCCCCAAGTTAGCGTGGGACTTTAACTTCACTAAAACCACCACCATTTTTGTATTTTTATAGCAACTAAGCAATTTTTTTATCACGAGTAATGAATGTTTGGCAGCAAATTGGTTTCATCAAGAATTCCGAGGACTGTTGTGTCCCAATAAACGTTTTTTATGTTTGCGTTCAAAATTTTTCGCTTCATCCTTAACCGCGGGAATACCCAGATCTCTGCGTAGATCTTCATTCCATATATAACACGGCGCATTGACGAATGATCTTAACATTTTATTTTCAAAAGTTTGTAAAATATTTAGATTCGATTCACTGGTACAACCCCTTAGTTGTATACCATATGTCCAGACGGGCTTCAGCACTTGCTTGTATAATAGCAGCTTGTCATCAAGGTTAAGCTTCGAATATTTTCCGCGTAACCAGTACAATTCTCTGTATTTATTTTTAAGTCCTTCGCATTTCTTTTTTACATGCGACTTCCATTTTAGTTTTCCATCGAGTGTCCTTCCGAGATATTTCACTTCATTTGAAAAAGGGACTCGAACCGTATTGAGAAATACTGGCAAATTTTTAGTCCGCTTATACGAAAAATTGACATAATTTTGACCACGTCAGCAAACGTGGCAACTATTGTATCGTTTGTTTGCCGGATATCACGTGTAAATAGGAGGTACAAGAGTGGGCCAAGAACGCTTCCTTGGGGTACTCCTGCCAATATTTCTTTGAACTCCGAATATTCGTTTCCAAGTTTCACACGGAAGAGTCTATGATCAAGATACGACACGAGGATTTTATATAATTTTTTAGGCAGAACTTGTCTAAGTTTGTATTGAAGGCCTCTATGCCAAACTTTATCAAAAGCTTGCGACACGTCAAGAAATACGGCTGAGCAACTTTTCTTTTCTTCGAAAGCTTTTTCAATTAAATCAGTAATTCGATGAACTTGGTCCGCAGTCGAATGTGGATGGTCATTTGAGGGTCAGGTAAAAGCGTTTCTGATCAATAACGGAGTGTAAGCCACCGAGTTATATCCTATCAAAAACTTTTGAAATTATTGGAAGAAGTGAAATAGGTCTGAAAGATTTTATTTTATTATGGAAGAGCTTTTTCCATACGATTCAAGTGTGGTGAATGTGATAACAGTTAGGTGAAATTGGCATATCTTATAACTTTGTTTCTAGATTTTCGCTAGATTGAAATTATGTAACAATATATGGTAATAAATAAATATTTTATAAATATAAGAATATTGGCATGTTGTTGTTACATATGCTTTTTTCTTTTTTTGAAAGATACTTGTAATGGAATTCATAAAAAAATAAAATTTAATTTTTTTTTCGATGTTAGGTACATGTAAGCAAATATCTTTAATAGAATTGTGGACCCACCGAATTATTTAAATTGATGTAAATATGCCTCGGTTAAAATTTGTTAAATATTTATATTTACATATAAACCATCTATTTATGTGAAAAAATACGTGTACTTATTTTTGAGTGTTTTTTATTATACCCTATCCCATAGGGGTATATTAGTTGTATATTACATTGCTTGTAACATAGAGAAATAACTTAGCTAGATATTGCTTAAAGTATATGGATCGACTCAGAATCGTTAGTTGAGTGAATTTCGCCATGTCTGTCCGTCCGTATGTCACCTGTTTTTGGGCCTTACATTTTGAGCTAGAATGATGCAATTGGGTACACGTGTTTTTTTTTGTTACTCCCAGCAGAACAAGTAAAAAATGTTTGATATCCGCCAACTGCCATGCCCCCTTTTAAGAAAAACGTAGTTTAAGGCCAATCCGTTAGAAATTTTTTAAAAGGTATCTGAAAAACATATCCAGACAATCCTAATGTCTTTATTTTGTCGTGAGAAGGTTTTTGGCAACGCCCACTTTTTGGGGACGTTTTTAGTAAAAAGATGTTTTTCGGTCAAATTTAAAATAATTGATTTTGGTAATGTAAACATTTCTTCCATATATCATTATTACCCACGCCAACTTTTTGGAGACTTTTTCATACAAAAACAATTTGTATACCCTGCGCCATACCATATACAGGAGAAAAACGTTGTTTTTGGTCGAACCGTACAAGTTTTTGATAAACTGTCTGAACAATATGTTGCTACAATTTGAATTTTAATATTTCTTTGCCATAAAACCCACGTTTAAGGGATATTAATTTAAAGGATGGGATGGGATAGGGATAGGGTATAAAACGATAGCCTTCGCATATGTTTGTACCTGTATTGCAACTCAGTATTCGACTTATCTAGCAATTTTTTTTATCACGAGTAATGAATGTTTGGCAGATAACTTTCCTTTGAGAGTTCCTACTTTTTCATGAATTTATAGCGCGGTTTGTTATTATCGGGCAAATTCTAATTGCTGAGGTCTTTTGAGAGGCTGTAATAAATTTGTTTCGTCAAGAATTTGGAGGACCGTTGTGTTAACGTGTCCCAATAAACGTTTTTATGTTTGCATGCAAAATGTTTTCCTTTCATCTGTAACCGCGGGAATACCCAGATCTCTGCGTAGATATAAATTCGTTATATACCACGACGCATTGACGAACGATCATGAAATTTAGTTTTCAAAAGTTTGTAGAATGTTGAGATTCATTTCACAGGTACAACCCCATAATTCTATACCATATGTCCAGACCGGGCTTAGCACTTGCTTGTATAAAGCAGCTTGTCATCAAGTTTCAGCCTCGAATATTTTCCGAGTAACCAGTACAGTTCTCTGTTTTTAATTTTAAGTTCATCGCATTTCATATTTTTTGTTTGCTCTATTGTTGTGCCAAGTTCTATTATAGCTGCATCGTCAGCAAACGTGGCAACTATTGTATCGTTTGTTTGCGCGACATCACGTGTAAATATGAGGTACAAGAGTGGTCCAAGTACGCTTCCTTGGGGTACTCCTGCCAATATTTCTTTGAACTCTGAATATTCGTTTCCAAGTTTCACACGGAATAGTCAATGCTCAAGATATGAAACAAGGATTTTATATAATTTTTCAGGCAGAACTTGGCTTAGCTTGCACTGAAGGCCTCTCTGCCAAACTTTGTCAAAAGCTTGCGACACGTCAAGAAATACGGCTGAGCAAATTTTTTTTTTCCAAATCTTTCTCAATTACATCAGTAATTCGATGAACTTGGTCCACAGTCGAATGTTTACTTCTAAACCCAAATTGATGTTCAGGTTTCTGATCAATAATGGGATAGTATCGACCTTGTAATAAGATCCTCGAGATTTGCGGCAAAAATATCTGCTTTTTTCTGATCGGTATTTACCAAATCGTCTTGAGTTACCCTAATTGGTGCCACAGTGTTTTTTTGGCCGTCATATGACTTTAATTGCTTTCCAAAGTGAATAATTAGATTCTTTTTTTAGCGGTTAGGCTTTGCAGATATATTTCTACTGCATGATTCTTAAAGCTCTTAATCAAATTTAATAGCTAGCTACTCAACCGATTGATATGTGTTTTATCTTGCGGGGCACGAGTTTGTTGCCATCTCTTACGAGGTTTTCATTTTTGTTTAACAAAATCCTTTATTTCCCATGGTTATTTGATATTTCTGTACCTTTCTATTTTGTGTTGTTGAGTAGTACTATTCCATGCTGCTTTTTGAACGGAATCGATAAGGGAGTCTACCGCCACTTCGAGTTCTAATGGCTAGGTATCTAAGCCCAGTCGAATATTATTTTCAATATCGCTCATAAGGACTTCCCAGTGGGGTTTTCCTTTTGTTAGTCTGGGTGGGTTTTCATTTCTAATGATTCACCCCTTCGGGCTTGGGGTTAAAATATACCCGATGTAAGGTATGATTTTCGTAGAAGCAAAGATTATGAAGTCTATACAGATGACGCACTCCATATAAGAAAAATTGTTCTATGGCGGGTCGTACTGGTACAGCCCGCTCTCTTTAACAATGATTTCTCAAGAGAGCCAACGATAGCACAACGAAAGATGCGCTCATCTCTTTAGTTAAGTTTCGATAAAAAAATCTCGTGTCGTGGGGATGTGTGTGTGTGCTGTCGCTGACTGCTGTCTGCTGTGTGACTTGAACGTGAATGCATATTTTAAATTTATTCGGTGTTTTACCGTCTATGCGATTACATGTGATCAAGATGAGCGAAAGCGAACAAATTAAAAAAAATAGTTTGCCCTCTGGCGTTCAATGCTGTGTCTGTGAAAAATCAAAACGACACTATCAACATTAAAGGTTGTTTGGCTTTCCTAGTGCCGATAAGATTATAGGTCAAATTTGGCGCGAAAAATGCAAAATTGATTTAAAAGACTATAAAAAAAATTTTCATTTGCCAAAACCATTTTTGCAGCACATATATTGGCAACAAGTTTTAAAAATCAGAAGCCGTTCCAACCTTGAATTTGGATAGTGATTGTCAAGAATTTAAATTTGATGATTTTTCAGAATATGATTGCCCCGCTAAGAGGACACGTAATGATGATGTACTCTGCAGCAATTGCGAAAAAAATGTAAAGCTGGTCCATTCTTATAAAAAGAAAATTATGCTGTTATTGAACAGAAATAATCGTTTGAAAAAATGTTAAAAAACATGAAAAATAATTCTTTTAAACAAAAAAAAATTAAAACGAATCCAACAAAAATATTAGAAACGTCAATTGATTCCTTGGACGCTATAAGCAAAGAGTCAAAAACATTCTGCAAGCTTCTGTTAGGAACCACGAACAATAAGTATTCTAATGATGCAAAATATTTAGCGCAAAATATTTTTTACATGTACCAGTCCACGTATGCTTTTTTAAGAAACAAGCTGCACTTAAATTTGCCTCATATAAGCACGGTCAATCGTTGGTCTCCAATCAAATTTCTTCAACCTGGGCTTCAAAACAATGCTTTTGAGTCTATTAAACAAATGCTTTTTGATCTTAACGAAAAGAAAGACAATCAAATGGTACCCTTAATGGATGAAATGTCACTAAGAAAGGAATTAAGATATAATCAACATTTAGATTTAATTGATGGTTATGAGGCAAATGGAATTAAAAGAACTAACAAAATTGAAAAGCAGGTTTGTGTGTTCATGCTTAGTTCCGTGTTTTCTAAATGGGGTACTGTATTGAACTACTTCGTATCTGAAAAAGGCTTAACGTCTAAAATTCTTTGCGAAATAGTTAAAGAAAATATCGCTTTATTAAGTAGTTTTGGTATTTCAGTTAAGACCCTAGTGTGCGATCAGGGATCTTCCAACCGAAAATGCTTTGCTGATTTAGGGGCAACCAAAGACAAACCATATTTTGAGTTTGCAAATCAAAAAATATTTTGCATGTTTGACTTTCCGCACTTAATAAAATCTTTGCGAAATAACTGGTTTGACTGTGATTTGAAAACACCTGATGGAATAGCAAGTTTCAATGTAGTGAAGGAGCTCTGGGAAAAGGAAGAAAACTCAAAAACTAAAATGTGCCCGAAATTAACTAGGCAGCATATATTCCCTAACTCTTTTGATAAAATGCGAGTCAAATTCGCTACGCAGATATTTAGCAAAACAGTTCAAGCAGCTATTAGAACAATTTGTGACACTGTTGTTCCAGCTGCTTTGTTCGTTTATGGTTCTTCTGTCTTCAGGTTGGTTCTCGCTGAGAGCCATACACCGTTATATTTCTAGACCGATGGGCATTCGGCTACAGATGACACTGATAGCGTTTCCTGATACAGCTCTGAAGGCACAGCATACTCTTAGCGATGCAATTCTATGCATTGCGCTTATACGTTTCATGTACGTTTTCCGATCCACTGCTGCTGGTGCCCATATCGGGGACGCGTAAGCCAGTATTGACTTGTTCACCTTTGCTAGAAGGTTTCTGATTGACTGCCTTGGTCCTTCGAACGTTTGGCATTAGTCTTGACAGCGCCGCTACTGCCCGGGAGGCCCTTTCGCCTGCGTACTTCATATGCTCTTTAAAGTTGAGCCTGTGATCCAGTATCATTCCTATGTACTCTATATCGCATATTATCCTTATCGCTCCTATTGTGCTCCTTTTACACTGTCGCGGGAAAGAACCGTCACTTAAGCATTTTGTGAAGAGATCTGCGAAGATCTCATATATTGCTATAATTGCTTCTTTTAGAACGAATTCTGGAATCCCGTCCATTCCTGGTGCCTTACCGCTCTTTATTGATGCCGCTGCTTCTATGACTGCATCTGTTGTGACTGGTGGTGTTATGTCTGCTACTTCATGTATTCTTCGTGGTAGGATGAGTACGTTTTTTCTCGCAAAAAGTGCCTTTACAATAGGGTAGATGATGTTGGGACATGTCGGTGCGGCTTCTCTCCCCTTCTAGGGGTTTTTCATGATTATTTGGTATGCGCTTCCCCAAGGGTTGTTTTCTTGGTCATCGCTGAACGCCTGAAAGGATTTGCCTTTGCTCTTTTTGATTAGCTTACGGAGTTGGGGTCTCTTTTCTTGAACTGATCTCTCAGTACTAATTGGTGGCACAGCGTTTCTTGGCGGTTTTATAATTTTAATTGCTTTCCAGAGCGAATATTTCGATTCCTTTCCAACGGTTAGGCTTTGTAGATAGGTTTCAACTGCATGGTTTTTCAAATTTTTAATTGACTTTGGTGGCAAATTACTCAACCTGCTTTTTGAACGGTAAAACGGTAGCTTTTAGATCTAATGGGGATCTAAGCGATACACCCAGTGGAATATTATTTTCAATATCGTTTTTGAAGCATTACCAGTTGGTTTTTCCGATTGTTAGTCTGGGTGGGTTTTCATTTCTAATGATTGACTCGCTCGTTGTTAGAATTACCGGAGAATGATCAGAGCTAAGATAATAGCATCCTTCAACTTTCAACGTATAGAATAAAATTCGGTATTGTACTTTCTTTCTGTATAGAATGAATGTTTTTCTTTAAAGTCCCCTCCGATGTGAAAACACCATCCAAGGGTATTAAGCAAGTTTTCAAAGTCAATTCTATCAACCTTGCTTCGTGGTGGGCAGTAAATAGAAGACATCTTTGGAAAGGATTGTCTGCTTTTGAATTGTATAGAGCAAACTTGCATTGTTTCGACTTCTAATTTAAAATCAATCGAATGTTTGATACACTCTATAATATACAGTAATGCTTCGTCTCTAGCCTTATTTGGTGGATGTAGAGCATGATAATCAAAATAACCTTTAATATTTAAGTGAGAATTACCCTTTGCGTGAGTTTCGGATGTAAGACAGAAGTCGATAATTTTTTCCTGTGTAAGCTATTCAAGTTCTCCAAGTTTCTGCCAAAGGCCATTGGCATTCCGCGTAAGAATTTTAAGAAATCTATTCATGTTGAAGATAGTTTACATCTGTTACGGATACTATTTTCAATCTTTACTTGGCTGTCGAAAATAAGTATATTAATTTCGCTTTGTTCCTGAAGTTTTGAAAGAAAAATCGCAAAAACGTTGGAAACGGGGTCAGGTAAGATATTTTCATCGGGTGCTGTAGCTTGGGCATAAGTTTGTAAATTTGGTTTTGGATGTACAAGATCCGATCGTATTTCTGTTGGCCGAGGTATTTGTTTATATTATTGATTCTCGATTGTTGCCTGCTTTGGCAATGAGATAAGTTTAGGCAAATTTTTAGTCTTTTTCTTAGTTAAATTTAATTTCTGTGAAATTTTATCAGTAAGTTTCATCCGTCTTTGTTTGTTACTCTTTAGCTACTTCGCTGCCGCGGTAGCCTGCTGGATGATCTCCTTTACCGACCTCCAATCTACCGTCGTATGATTTCCGGTACATTCGTATCTGCACCGATAATATGAGAACATTAAACAGGAGAGGTGCAAGCCACCAACTAGCGGAAGCCCTAAACTGCTACAAAGCAGACATTACTGCCATTCAGGAAATACGATGGGATGGGCCGGGCAAAAAGAGGATGAAAAACTTGTTATAGTGACCAGAAACAGCGGCTATTCGGCCGCAATTCGGCATGCAATTAAAACAGTGTGTAGAAAATGAGTTTTATTAAGAATATCCGGCTTTAGCAGACCGCCATAAAACATACAAACACAAGAACCCATGTTCTCAATGAGGAAACATTTTTGTTATGTTTTTTTTTTCTTTTATAATAATGACATATGTTCGAATCGAGAACATCGTAAATGGAGGAGTAAATATTGAAGTGCGATCAGAAGTTTAGCCATTAGAGTTATATTGTGGGTTCTAAAAAATGTGTTTTTCCTTACTTTGTTTCGTATATACCATACTAAAACACATTTTTTACTTCTATCCAAACATAAATTTAACTACGAAAATGGTTGGCGTTAGGATATTTTACTAGGTATTAATGCTTTGCCTAGTTATGCCAAAAAATAACAGGAATTCAGACTCTGACACAACTGTTGCAGCGGTATTAACTATTATCTAATCTTTTGTTTAAGAGATAATTCATGAATTAAGAATTTTTATAATAAAAATAAATGCCCATGTAATAGCTAATTGACGTATAGTGACAAATCTCTTACTAAGTACATATATTAAAATCAGTCCATATTCCGCTTATATCCGTTGTTGTTTATGTTATTTTTATTCTATATGTGCAAGAGAGTTTGCAATTTCGTGTGCAGCAGAAGTCACAGTTCAATTCATCTACTTCGGTAATTTAGTTAATTTGATGGTTAACGACGCCAATTAACATATATTTATTTTATTTTAACACGCTCAACAGCTTGCTAAAATTTATCCAGTGGCTAATTTTTGACATTTCGTATACCTACTGAGGAGTGACGAAGATGGAAGCACGGTCATGGACTTTTTTTTGTATCCATGTAGACGAAAATTCATAAAAAAAACTAGCTTACTTATCAACTACTTAACTAACTTACTGGCCCTATTCGGGCGCCCTAAATTAAATGATAACAACTTAATTCTAATGCCTTTCGGCATATTATCTAATAAGTAAATCTAATAGTAATATAATGATGTTTACCAAGAAACATTTGAGAAAAACTTGGTTTCTTGTCTTTTTTTTATTTAATTTAAACTTACATGCTAATTAAAACTACTTATCGACTAACTTAAACTACTTAAAACTACTTACATCTACCTAAATATAACTTAAAAAATAGAACAGCCACAGCAAGCATTTTTAGAATATTTTTGTCTTTTTCTTTGTATTATTTTTTTTTTGTTGAGCTACTACGACTGTTTGCCTTAACATAAACCTAAAAAACTATGTAAGTCGGCCATATATTTTCAAGAGTCAACTAACTATGACTACGTTAACCACCACAACAGGTTCTCCTGTTGCAACCTACTCCGGCGGTCACAATCGGACACAATCCTGCTGAACCGCAGGCGCTCTCATCCGCCCTGAGTGACGACGTCTATCCACAGTTCGTCGGAAGACGTGGTAGATTAGCGGAATCGCCGATCTATCCTGTATTAGCCCTCGACTTTCCAAATATAGGAAAGCTTCGGGCGGATTAAAGCCTCTTAAACGCGCACTCTCAAAATATTCATCATTGGGGTAGAAGGCCCCAAAGATGAGACTATTGTTCGAAGCCATCGCTCTTGCAGCTTGAAACCGAATGAGTTTCACCAGAAAATTGTCTATTTTGCTTATGTTGGCCCCGTTGTATAGGACCTGGTTGGAATAGTATTTTGTGTAGACAGATAATGGTGTTCTGTGAAGTCCAAGACAGCTCATCAGACACTGCCTCTCAAACACCCGTATCTTTTCCATTTGATATGCCAAGTCTGGTAAGCTTTAGATAGAGGCCATCTTTTCCATTTGATATGCCAAGTCTGGTAAGCTTTAGATAGAGGCCATCTAACCATACGGTGTCGAAAGCCTTCTCTAAATCAACCAGACATGCACCCGTGCACTGTCTTTTGGCTTTATTCCATTGTATATCAGAGACTAGTTTGGAGGCGGCATGAATACAGTCATGTCCAGCCTTGAAACCAAAAGTGTTCTCCGGTATAATATTATTGTCCTCAGACCACTTGAACAGTGCTCGATTAAGAATCTTTTCGAAAACTTTCCTGATACTCGGAAGGAGACTTATCGACCGGAAATTTTCCGGATTGTAGTTGTCCTTTCCCTTTTTTGGAAGAGGATGAACCACCGCTATCTTCCAACGCACTGGATAATATGCATTATTCAGCGCGTTGTTGAACAGCGTGGCGTAAATGTCCACAGCTACAGGGGGTAAGTGTCGCAGTACAATGTTGGGTATACCATCGACTCCCGCTGACTTCTTTTTCTTTATGGAATCGAAGATGATCTGGAGTTCCACCTTCGAGATTAACATAGGACTAGACCCACTTCGCTCGGCGACTATGAAGTTTGCCAAGTTTTCGTCATCAAACCGGGTGAAACCACGGTTCTCATATCGCCATTGCGTTATGTCAGTTCGGAGATAGAAATGATGGAGCAGGGCATTGTTTTCCAGGACGCGGTTCGGGCGTATGCTATTATTCACTTTATACACTTCCTAAAAGATAGCCCCCACTGCCTCCACTTTATCCTGAGGATCTTCAATAACATAGAAATCGTTGTCGAAGACGGCTTCCCCCGGATCAATTCCTGCTGTCAAAAGTGTGTTTGTATTGTCAGTTGTTCGTTGGAGCTCAATACACGGAAGGTCGTTATGACCTTTCCTCCTAAAGATCTTATTAATTTGTGGAAACATACTCGGGTCGCTGGAATTTACGGCCCGAATTCTGTTGTTCCAAAACAAATTAATGGATAACCGATAGTTCTCCTTGATCAATTGGTTGATGTTTTTGATCGACACCTTCAGTGTACTTATCTCCTAGTCGCGTGGCTTTGTCAGTCGTCTGTACAAGAGTTTAAGTCTTGTCAGAAGTCCGCTTGTTTGTCTGTGTAGTGCGTCAATGGTCGCGTTTCTGTACGTAGACGTTATGTGATGTTCTTTGTGTTTCGGTATCGTCCTGTTCATTATTCGTTGAATCGTTTCATCCATTTGTTGTAAGTATTCGTCGATTTCGTTGTTCGTTAGGTTTCTGTTGTTTGGTGGTGAAATGGCCCTAGAGCGTAATTCGCTTGATAAGGCGTTGGTGAAGCGGCTTCTCGGAAACGATTCCCTATATTCAACATAGTAGTGGACCATCCAATTGTAAAGATGGTTACCCCGAGGATTTTGTAATTGATTTCCCCAATCTTGGTTTTTGGCATTTAAGTCTCCATCCAAAAGATAAAAGTTCTCCACAGAGTTCAGTCTTAGATATTTGAAAAGTTTTCCGAGCTCTGTTGTAAAAAGTGTAGGCTGAGGTGCTCCAGGTGCGTCGGCCGCTATCACATACAGTTGCTTCCCTTGTTGGAAAGGAATGCACATGACGCAGGGTTCCAGCAGCCGGAATCGGCGCACTTCACCACTATGTATGACCTTATAACTAATGCCTTTTCGAATAAAGATAGCGACCCCGCCTCCTTGAGTGGAGTTGGGCCGGTCCCTTCTTACGATATTGTAATTACTATTAGTCAATTTATGCTTCTGGCTAAGCTTAGTTTCGCTAGCCATAAGTACATCGCGACTTTGGTCTTTAAGCAAATGGAAAAGATTAGCTCTACGTTCGATCCTAATCAGTGAATTTACATTCACAGCCAGGATCTTTAAGGATCTCTCTGACAGCGCGCCCATTACGATCTAAGTTGCGTTAAGCTCGGCAACAAGGAGTAGATATAGTCTACTCTTGACGCCTGCTCTCGTAACTGGTTTTGAAGACCGGTTAGCTGACCTTGAATGGCCCTCAACGAAGTCAACAAATCCGCATCCACTGCTGGAGCCTGAGGCACGGGGGCCTGTCTGGCTTTCTTAGGTGGATGATGTACCGTTTTTTCCTTTCCTGACGCCATTTGGGCGTAGAAAATTTGGGGATTGACGGACATTGAGGGAGGGCGAACTGCTGGTTGATTCGACACAGCCGTTTGCTTCGCTTTTTTTTATTAATTTTAATTTGCTGAAACTTTGGACAGCCCCGATAGTTTGCGGGGTGCCCGCCGCCACCGCATAGTGCACACTTAATTAGGGTCATGTCATCGACCCGCTCCTTTTTTAAACTACACTCTCCTTTGTTGTGGTTCTCTCCACACTTAACACAGCGTGACCGCATTTTGCAGTTGGCTGAGGCCGAACCTTTGGCAACGCATGCATTGAAGCATGCTGTCACCTCTTTTTAATTTTTCCCATCGTACAACCTGGAAGTTGAGGACTGAGATACTCCTCAACTTTACCATCTTGCTTTGGGGCGATAGCTGTACTTGGAAGATCGGTAATTTCCGATTCTCCCGTCTAGCCTTCACTGTGGTGAATGGCTTTACCCCTACGAATTCGAGCTCGTCAGTCGCTACTTGGCGAAGCTCACTTAAAAGCGCCTGCGGGTCCGTCAAGGAATCTATGCCCTTTAAGACAACCGTCTGGCATTTTGTACTTTCGGAGTATATGTGAAAAACTCCGTTGTGGTGTCTGCTAGTAATTGCTTCATAATTTTGTACTGCTCCACTGTTAAGCAGTGGATAGCATGCCTATCTTGACTTAATCGTTTTATTGTAAAATTGTTGCCTATGGCCGACTTACATATTTCAATGGTTTCCTTAAGGTCCATTTTGTACGTGTTGATGGGTGGCACTTTTCCTTTCTTCGGCGGCTGTGGCTGCTGCTGCTGCTGCCGCTGTTCCTGTTGTTGTTGCCGCTTCTTCTGCTGCTGTTGTTGTTGTTGTTGTTGTTAAGGCTGCTTCTTTTGCTGCTTATGCCGTTTTTGTTGCTGGTTCATTGCTTGCTGTAGCTGCTGGTGTTTTGGTGGCTGTTGTTATTGGGTCTGCGGTTGCTGCTGTTGCATATTTTGTGGCTGTCGCCGTGTCTGTGGTTGCTGTTGTTGCATTTTTTGTTGTTGTATTTGTTTTTGTTTTTCTGTTAGCTGTGGTTCCTGGGCATTGGGCTTTGTCTCAGTTCTACTGCTTTCGTGTGTCAATACTTTTTGTGGTTGTTGTTGTTGTTGTTGTTATATTTTTTCGTCGCGGCATTTTTGTTCGTTCTCGCGACCCTCCTGTTGTTTCTGTCTGAGGGCTCTAACCAGCGGTTCTAATTAGGATTGTATAGTGTTAAAATTGGTCCTCAAATGAACTTATTCGCTTGGTTAGAAGCTCCTCCTCCCCCTCTTCAATATCATCATCATCCGTTGATAGCACCGCAAACCTGTTGCTATCCTCGGTAGTGTACCGTCCTTCCCCTTCATCGGAGATGTACGATACCTCTGCATCATCTGATGGAAAGGCAAGTTGTTGTTGCAATTTTGCTGCCGTTGATGTCGAAAACATATTTCAAATTCATTTTTTATTTACTTAAAATATTAACTTACTACTAGACAAAAATGCTTAAATCTAACTTATCAATAACTGGTTTACTTAATCTAACTTATCGGCCCTTAGTGGACGCTATAAGCTTATATTTAGCTTGTTTCATTTTGCCTTTAGGCTTAAATTTGTCGATTTTTTGGTTTTATATTTAATTTTTAATTACAAAGAAAAAATAGAAAACTTTTTATAGTGACTTTTTTTGTTTTATAAAACAGCGCATTCTAGATTATAACTAACTTAAGACTACTTAAACTACTTAAGCCTAACATAAGACTACTTAACTAATTAAACCTAACTTCATTGTAATCGAAATGGCGAGCCCTCGTTGCACATGCCGCGTGGGGTCGCCATCCTGATTGCGTTTTTCGGTCCCACGGCAGCCTGCGTTCAACCATATTGTTCGCCAATATGGTGCACAAGACCCGCCACAGACCTTGTTCCTAATTTTAAAATCTTATCTTATCTTACTGCTGGAGCCTGAGGCACGGGGGCCTGTCTGGCTTTCTTAGGTGGATGATGTACCGTTTTTTCCTTTCCTGACGCCATTTGGGCGTAGAAAATTTGGGGATTGACGGACATTGAGGGAGGGCGAACTGCTGGTTGATTCGACACAGCCGTTTGCTTCGCTTTTTTTTATTAATTTTAATTTGCTGAAACTTTGGACAGCCCCGATAGTTTGCGGGGTGCCCGCCGCCACCGCATAGTGCACACTTAATTAGGGTCATGTCATCGACCCGCTCCTTTTTTAAACTACACTCTCCTTTGTTGTGGTTCTCTCCACACTTAACACAGCGTGACCGCATTTTGCAGTTGGCTGAGGCCGAACCTTTGGCAACGCATGCATTGAAGCATGCTGTCACCTCTTTTTAATTTTTCCCATCGTACAACCTGGAAGTTGAGGACTGAGATACTCCTCAACTTTACCATCTTGCTTTGGGGCGATAGCTGTACTTGGAAGATCGGTAATTTCCGATTCTCCCGTCTATCCTTCACTGTGGTGAATGGCTTTACCCCTACGAATTCGAGCTCGTCAGTCGCTACTTGGCGAAGCTCACTTAAAAGCGCCTGCGGGTCCGTCAAGGAATCTATGCCCTTTAAGACAACCGTCTGGCATTTTGTACTTTCGGAGTATATGTGAAAAACTCCGTTGTGGTGTCTGCTAGTAATTGCTTCATAATTTTGTACTGCTCCACTGTTAAGCAGTGGATAGCATGCCTATCTTGACTTAATCGTTTTATTGTAAAATTGTTGCCTATGGCCGACTTACATATTTCAATGGTTTCCTTAAGGTCCATTTTGTACGTGTTGATGGGTGGCACTTTTTCTTTCTTCGGCGGCTGTGGCTGCTGCTGCTGCTGCCGCTGTTCCTGTTGTTGTTGCCGCTTCTTCTGCTGCTGTTGTTGTTGTTGTTGTTGTTAAGGCTGCTTCTTTTGCTGCTTATGCCGTTTTTGTTGCTGGTTCATTGCTTGCTGTAGCTGCTGGTGTTTTGGTGGCTGTTGTTATTGGGTCTGCGGTTGCTGCTGTTGCATATTTTGTGGCTGTCGCCGTGTCTGTGGTTGCTGTTGTTGCATTTTTTGTTGTTGTATTTGTTTTTGTTTTTCTGTTAGCTGTGGTTCCTGGGCATTGGGCTTTGTCTCAGTTCTACTGCTTTCGTGTGTCAATACTTTTTGTGGTTGTTGTTGTTGTTGTTGTTATATTTTTTCGTCGCGGCATTTTTGTTCGTTCTCGCGACCCTCCTGTTGTTTCTGTCTGAGGGCTCTAACCAGCGGTTCTAATTAGGATTGTATAGTGTTAAAATTGGTCCTCAAATGAACTTATTCGCTTGGTTAGAAGCTCCTCCTCCCCCTCTTCAATATCATCATCATCCGTTGATAGCACCGCAAACCTGTTGCTATCCTCGGTAGTGTACCGTCCTTCCCCTTCATCGGAGATGTACGATACCTCTGCATCATCTGATGGAAAGGCAAGTTGTTGTTGCAATTTTGCTGCCGTTGATGTCGAAAACATATTTCAAATTCATTTTTTATTTACTTAAAATATTAACTTACTACTAGACAAAAATGCTTAAATCTAACTTATCAATAACTGGTTTACTTAATCTAACTTATCGGCCCTTAGTGGACGCTATAAGCTTATATTTAGCTTGTTTCATTTTGCCTTTAGGCTTAAATTTGTCGATTTTTTGGTTTTATATTTAATTTTTAATTACAAAGAAAAAATAGAAAACTTTTTATAGTGACTTTTTTTGTTTTATAAAACAGCGCATTCTAGATTATAACTAACTTAAGACTACTTAAACTACTTAAGCCTAACATAAGACTACTTAACTAATTAAACCTAACTTCATTGTAATCGAAATGGCGAGCCCTCGTTGCACATGCCGCGTGGGGTCGCCATCCTGATTGCGTTTTTCGGTCCCACGGCAGCCTGCGTTCAACCATATTGTTCGCCAATATGGTGCACAAGACCCGCCACAGACCTTGTTCCTAATTTTAAAATCTTATCTTATTAGTGCGCTGTTTTGCAGCATCGATCCTATCGCGATCCGATACCGCCGTGCTAAAGCGGAGGAGCTCCGGAGCATTGTCGACGTATCCGTCACGGATTAGCCGTTCGTCCGGCGCGTCACGATGGCGGTGGTATAAAACCGGGATACCGTCCCTGCCTTGTACTAACCCTAACGAATCGATGTAAATAAATGCCTCTGGTGGAATAAAGCCATACATGAGCGTAATCTCCATGTATAAGTCATTGGGGTAGTAAGCCCCAAAGATCAGGCTGTTGTCGCTAGCCATCGCCCTTGCGTGCCCTCGCGTAACCTTAATCAGGAAATTGTCCATTCTATTCAACTGAACCCCATTGTATAGAACCTCGTTGCGATAATATTTTATGTACTCGGAGTCCGGCGTTCGGTACAATCCTAAGCAGGATCGGAGACACCACTTAATTTGTACTTTCTACTGCTTAAATAAAAGGTTTTTAAGCTAAATCTCAGTTTTATCCTTATCAAAGATTAATTTTCTCTAACATTTTTGGTCCTTCTCGGCCGGATTAAAGCGGATTAAATTTCTTATCTGACACGTGCGTTTCTTTTCGGGAAAATGTCTGCTAACCAAGAAGTTTTAGTGGAAAAACAAAAAGAACGCTATGAATCAATATGCGCAGCTGTTATAATTTACGTGCACTCGGTGAAGATAAAATCAATAAAGCACAAATTCAGACTCGTTTGAAAATTCTCGAAGTCAATTGGGAAAAATTTCAGTCTGGACATGAGCGTCTCACGAATGCTCGCATCACTGATGCAATCAGAGGACTCCCTTACTTCACTGATGGAATCTACTCAAAATGTGAAGAAAAGTATGCTGATTCTAGTGCAACTATGATGAACATGCTGGAAGAAATAGCTCAATCTCAACATGTGAAAAACTCATTGGTGGACCAATCACATAATGAAGAAAAAAGTCATTCTCAACAGGTACGTTCTCTTCCTAACATCGAATTACCTACTTTTAGAGGTGATTATCAGCATTGGCGCAGTTTTCACGATCTCTTCACATCAATGATTGGTAATAGTAAACAACTCTCAAATGTGGAAAAGTTCCATTACCTCAAAACCAGTTTGAAAGATGAAGCTGCACTTCTTATCGCCAATATCTCTGTCTCCAGTGAAAATTTCACACGTGCTTGGGATACTCTCGTATCCAGTTATGAAAATAAACGGCTACTTGTTGACACTCATTTAGACAAAATCTTTAAGCTTCAATCAATTCAAAGAAAGTCAGCAAGTGAATTGAAAAAGCTCCTAGCTGCAGTCAAAGAATCTCTCGGGGCATTAAATTTACTTGGTGCTCCTACTCAACACTGGGACTTTATCATCGTTTATATCATCGTACGTCGACTGGATCCATCATCTCATGAAGCTTGGGAAGTTCATCGCGGTGCCTCAACGAACCCTGCCTCATTCGCTGAACTCGAATCATTTCTCGGAGGTAGAATACGTGCTCTCGAAATTGTGGAAACCAGAAGTCCAATTTCCTCAACCAACAAGGCGAGTAGATCTGACAATCAATCATCGAAGAACTATTCTGCGAAAATACACGTTGCTTCTTTTCCCAACTCAACCGGGGCATCACAAACGTCTCATCGTAATGCTCCCATGCAGAAATGTTCCATGTGCAACAAGGCGCACTACATATCTGCTTGACCAACATATACCAGCTTAAAACCAAACCAACGCAATGAATTTCTCGTGGAAAAGGCCTATGTTTCAATTGCCTTGGCCCTCATCGAATATCGGTTTGCCGTTCATCAAAGAGGTGTCTCTTATGTGACAAACATCATCACACCTCAATTCATAGAACCCAATCGACTACTCACTCAACACAGTCCACTGCATCAACATCATCGAAATCGAATACTGATACAAACAATCAGGTAAACAATCAACAAAACATCGCTAGTGCCGAGTCTCCATTGGCCTTATCTCATCAAGCAATACCGAAATGTTTTACAAAACGTGTTCGTACTCTATTGGCAACCGCTCTCATTCGAATATGCTCTGAAGGTTTGGAACTTGAATTTCGTGCTCTTATCGATCCAGGTTCTCAACTAACAATTATCAGTGAGTCAGCAAAACAACAACTTCATCTCAAACGTCATCGGGCATGCATTCCACTTTATGGAGTTGTTGCTTAATTATCTAGAACTACAAAAGGAATCGTCAACTTACGCTTAAGCCTCATTTCACTTCAGGACTCAAATGGGATATATCAGCTTACATAATACCGAAGCCTACAGCTGATTTACCTTCATTTGAATCAGACCAAGGTTATTGGTTGGTCTCATCTCCACGGACTCACTCTCGCTGACCCAACATATCTACAACCAGGCCAAATAGATTTCGTTATTGGAATTGATCTCTACTCTCAACTCATTGAACCAGAACTCGTAAAGGGTCCTCCAGGAACACCATTTGCTAGGCGAACGGGTCTTGGTTGGATAATCTCGGGTCCAGTCGCTGGACTTTCTCAATCTCAGCCAAGTACTACTCCAATGCAGATCTATCAGTGTTCAACCGACAATGATCTGCTCGAGGCCATTCAACGATTTTGGCTTCAAGAAGAAATTCCATCTACATCAAGGTTGCTCTCTCAGGAGGAAGAAGATTGCGAAAATCACTTTCTATCTACTCACTCAAGGAATTCATCAAGAAGATATATCGTTCGTCTTCCCTTTAAGACCCCTCCAAATGATATTGGAACATCTCAAACAGCTGCTTCTCGAATGTTATCTAGGATGATGACAAAACTTTCGTCGGATTCCAAATTCAAATCGCTCTACTCAGATTTTATGCAGCAATATCTGGATCTAGAACACATGCGTCATGTACCGGATGACGTAACAGAACCTCAAATCGATTATTACTTACCTCATCATGGAGTACTCAAGGAATCTAGTACCTCTACTAAATTAAGAGTCGTGTTTAATGGCTCATCTCGTACAAGCAATGGTCTTTCGCTAAACGATCTACTTCATACTGGCCAGAAAATACAGAAAGATCTCTCTGATGTCATAACTTGGTGGCGTCAATTTCCATACGTGTTTTCTGCAGATATGGAAAAAATGTTTAGGCAAATCTTAATACATGAAGAAGACTTGAATTTCCAACGCATCTTATGGTCGCCAACTCTAAATCCGGATTCCGTCAGCAAATATCAGCTAACAACAGTAACATATGGTCTTGGCCCTGCTCCATTTCTCGCTAATAGGGTCATTCAACAATTAGCAACTGATGAAGGTCATCGATTTCCGATGGCAGCAAATGTACTTTGCCATGGAACCTATGTGGATGAATGTTTTGGTGGAGCAGACTCACCATTAGAAGCTAAGCAGTTAGCTCATCAACTCGATAACCTTTGCACGGCGGGCGGATTCAAACTTCTCAAATGGACTTCCAACGATTCCGACATTCTCTCAGATCGTTCAGCTGACCATCTTGTAACTTCAATAAGCAAATTCATCGATGGGAATCCTCTCTTCAAAACATTGGGAATTGCTTGGGAACCGAACTCGGATGCATTTGTTTTCTCGATACCTTGGGACAAGGATAATTCGCCTCCAACAAAAAGGAAAGTACTCTCTCGAATTGCACAAGTATTTGATCCTCTCGGATGGCTGGCTCCAGTAACTATTCGTGCAAAAATATTCACACTTATCATGAATTTCGCCCGAACAGCATTCCACATGAAATATTTTTGTTCGCATGAAATATTTTTGTTCGCCCGAAATATAAAAAGGTTATTACTAATTTCACCCGAACAAAATTTCACTTCGAATCAGCTGTGACATTTCGAACAATAGTCATCTTGACAAGTAGTGGGAAATACAAGTTGAAAATTGTACTCATTAAACTAAACAGTTTTCATAAACTTGAATTTCATTTAAAATGCACAGCATAGCCATGAGGTTTTTATCTGAGGAGAAAGAAATTAACCAAGTGAAATTGATTCGAAGACATTTAAGAGATGATTCTAATCCTTTGGAGTTGCCTGAACCCTTGTATGTTAACAAAAATGTTTAGCGTTTGTTAAAATAAATTAATACATTTATATTTTACCAGATTTCAACAATACTATAGGCTAAACAAATCAGCTTTTAAATATTTGCTGGATGTAGCTACTTGTCAACTATTCAGTCCCAGCAAAAAAAAAAATTTGCTGTGAAACTCGCCACTTGCTTACGTTTTTTTTTTGCAGAAGGTGGTTACCAGAAAGGTGTAGGAAAGGATCATGATGTTGGTCTTGCACAATCCTCTGTCAGTGTGATACTTACCGAAGTATTGAACATTTTTGAAAAAAACTTTGTCCACAATGGATAACTTGGCCAACGACAGACGAACAACGAAAAATTGTTCAAGACTTTTATTCCAAATATAAGATACCCGGTGTTATAGGCTGTATTGATGGCACACATGTCAACATTATATCTCCTTCTTCAAATATACACCTTTTCTATAACAGAAAAGGAAAATGTAGCATGAATGTTTTACTTGTGAGTGAAGTGTGTAAATAACATTCAAATAGTTATATGTAACTTAATTTTTTAAGGTTTGTGACAATCAGCTAAGGATTCGTTTCGTAGATGCTACGCATCCCGGAGCCTGTCACGATTCCTTTATTCGGAATGTGAGCGACTTAAGGGCTAAAATGGAGGAAGATTATTTAAATAATGCTAATAACGTTTGGATGTTGGGTACATTTCGTAAACATTATTGAAATTTAAACAAAGTTAACGCTTTTTCTAGGAGATGCTGGTTACCCCTTAGAACCGTGGCTTCTAACACCTTACAGAACACCTGAAAGTAGATCTGTTGAAGAAAAATTTAATGAGATTCACTCTCGTTGCCGTAACATAATCGAAAGAACCAATGGTGTTCTAAAAAAACGGTGGAGATGTTTGTTGAGTGCACGAGAATTATATTACGCCCCCACAAAGGCTTTCAAAATCATCAATGTTTGTGTAGCACTTCATAACATATGTATTCACTATAAAAGTGATGTACAATATTCAGAATATACAGCTGATATACAATATTCAGATTGTACAGCTGATATAAGTGAAGCAATTGAAAACGTCCATAGTATTGGATCAAATTCAAGTTATTTGACAAGGAGCCAGCGCATTCGCAAAGAGATCGCAAATTCTCTTTGAATTGTTTGTATATCCTCAAATGTATATTTATTTTAAAAACAAAAATAAAGTATTTATTGAAAACAAACAAAACTAGGTAGATTCACTTATAATCTAGAAAAAATATATGTATTTAATGTTATTTAAACTAAAATTCAGACTTCTTGTCATATGGTTAAGGTAAAGAATTCACAACTAAGTTACTCACTTAAGTCGTATTGATAATTAAAATGCTGAAAATTATAAATTCATTTGTTCTCCTCGCATAATTTCAATTTTCATTTCTTCCAGTTCAATCATCCTACGATGTGAGCTGCTTCCAAAACTCAGCAATTGTTTTTTTATTTTCTTTCACGAAACCCCTTGCAATTACTGGGTTTTCCTGCATTTTGTTAAACAGTATGTCGGTTTGTTTAGCATTTATTGATTTGGACCTGAAATAAGCCAAACAAATATAAATTTTCTTTCAAGACTAATTAAAATGTGTAACTTACATTTGGATAGTGTTATCCTCTTCACCTCCAAAAAGCAAGTGAACATTTTAGCTCGGTTTGACATTTAAATTCGCCCGAAATTAGTGTTCATAATAAGGGAATTTTTTTTCGAACATGGAATTTTTTTCACGTGAAATTCATAATAGGCGAAAACAAATAAAGGGACATTTTTCACGTGGAATGCTGTTCGGGCGAAATTCATGATAAGTGTGATTCACGCAATCTCTCTGGCTTGAAAAAACTGGTTGGGACATCGAACTCTCGGATTCACTTTCTTCTCGATGGAATGATTTCATCAATCAACTCGAAGACATCACTCTTATAAGCATACCACGTTGGGTAGGACTCTATTCAGGCTCTTGTGCAATGGAAGTACATGGCTTCTCGGATGCTTCTCAAGATGCAATGGCAACTGTTGTTTACCTTCGGGTACTCAGGGCATGCGATGACGTCCAAGTATCTTTAATATCATCGAAGACAAAAGTTGCTCCTATTGACAAAACGAAGACGAAAAAGATGACAATTCCTCGCCTTGAGTTATGTGCTGCTGCAATGTTAACCAAATTGGTTGTTCATGTGTGCAAGACCCTAAATATTCAAGAAGCTCCAGTTCATTTGTGGACAGACTCATCGGTTACACTCACGTGGATAAAATCTCATCCTTCTCGTTGGAAGGACTATGTACAAAACCGTGTTATCATCATTGAAGATACTCTTCCTAGTGCAAAGTGGCATCACGCGTCTGGGAAAGAAAATCCAGCCGATTGTGCCTCACGGGGAGTATCACCTCGTCAACTCAGCGAAAATCGTCCTTGGTGGAAGGGGCCTCGTTGGCTCTCTCGACATTCATCTTCATGGCTATCAACTGTATCGCGATTGGAACATAATATCGATTTAGAAGAAAGGGCTCAAGTATCTACTACCTCTTACGCTGAAAATCCTCAAACATGGGATTTAGTAGACCGGTACTCTAACTTAAATCTACTCATAAGAGTTACAGCCACTTGCCAACGTGCAATAAATATACTCAGAAAGAAAGCTCTCACTCTAAGGAATCAACCATTAGCAACAGAAGAACTTGAAGAAGCTCGTCTCTATTGGGTAAAATCAGTGCAAAAAAGCAACTTCTCATCAGAAATCTCAACATTAACAAGGGGTCATCATATTCCAAATAAGAATCTATTAATCAAATTGATACCTTTTCTAGATTCTTATGGCTTACTTCGAGTTGGCGGACGTTTACGCAATGCTCTTTTGGGTCCAGACACTAAAAACCCTATCATCTTACCCAAGAATTCATCATTAACAAAACTCATCATAAGACACGCTCACATGAAGACGCTACATGGTGGAACGCAAGTTACCATGGCATTTCTTCGTAGAACCTACTGGATACTAGGTGGTAGAACTCCAATACGATCCTTTATTTTACAATGCGTACGCTGTGCAAGACATCGGGGTGTCACTGCAAAACAACTCATGGGCCAACTTCCTTCGACGAGGGTTAATCCAGCAAGACCGTTCTTGAACTCAGGTGTCGATTATGCTGGACCATTTACACTTAGGTCTTGGAAAGGACGCTCAGCTAAGACATACAAGGGCTATATTGTTCTTTTCGTATGCTTCTCAACATCGGCAGTGCATTGAGAAATTGTGACGGATTACTCAACGGATGGATTTCTGGCGGCCTTTAAACGTTTTACTGGTCGTAGAGGTCATTGTGCGACTCTGCACAGTGACTGTGGAACAAATCTTATCGGAGCAGACATCGAGCTTCGAAGACTTTTTTCATCCGCATCTCAACAACTTGGTAACTTGGCGTGTTTACTAGCAAACGACGGAACTCAATGGTTATTTAACCCACCTTCATCGCCTCAGTGAAATCCGTTAAGTTTCACCTCAAACGTGTCATCGGAGAAACAATGCTCACTTATGAGGAATTCTCAACTCTGCTCTTTCAAATTGAAGCTGTTCTCAACTCGCGGCCATTATGTCCGCTATCGGATGACCCGGACGACATCGATGCTCTTACTCCGGGGCATTTCCTCATTGGATCAGCTTTGAATACCATTCCTGAGCCATCGATTCCTGATACGATTCCAGTGTCAAGACTCTCTCGATTTCAACATATTAGACGTATGTTGGATAATTTTTGGACTAGATGGTCATCTGAATATATTCAACGATTTCAATCTATCTGCAAATGGAAACATGTAAGTGATCCAATACAAAAAGACTCATTAGTTCTCATCGTAGATGAAAGATATCCTCCTACTAAATGGCTTCTTGGACGCATCTTGGAGCTTCATCCAGGTCGTGATGGGCTGACTCGTGTGGTCACAGTAAGGACTAAGAACTCCATTCTCAAAAGACCAATGGTCAAGCTATGTTCACTTCCAATTCAACATTCAACATAAACTAATTTATTTTTTTGTAATCAAGTCAAAATTTTTCACGCATACTTTGCTTT
Organism: Rhingia rostrata; assembly: GCA_949824845.1. Lineage (NCBI taxonomy): Eukaryota > Metazoa > Arthropoda > Insecta > Diptera > Syrphidae > Rhingia > Rhingia rostrata. Next base: position 100,776,496 of record OX463756.1, read on the forward strand.
ATTATTTTTTATAATTAAGTTGTCAAGTAGTTATTGATCAATGAATTGTTACTTCAATGAATTCGTACTTTGTATAGAAATTAACTTCGTTACCTTTTCAAGGTAACGAGGCGGGCGGAATGTTTACGCAAAAAGTATTCATATGGCAATGCTCGTATTGCATTCACGTTATAATGTTGTCATCTCACTCATGTCAGTCTGACATGCAGTTTTTCTCTTTTGCGCTATCGCTTTTTTTTAATTTTTTTTTGACGAACACTCAAATCTCATCGCGCTTCGAAAGATCTCGTGTTGTTACCACGCTAAATTAAACTAACTTAATTTGTATTTTCTACTGCTAAAATAAAAGGTTTTTAAGCTTAATCTCAGTTTTATCCTTATCAAAGATTAATTTTCTCTAACAGAGGGCCATGTAGCAAATGACTTTCACCCTTGAGTCAAGTTGACTGCTTTGAAACAATCTCCTTGTCAGAGCATTAGCACCCTAGCCCTATCCAGACAAGCATCTACATTTTTGTTAAAATACAGAAACTTGTCAAGCCAGATGCCAAGGTATTTGACTTCACTTCTCAACGCCAACGGCTGTCCATGCTGTCCAATGATACACAATTTTTTCTAGTTTTTTCAGATATCCCTAGAAGCCCTATGCAATGGGGTCGTTTCGGTTTTTTGGAAATTGATCTTCAATTTCCAATCATCGCAATATAACTTAATGTGATCAAAGTCACGTTGCAAAAGTATGTTGATGACTCCGATTTTCGGACCTGATATGTACGCCACTAGATCATCTGCGTACGCTATAGGCTATAGCGTGTCTGAGAGAACCTACAAGATCACTTGTATAAATGTTAAACAATATCGGGCAGCTCACCGCCCCCTGTTGTAAACCGTTTTTAATTTCAAAGACTTTACTCGAAGTTACGTTGCCACATTTGACAACGAACTTCTTTCCCATAAGCATTTCATATATCATATATACCATGGGTTTCCGCCTTTTCAAAGTCAACCGGACAGGCCCCTATGCATTGGCCTTTGGATTTATTCCATTGCATGTCTGACACTAGTTTCGACGCGGCATGAATGGTGTCATGCCTCGCTCGAAAACCAATCTGATTATCCGGAATAATTTTTTTTTCCTCAACATTTAAGCAGAGCTCTATTGACTATCTTCTCGAATACCTTACTTACATTCGGCAGAAGGCTTATTGACCGAAGATTTGCAGGGTTTGTTTTGTCCTTGTCCTTTTTTGGGATAGGATGTAAGACCGCCGTTTTCCAGTGCACCGGATAATGTGCATTATTCAGTGCATTGTTAAACAGGGTGGTGAAGATATCGACTGCTTCTATTGGCAGGTGTCTCAATACGACGTTTGGGACACCGTCCTCTCCTGCCGACTTTTTATTTTCCAGTGATACCAAGATGTCCAGGAGTTCATCTTTTTGCACGAACAGCATCAGGCTATTTGCGACTATGCCATTGGAAGGGTTTTCGTCATTGAATACGGAAAAACCGTGGTTCTCAGATCGCCAAGCTTGAAGTTCAGTGCGCAGATAAAAGTGATTCAGAAAGGCTCTTTCCTCAATATCGCGATTTGGGCGAACAGGATTGTTCACCCTATATACGGTCTCGAAAATAGCGCCTATCGAATTCGCCTTCTCCTGAGGATCTTCGATCGTGAAAAAACCGTCGTTCGAGTCAACGTTTTCCGGACTTATACCAACAGCCGTGAGTGTCTGTCTGTTTTCTGTCGTTTTGGAAATTCGGACACATGGAATGTCGTTATGATCTTTTCGCCTGAATATTTTATTTATTTGGGGGAACATATTCGGGCTACTGGTTTTTATAGCCTGAATTTTGTTGCCCCAGTAATTCTGTAATTCTCCGATATAATTTTTTAAGATTTTTGATCAGTGACTTCAGTGTCCGAACCTCCGGGTATTGTCTGTCAGTGAATTGTCTACGCAGCCGTTTAAGCCTCGAGATCAGTCTGCTTTTGTGTCGGTGGAGTGCATCGATTGTTGGCGTTCGATATATCTCCGTCTGGTCGTCAGAACTAGTTATCTTAGGGATAGCTAGATCCATTGACCTTTTGAGGACCTCATTAATTTTTTGTAAATTTTGGTCAATTTCGTCGTTTGTAAGGTTTCTGTTTGTCGGTGGTTCTATTTCGCTCAAACGTAATTCTCGCTTTACAATTCTGGTGAAACGCGGCCAGTTCATCTTTCGGTAGTCGAAAGAACGCAGTTGGTCGAACTCCTCCAGTTGAGTTTACTCGTTTGAGATACTGAATACGGCATCAAGTCCGAGGTGGTCACTGTCGTAATCGAATGCTCGCACACAGTTCCGCGCGTGTTTGTTATTTGTTAGTTCTAGTCTATTGTCCATAAGCGCTTAGTCCAGAAAAGAGTTTCCTCTCGGGAGGGACGGGATATCCGTCGCGTACAAACTAAGTTTGTACTCAATCATATTTTGCTCCCGCCAATTCTGAAGCAGTCGACCTCTAGTGTTCGCGATTGTATTTCCCCAAGCCGCATGCTTAGCGTTAAGATCGCTGGCCAAAAAGTTAAAATTTTCAGCCGATTCAAGCTGTAGGCAACGAAAAAGTGTCTCGAGCTCTGCTATAAATTGAGTTTGTTGAGTTGCTTCAGGTGCATAAAGCGACACCACATACATTCTCCTCCGACTATGGAGAGGAATGCATACGATGCATGCTTCCAACACCTGGAACCTACGTACTTCCCCGCTATATATGATGCTATGGCATAAGCCTTTGTGTAATAAGACAGCGACCCCACCCCCTTGCGAGGAGTAGGGTCGGTCTCTTCTTACTACGGGGTAGTTGCTGTATCCCAATTTGTGTCTCTGGTTTATCTTAGTTTCGCTGACCAAAAGTACATCCGGGAGTTGATTTTTCAACAAATTTGAAAGGACGGTTCTTCTCTCGACCCTGACTAATGAATTAACATTCACAGCTAGGATCCTAAAGTTTACCTCATCCAACGTACTCATCATGTTCATGGCGCGCTAGGCCAGTCGAGTGCTTTAGCACTGCACCAAGTGGCTTACACAATTTAAGTAGGCCAACCTGCCTTTTGGATATACTTATGTTTACTTTAGGATTTTAAAAATCACTTCCGCTAACTAAGTAGACTAACCACTTCGGGAGTTTGAGAGCGGCTGATCATGGATTATTCCTCGTTACCAGTGTACACATGAATCGGGAAAATAGTAAATCATTCAGATTATTAAAAAAAAAAACCAAAGAGAAAGTATTTTATATCAGAAAATATAAGAAAATTGGATATTTAAAAAAAATATTTGTTCAAATATGTTGTGATTACATTTACCTCTGTTGAAAATAAGAACAGAGTGTAATTTGTATTTATTTATGGCATGTACGGTTGACGATTGAAATAAATTGTTCTTTATTTTGTGCCTACCAACCAGAAAACGCGTGTTTTATGTGTTTCCAATATTGCGTTTAAACTCTGAATAATAACAGTTTCGCTGTATATCAAATATGATTAACATGAACAAATGCTGAAAATAATTAATAATTAAGAAAGTTTTGATGTTCTTACTGAAATCTATTTGGTATTTTTTCATTACAAGAATTTGTAAAGAAAGGAATTTTGTTCCACCTGTTTTAGAAAATTAATAAAAATTGTATTTAAATAAAATCCAATTTAATCCAATCCAATTTACCCCTACAGAAATGCCAAAAATTAACCAGTGGAAAATTTAACCCGCATATTAACGCAATTGAGACACGTCCTAAGAAGATTTCTCGTTAAATCCGTTGATTTAATATAACTCAAATATAATTTATTTTTATTAATACGGCTGTTGGTAAATGGAATAGTTATTTTTTGCAAAGGAATAAATTTATCAGCAAAAAGAAAAATCAGTTTACCAAACATATAAAATGGGCAAATTCGTTACCATTAAATATGAAACTCAACTTTTTCTGATCAACAGAGACATAATAAAAATCAGTAATTCAAACACCTTATTTACAATTTATAAAAATAAGAAATTACCCTACTTAAAGTAACTCTGAGTTTGAAATACTCATCTTCGTAATCTTGCTTATCAAATTACGCAACACTCATCACTCCGAAGTAGGAATCGACTACGAAAACTCGTAGAGGATTATTAAATGAATACATCCTCTCGGAAATCATCTTGTAACTAAATTAATTATTACACTTAAATAGTTTGTTTCTATCCTTAAGGAGGAGTTGAATTCAATCAATTCATATAATTTACAAAAAAAAAATATTTACTTCACTGAATACATTCAAAACCATATGTTTATATTCACCAAAACAAAAAATTCTAAGCTGTCATTTAAATATTGGGCTTGTTTACATTATTATTATTTTCGTTTGTTTTGTGTTTCAGTGCCGAAAACAAAAAATATAAGGTGTGAACTATAAAGGAATCAGGATAAAGATGGGATTGTGATCGTCTAATAGTATCAAATATTACAAGATTATTGCAACCCAGTGCGATAAACTGCCGTTGGTTTATTGCAGTACGGTAATGTAGCTTCATACTAGAAGGGTGGTTTTTGATATGTGACATAGTTTGTTTGTTAAATGTGTTTATTGACATGACCTTCTAGGACCCTAGTCAATTTACACAGTATTGATATTTTGCATAATAAATTATATTTCCAAGCATGCAAACACAACAAACGCGAAAAAATAAAAATTGATATGTCAAAACAAAAATATATCTACCATCCTGCTAAACAGCTGGTAATGAAAGTGTCTTAACCCAAGATTTTTCGTCTGCTGAATTCTTTTAGTCGGATATACATGTATTGACAGACAGGAGTGCATTGGTGGTGGATTACAACAAAAATAACCAACTCTTGCGGGGATTCAGGGTGAGAGAGGTAGAAGTTTTGTTATCTCTTTACGGTAACGGACTTAGGCTAATTGACTTCGCTACGGAACGAAATGCCACTATAGCCAGCACACGGATTCCTCACCTCGATATCCATAAGGGAACATGGCGGTCTCCAGATCAACTAACGGTCAACCGAATTGATCACATAGCGATACACAAGAGGCACGCATCCAGTATTTTGGATGTCCGAACATTCCGAGGAGCTAATATCGACTCGGACCACTACCTTGTTGCAGCCAAGGTTAGAATGCGGACAACCACCATGCCACAACAATCCACAAATACTTAAAAAAAAATTAATGTTGAAAGACTGCAATCGCAAGAGACCGCCAAGACCTTCGCGCAACGCGTATCCCTATACGTCTCGATTAACACCATACCACCAGCATCGAATGTCGAAGAACAATGGCAACGATGCCAACAAGCCATAAGATCAGCCGCAACGGATTTGCTAGGTTTCTCGCGCCCACCAGCAAGAAACTCCTGGTTTGATGAGGAATGCCGACAGATGCTCGCAGCCAAGAAAGGGGCCTACAAAGCTAAGCTGCAGGTGAAGACGAGAGTTGAAGAAGGGAAGAACAACGGCTTTTCAGAAAGAAGCAAAGAGGAAGAAAAGCGCGCGATCGAGGATATAGAGAGGTGCTACTCCAGGAAAGATGTTCGCAAGTCTTACCAAAGTGTAAAACGTCAAAGCCAAGGATACAAGGCTCGAACAGAATCCTGTCGAGATGAACAAGGAAATATTGTAGTTGAGACACAGTCGATGCTGAGGATATGGAAGACCCACTTCTACAGACTGTTAAACAACGATGACGAACAACATCCCGCTGTCAGGCAGGACGAACCATTCGATATTGACAACGACAGCAAAAACTGCCGACCTCAGTGAAGTGAGCTTAATAAGGCTGTCGGAAATGACTACCAGCATACGCCGACGATATTGACATCCTTGGTAGGACCCAACGTGATGTCATAGATCTCTCAACACATAAGGACCGACTCAGAATCGCTAGCAGAGTCGACCTAGCCATGTCTGTTTGTCCGTCCGTCCGCCCGTCCGTATCTGTGTCACCGATTTTCGAGCCTTAAATTTTAAGCTAGAAATCTAAAATTCGGTATATAGAGTCTCTATCCGACAAAGCAGAACAAGTCACAAAAGAAATATTAAATTGAAATAGACGCAACATATTGTTCAGTGAATTTATTAAAATACAGTATGGTTCGACCAAAAACATCGTTTTTTTTGTATGAAAACGCCTCCAAAAGGTGGGCGAGGGTAAAAAAGATATATGTAGTATTGTATATAACACCAAAACCAATTAGTTTGCATCAATTTTTTTTGAAATGTTAAAAACTTTACCGAAAAATGTTTTTACTTAAAACGCCTCCATTAAAACGGCCCAAGAACCGGTTACCTACAGACGGACGGACAGACAGAAAGACATGGCTTAATCGACTTAGCTAGCGACTCTTAGCTTAACTATTTCTCTATGCTACAAACTATGTATCAAAACTAATATACCCCCATAGGAAAGTGTATAAAAATATATGAGAAGGCATCAATCGGCTGTGCGGATCGTTTAAAACACTTTCCCATCTTAAAATAAATATCCCCAAATTGTGGGCGTTATGGCACCTAAAAATTGAAAATGAAATTGTCATAACATATTGTTCAGACAATTTATTTAAATCTCTTCTGCTTCGACGAAAACTACGTTTATCGCTTGGTTATGCTATGGGGTAGAGTATACAAAAGGATTTTGTAAAAAATAACGCCTCCAAAGAGTGGGCGTGGGTTGTAGACAAAATGTTGATATTATCAGAACCAATGAATTAAACAATTTGTATAGTTGTTCAGAGAAACAGTGAAAACATGTGAACAGTGAACAGTGAACACGTGTACCAAATTTTATCATTCTAGCTTTAACTTTAAGGCCCAGAAACTGGTGACGTACGGACGGACGGAAAGACGGACAGACATGGCTAAATTGACTCAGCTATCCAATTTAAGTCCATCTATATTCTTTTAAATGTATATCTAGCTGAATCCTGGAATGTTTCTCTTTGTTACAAACTATGTATCACAACACATATAAAATATATGAGAAGGCTTGAATCCACTGTGTGGATCGTTTTATACCATATCCCATCTAATCCTTTAAATTAATATCCCTTAAATGTTGGTTTTACGGCAAAGAAATAATAAAATTGAATATGTCGCAACATATTGTTAAGAGAATTTATTAAAATATTGTATGGTTCGACCAAAAACATCGTTTTTCTCCTGCATATGGAATGGCTAAGTTATATAAATGGTTTTTGTATGAAAACGCCTCCAAAAGGTGGGCGTGGGTAAAAATGATTTACGGAAGAAATGTTTATATAACCAAAGTATGTTTTTTTGCATCAAATTTGATTTCGAAATGTGTATATTTTTTTAACGTTTTTTTACTTAAAATGCCCCCAAAAAGTGGGCGTGTCAAAAAAAAAAACTTTTTGTAGACGAAATATAGACATTAGGATAATCTAGATATCTGGTTAAGACACATTTCCAAAAAATTTAACGGTTTGGCTTATAATTAGGTTTTTCATAAAAGGGGCGCTGCAGTGGGCACATTTGTTCGAACAGCACGTACAGGGATCATATGTACCAAATATCATTATCCTAGCTCAAAATTTAAGGCCACCAGTTACCTACAGACGGACGGACAGACAGATAGACATGGCTTAGTCGACTCAAATAGCGTCTCTGAGTCAATCCATATACTTTTAGGCATACCTAGCTCAATTATTTCTCTATGTTACAAACTATGTATCAAAACTAATATAGGCCTATGTGAAAGGGTATTAGAAAGAAGAAATAAGAGCAAGAAAAGCGCATGATCGAGGATATAGAGAGGTGCCACTCCAGGAAAGATGTTCGCAAGTTTTACCAAAGTGTAAAACGTCAAAGCCAAGGATACAAGGCTCGAACAGAATCCTGTCGAGATAAACAAGGAAATATCGTAGTTGAGACACGTCGATGCTGAGGATATGGAAGAACCACTTCTGCAGACTGTTAAACGGCGATGACGATGCGCGATGCGCTGTCATGTGACTTCTTCAATTTTATTCTTGAAAGGATTGTGCAAAACTCACGAGCCAACACCAGAGGCACAATTTTCCAAAAATCTGTACATCTACTAGCATACGCCGACGATATTGATATCATTGGTAGGACCCAACGTGATGTCATAGCCACGTTTGCTAGTATAGAGAATGAAGCGGCAAAAATGTTTTTAGCAGTAAATGATGGCAAGACGAAGTATATGCTTTCAACACGAAAGGGCACACAAAATCGACGAATTGGACAGAACGTCACCATTGAACGATATAACTTTGAGGTTGTACTTGACTTTATCTATTTCGGCTCCGCTATTAACTCTGACAACAACATCTCGTCAGAAATCAAACGAAGAATTAATCTTGCCAACCGCTGTTTCCTCGGGCTAAGAAGGCAATTCTTATATAAGATCCTGATCATCCCAGTCCTGCTCTACGGCGCTGAAGCATGGACCGTCTCAAAAGCAGATGAAGAAATCCTTGGTCGATTTGAGAGGAAAATTCTCCGAAAAATCTTCGGTCCCGTTTGCGTTGACGGGCTATGGAGACGAAGATTCAACCAAGAACTATACGAGCTGTACAGCATACCCCTGGTCAAAAAACTCTGCATTGGACACGTAGAACGAATGGACGCCAATACTCCGGCTCGCAGAGTCTTCGATACCAAGCCAGACGTCGGACGCAGTAGAGGAAGACCTCGCCTTAAGTGGCGCTCACAAGTAGAAACCGAGCTCAACCAACTTGGAGTGCGCAACTGGAGGAAGTTAGCTAAGGACCGGGCTAATTGGAAAGGCATATTGGTTGAGGCCCAGGTTCATTCCGGACTGTAGCGCCACTTAAGTAAGTAAGTATGACAGGGTATAAAAACATATGAGAAGGCTATAATCTTTCCTATCACTCTCTTTCTTCCCCTTTTCTAACGCTCGTACTGTGGTTACATATAAAGAGTATTCATAACCCCTAGAGTACGTGTAAATTATAAAAAAAGAAAAGAAAATTGTTCAGACAGTTTATCAAAATATTGTATAGCTCGACATAAAAAAAAATTTTTCTGTCGAAATGTTTAAAATTTTACCGAAAAACGTTTTTTACTGAAAACGGCCATAAAAAGAGGTCGTGGCAAGCTACTTTGTATAGACTAAATTTAGATATTAGGATTGTCTTGATATCTTGTTCAGACACTTTTTCAAAGTTTTTAACGGTTTTTCCTAAAGATAGGTTTTTCTTAAGAGGGGGCGTGTCAGTGTGTGGATTTAAAAATTGTTACACTTTTTCGAACAGCACGTACAAGGATCACAATAACCAAACTTCATTATACTAGCTCAGAATTTACGGCCCAAAAACCGGTTACATACAGACAGACGGATGGTAAGACAGACATGGCTTAATCGACCCAGCTACATAGACGTTATTAGGTTTACCATCACTAACAAAATCAATAAACGAAGAAATTAAATATAAGCTATTTATACTTTAAACAAAACAAAAAAAAAATACATAGACTCATATCGATTCTATCATGCGATTGCGCAGACTATTTTTATACCCTATCCCATGGGGGTATATAGGTTTTGATACATAATCTGTAAGATAGAGAAATAATTGAGCTAGGTATTCCTCAAAGTATATGGATCGACTCAGAGTCGATAGCTGAGTCAATTTAGACATGTCTGTCCGTCCATCCGTCCGTCCGTACGCCCTGTTTTCGAAAAAACATAGTTTACGCCCAAACTGTTAGAGATACTGAAAATGTGTCTGAACAACATATCTAGACAATCATAATGTCTATATTTTGTTCATACAAAGTTTTTTTTCCACGCCCACTTTTTAGGGGTGTTTTTAGTAAAAAACTTTTTTCGGAAAAATTTTAACCATTTCGAAAAAAATGGTGTAGCAAAATCTTTGGTTATGTTAATATAAACATTTGTTCCATATGTCATTTTAAGCCGCGGCCACTTTTTGGAGGCGTTTTCATACAAAAACCATTTCTATACACTACCTCATAGCATAACCAGGCGAAAAACGGTGTTCTTTGTCGAACCATAAATGATTTTGATAAACAGTCTGAAAAATATGTCATGACAACGGTATTTTCTGAACATGATATCTAGAGAATCCAATGTCTATATTTTGCATATAAAAAGTTTTACTTTTTGTGGCCTTTTTAGTTAAAAAAAAACCGTTTCCGGTAAAATTTAAAAATTTCTAAAAAAAAAATTGATGCAAAATAATTGTTTTTGGAAATTTAAACATTTCTTTCATATATCACATTTACCCACGCCCACTTTGTGGACACGTCTTCCTACAAAAAACATTTGTATACCCTACGACATACCAAATGCAGGAGAAAAACGTTGTTTTTGGTCGAACCATAAAAGATTTTGTTAAACTGTCTGAACAATATTATGCGACAATTTCATATTTAATATTTGTTTGCCATAAAACCCACATTTAAGGATATTTGCTTTAAGCATAGGATGATATAGGGTATAATCAAACTAATATACCCCTATGGGATAGGGTATAAACATATGAGAAGGCTACAATCCACTGTGTGGATCGTTTTGTACCCTATCCCATCCCATCCTTAAAATATATATCCCCAAAATGTCGGCTTTATGGCGATGAAATACAGAAAATGTTATTTTCATAACATAATAGTTCAGACAGTTTATCAAAATCTTTCATGGTTCGACAAAAAACAATGATTTTCGCCTGGTTGTTCTATGAAGTAGTGTATAGAACATATGAGAAGGCTACAATCCACTTGGTTGAAATTTTTTATACCCTATCCTATTCTCTCTTCAAATTAATATCCCTTAAATGTGGATTTCATGGCAGAGATATATTAGAAATGTAGCTAATTGTCGAACCATGATGCTGAGAAGGCAAATGTATTTGCATTGAATTTCGGAAATAATCATGTTGCTTCAGATAATTAAGGTGAAAGTGAAACAACCACGTTAGTCAATAATACGATTCATGCATTCATCATAGAATATTCAAATCCAGCCGCTTCTGATACATCATACAATTCTGGCATGCTGGTCTTATATATAAGATGATACACTTAATAGTGGTGAATCTAATCTAGTCTCGTTCTATTCTGGGGTCCCGCAAGTTTCTGTTCGTGGTCCTGTATTGTACAATATTTTTACTTCAGATTTACCAAAACTGCATGATTGTAATGGATTGTAATGCTGCTATATTCACAGATGATACTGCAATTTATTCATTTCATGAGTTCGATGAAAATACTTTAAAAATATTACAAAAAATGAAAAATTAATCTGAATGAAAGTGAAATTCAAGCTATTTTTTTACACGGAAAAGAAAGTCTTGTTTCTTGCCTTTCCCTCTTCTTGCCCAATTCAGGTTAATGGAATAGTCATTAGATGGTCGCATTGCGTCAGATATTTAGGTATTTACTTGGACCCAAGATTGACTTTTAATGAACATACTGCCAGAACTGTTAGGAAAATATCAATCGCCATTAGAATGTTGTATCCATTCATCAATAGAAACTCATGGCTTTTAACAGAAAATAAAATATTAATCTTTGAGGTAAATTTTCAGGCAATTTTACTTTATGGATGCCAAGTATGGGAAGACTGCGCTAAGTGTCACTTTAAAAAACTACAAATAGCTCAAAATAAGATTCCAAAATTAATGCTAAATTTACCTTGGCACCACTCAACCAAAGATTAACATAAAAAGGCGAAAGTTGACTTGATATATAATGGAATAGCGAAACTCAGAAGAAGTTTTTTAGACAGTTGCAGTTTTGCTGATAATCCCTTAATAAATGCTTTAAACATAAATTAAAACAAAAAAATATATATATCTAATCTAATTTATTCATAAATAAATTCTTATATACGTTTTTCTTTCTCTTCCTCTTTGTTTTGTTGTCATTGTTTAACCTACTTTATTTATTTATTTTATTGTCATTTGTTAAATTATTATTTACTTAATTGTTATTTATAAAAGTCTTATCTTTTTAATTGTGATTTATAAACATTGTTATTTATTTAATTGTTATTAATAAAATTGTTACATATTTAAGTTTTATATATTTAATATTAATTTATTTATTTATTTACTTATTTATTTGTATATTTATTTATTTATTTAATTTACTATTTTTTATTATTTTTTTTTGTATTCCTTTATTTATATTTATTTTTTTTCTCTTATATTTGGAGTTTTTTAAATTATTTTTTTCTCCAACAAAAATCTAACATTTGCCTTTCCTAGTTATCTAAAAATAGCATATACAATGTTTCAGAAGAAAAGTACTTGTTATCAAATCTCTCTAACATCCCTAATGTTAAATAGATACCAAATAAAATATTTATCTATCTCAAAATGTCGGCTTATTTTTATAATTTGCACGCACTAAAGGGTTTATGAATACCCTTATGGTGTTTATAAACAGCGTGGGCATTAAGGAAATTGAGGAGAAGAAAAGAGGAGATACCGATGTGCATTGTATTATTTTTTTTTCCTGTTAAAATAGCGGTAAAAAAGTGTTAGGCAGGAGGTGTTCCTACGATGTTCACGCGAGACTATAGAGTTCGCTACGGTTGGATCTCCTATCAGTTTTATCGCACGCTTTTGTATACTATCCAGTAAGTGCAATGATGTTTTTGCTGCACCTGACCAGATGTGGGCTTTGAAGTCAAGTTTGGGGCGTATATACGTTTTATATATATAGGCCAGCTCAAATGCGGTGAAATATTTTTTGCATCGATTAAGGAAACCTAGACATTTCGCTTTGTTTACCGATTTCGAATACGTGGTCGTTCCAACGAAGGTCGTTACTAACACACATACCGAGCATGGAAGGTTTTTCGGTTTCCGCGATGCAAGTGCCATTCATGGATATTGGTTTCGCTTAGATGACGGAAGACAGCATTGTGTTTTGGAAGCATTAAATTCCACTCTATTCGATTCACCCCATTTAATTATGCAGTCAAGATCGGAATCTAATGAGCTTAACATATTTTGCCGTTTTTGTTCCACGGCCGCAGATGAAGGGCGTGGATTAGAGAATGAATATGAAAAGCTGAGAGTGCTGTCATCAGCAAAGGAATGGATTGGATTAGAAGTTGCAGACAAGAGGTCATTAATAAAAATGAGAAAGAGTGTCGGAGACAGAACAGAGCCCTGGGGAACACCAGCATTTATTTCGTGAGAAGCAGACTTGAAACCGTCCAAAACAACTTGAATTGAACGTTTCGAGAAATAGTTTCTAATCCATAGAAGGAGAGTTTCATCGATTCCAAAAGCACGCATTTTCGACAAAAGGGCTTGATGCCAAGCCCTGTCAAATGCCTTTGAAATATCAAGTGCAACGATCTTGTTTTCGCCACCGAGGTGAATAGATTGGTTCCACTTTTCGGTGAGATATGTCATAAAATCACCAATGGACCTGTTGCAACGAAAACCGTATTGTCGGTCATTAAAAAGTTTTCGTGATTCAAGATATTTTATAAGCTGACGGTTTATCATCGTTTCCATGACCTTAGAATGAAGGGATGTATATGCAATTGGTCGGTAGTTGGAGAGAGAAGAAGATTCGCCTTTTTTTGGGACGGGCTGGACAAATGCTGTTTTCTATCTACTCGGGAAGAGTCCTGATGAATAGGATAGATAGAAAAGCTTACGCAGTGGTTTTGCCAGCGTGGAAGAACACCTCTTCAAAATTATGGGGGAGATACCATCTGGACCAGACGATTTGTGAATGTTAAGATCTAATTAGACACTTGCGACTGTACGAGTACGGAAGTGGATTGGTCCCATAGAATGTTCTACGTTCTCAAGTACAGGAGGAGACTGGGCACAATCTGGTAACACGGAACTGGCTGCAAAATGGGCAGCAAGCAGATGGGCTTTGTCTATAGAGGTGACAGCTGGAATGTCATTGTAAATGAGCGTAGGGATGGAAGATGAGGTCGAATTCACAATGTTTTTGACGAACAACCAAAAGTTTTAACTACCTTTGGGGCATAGCAGAATTTTTTGCCTCAGCTTTTAGTCGTGGGAGAATTTGACACGCTTGATGCGGGCATAACAATCGTTTCTGGCTCTTTTAAACTTAGATCAATTTTCAATTTTCAGTAGGATTTGTCTTATATAACCGAAAACATAACTCTTTCAACCTAAAAGCCTTTTTGCAGCTCGATTCATACCACCCGTTTGCCTTAGGTTTAATACTCTTTACCCGGTGAGGAATAAAGGATTTCAAACCCAGGAGAATGGTGTTCGTTTGCCGATGAAATAAAGAAAATTTCATTGTCAGAATATATTGTTCAGGCATTTTATCGAAATCATTAATGGTTCGACAAAAAACATCGTTTTTCGCCTTGTTATGTTATGAGGTAGAGTATAGAAATGGTTTTTGTTTCAAAATGCCTCCAAAAAGTGGACGTGGGTTAAAATGATATGAAAAAGAAATGCTTATATTAACAAAACCAATGATTTTGCATCAACATTTTTTTCGAAATGTTTGAACGTTTGCCGAAAAACTTTTTTTTCTGAAAACGCCTCAAAAAATTGGCGTGGCAAAAAACTTTGTTAAGACGAAATATAAATATTAATATTGTCTAGATATGTTGTTCAGACACTTTTTCAAAATCTCTAACGGTTTGGCCTAAGACTATGTTTTTCTAAAAAGGGGGCGTGGCAGTGAACGGATTTAACTTTTTTTTACACTTGTTCAGCTTTGTCGGATAGAGAGTCATGCCAAATTTCAAAACTCTAGCTCAAAATTTAAGGCCCAAAAATCGGTGATACACCGACGGAAGGACGGACAGACAGACATGGCTTAATCGACTCAGCTAGCTATTCTGAGTCGATCCATATACTTTGAGGTATATCTAGCGAAATTTTTTCACTATGCTACAAACTTAATGTGAAATCCCTATATATATATATAGGGTATAACTAATATCCCCAAAATGTGGGATTTATGTCGATAAATATAGAACATATGAGAAGGCTTCAATCCACTATGTGGATCGTTTTATACCCTATCCCATCACAGCCTTTAAATTATTATCCCTTTATTGTTCAGAGAATTTATTAAAATATTTTATGGATCGATCAAAAACATCGTTTTTCCCCTGCATATGGTATCGCTAAGTTATACAAATAGTTTTTGTATGAAAACGCCTCGAAAAAGTGGGCGTGGGTAAAATGATATTTGGAAGAAATATTTATGTTACTATTTTTACTATTTTTTTCATCAATTTTTTTTTCGAAATGTTTTTAAGTTTACCAAAAAAGGTTTTTTCTGGAAACGCCACCAAAAAGTGGGCGTGGCAAAAAACATTAGAATTGGCTAGATATCTTATTCAGACACTTTTTCAAAATCTCTAATGGTTTAGCTTACAAGTACGTTTTTCTAAAAAAGGGCGTGGCAGTGGGCGGCTTTCAAAAATGTTTACACTTGTTCTGCTTCTTCGGCTAGAGAGTCTACATACCAAATTTCTAAACTCTAGTTCAAAATTTAAGGCCCAAAAATTGGTGACACACAGACCGACAAATGGACGGATGGACATACATGGCTAGATCGACTTAGATAGCGATTCTGAGTCGATCCATATACTTTAGGGTATATCTAGCGAAATTATTTTACTATATTACAAACTTAATGTAAAAACTAGTATACCACTATGGGATAGGGTATAAACATATGG
This sequence comes from Rhingia rostrata, assembly GCA_949824845.1. Classification (NCBI taxonomy): domain Eukaryota; kingdom Metazoa; phylum Arthropoda; class Insecta; order Diptera; family Syrphidae; genus Rhingia; species Rhingia rostrata. The sequence goes on from OX463756.1 coordinate 100,792,219, forward strand.
AGTGCCGATTCGCTCTTTGTCTAGGCCACACGCCATACTTTCTCGCTCCACCCTCTGTAAAAAAAAGCAATAAACCTACCTGTTGTTTCACATATACCACCCCCACCCACCAAGTGAAATTAAATTTAATAAAATTAAAAAAAAATCAAATAATAATAATAATAAGTACTTCCGCTCGCGAAATAGTAAAAATAACATTCTTCAGTGTATGTGCTTTGTGCAGTGGAAGAAAGTGTCATAGGGAAAACAAAAAAACAACAACAATTGTCTGTACTCAGCTAATGCAAGTGCCGTATAATTTTTTGTTTCATACGTGCAGTGCACTTGCATTAGCGGAGCATAAGCAACATCTGGCGAATGGCGGGTCGTAAGTGATTATTTTGTTGGGTGACCAAAGCATGTTGTCATACGGACACCTATGACAAATTGTTGTTGTAAACCAAACTATAAGTATTCACTTCACGGCTCTGCTTAGTTGGCGTCGGAGTTGTGTTTTTTATATTTGTAAATTGCAATGGATAGGAATTTTAGAGTAGATGTAAGTTATATTCGTGGGTTAAAAACAAATCTCTTTTCGGCATACGTTCACATACCAACCAGCTGTTTTGGCACTTCGTGAAACACAGGTAGGGGCTAATTCTGAAATTTCAGAACAATGTCTACCTGGATATAACTTAGTGCCATTATTCTTCTCTCACCGCGGTCTCGCCGCTTACATTCGTAGTGATGTAGCCTACCAAATCAACAACAATACGACCAATGTTCCAAATCCGGAATTTAATTTTATATGGCTGAAATTCCATGTCCGTAGGCAAATAATCCACTACGGATTTATTTATAGAGGCCCAAATATGGACAGCAACTCGACTTTTAATGAGTTTGATGAGCTGTCTGACTCCATCTCAAGAATTTTATTCCTGTATCTTCAAACTGAAATCGTCATTGCGGGCGATTTCAATGTACACAATTCATCGTGGCTTCGACATTTTGGACAGTCAACACCCGAAGGAAGGTATGTTGAGATCTTTGCTGAAGTAAACAACTTAACCCAGCTTATAAATGAGCCAACGCGAATTCCTGACATTCACAGTCAAGCCGCTAACACTCTGGACTTATTTCTGACCTCTCATCCTAATAAATACACTATCATTGTGCTATCACCTCTAGGCTCTTCAGACCACTGTATCGTATCGGCTAATTTCTCGTACTCCAACAACGTAGTTAAAGAACAAATTCCAAAAAGAACCGTATGGCAATACGAGAAAGCCATCTGGGGAGCTCTTACCGGTTTCTTTAAGAATTTTAACTGGTCATTATGCTTCCTCATTCTCCTGGGTATGAAATCCTTTATTCCTCACCTGGTAAAGAGTATCAAACCTAAGGCAAACGGGTGATATGAATCGAGCTGCAAAGAGGCTATTAGGTTGAAAGAGTTATGTTTTCGGTTATATAATACAAATCATACTGAGGAAAACCCATCTAAGTTCAAACGAGCCAGAAACGATTGTAATACCCGCATCAAGCGTGTCAAATTCTCCCACGACTAAAAGCTGAAGCAAACAATTCTACTATGTCCCAAAGGTAGTAAAAACTTTTGGTTGTTCGTCAAAAACATAAAGAATTCGACCTCATCTTCCATCCCTACGCTCATTTACAATGACATTCCAGCTGTCACCTGTATAGACAAGGCCCATCTGCTTGCTGCCCATATTGCAGCCAGTTCCATGTTACCAGATTTTGCCCAGTCTCCTCCTTTACTTGAGAACGTAGAACATTCTATGGAACCAATCCACTTCCGTACTCGTACAGTCGCAAGTGTCTAATTAGTTCTTAACATTCACAAATCGTCTGGTCCAGATGGTATCTCCCCCATAATTTTGAAGAGGTGTTCTTCCACGCTGGCAAAACCACTGCGTAAGCTTTTCTATCTATCCTATTCATCAGGACTCTTCCCGAGTAGATAGAAAACAGCATTTGTCCAGCCGGTCCCAAAAAAAGGCGAATCTTCTTCTCTCTCCAACTACCGACCAATTGCACTTACGTCCCTTCTTTCTAAGGTCATGGAATCGATGATAAACCCAAAAACTGGCAGACGTGGCTAGATCGACTCAGCTAGCCATTCTGAGTCGAATAATATACTTTGAGGTAAATCTATCGAAAGTATTTCACTGTGTTACAAACGTAATGTCAAAATTAACATACCCCTATGGGATAGGGTAAAAACATATGAGAAGGCTATAATCCACTGTTTGGAAATATTTAAATTTAAAAAACAAAAAACGCTTTTTACTGAATACGCCCTCAAAAAGTGGACGTTTCAACAAACTGTGTATAGAGAAAATATAGACATTAGAATTGGCTACTTATCTTATTTATACTTTTTTTCAAAATCACTAATAGTTTGGCCTGCAACAAGGTTTTTCTAAAAAGGGGGCGTCGCAGTGTGCGGATTTAAAAAATGTTAACATGTGTTTTGCTTCATCGAATATTTACCAAATTTCAAAGCTCTAGCTCAAAATTTAAGGCCCAAATCTCGGTGACACACAGACGGACGGACGGACAGACGGACAAGGCTATATACTTTGAGGTGTATCTAGCGAAATTATTTCACTATGCTACAAACTTAATGTCAAAACTTATATACCCCTATGGGATAGGATATAAACATATTGTTCAGGCAGTTTATCAAAATCTTATATGGTTCGACCGAAAACAACGTTTTTCTATTGCATATGGTATGGCGTAGGGTATAAAAATGTTTTTTTTTTGTGTAAAAACGCCTCCAAAAAGTGGGCGTGGTTACAAACGATATATGGAAGAAATGTTTGCGTTACCAAATCCAATTATTTTGCATAAATTTTTTTCGAAATGCTTAAAAGTTTAACGCAAAAAGTTTTATACTGAAAACTCCCCCAAAAAGTAGGCGTAGCAAGCAACTTTGTATCGATGAAATAAAGATATTCGGATTGTCTAGATATGTTGTTCAGACACTTTTTCAAAATTTTGAACGGTCTGGCCTTAAAATATGTTTTTCTAAAAAAGGGGCGTGACACTAAGCGGATTTCAAAATAAAATTTACATTTGCTCGAACAGCACGTACAGGGATCACGTTTACCAAATTTCATTATCCTAGCTTAAAATTTAAAGCCCAAAACTATTTACCTACAGACGGACGGACGGACGGACAGACACACAGACATGGCTCTATCGACTCAGCTGGTGATTCTGAATCGATCCATATACTTTGAGGTACACCTAGATAAATTATTTCACTATGTTACAAACTGTGTATCAAAACTATTATACCCCTATGGGATAGGGTATGAACATATGAGAAACCTACAATCCACTGTGTGGATCGTTTTACACCCTATCCCACCTCATCCTTCAAATTAATATCCCATAAATGTGGATTTAATGGTAAAGAAATATTAAAATCAAATTGTCGCAACATATTTATTGTTCAGAGAATTTATCAAAATCTTTCATGGTTCGAAAAAATCAATGATTTGCGCCTGAAACGCCTCCAAAACGTAGGCATGGGTTAAATTGAGATATAGAAGAAATGCTTATATTATCATCACCAATGTGTGCGTGGCTAAGAACTTTGTATAGACGAAATACAGACATTATAATTGTCTAGATATCTTGTTCAGAAACCTTTTCAAAATCTCTAATGGTTTGACCTACTACGACGTTTGTCTTAAAAAAGGGCCTGGCAATGGGCGGATTTAAAAAAAACTTTCATTTGTTCTGCTTCGTCGAATAAAGAGTCTTCATACCAAATTTCAAAACTCTAGCTTAAAATTAAGGCCCAAAAATGACACGCAGACGGACGGACGGACGGACAGACATACATGTCTAGATCGACTCAGCTAGCTATTCTGAGTCGAACCATATACTTTGAGGTATATCTAGTAAAATTATTTCACTATGTTACAAACTTAATGTCAAAACTAATATACTCCTATGGGATAGCGTATAAACATAATATGAGAAGGCTACAATCCACTGTGTGGATCATCTTATACCCTATCCCATCCCATCCTTAAAATGTATATCCTTTAAATATGTGTTTTATGGCAAAGGAATAGTAAAATTCAAATTGTCGCAACATATGGTTCAGACAGTTTATCAAAATCTTGTATGGTTCAACCAAAAACAACGTTTTTCTCCTGCATTTGGTGTGGCGTAGGGTATACAAATGGTTTTTATATGAAAACGTCCCCAGAAAGTGGGCGTGGGTAAAAATGATATATGTAATTAATGTTTACATTACCAAAAATTATTTTGCATACATTTTTTACCGAAATTTCTAAAATTTTACCGAAAAACTTATTTATTTAAAACGCCTATATTAGGGTTGCCTAGATATCTTGTTCAGACACTTTTTCAAGATTTCAGTTTTACCAAAAAAGGGGCGTGGTAGTGGACGGTTTCCAAAAATGTTTACACTTGTTCGAACAGCACGTACAAGGATCACATGTATCAAATTTCATTATCCTAGCTCAAAATGTATGGCCCAAATACCGGTTACCTCCAGGATTGACGGACGGACAGACAGACATGCATTAATCGACTCAGGTAGCGATTCTGAGTCGATCCATATACTTTTAGGTATAGTTAGCTTAATTATTTCACTATGTTACAAACTATGTAGCAAAACTAATATACCCCTATGAGATAGGATATAAACATATGAGAATGCTACAATTCGCTATGCGTATCGTTTAGTACCCTATCCTCAAAATGTCGGCTTAATGGCCTTTTCCAAATCTCTAATGGTTTGACTTACAGTTGTAATTTTTTTCTAAAAAAAAAAGGGCGTGGCAGCAAGCGGATTTCAAACATTTTTACACTTGTTCTGTTTCGTCGGATAGATAGTCTACATACCAAATTTCAAAACTCTAGCTGAAAATTTAAGGCCTAAAAATCGGTAACACACAGCCGGACGGACAGACAGACATGGCTAGATCGACTCAGCTAGAATTCTGAGTCGAACCATATACTTTGAGGTATATCTAGTGAAATTATTTCACTATGGTACAAACTTAATGTCAAAACTAATATACCGCTTTGGGTAGGGTATAAACATAATATAAGAAGGCTCCAATCCACTGCGTGGATCATTTTATACCCTATCCCATCCCATCCTTAAAATTTGTATCCTTTAAATGTGGGATTTATGGCAAAGCAATATTAAAATTGAAATTGTCGCAACATATTGTTCAGACAGTTTATCAAAATCTTGTATGATTCTACCAAAAACAACGTTTTTCTCCTGCATATAGGCGAAGGGTATACAAATGATTGTTGTATGAAAACGCCTCCAAAAATTGGGCGTGATTAAAACTGATATATGGAAGAAATGTTAACATTACCAAAACCAAATATTTTGCATCAATTTTTTTTTTTCGAAATGTTAAAATTTTTACCGAAAAACGCTTTTTACTGAAAACGCCCCCAAAAAGTGGGCGTGCAAAAAACATCAACAATATTTTCGAAATGTTTAAAATTTTGGCAATAAATGTTTTTACTGAAAACACCCCCAAAAAGTGGGAGTGGAAAAAACTTTGTATAGACGAAATATAGATTGCCTATATAATTTGTTCAGCATTTTTTCAAAATATTTAATGGACGTGGCAGTGGGCGGATTTCAAAAAATTGTACACTTATTCTGCTTCGTCGGATAGAGAGTCTGTATACCACATTTCAAATTTCTAGCTCAAAATGTAAGGCCTAAAAATCGGTGACACACTGACGGACGGACGCACAGTGGGGCAGTCCATACCCCTATGTTGGCAAAAAATCAAAAAATTAAATTACCGAGATAAGCAAATACTGTTGCGATTCCGTTAAATTACATTCGAGTGCATGATGCGCGGCAATAATTAACTTTGTTACATGCCCACTCTCTGACATTTAGTTTAATCTAGAACGCGGTTCTAGCATTAAGTTTGTTTGAACAAGTGATTTAAATAGTCGATTATTTGTATAGTCATAATTCGTGTGTAAATAACTAAAAATTTTGATATAACATGGAATCGACATGTATGTGCTTCATATTTCAAGTGTCCTTATATTTAGCATTAAAGTCAGGTATTTCGTTTAATTTTTGGAAATTATGCATATTTATTAAAAAAAAAAGTAAAGCTCCATTGTACGCCATTAAGGTTAAAGTTTATTTTTACATGCTTTTACATCGGGATTCTAGCATTATGTTATACCTCGACTCATGTAGTAAAGGGTGATCCATTTCGAGGTTCACTTCTTTCTTAAAGAAAAAAACACAGAAAATTCAAATTTAATGGAGAATGTTTATTATCATTTGAAAGAACATCCTTTGGCTTTTATTTTTGAAGATTATGTCTATCAAATGTTGGCCGTTGCTAGTCGCAGATGGTCCATCCGTTGAGTCCAATTTTCGATCACTCGTTCGAGCATTGCGACTGGTAACTGGCGAATGACACGCGTGATGTTTTCCTCCAAGGCCTGAATCGAAGCGGGTTTGTCGGCATAAGCTTTTGACTTTACATATCCCCACAGGAAAAAGTCTAACGGTGTGATATCACACGATCTTGGTGGCCAATCGACTAGCCCAAAACGTGAAATTATGTGCTCACCGAAATGTTCTCTCAGTAAGTCCATTGATTGATGCGATGTGTGGAAAGTGGTGCCGTCTTGCTGAAACCAAATGTCGCCGAGATCACGAGCTTCAATTTCAGGCATCAAATAGTCGGTTATCATCGCACGATAACGGTTGCTCTTCGTCCCAAATGCGGCAATTTTGTTTGTTTACATACCCATTGAGCCAGAAATGGGCCTCATCGCTAAACAAAATTTGCCTCGAAAACGTCGGATCTTCTTGGAACTTTTCAAGTGCCCATAGAGCGAAGCGATGTCGCTTGGGAAGGTCGAGCGGCTTCAGTTGTTGCACAAGCTGTATTTTGTACGCTTTCAATTTAAGATCTTGACGTAAAATGCGCCAAGTCGTTCCTAACGTCAGTCCGAGTTGCTGCGAACGGCGCCGAATCGACTCTCTACGGTCTTCGTGTACACTCTCAGCTACGGCCGCTATATTTTCTTCACAGCGTGCTGGACGTGGTCTATTCGGTCGAATATTATCCAATAATGAATGCTGGGTCTCAAAATGGGTGATGGTGTTGCGGATAGTACGCTCAGTAGGCCGATTATGTTGACCATAAGTTGAGCGAAGTGCACGAAACACATTACTCACAGAACGTGAATTTTAAAAATAAAGTTGAACAATTTGTAAACGTTGTTCACGCGTAAGTCTTTCCATTATGAAATGCCAAACAATACTAAGCAAAAATAACATGAGAGCATGACACGACTCACACGTGATCTGTCAAAAAAGGCTATTGAAAAAAGTATCTCTACTTGGATCACCCGTTATATGTTAATATATAAAAACGGTGCGCATATTTGCGCTTTTTATACCCTAGCACATAGGGGTATATTAGTTTTGATACATAGTTTGTAACATGGAGAAATAATTGAGCTAGGTATACCTAAAAGTATAAAAGTTTTTAGTAAAAAATTTAATCATTTCGAAAAAAACGGTGTAGCAAAATCATTGGATATGTTTATATAAACATTTCTTCCAAATATCATTTTAGGCCACGCCCACTTTTTGGAGGCGTTTTTATACAAAACCATTTCTATACACTACCTCCAAGCATAACTAGGCGAAAAGCGGTGTTCTTTGTCAAACCATAAATGATTTTGATAAACAGTTTGACAATATGTTATGATAATGACATTTTCTATGTTTCATCGCCATAAATCCGAAATTTTTGGGATATTTGTCTTAAGGATGGGATGGGATAGGGTACCAAACAGTAGGTTCGAATTCTGGGGATTTGTGTCTTACAAGAATAGAGTTATTTGATATAATGAAGACATCAGGATATTCAAAATTGGATTGCAAAATTAAATTTTTAAAGGACCGCCTTAAAGACCGAAACCGAAACCGACCGTAAAAATGATATGTGGAAAAAATGTTTATATTACCAAGACCTATTTTTTTGCATAAATTTTTTTTTCGAAATTTTAAAAATTTTACCGAAAAACGTTTTTTTACTGAAAACGCCCCAAAAAGTGGGCATGTCAAAAAACTTTAAATAGATGAAATATAGACATTAGGATTGTCTAGATATCTAGTGAAGACAGTTTTTCAAAATTTGTAACGGTTTGGACTATAGTAAGGTTTTTCTAAAAAGGGGGTCGTGGAAGTAGGCAGATTTCAAAATTGTTTACATTTGTTCCATAATATCCATTTACTTCGAGGTATACCTAGATAAATTATTTCACTCTTGAAATATTTCCTTCCTATAAGGTTGTTCAAGCTGCAAATAGAAACGACATTAAACTTACTCCTACTTCAGCGGAAGTAAATGTCTTAGCCCTAAGTTCAGTAGACGTTTGATACTATCACAAAACGACGTCATTGGTACATTGAAAAATTATCAATTAAACAATTTGCACTTAATATCAAAGTGGGTATTTGAGGGCAGTTCAGGCCACAGCACAAGTTACTGATTCATGGGCCAGATGTAATTTTAGCTGCATTGCTTCCAATCGGTCAACTGTCAGAGCAAGCTCAAGAGGCTCAAGAGCTCTCGTGAAAAATGTAACGAGGATGTGTTCAATTTAATGCTGATAAGATCAGATCCACTACTAACCAGCTACCGATAACTTCAGAAGTAGAAACTTAAACATTTTCCAAATTAAGTATTTGAATTAATTGTTTCACAATGAGAGTTCCAATGGAGAAAGTGATGATAAAAGCTAATCGTATACATCTGGATTATCAGGCTATATTTTTTATAGATATGAAATTTACAATCAATAAATATATGTAAACTATTAGTTATATCCTAAATAAAAATGAAACAAAAATTGAAACACAAGGTATGTGTTACATTTGATATTCATGAAAGCAAAGTGTTAATTAAGCAATAAAATAAGACCTAAGATATATAAATTTGGTTAAAGTATATACTATCAACAAATCTTTACATAATAAAATGAATTTTAGCATAACTAAACCTTAACATGAACTGATGCCAGTTTTAGGGGTATCTTGCCCCAGTGTGGGACGGACGGACAGACAGACATGTCTAGATCGACACAGCCAGCGATTCTGAGTCGATCCATATATTTTGATTACAAACTTAATGTCAAAACTCTTAAACCCCTATGGGAAACGGCATGAAAAATGATAAAATATAGTATATTTTACTTTTTAAAGATGCAGATGGGTATGATGTTTTGTGGATGATGTAGGGAAAATGATGATAATGATAGAGCTATCGATGAATTTGATGTTGTTAATGGCTATGATGGGGCTGAAATTAATGTTGCAACTGTTGATGTTGACGGATATAAAGATGATACTGATGTAGATAGATATGTTTCCAATTATGAAGACATTGATGGATAAAGACGAATTGGATGCTGAATGCGCTTTAGGATGTTGCATACTATCGAATTGTCTTACTTGTTGAATCGAAGGGTTTTTTTGCCACTATACTGGAGAAGAGAACTGCGTGACTGATACTCAGGATCCCTTTTTATACCATATCCCATAGGGGTACATTAGTTTTGAAATTAGTTTTGTAACATAGTGAAATAATTTCGCTAAATATTAGCCATGTCTGTCTGTCCGTCCGTCCGTCTGTGTTTCAACGATTTTTGGGCCTTAAATTTTGAGCTAGAGCTTTGAAATTTGTTATATGGACTCTCTGTCGAACAAAGCTGAACAAGCAAAACAGTAAGGAATTTTAAGAATGTTTGTGAGCAAGATATTTATATAATACTTATATCTATATTTCGTCGATACATCGCTTTTTGCCATGTCCACTTTTTGGGGGAGTTTTCTGTAAAAAACAATTTTTGTAAAATTTTAAAAAAAGTGTACGCAAAATAATTGGTTTTGGTAATATAAACATTTCTTTTATATATCATTTTAACCCACGCCCAATTTTTGGAGGCGTTTTCGTACAAAAACATTTCTATACACTACTTCATAGCATAACCAGGCCAAAATCAATGTTATTTGTCTATACACTACTTCATAGCATAACCAGGCCAAAATCATTGTTGTTTGTCGAATTATAAGAGATGATGGAAGATGATAAACTGTCTGAATAATATGATATGACAGGGACATTTGCTATTGAGGATGGAATACCTCACTTCACTTCAGGAGCATCCTAAGTGGCTGCAGGAAACTGTAAACTTTAACACAGGCGATATCGTTGTGATCAAGGAGCCCAATTTGTCCCCAACCAAATGACTTCTTGGGAAAATCAAAGATGTTAATGCTGGCCAAGACGTCCATCACTACCAGCAGAGGCATATTTGTTCGACCTATTGCTAAATTAGCCGCTCACCCCATATCCTGAAACCTGTTCCGGGGGGGGGGGAAGATGTATGTGCTTAGAAATCTGTAGAATTATTATTGCTGAAATTCATTTCATTATTTAAAATTGTTAATTTGTAAATTATTTATTTTGAGTCGCTGTACCTTCGCACATAAGTTCTAACAACAAAACCCCTGCATTGAAAATTACAATAACACTTTGCATCTAAACCGCTGTTATATTATAACAACAATTTACCAGCACATAATATTGACCGCGTTATGATACAACAACAATTTATGCGTGCACTGGTTTTTATTTCGATTTTATTTTTGATTTTGTTGTACCAGCTTGTGGGTTGATTGAGCATTTCTTGTTCACTTAGGTTTTGACTGCAGCAGATATCACATCCAAACTGAAAAGTGTAAAAGGTATACAATAAATATTATAACGTTTTATAGAAATTCGAAGTCTTATTCTTTTTCAACTAGTTGACTGGTTTTTATTTCGATTTTATTTTTGATTTTGTTGTACCAGCTTGTGGGTTGATTGAGCATTTCTTGTTCACTTAGGTTTTGACTGCAGCAGATATCACATCCAAACTGAAAAGTGTAAAAGGTATACAATAAATATTATAACGTTTTATAGAAATTCGAAGTCTTATTCTTTTTCAACTAGTTGACTGGTTTTTATTTCGATTTTATTTTTGATTTTGTTGTACCAGCTTGTGGGTTGATTGAGCATTTCTTGTTCACTTAGGTTTTGACTGCAGCAGATATCACATCCAAACTGAAAAGTGTAAAAGGTATACAATAAATATTATAACGTTTTATAGAATTCGAAGTCTTATTCTTTTTCAACTAGTTGACTGGTTTTTATTTCGATTTTATTTTTGATTTTGTTGTACCAGCTTGTGGGTTGATTGAGCATTTCTTGTTCACTTAGGTTTTGACTGCAGCAGATATCACATCCAAACTGTAAAAAGTATACAATAAATATTATAACTCTTTATAGAAATTCGAAATCTTATTATTTTTCAAGTGATATTTGAAACGAAACCAAATCAAGTGGCTAAGCAGTCTCCCCTTTGGTTATGCTTTAATTGCGTTAACCGGAACACATTTACCAATCATTTTTTCTTTTTGGATTCCGTGTGAGAAGTTTTGGAAATTATCGTCTGCTTCTGGTTCAACGAGTAGGAATCGGTGTCTCCCAGGATCACCCTCCAACTTAACCTATATAACAGTTTCTGATGACGGTGGTAGTACTTGGCCCTTCCCGAGACTGATCTCAGAAAAACTGTCTTTGGTAGACCGTATTCCATCGGGATTTTTCCCGCCGATGGTCGCATCTACTCTCAGACTCCTGTTGTCTCTCTTTGTTTGCGATACTTAGATTGTGGTCCCGGGGACGTTGATTCCAGAACCGAACTTCTGGACCGCGAAGTTGGTTCTTAAGCATTTCACCGACTGCTGCCGGATGCTTCCCTCTGCTGTCCCGACATTTGCAATGTTCACAAATTCTACACTTTGATGGGTTCCTACACTGACGCATTAGATGACCAGTTTTGTTGCAGTCCCAGCAACGCATTTGGGTTCGAGAATCGTTATTCTGCGAAATATCCATTCCCTTGCAAGAGCATTCAATGGTGGCCAATTCTCTGATTCGATAAGCTGCTTGGGATGCTTCGTCAGTAGCAATTAATGTACGGGCATAAGCTGCGGCTTCGGTAACTGTACGTCTTCCAGTCATTCGTACTGCTTGTTGTAGTTTTGAGTCAGACATAGCACGAGTGAAAGCGTCCTTTGCCATCTGGTTGATTATATCTTCACCAGTATTGGGGTTGTTAAAGAAGTTCGCCTCTCTTCTGGACTCTGCTGGACGGCTGCAATCGATACACTTATAACATGTGGTCATCACAAAACCGCATCTCAATCGCTTCCACGATAGCGTTATAGTTGCGTTGATTGTTAACGGACGGTTTGCAAAAGCTCCGCAGATGGACCACGCAAAGCCAGTGCAAGTGCGATGGCTTTGTCCTGGTTCTCCCTCGGCGGTCGAAAGTATGTATGTATGTATATTTTATTAAGTAAAATTTATTATTACTTACTTTCTTAAGTGGCGCTACAGTCCGGAATGAACCTGGGCCTCAACCAACATGCCTCTCCAATTACCTCGGTCCTTGGCTAACTGCCTCCAGTTGCACACTCCAAGTTGGTTGAGGTCGGTTTCTTCTTGTGCGCGCCACTTAAGGCGAGGACTTCCTCTACTGCGTCCGACGTCTGGCTGGGAATCGAAGACTCTGCGAGCCGGAGTATTGGTGTCCACTCGTTCTTCATGTCCTAGCCATCTTAAGCATCCAATGCGAAGTTTTTTGACCAGGTGCATGTCGCTGTACAGCTCGTATAGTTCTTGGTTGAATCTTCGCCTCCATATCCCGTCAATGCAAACGGGACCGAAGATTTTTCGAAGAATTTTCCTCTCAAATCGACCAAGGATTTCTTCATCCGCTTTTGAGACGGTCCATGCTTCAGCATGGGATGATCAGGGTCTTATATAAGATCTCCTTAGTAGTTCCAGTGAGGGCTTTACTACTGAATTGCCTTCTTAGCCCGAAGAAACAGCGGTTTCTGGTGGTATGGTGTCAATCGAGAGGCTAAGGGATACGCGTTGCGCGAAGGTCTTGGCGGTCTCTTGCGATTGCAGTCTTTCGACATTAATTTTTTTACTGTATTTCTTGATTGTTGTGGCGTAGTGGATATCCGCATTCTAACCTTGGCTGCAACAAGGTAGTGGTCCGAGTCGATGTTAGCTCCTCGGAATGTTCGGACATCCAAAATACTGGATGTGTGCCGCTTGTCTATCGCAATGTGATCAATTTGATTGACCGTTCGTTAATCTGAAGACCGCCATGTCCCCTTATTGGTATCGAGTTGAGGAAACCGTCTGCTGGCTATAGTGGCATTTCGTTCCGTAGCGAGGTCGATTAGACTAAGTCCGTTACCAGACTTGTTGTCGTGTAGGCTATGTTTTCCGACAATACTGCTAAAGATGTCTTCTCTTCCTACCTTTGCGTTAAAATCTCCCAGCACGATTTTAACATCGTACTTTGGTAGTCGCTCATAGGTTTTGTCAAGGAGCTCATGGAAGCAGTCCTTAGCTATATCATCTTTTTCCTCCGTTGGGGCGTGAGCGCATATAAGGCTAATGTTTGCGAATTTGGCCTTGCTGCGGATCGTTACAATGCGTTCGCTAATGTCTTGGAAACATAAGACTTCTTGCCTTAGTCTGGCATTTGTAACAAATCCGCATCCGAATAGTCGCTGTTTCTGCTCACTATAACACGGTCCGTTGTAGATGTCACAGTTTTTCATCCTCTTTTTGTCCGGCCCATCCCATCGTATTTCGTGGATTGCAGTAATGTCTGCTTTGTAGCAGTTTAGGGCTTCCGCTAGTTGTTCGCTTGCACCTCTACTGCTTAATGTTCTCACATTCCAGGTGCAGATACGAACGTCGTTGTCCTTTTTTCGTTTAGTCGTGTCGTCAACAATAAAATCCTTTCCGAGGCTATTGGTTGCTTCGTAACCGTTAGATTTTTCCATGATTGGGTAGTTAACCCTAAGCACAACCCCCAACCTGGAGGGCCAGTTCCAATTTATTAGATACCCCTAGGACACGGGGCCATCAGTGTCCACTACGGGATTGAGCGCTGCCGTTGGCCTTTCGGTTCACCCACCACCAACTCTGTTCAAGGGGCCTGACTAACCCTTGAAATTCCTAGACAACCTGTTGTCCGAATATGTCGAAGCAGCTTGTCTAGGTTCGCGTGGGACAGCAGGCCGGGTATTCATTCCGTGCCATTCTGACCTGGCTGTTTATAATGTTGCTGTTTTTCATCGTTTTATCAACACTCGCGCTTATCGTTTAGCAAGTCAAATCCGGTTGGATGAGACCGGTACCCGATGGTTACCACTTGGAGGTAAAAATTAAGCACTTGATGTGAAGTCAGTGTTACAACACTGGGCATTGCCAAGTTAAAGATAATCAGAGTCTACCCTCGTTCTACAACACCCAACCACCAATTTATTATTTCATTTCATTAATATATAAATTAAATTAAATTTAGTATAAAAATTCAAATATTATACAATTGTATTTCTAATATGCTCTATTAACAAAACAAACATACGAACATTAATGTGTTGACATTGACATTGACATCACAGTACTTCGCACATGAATGCAACGAACTACAACACATAACAGCACTGGCGACTGAGGCCATCGGCTGGGTTAATGTGTTGAACATTGTCCTCTGTTTAATATTTAACAGTCTAAGGCATGATAGTATCCATACAATTGGTGTATAAAAGTTGCATTTGAGAATGGTTCGCATCGCTTTGTTTTTCAATACATGCAGTGTATTTATGTGTTCATTATTACCTTAAAACAAATGAGAAGGCTATAATCCACTGTGTGGGTCGTTTCATACGCTATTATATCCCATCCTTAAAAAAAATATGCTCAAAATGTCGGCTTTTTGGCGATGAAATATAGAAAATATCATTGACATATTGTTCAGACAAAAAACATCGTTTTTCGCTGGGTTATGCTGTGAGGTAGTGTATAGAGATGTTTTTTTTAATGAAAACGCCTCCAAAAAAAAGAGGCATGTTTAAAATTTTACCGAAAATTGTTTTTTTTTTTGAGCTAGAGTTTTGAAATTTCAAGTTTTGAAACTTCGTTTCGTTTCAGTACCATTAACCCAATATTTAAATATTTTTTTTAAAGTCTACTGCGATCCACTGTTTCAAACGCTCTTTGAAAGTCCAAGAATACTGCGACGATTTTGTTGCCACTATGTCTTTCTTCCTTCATATTCAATATAAGCCAATTCAATGACGTTTCACATGAGTGGTTATATCGAAATACTGATTGATTTTCTATCAACACATTAACTTCACACACATAGTTGGATGTTAATTTGTTGGGGGCTTCATTTATTCTTTCACGGACAATCGCCAAAATGTTCCCAAACCTTTTGTTTCTTAACAATTATAAGCTTTTTAGCCAGTTCTTCAACATTATTTTTAATAGGCTCAAAATGATCTTCCTCTTTTTGTTCCATTGCTGATATATAATTTCCTACCTTCGCAACGTTCTCTTCTACAGACATAAATGTAGTTTCGATTTTTTTAAATCGATTATCAATCAACGTAAACTTTGACTCGCGGATATTCTCAAGCCTCTTACCCTGTTCTTCGGAATTTTTCGCGAGCTGCTTACTTTGGCCTTCGGACTGTTGGTGCTGTCTGTCTCTTATAACAAATCCGCATCCGAATAGTCGCTGTTTCTGCTCACTATAACGCGGTGCGTAGTAGATGTCACAGTTGTTCATCCTCTTTTTGCCCGGCCCACCCCATCTTATTTCCTGGATGGCAGTAATGTCTGCTTTGTAGCAGTTTAGGGCTTCCGCTAGTTGTTCGCTTGCAACTCTCTTGTTTAATTTTCTCACATTCCAGGTGCAGATACGAACGTCGTTGTCCTTTTTTCGTTTAGATCCGTGTCTTCAACAATAAAATCAGTCCTTTCCGAGGCTATTGGTTGCTATTGACGAAAAACAGCAACACTATAAACAGCCAGGTCAGAATGGCACGGTATGAATACCCGACCTGCTGTCCCTGGCGAACTTAGACAAGCTGCTTCGCCATATTCGGACAACAGTTTGGCTAGGAATTTCAAGGGCTAATCAAGACCCATTAACAGGGATGGTGGCGGATAAATAGTGTGCAGAAACAGCGACTATTCGGGTGCGGATGGTTCCAGACCTAGGCAAGAAGTCTTATGTTTCCAATGCATTAGCGAACGCATTGTAACAATCCGCATCAATGCCAAATTCGCCAACATAAGCCTTATATGCGCCCACGCCCCAACCGACGAAAAAGATGATATAGCTAAGGACTGCTTCTATGAGCTCCTTTACAAAACCTATGAGTGACTACCGAAGTACGATGTTAAAATCGTGCTGGGAGATTTTAACGTAAAGGTAGGAGGTGAAGACATCTTTAGTAGTATTGTCGGCAAACATAGCCTACACGACAAAACGTCTGGTAACAGACTTAGGCTAATTGACTTCGCTACGAAACGAAATGCTACTAAAGCCAGCACCCGGTTTCCTCACCTCGATATATAAAAGGGGATATGGCGGTCTCCAAATCAACGGTCAACCAGTATATTGGATGTCCGAACATTCCGAGGAGCTAACATCGACTCGAACCACTACCTTGTTGCAGCCAAGGTTAGAATGTGTATATCCACCACGCCACAACAATCCAGAAATACTGTAAAAAAAATTAATGTCGAAAGACTGCAATTGATAGAGACCTGCAATCTCGCATCGCGTATCCATAAACCTCTTGATTAACACCATAGCACTAGAATCTAATGTCGAAGAACAATGGCAATGATTCCAACAAGCCATTAGATCAGCTGCAACTGATGTGCTAGGTTTCTCGCGCCCACCAGCAAGAAACCCCTGGTTTGATGAGGAATGCCGACAGATGCTCGCAGCCAAGAACGTGGCCTAGAAGTCTAAGCTGTAGGTGAAGACGAGAGCTGCCATTAAGCTCTATAAGCAGAGAAGAAGGGAAGAAAACCGGCTTTTCAGAATGAAGAAAAAAGAGCAAGAAAAGCGCGCGATCGAGGATATAGAGAGATGCCACTCCAGGAACGAATTTCGCAAGTTTTACCAAAGTGTTAAACGTCAAAGCCAAGGATACAGGGATCGAAGGGAATCCTGTGGAGATGAACAAGGAAATATTGTAGTTGAGACACAGTCGATGCTGACGATATGAGGATTCTACAGACTGTTAAATGGCGATGACGAACAACATTCCGCTGTCAGGCAGAACGAACCATTCAAAATTGGCAGCGACAGCGAAAACTGAGTGAAGTGAGGTGGCAATATTTAACCTCAATCTAAAATGACGGCCGTCCCGCCTAGCTTTATAAAGCCGGCGGAGATGACTTGGTAAGAATCATCCACCAACTCATAAGCCAAATCTGGAAGAAAGTATGCCTGAAGAATGTAACCTCATCATCGTTTGGCCGATCCAAAAAAACAGAGGCATAAGTCTCCTCAACATCGCCTACAGTATCCAATCTGCCGTAACATGTGAACGCCTGGAACCGTTTACCAACAACCTGATCGACCATTATCAGTGTGGTCTTAGGCCAGGAAAGTCCACAACCGATCAAGTTTTCACACTTTGGCAGATCCTGAAAAAAAACCCAAAAATCAGATATAGAAGAAATATTTATATTATCATAACCAATGATTTTGCATAAAAAAATGTTCCAAATGCTTAAAACTTTACCGAAAAACGTTTCAACCGAAAACGCCCTAAAAAAGTGGACGTGGTAAAAATCTTTGTATTGATGAAATTTAGCCATTAGGATCGTCTAGATGGCAGCGGGCGGATGTTAAAATAATTACACTTGTTCGAACAGCATGTACAAGGATCACATTTACCAAATTTTATCATTCTAACTCAAAATTTAAGGCCCAAAAATGGTGACGTACGGACGAACAGAAATGACTTAATCGACTCAGCTTTCGATTCTTAGTCGAGGTATAAAGATGAAAATAAAAGAAAATGAAAAATTAGCGGCGAGGTTATTATAAGTCCAAGGCAACGACTTTAAGATAAAAAAAAATCGTTCCCTTGGAGTCAGAATTCGGCCTCTTAGCCGGATTACAACGTTGGGCGCGATTCTTGTGAGTCTCGGTTAGGCCACGCCAGCATCCTTGATGTTGGAGAGAAGGACACGGCACTCTTGTGATTTCTCAGCTAAACTCGTCGGACGGGGGAAGTTCTTGCCCTCTCACCAAACATCCCAGCTCAACAAACATTTTTGTTCGTGCCAGAGTCAAAGAATAATAAAAAACATTTGAGAAGGCTACAATCCACTGTGTGGATCGTTTTTTACCCTATCCCATCCCATCATCAAGACAAATATTCCCAAAATGTCGGATTTATGGACACGAAATATAGAAAATGGCAGTGTAAGAACATATTGCTTAAACAGTTTATCAAAATCATTTATGGTTTGACAACAAGCACCGTTTGAGGTAGTGTATAGAAATGGTTTTTGTATTAAAACGCCTCCAAAAAGGGGACGTGGGTTAAAATGATATGTGGAAGAAATGTGTATATTATAAGCACCAATGATTTGGCATCAACATTTTTTCGAAATGTTTAAAATTTTACGAAAAAAGTTTTTTTTACTTAAAACGCCCCTAAAAAGTGGGGGCGGCAAAAAACTTTGTATGAACAAAATATAGACATTATGATTGTCTTGTAATGTTTTTCAGACTCTTTTTCAGTATCTCTAAGGGTTTGGCCTAAAGCCACGTTTTTCTGAAATTTCAAAAGTTTTTGAAAGGATATTTACTCGGTAGCTTATACCCCGTTATTGATCAGAAACGCCTTTTACCTGACCAACAGTTTGGGTTTAGAAGTAAGCATTCGACTGTGGACCACGTTCATTACTAATGTGATTGAGTAAACGTTCGAAGAAAAGAAAATTTGCTCAGCCGTATTTCTTGACGTGTCGCAAGCTTTTGACAAAGTTTGGCATAGAGGCCTTCAAAATAAACTTAGACAAGTTCTGCCTGTAAAATTATATAAAATCCTCGTGTCGTATCCTAAGCATAGACTCTTCCGTGTGAAACTTGGAAATCAATATTCGGAGTTCAAAGAAACATTGGCAGGAGTACCCAAAAGAAGTGTCCTTGGACCACTCTTGTACCTCCTGTTTACTCGTGATATCCCGCAATCAAACCATACAATGTTGCCACGTTTGCTGACGATACAGCTGTACTAGCAGTTGGCAAAACAATAGAGGAAAAAAAATATGAAATTACAAAACGCTCTTAACGAGGTTAATGAATGGACAAAATCCTGGCGGATTGCACTTAACGAGTGCAAATCGGTTCATGTAGATTTTTCGTATAAACGGACAAACAATTTTCCAGTATTTCTCAATACGGTTCGAGTGCCTTTTGTAAATGAAGCGAAATATCTCGGAATGACTCTCGATGCAAAATTAAATTGGAAGTCGCATGTAAAGAAGAAATGCGAAGAACTTAAAACTAAATAAAGAGAACTGTACTGGTTACTCGGAAAATAGTCGAAGCTTAACCTTGACAACAAGCTGCAATTATACAAGCAATTGCAAAAGACGGTATGGACATATGGTACACAACTATGGGGTTGTACTAGTGAAACGAACCTAAATATTTTACAAGCTTTTGAAAACAAAATGTTAAGATCATTCGTCAATGCGCATTGGTATATAAGGAATAAAGATCTACGCAGAGATCTGGGTATTCCCGCGGTTAAAGATGAAACGAAAAATGTTGCGCGCAAACATATTTATTCGGACATGGAACAACGGTCCTCCGAATTCTTGACGAAAAAAATTTATTGCGACGTCTTTCAAGAACTAAGCCCATAGATTTGGCCCGATAATAGCAAACCGCGCTATAAATTGCGGAAAAAAAAGGAACTCTCACAGGAACGTTACCTGCCAAACTTTCATTAGGCACCACAAATAGGGTGGTGGTTTTAGTAAGCGTTAACGTCCCACACAAATTTGGGCACGCGCTCATCGTGTCTTTTGAGATTTCCACCAGCCCACAAAAAAAGACGCAATACTTCAACTAGCAGTACGAATGGCTGGAAAACGTGCACTTGACGAAGCGCAGATTATGCTCTGACATTAGAGGCAGCTGATCAAGCATCCCAAGGAGCTCATCGAGTCAAAGAATCGGCCACCATTGAATGCTCTTGTGAAAGAATGGAGGTTTTACCAAATAACAATTCCCGAGCTCAAATGAGTTGCTTGAACTGAAACAAAACTGGACATCTAACGCGTCAGTGCGGGAGCCCATCAAAGCGCAGCATTCGTCCACATTGCAACAGTCGGGGAGAGCAGAGGGAAGCATCTGCCTGTGACAACAATCGATCTGCAGTTATGAATTCCCAGTCGGGGAAATGCTTAAGAACCGACGCCCCCAGGACCACAATCCAAATATCCCAAACTAAGAGAGACAGCCGGAGTCTGATAGTAGATTCGACCATCGATCGGCGGGAAAGAACTTACAGCTAATATTGATACTGGAGCTACTGCTTCCATTACGGGTAGTACGGCTGATGATATACTTGGCAGGACTCGCCTTTTCCCACGCATTCCTGGTGGCTGATATTTGTGACGAATGTTTTGCACAAACCGCACTTTAACTGAAAAGAAATAGTGAAATAGAAAAGACTGCGCGTATGCGAGTATGTTAAGCGACTGCTCGCCACCTTGTTGCCTCCGATCATCACCAGTTTTCAGGTCAGCTACGCATGGCGTCTCCTACATTTGCCACCGTGCATTTCATAGGCAATGCAACACATGTCCCACTTGACTTCGTACCCTTGTCAACGTACATATATTCTATACGTTTCATATGATTCATACGTTTAACAAAATTCGATGGCACTCAATTGTTTTATGACGCAATTACATGAATCGAAATTTTAGTTCTAGGGCACAAGTGGCCACTATCGACTATATCATGCGTTGTAAGGGCGAAATCTGGGTCGTGTGTGGGCACGAGTGAGATCTTTCGGTCTATATTTAGTTCATACAAAGTTTTTTGAAACGCCCACTTTTTGGGGGCGCTTTTAGTAAGAAACCTTTTTTGGAAAAATTTTAAGCATTTCGAAAAAAATTGTGATGCAAAATCTTTGGTTTTGTTAATATAAACATTTCTTCCATATACCATTTTAAGCCACGCCCACTTTTCGGAGGCGTTTTCATATCAGGCGAAAACGGTGTTTTTAGTGGAACATAAATGATTTTGATAGACAGTCTGAACAATATGTTATCACAATGACATTTTCTATATTTCATCACCATAAATCCGACATTTTGGGGATATTTGTCTTAAGGCTGGGATGAGATAGGGTACAAAACGATCCACACAGTGGATTGTAGCCCTCATTTTTTTTTCTCTTTTTTTTTGATTACATTGGTTTGATACATTTTTTTATACCCTATCACATAGGGGTATATTGGTTTTGATACATAGTTTGTAACATAGTGAAATAATCGCTAGCTGAGGCGATTAAGCCATGTCTGTCCGTCCGCCCATCCGTACGTCTCCAGTTTTTGGGCTTTACATTTTTAGGTAGAATGATGAAATTAGGTACACGTACTTGTTGTTGCTCCTAGCAGTACAAGTGTAAACATTTTTTAAATCCGCTCACTGCCATGCCCAATTTTCAGAAAAACGTAGTTTTAGGCCAAACCGTTAGAGATTTTGAAAAAATGTCTGAAGAGCATATCTAGACAATCCTAATTTCTATATTTTGTTCGTACAAAGTTTTTTTCCACGCCCAGTTTTTTCGGTAAAATCTTTAACATTTCGAAAAAAAAAATTGATTCATAATCATTGGTTCTGTTAATATAAACATTTCTCCCATATACCATTTTAACCTAACATACGCCCACTTTTTCCACATTTCTATAAACTACCTCATAGCATAACCAGGCGAAAAACGATGTTTTTTTGTGGAACCATAAATGATTTTAAGAAACTGTCCGAACAATATGTTCTGACAATGACATTTTCTATATTTCATCGCCAAAAAGCCGACATTTTAAGGATATTTATTTTAAGGATGAGATGGGATAGGGTATAAGAAAATCCACACAGTGGATGTAGCCTTCTCATATGTTTTTTTTTTATATTTACATAGGTAGATCTAAAAACTGTTTTTTTTTTTTACATTTGATTTGGTACATAGGTTTTTGTTTTATTTCATAATGTTATTTTTTTTATACTTGAGTTGTTTCATCATCGGGAGTTCCATTTATATGGATATGGAAAATTTCGCCTCATTATGACTTACGGAAGATAGTATTTTGTTTTTATGAATAAGGTCTTTTATGTTTACACTATATTTGTCTAAATCCAGCTTTTCTACATGTATAATGTGGGGAGAAATTTAGGATAAATTGGATGGGATTTCTACGTTATCAGTGGGTGTTTCTTGCAAAAAGTATGTTATAACGGAGGTAAACCTCTTTAGTGATGACCTTACAAAATGGATCTACAGAAAGGATTCCGCTATCGTGAATTATGATCGTTTTGGGTACGTTTCCGCACAAAATTCTAACGCTTGTTGGCTCGGGCATAAAGTATAGACATGAGTTTTGGTTATTTAGGTTAAACCAAACTTTTTGTTTTCATAAGAATACCATTGTTTCACAAGTACTAGGGTTTTTATTACCAGAGTTGAGTTGTATTATACAGTCGTTAGTGCAGTGGTTGTGTACAACAAAGTTTTGTTTGCTATATACATCTGTTTAAATTTTCCCTACTTGGAAATATATATCACCTATAATTTTCGTTAATGTCGAAGAATTCACTGTTAATTGAAACATATTTGAATGAACCTTGTTTGTATTTGGATGGTAATGTTGTAATTTTCACTACATCAAACTCCTCGTTAACTAATGGGATGCTTACTTGTATCAAGTGTTGAGATGAAGACTTCTGAGTTGAGAAACCTGCTAGGATGTCAAGTAGTTGGGATTGTTTCGAAAGGATTTGTGAAGCACATGTAGATGCTACGTTAGCTGTTTCACAAAAGCTTTGTAAGCTTTTGTGTATTTTGCTTAATTTCTTCGGTGACGGCGTTAAAATTATTGTAAATGTTTCGAGTGGTTTCGTTTAATGCTTCAACGACGTTGGAAATGATTATCACCTGGTTTCTGTTATGTGATATAAATTACTTTGATTTTCTGAAAGTGAATGCAATGCGTTATCGATTTTGTTTGCATCCTCCCTGCTATTCCTATTCCATTGAAGAAACCATTATTTTCTAATATGGTACTTCTTTTTAAATTTATTCTTTTAAGTAATATGCCATCGAAAATTTGGTTGTTATATTTAATTTCTTTGAGGGAATTTAGCAATATTTGTAAATTAATTTTGCAATGATCTAGGGGGTATTCATTGATACTTTGTATACATAAGTCGGTCATGGTATTAAGGTTTTGTTCCAAAGTTTTGGCATTGGTTTTACTCGAGGACTCCGACTGTTTCTAGATATACTCCGGTTCTGCTTAGTGGTTGTGATACGACTTCCGCTATAATAGCTTGTGTAAAAATTTCGTAAATGCAGATTGTTATGATGATTTTACTGAAAACGGAAACAATATTGAGGTTTTGTTTTAGTAGCCTTGTCATCTCGTAATGTTATGTGGTTATGTTGTTATGTCTCTCCGATTAAAATGTTTAATGAGGTTATTGTGTACGATTTTTTCTTTCCTGCCTATTTTAGTTTGGAGTTTTCTGCGAAAAATATTTCTGTAATCTCATATGGTTCTTTAAAAATTGGAGTGAGCTTTTTATTTGATCGATTCTTGATTTCTAATAAAACCTTATCTCCTACATTAAAACTGACTTGTTTCGAATAATGATCGTAATATAGTTTTGATTTTTGTTTACTTTTTAGATGATTGCTTCGAATTTGCTCGGATCCAGTCTTTAGTTTAACTTATATTTCGGCAATATAATTGTCATAGTTGTTAACCAGTTGTGTTTGTCTATTTTAAACGGATGGAATTGGTGCTTTCAACCCAAAGAGTGCTTCGTATGGACTATAATTTGTACTCGTATGTTCGGTAGTATTATAACGAAATATTGCGTAATCTATGTACTTGTCCCAGTTAATCTGGTCTTTACTAGCGTAGTTTCTTAGATATTCACCTAGAGTTCGATGTGATCTTTCGAGCGCTGCGTTTGACTGTGGATGATATGGATTTGTCTATATTTACTTAAACCTTAGTGTTTTGCAGATACTTTTAAAAATTTCACTGGTAAAGTTTGTTCCTTGATCTGTGAGTATTGTATGTGGTATACCAAACGTGCAAATTATTTTTTTCACAAAGGCTTCAACCACCGTTCTGGCTTCTTGATTGGGTTTGGCTATTGCTTGTACGAATTTTGTTGTCTTCTGTAATTGGAGTGGTCCCACTATGTCAAGGGATATCCTTTCGAATGGCACTTTTGCTGTCGTAGTGATCACCATAGGTTACTTGTTACGTGTATACAACTCATTCCTTTGACAGAGTTCGCATGAAGAAATGTATTTCTTGATGTCCACATACATATTTTTCCCATTAAATGTGTTTTGATACGTTTGAGTGTACGTTTGACTCCTTGGTGTCCTCCCAGAGGAGTCACATGGAGTTCGTATATAATTTGCTGGATTTGTTCTGGATCTGAAATTTGTATAATGTTTTGGTTTATTTCACGTAGTTCGTTTGCTGCGACCTTTTTATTACTACGAGTTACCACTTTTACTTCAGCGACGTTTAAATGTAACAATGCGTCTGCATTTGTGTTTAAATGACCTGCTTTGTGAGAAACCGTAAAATCTTTCTCTTCTAGCTTAATACGCCACGACATAAGTCTTGATGATGGGTCTTTCAGTTTAAACATCTACACTAGAGGCTTGTGGTCAGTAATTACTTCAAAGTGTCGTCCGTAGGTATACGTATGGCCGAAAGTGTGTCACTGCCCAAACAACGGCGAAGCTTCTTTTTCTATGGTAGAATAGTTCGTTTCTGCTTTATTCAGTATTCTACTAGCAAATGCTATGGGTAGGTCATGGTGGGAGTCATTTCCATCTGTATTTCAGCACCTATGGCTTCATTGCGGGCGTCAGTTGTTAGATAACAAGTTTTTTCGAAGGTAGGATATTGTAAAATAGGGGGTTCGGCTATTGCTTGTTTCAATCGCTTAAAGGATTCGTCGCAAAACGCGTCCCATTTGAATGGCACGTCCTAGCGAAGGAGTTTGTTAAAAGGGTTAGCTCTCTTCGAGAAATTTTCTATAGTGCCCTGCTAAACCTATAAAGGACTTTATTTGGTTTTGATTTATTTTGTTGATGGCTGTAGTTTTCTCGGGGTCTGGCTTTACACCCTCCGATGTAATGATGTGGCATTTGCATTTGCATTTTGATAATTTAAGTTCTAGGTTGTAATTGTCTAGGGCTTTCATAATTTCGAATAGCTTCTCGTTGTGAAATTCTTTCCGTAGATCACTTTGTCATCGAGTTAAACTAAACACATTATCCCCTGTTTCCAGACAGAACAACGTTCAGAAGTCTTTGGAATGTTGGTAGTGCATTTCTAAGCCCGAGTGGCATTCTGTGACCATTGACCAAAATGACCATTTTTTTTTTTTTTTTTTTTTTTTTTTTTTTTTTTTTTTTTTTTGATATTCATTTTTATTTTACTTTATCTTAAAACTAACTTACATGCTAGACAAAAATTCATGAAAAACTAGCTTACTTATCAACTACTTAAATAACTTACTGGCCCTATGCGGGCGCCCTAAATTAAATGATAACAACTTAATTCTAATGCCTTTCGGCCTATTATCTAATAAGTAAATCTAATAGTAATAAAATGATGTTTACCAAGAAACATTTGAGAAAAACTTGGTTTCTTGTCTTTTTTTTTTTAATTTAAACTTACATACTAATTAAAACTACTTATCGACTAACTTAAACTACTTAAACTACTTACATCTAATTAAATAAAAAATAAAAATAAAAAAAAAAATTAAACTTAAAAACTAGAACAGCCACAGCAAGCATTTTGATTTTTTTTTTTTTTTTTTTTGGTGCCACCACGACTGCTTCCCTTAATATAACCTAAACAACTATGCAAGTCGGCCATATCTTTTCAAAAGTCAAAACTAACTATAACTACGTTAACCACCACAACAGGTTCTCCTGTTGCAACCTACTCCGGCGGTCCCAATCGGACACACTCCTGCTGAACCGCAGGCGCTCTCCTACGCTCTGAGTGACGACGTCTCGGTCGTACAGGAGCCGCCTATCCACAGTTCGTCGGAAGACGTGGTAGATTAGCGGAAGCGCCGATCTATCCTGTATCAGCCCTCGACTATCCAAATATAGGAAAGCTTCGGGCGGAATAAAGCCGCTTAAACGCGCACTCTCAAAATATTCATCATTGGGATAGAAGGCCCCAAAGATGAGACTATTGTTCGAAGCCATCGATCTTGCAGCGTGAAACCGAATGAGTTTCACCAGAAAATTGTCTATTCGGTTTATGTTGGCCCCGTTGTATAGGACCTGGTTGGAATAGTATTTTGTGTAGTCAGATACTGGTGTTCTGTGAAGTCCAAGGCAGCTCCTCAGACACTGCCTCTCAAACACCCGTATCTTTTCCATTTGAGATGGGGCAACGTTGAACCACACCGGGCACCAATAGGCAATCATCGGCCTAATGAGGGCCATGTAGCAAATCACCTTCACCCTGCTGTCAAGACGACTGCTATAAAACAATCGTCTTGTCAGGGCAAATGCTCCCTAGCTCTAGCCAGAGCAGCATCTACATGTCTTCCGAAATATAAATACTGATCTAACCAGATGCCAAGGTACTTTACTACACTTTTACTCGCCAGTGGCTGTCCGTTTGGTCCAACGATCACCAGCTTTCGCCAGTTCTTTCTCGTATCCCTAGAGGCCCTAGACAACGGTGTCCTAAACAGGATAGTTTCTGATTTCTGAAAGTTGATTTTCAACTTCCAGTCATCACAATATCTCTGGATCTTGTCGAAGTCCCGCTGCAAAAGAGTTCGAATGACTTCGACAGTAGAGGCTGTTCTGTACGCGATAAGATCGTCCGCATACGCAATTGCCTGAGTAAGACTACCTATCATATCACTGGTGTAAATGCTGAAGAGAATCGGCGAGTTTACCGCTCCCTGTTGCAGACCGTTCTTAATGAAAAATTCTGTGGTAGAAGTTACATTGCCACTTTTGACAACAAACGTTCTACCAGTCAGCATGTCATGAAGCATATATAGCAGTGGTTTACTTATGCCAAGTCTGGTCAGCTTTAGATAGAGGCCCTCTAACCATACGGTGTCAAAAGCCTTCTCTAAATCAACCAGACATGCACCGGTGCACTGTTTTTTGGCTTTGTTCCATTGTATATCAGAAACTAGTTCGGAGGCGGCACGAATGCAGTCATGTCCAGCCTTGAAGCCAAACTGGTTCTCTGGTATAATATTATTGTCCTCAGACCACTTGAACAGTGCTCGATTGAGAATCTTTTCGAAAACCTTGCTGATACTCGGAAGGAGACTTATCGATCGGAAATTCGCCGGATTGGAGTTGTCCTTTCCCTTTTTCGGGAGAGGATGAACCACCGCCGTCTTCCAACGCACTGGATAATATGCCTTATTCAGCGCGTTGTTGAACAGTGTGGCGTAAATGTCCACAGCTTCAGGGGGTAAGTGTCGCAGGATATACCATCGACTCCCGCTGACTTATTTTTCTTTATGGAATCGAAGATGATCTGGATTTCCACCTTTGAGATTAACAGGGGACTAAACCCACTTCGCTCGGCGACTATGGCGTTTGCCAAGTTTTCGTCATCAAACCGGGTGAAACCACGGTTCTCAGATCGCCATTGCGTTATGTCGTTTCGGAGATAGACATGATGGAGCAGGGCATTGTTTTCCAGGACGCGGTTCGGGCGAATGCTATCATTCGCCTTATACACTTCCTGAAAGACAGCCCCCACTGCCTCCACTTTCTCCTGAGGATCTTCAATAACATAGAAATCGTCGTCGAAGACGGCTTCCCCCGGATCAATTCCTGCTGTCAAAAGTATGTTTGTATTGTCAGTTGTTCGTTGGAGCTTAATACACGGAAGGTCGTTATGACCTTTCCTCCTAAAGATCTTATTAATTTGTGGAAACATACTCGGGTCGCTGGAATTTACGGCCCGAATTCTGTTATTCCAAAACAAATTAATGGACAACCGATAGTTCTCCTTGATCAATTGGTTGATGTTTTTGATCGACGCCTTCAGTGTTCTAATCTCCGGGTCGCGTGGGTTTGTCAGTCGTCTGTACAAGAGTTTAAGTCTTGTCAGAAGTCCGCTTTTTTGTCTGTGTAGTGCGTCAATGGTCGCGTTTCTGTACGTAGACGTTATGTCATGTTCTTTGTATTTCGGTATCGTCCTGTTCATTGTTCGTTGAATCGCTTCGTCCATTTGTTGTAAGTATTCGTCGATTTCGTTGTTTGTTAGGTTTCTGTTGTTTGGTGGGTAAAAGGCCCTCGAACGTAGTTCTCTTGATAAGGCGTTGGTGAAGCGAGGCCATTTTTAGTGCTAAATGCCGTTTTATGTTTATCCTCTTCAGTAATCTCGATTTGGTGGAAACCATTTGCTAGGTCTAGAGCGGTAAAATACTTTGAGTCTCCAAGTTGTCCAAGAATGTAGTCGATATTTGGGATTGGATATGCATCTGGAATTGTAGCCTCATTTAATTTTCGGTAGGCTATAGCGACTCCCCCTTTTTGATCTCCCTTTTTGGAGACTACGAGGAGCGGTGCATTCCAGGGACTA
Organism: Rhingia rostrata; assembly: GCA_949824845.1. NCBI lineage: Eukaryota > Metazoa > Arthropoda > Insecta > Diptera > Syrphidae > Rhingia > Rhingia rostrata. Next base: position 100,821,120 of record OX463756.1, read on the forward strand.
TTGCTTGGTCTGATCACTTCGTCTTGTAACATTTGATCAACTTGGTTTTTAATTTCCGGTTTGTGCATTTCCGCTAGGCGGTATAGTCGTATGTTCGCGGGTGTTGTGTTTTAGCTCAGCTTAATGGCATATCTTATTCCTGAAGTAGAAGATAATTTGTCGCCCTCTAGAAAGAACAGATTATTAAAATCGCTACAGATACATTTTATTGGCTGCTTTTCCTCCGAGTTGAGATGGTTTAGGTTTAGCTTGACTTCTAATTTGTTTAACCTATTTTCAATAACCTGGACAGTTTTAGAGGTGCGTAAGTTATGGATGTAGTCAATATTTGAGTTGACACTCTCAAGGTTTAGACTTTCTATTTCGACTTCATTTTCGTTTGTGTTTAAAATAGATATGTACACGTTACCGTTCTTAGGCGAGGTGATGGCCGCTGATGTGTATACTTTCGGAGCCATTTCTTGTGAGAAGTATATTTTTTCGGTTTCATGTGCCACTGGACCGCATTTGATGAATTGTTCGGTCCTGCCTGGAATTGTTAGAATTTTTCGCTCGTGGATAAAATCTACAGAATATTATCTGCCCTTAAAGTGGTATTTAAAATATTATTTCTGTAATCTACCATAACGTCGAATCGTCTAAAAAATCTTCTCCTATTATTCCATCTGATGTGATTGGGAAAGTATTTACGTGGAATCTTCTGACCATTTATGAGTTCAAAATGTATGCTAATAGTGCCTAGAGTATCCGTATTTACACATTCGTCAGGTTTTAGAGTTTTCAATTAAATAAGGCTTATAGCGGCTTCGGTGTCTAAGAGCATTTGTGCGTTTTGGTAGTTGAACTCTCTTGACGACAATTTGGTCTGGCTTTTGAAGTTTGAAATCCTAGTAACAGAGCTGAAATATGCGATGGATTCTTGTCGCTTTTCGATGCTAGTATCCTGAGAAGTCGTTTTAGTTTCGCTTTTAGGAGAGGAGGTATTGTTTAGACACCCATTACTAGCTGTGTGTTTGGAAGAAGTGGAAAATTGTTGATTTTGCTTTTTAAGATTTGGTGAAGAATAAGAACAATTATTCTTGCTTAAAGATTTATTCAAGAATTCTTGTAAATTGTTTATTTGTTCAAGACTTCTATTTTGACGATGGTTTTGGTTTAATATTGAGTTAGTTTTCTCAGTTTCCTTTTGTATCTCGTTTGGGTGTTGATTTTGATTTCGTAAATTTGAAGCAGTAATTTGGAATATTTTACCCTGATTTATTAACATGCGGAGTGGGCTTTTAGTGGTATAGTGCGTACCCAAGGTATACAGAATACAAGGTAATATATTGCGCATGTTGTTATCCTACCTCTTTCTATGTATGACGTCACGTGAATAACACTTGAATTGGGAGAATAAAGAATGAAAACTGAAACTTCTCACATATAATAAAAAGCATAGCAGAATTTTATGAACAGATTTTATTTAATTTTCTTTTTAGTTGATTGTTTTTTTTAAAACCATTATATTGAAGATTTTGATTTTGTATTATTCTTATTCTAAAATACATTTTGCAACGGAAAAACGTTTTTACGATTTCAGGATGAAGGGAACACTCAGTTGACAGAGAACACATGTTTTGTATGTAGTTTTTACATGGTTTTAGTGCTATTTTATCCCCATTATCGTTACATTTGTTAAAAACAGAATCTAGCTTCTTCAATTCCGCTATTAATAACTCATTTGGCTTTTGAAGACCTCCTTCATTTCTATTTTTGATGCCCATTTTTTTAACGTTATTACAGCAGGAAAAGGGTATCCGTTTTGTAGCAGGAACCTGTAGGCTTTTGGTCCGCTGGCATGTATTGCTATGCACTTGGATATGTCGTCTGAGGTCCATTTTACACGCCTATCACCTCGGCCAAGTTTAATTTTTTGCGTGGGAGTAAAAATGGAGTTAGTTGCATTACATTCTTTTTGTAGCTTAGAATTTTCTCTCGTTAACTCAAGGATTTTGGACTGCAGAGACATTTTTTCCTCCTCAAGTGATGCTATTTTCTCTTGCTGTCTTGAAATGGTTTCGTTTAACTCCACAGTAGTTTTTTCTGGTCTAGAGATTTTGGAAATTTACATAGAAACACATTCTAATTGCAAATAGAAGAAACTTACGTGCTTGGTTCAAAATATACTTCTTCATGTGCCATGGGATCATCTGGTTGCTCTTCGTCAACCAAATAATTTGCCAGCAATGTTGTCACCTCACATCGCCGATGTCTTTTCTGTAAGCGTTCGCCTCGCTGTTGGTCTTTTTTTATTATGGAACCGGGAAGATTTTCTGTTGGAATCGCGTCATCCTTTAATTTTTTGCAGCTCTTTGGTGAGTATTTAAGCAGCTCATGTTGCAAGTTGCGTAAATATTGGTCACGGGTAAAATGCTTTGAGCAAATGTAGGCTGTTTTCACATTTATTTTATCTTTTCTGCCACATTTGCTCAACCAAATCTTTGCCATTTGCATGTCTTTGGGAAAACGAAAAAGTTTGATTTTCACACTGCTCACGTCTGTTGCATTGTTTTTTCTTTTATTATTATTATGGGTATCACAATTAAAAACTGAACAAATTGCCATAGTTTTATTTTTTACTTAATCACAAGCACAACTTTTAATCACACGCGGTACACCTATTCTACGAGCAAATGAAATGGTTGCCTACTCAAATTGCAGTACAGAACTAAAAATTGTTATTCGAGTGACGTCATGCGCAGAACATGCACAAGAAAATGCGCGCGAATATACTACCTTGTATTCTGTATACCTTGGTGCGTACCAAAACAGTTGGCCATTCTAGTGCGCAGGTCTCTTAAAATGTGTTTTACAATCTCTTAAAATTGCAAAAACAAGCATAAAGAGACGAAAATGGGTGGAAAACGACGTATACCCTGCCTTGTGTTCAAGATCGCTGTCGCGATCTCACTGAGGGTGGTTTCTTCATTTTCCTTCTGTTATACTGAAATTAGGAGCGGAGGAAAAATATAGACCATTATATGTCAACTTTACTTGGAGGAAAATATATTGTTTCGTTTTTTGTCTTGTCGGTTCTTTGAAGGAGTATGATGTGATCACGGTCGGATAGATTAAGCAAAACATTGCACATGAATTGATTGTGTGACTGTGTCTGTATGAAGGTGTACGGTTTTAGATTTAAACCCTATTTGCTCATTATGCTTTCGTTGATCATTATTAATTGTGTCGTGCATATTGATCATGTAGGTACTGATATTGGCACGCAAAGTAAAGTAAATTGCAGTGTCACACCATAAACCATAAAAAGGGTTGGGAACCCTTTCAAATACAATCGGACTTCTTGGTAGAAATGTATAAAAGTCGACCTCATAATAAAAAATTAAGTTTATTTAGATATTCAACAGCATTTTAGTTCTAAGCACTGTAAAGTTGGGTTACGCATTGTAAATTGCAGGCAAAAACGCTTAGTGATTAAATCTCTTTCGCGTCATTTTTGTTCTCTTAAATCCTCTCTCTGCGCAATCGACCGTTGGCCAACTGTTTTGGTACGCACTATATTTTCTCGTTTTTGGTTCGGAAGTTTCGCTTCTTTCTTCTTGAATGGGTTTATTTTCACCTTTGGGGATGTAGACTTAAGAGCCTGAGACATTGGATTTGGTATTTGTCGAGAAATGTTCTCTAGAACAGAATCGCATTTGGAATAAATATTTAGAATTTGGAATCAGTGATTGCGACTTCCGATCTTGAGAATTGTTTTCTTGATATAGTAAACCGTTATGTGTTTGATCTTTAAGGTTTGGATACAGGGAGTTATCCTTTTTAGATTTAGTGAAATCGATTTTTTATTTTGAGACAGTAAATACAGTGAATTTAAATTTTCATTTTGAGACAGTGGATACAGTAGATACAGTGGATTCAGTGAATTCGATTTTTTATTTTTCTTTTGCAATGTTTTTATTTACCTCAATTCATGCACCTTACCTGACTGCATATGTTGGACGGGCCAGGTGTTTGGTAGTTTCCCGCACTTCGATTTTGAACTCTGTCATTGTTTAATTGTTCTTTTCTAAACTGGTTATTGTATGCCCCAGGTTTTTGCCTGGAGTGTTTTGTACATTGATTCTCGCATTCTAATCTGTATTCGGGATTCGACCATTCGCTCTGTAACTATTAAAATTTCTAGTATTAGTCCTTTGTTGAAGACGACAATCGTTTGTGTTATGCGTCCTCGTTAGCAATTATGACAATATTTGCTTCCTTCTGACGTAGCAGAGACAAGAAGTTTCTATTCCTCCATCTGTTGTCAGTCAGGGTCGGGCCACAGGGGCATCTTCAGTGGAGGTGAGGAGGGCATGGCACGCTTGTGGTTGCTCAGCTAAGCTCGTCGGAAGGGGTAGTTCTTGCCCGCTCACCACACACCATCTGCTCGACAAACATTTTGTTCGTGCCAAAATATAAAAAAAGACAAAAAAAAAGAAGAAGGAAGCTACGTTACGTTGACAACGGACGGACCTCTAGAGACAGGAAAGTAAAGATGAATAGGAAAAAGCACCACTCATGACCGATGCCTCCATCGGTGAGAAATCTGGGAACACTTCGCGTAACTAAACGTAGACTAAGTCCGCGAAAACCCTAACCGCAATATTCGATCCCAGATTCTTTCTCACCAATGGAAGGTTCGCTATGACCTTCGAAACACGCCTGGTGTTGTTGGCAAGAGAAGGCCATCCCACGACACTACCGATTGCTATCACCCTGGCCGTATTGCGAGTGCTAGCCCCTGAAGTTTACTCCACAGTCAAAACTAGTACGTATATGTACGAGTCGTCACGTCGCGTTATGTCATCGTCGATCTGAAAAGGACGGCCTTCCCATGAACACACACACCGTTCGCGTTAAAGATCTAACCGATCATCTCAACAAAGAAGATTGATCCGCAAAGAAAAATAATAACCCCGCTAGTTTCATAACATAAGTGCCCCTTTTATTTAAATCAAAATACCCTAACTTAACTTATTACTTAAAGCTAAAAGGAAAAGAAATTTAATAAAAATTTAAGAAAAGAAAGAAAAATCAAAAAAAAATTAAAGCAAAACTGCACTAAACACTATAAAATAAGAAAAAGGAAATATTGGTTCAAAAAAACTTAAATTACTAAAACTTACGTGTTTACAGTCCCCCGAAGTCCTGCCGGCAGCACGTGAAGGAGACTCTGAAACAATGCCAATTCGGCATATACGCGCACAAAAAAAAATGCTTAGCACAGTATATAAAAAAAGTATAATTCCTAACCTTACTTAAAACTACAATTCAAATTAAAAAACGCAAAGCTAAGATAATCTAAAATTTACTGGACAACTATTTAACACAAAATCTCGTTCTGTCTGGAACTGCTGCTTGATATTGTAGGCCTCTATGGGCCGCTTCGCTTGGACAAGGCTTTTGTTTATAGAGGGTCCCAATGAGCACCTCTTCTTCGCTTTGGGACACACTTCACTTATATATGTTTTGTATTTGTAATTGTCTCATTTTTTGTCACTAAATGTCGTTTCACTGTTCACTTTTGTCTTTTTGTTGTCTCTTGTTGGGTGGTTAAATAACCTGGTGGTCGAAGCAATTCGTTGGTGGCTACTTTTCCGCTTCTTGGAGACCGTTTGGCCGCTTGTAGCAACGGCTCGGTCCAACGGAACCAACGCTCACGACTAACAGTCGAAGCACCCAGGGATTTCTAGTGCGGAGACGCACAATTTCCGCGAGAAGGAAGCAGTTCAATTGTCCACAAAGCCTATGTCAAAAGGATTAGTGAAATTATCACTTTTTAAATGAATGTAGAAAGAAAATAACTACCTTTATGTGGCAGAGCCTGGCGTATACTCGCTTTGTCTCCTGTTTCACCCACCAACTCTCACAATGAATAGACCTAAATTAGCCACAATTAGTTTTACTACAATATCATTTTTTGGATTTTGTTTTTTTGAAAACTTACTCAGAATAATTAAAAAAAATGCTTCACCAGAATGGTGTTGTAAATTTTGAATTTTTAACGAGTTTGATTTTCCCGCACAACAAAATTATCAACTTGAGTGTACATGCACACTTAATCTTAATCGGTAAATGATTGTGTGGGCCTTCTTGCGAATGCTTCTTTGTGCGGTTTTTCCCCTTCCTTTGTCTAATTGCTTGACTTAGAATTATACTCCTTCTTTCCCTTTTTTTCATATGTCTCGTTTTAATCATAATCCATTTTTCCCATCCTATCGTTTTCCTTCTCACTCCTATCATTTGATTAAATCTTTTATTTTGTCCGTTTGTTTGAGTGATTTGTTCTTGCTTTAGTAATTGTCATGTTGAGTCGTCGGTTAATCCTAATTACTAAAACTATACTATCATTCTTATCCTATTATTGCAACTATCTAATCTTTTTACCTAACCTATTAAAGCTTTCTACCATCTACCCTGATCTACCTTATCATAATTATAAATTTACCTAATACAACCACCTACATAAAGCTTTATTAGTACGCAAGTTGACATACATGACAGGTAAGCACATTTCTTTCAAACGTCAAAACAATTATATCTGACGAGGTGGACGACACGAAAATTAGGAATTGAGGACAAGGTAAGTTATTTTGATTGTTAATAATTATCTACTGGTTATTAAATCATTAATTATTATTTATAGGAAGGATCACTACATGGGACATCGGAGGGAAGTGTTTTGCCTGCTGGGTGTGTATCAGGGATGGAGATTTATGCACATACCACAGCAGGCAAATGTTTGTTTACATTTTGCAACAGGTATGTATACATTAAAGGTTATTGAAAACATTTATCGTGTGCAATTTTTTATTTTTTTTTTCGTAAGAAAAGAGGTTCAGGTGCAATTGTAAAAGTGGGGCAGTTTCAACCAAAATGCAACCCTCGCGGATATTTCGAGTATGCGGATACATTTATGAGGCACGACCCTGTAATGTTCCAATCGTGTGGCAAGGGCCCACACCCTGAATTCAAGCCGGGCTATTATTGGGATTTGGCTGCTGATTATCTCAACTTTAACAAGTTTTTGTGTGATTTTTTGCTTTTTGTTTTGGTTGTCTTATGTGTATATATTTATGGTACACTTACGATATACATTAAGTTATGAATTAGTTATAAGTTAGTTATAAGTTAGATATAAGTTAGTTATAGGTTAGTTATAAGTTAGTTATAGATTAGTTATAAGTTAGTTATAGATTAGTAACCCTGCTTTTAATATCACAGTAAGCGTTGGGGTGTTAATGACGTCACAAGTAAATAGGGGATTAGTATTTAAAACTATCTACGTAAATACCTAACAGAAAAATAAATAACAATTAAATAGATAACTATGATACTAAAATAAATACATACTTAAACCTAAGATTAAATAAGGACACAAATTAAATAAATAAGAAATAAATAGATACATTCATACAAACATAGATACTTAACTCTAATATCACAGCAAGCAACGGCTAGCATGAGTGCGTCAAGGTTATCCTATGCGTGTATATCTTTTGCGTGATATACCCCGGCTTTGTCGCCGTTCTGGTTTCCAAGTTCATACATGGAATGACCTATCACTTTCAATACTATTGATTTGATGAACTTTGGTCCTAATTTAGCATTATATTTGTCTATAAGATTACTCTGCTTAAAGCATCGTCTATATACTAATTGTCCTACTCTATATTGCACGGTTCTACTTCTGGTGTTGTAAGCCTTCGTCGCTTTTTCATGTGCTAGCACTAAGTTGTCAAGAATCTTGCTTCGGATGATCTCCAGTTTGTCGTTTTTGTCAATTATTTGTGCATCCATATCTTTGATGTTTCCCATTCGTCGAAGAATTTTATAAGATCCGGCATGTTGTATCATATGTGCCCCAAACACCGCATAGTATGGTTCAAACCTGATCGCATCGCGTTCTACACTCCTTAACGAAAATGCTGCGTCACTCACGTGTTTGTCCCAATTCCGTTGATCTTCTTTAAGGTAGGACCTTATCTTAGACAACACGGATCGGTTCACACGTTCTGACGCATTTACTTGAGGAGAGTAGAACGCGGTGCGAACATGCCCGACTCCGTACTTTTGCAAAAGGTTTGCGAACATTTCAGATACAAATTGTTTTCCATTATCTGAATGGATATATTCCGGGACACCAAAGATATGGAATACGCTTTCTTCTAAATATTTCACTACCTCAGCTGCCGTTGCTTTTCTAATCGGTTTTAAAAACACAAACTTACTAAGGTGATCTAATACTATGAAAATGTGTGTATGTCCGTTTTTCGTTCGTGGGTATGGTCCTAGGAAGTCGATGTAAAGTCGTTGGAAAGGCCGCTCCGTTATAGTCTGTTGTCCTATCGGCGGTCGAGATATCACATTTAAGGGCTTATTGCACTTACAGACATCACAGCTTTTAACGAAGTTTTGGACTTCGGTAGCCATACCTGGCCAGAAGTAAAGTTGCCTTAGCTTTGCTAATGTTTTATGGATGCCACCATGTCCTGATGACGGGTGACTATGAGCTGCTTCCACTAAATTTCCCCGCAACTCTTTAGGGATCCAGAGTTTCCAGGCTCTGTCTTCCTGAACCAAGTCTTCAGTTCGTATGTCAGTGCGTTTGTATACGAATCCGTCAGAAACGCAAACGTCTGGAAGTTCGTTTTGTCGGTCTTTTACGGTTTTTCTCAACTCATCATACTCCTCGGAGGAAAAGTATGGTGAGTTAAGGTCAACCTGTTGCATCTCACTCTCGGGAAGGAGTTCTTTTATATGGACACGTGACAAAGTGTCAGGGAATACGTTTTGGGTGCCTTTCCTATGCTCGATCATGAAGTCGAAGCCCTGGAGTTTAAGACTCCATCTGGCCAATCGTCCAGAGAGATCCTTTTGGGTCATCAACCACTTCAGACTCGCATGATCTGTGATGATAGTGAAAGGCAGTCCTTCGACATAGGCTCTGAACTTTTTAACGGAAAGGACGGCCGCATAGCACTCAAGTTGCGTTACACTGTAATTTCGCTGTGCGGAATTCAGCTTCTGGGACATAAATGCTATCGGTCGCTCATTCTCTTCAACATCCATCTGAAAGAGTACGCTTCCTACCCCAGAGTGAGATGCTACAGGTTGACCTTAACTCACCATACTTTTCCTCCGAGGAGTTGGGCGCCATTGTTGTGAGTCAGGGTAGGGCCACAGGGGCATCTTCAGTGGATGTGAGGAGGGCATGGCACGCTTGTGGTTGCTCAGCTAAGCTCGTCGGAAGGGGTAGTTCTTGCCCGCGCACCTCACACCACCTGCTCGACAAACATTTTGTTCGTGCCAAAATATAAAAAAAGACAAAAAGAAGAAGGAAGCTACGTTACGTTGACAACGGACGGACCTCTAGAGATAGGAAAGTAAAGATGAAAAGGAAAAAGCACCACTCCTGACCGATGCCTCCATCGGTGAGAAATCTGGGAACACTTCGCGTAACTAAACGTAGACTAAATCCGCGAAAACCCTAACCGCAATATTCGATCCCAGATTCTTTCTCACCAATGGAAGGTTCACTATGACCTTCGAAACACGCCTGGTGTTGTTGGAAAGAGATGGCCATCCCACGACACTACCGATTGCTATTACCCTGGCCGTATTGCGAGTGATAGCCCCTGAAGTTTACTTTCCAGTCAAAACTATTACGTATATGTACGAGTCGTCACGTCGCGTTATGTCATCGTCGATCTGAAAAGGACGGCCTTCCCATGAACACACACACCGTTCGCGTTAAAGATCTAACCGATCATCTCAACAAAGAAGATTGATCCGCAAAGAAATATAATAACCCCGCTAGTTTCATAACATAAGTGCCCCTTTTATTTAAGTCAAAATACCCTAACTTAACTTATTACTTAAAGCTAAAAGGAAAAGAAATTTAATAAAAATTTAAGAAAAGAAAGAAAAATCAAAAAAAAATTAAAGCAAAACTGCACTAAACACTATAAAATAAGAAAAAGGAAATATTGGTTCAAAAAAACTTAAATTACTAAAACTTACGTGATTACAGTCCCCCGAAGTCCTGCCGGCAGCACGTGAAGGAGACTCTGAAACAATGCCAGTTCGGCATATACGCGCACAAAAAAAAATGCTTAGCACAGTATATAAAAAAAGTATAATTCCTAACCTTACTTAAAACTACAATTCAAATTAAAAAACGCAAAGCTAAGATAATCTAAAATTTACTGGCACACTATTTAACACAAAATCTCGTTCTGTCTGGAACTGCTGCTTGATATTGTAGGCCTCTATGGGCCGCTTCGCTTGGACAAGGCTTTTGTTTATAGAGGGTCCCAATGAGCACCTCTTCTTCGCTTTGGGACACACTTCACTTATATATGTTTTGTATTTGTAATTGTCTCATTTTTTGTCACTAAATGTCGTTTCACTGTTCACTTTTGTCTTTTTGTTGTCTCTTGTTGGGTGGTTAAATAACCTGGTGGTCGAAGCAATTCGTTGGTGGCTACTTTTCCGCTTCTTGGAGACCGTTTGGCCGCTTGTAGCAACGGCTCGGTCCAACGGAACCAACGCTCACGACTAACAGTCGAAGCACCCAGGGATTTCTAGTGCGGAGACGCACAATTTCCGCGAGAAGGAAGCAGTTCAATTGTCCACAAAGCCTATGTCAAAAGGATTAGTGAAATTATCACTTTTTAAATGAATGTAGAAAGAAAATAACTACCTTTATGTGGCAGAGCCTGGCGTATACTCGCTTTGTCTCCTGTTTCACCCACCAACTCTCACAATGAATAGACCTAAATTAGCCACAATTAGTTTTACTACAATATCATTTTTTGGATTTTGTTTTTTTGAAAACTTACTCAGAATAATTAAAAAAAATGCTTCACCAGAATGGTGTTGTAAATTTTGAATTTTTAACGAGTTTGATTTTCCCGCACAACAAAATTATCAACTTGAGTGTACATGCACACTTAATCTTAATCGGTAAATGATTGTGTGGGCCTTCTTGCGAATGCTTCTTTGTGCGGTTTTTCCCCTTCCTTTGTCTAATTGCTTGACTTAGAATTATACTCCTTCTTTCCCTTTTTTTCATATGTCTCGTTTTAATCATAATCCATTTTTCCCATCCTATCGTTTTCCTTCTCACTCCTATCATTTGATTAAATCTTTTATTTTGTCCGTTTGTTTGAGTGATTTGTTCTTGCTTTAGTAATTGTCATGTTGAGTCGTCGGTTAATCCTAATTACTAAAACTATACTATCATTCTTATCCTATTATTGCAACTATCTAATCTTTTTACCTAACCTATTAAAGCTTTCTACCATCTACCCTGATCTACCTTATCATAATTATAAATTTACCTATTTTTTTTTTTTTTTTCTCAGGTACATATATGGAGGATTCTGTCGGTGCTGCCGAAATTGCGTGCACCTGGCCACGTAACACATCGCTATGTCAATTGCCTCATCCAGATCATTACATCTAGCACTTTTTACTAACATCTTTAGTTGGGGTATTAAACCAGCCTCATCAGCGGAGTTCGCTTTTGTGTTATTGAGTTTTTCAAAAAGTGCTTTAGGTCTTTCTACATAGGCACAAAACAATTTAAATGGTCAAGTGAGTGTAATAATGCTTTTCAAAGACTTAAACACCAGCTATGTCAAGCGCCGACACGTGAAAAGACCTTCATTGAAGATGCCGAAGCAAGTAATTTTGGAGTTGGAGCCGTTTTATCGCAAGTACACGAGGGATAGGAAATAGTGGTGGCCTACTTCAGCAAGATTCTGTCTAGACCTGAAAGAAATTATTGTGTGACCAGGAGGGAACTTTTGGCGTTAATTCTGGCGACAAAGCATTTTTATAAATACCTCTATGGCTTGTTGTTCCACGGTCCATGGTCAAAGTTGTACTACGGGAGCTACATGTTGGAGTATCGGGAGGACATTTGGGAATCGATAAGACTTAAGACAAAGTGAGGAGCGATTCTACTGGCTATCTTTATGAGAAGACATAGACAAGTGGTGCTGAAAATGCATTACATGCGCCGCCTGTAAGGGACCAAAACGAAAGACGCAAGGAACCATGCATCAGTACAACGTTGCGGCACCGTTCGAAAGAATAGCAATAGATATTGCTGGCCCGTTTCCAGAAACGAACAGCGGAAACCGTTACATATAAGTTGTTATGGACTACTTCAGTAAATGGCCAGAGGCATTCGCCATACCCAACCAGGAAGCGAAAACCGTATTGGATCAGATCGTGGACAACTGTAAGATTCGGGGCACCGTTGGAACTCCATTCTGATCAAGGTAGAGAGATTGAGTCCAGAGTATTTCAGGATATTTGCCAACGGTATTAAGAATACCAGAACGACACCGCTGCATCCACAGTCAGACGGAATGGTGGAACAGTTCAGTCGAACCTTAAAAGATCACCTCTCCAAGGTAGTGCACGACAATCAATGAAACTGGTATCGTTGCATTCCCTTGTTCCTGATGGCGTACCGAAGCGCGGTCCATAGCACGACTGGAGACCCTCCATGTGAAGTCTTATTTGTCCGAGCATTAAGGATGCCTAGTGAAGTAATGTTCGGATCTACAACGGTAGAGCCGACCACTGAAGATGACTACATTGATGATCTACGCGAAAGACTCCGAGATATCCACGAAATTACCCGGACAAGAAAAAGACTGACAAGCGATCGTATGAAAATCAGAGCAACAAGAACTGTATTTCGGGAACGTTAACAAGGAATATCACCGAAGCTACTGCCGAAATGGGAAGGCCCCTACAAAATTGTAAAACGTATAAACGACGTCTTCTACCGAATACAGAAAAGACTTCGTAGAAAATTAAAGGTAGTCCATCTGTATCGGTTACATCGTTATGAAGGGGAAACTGAGCATACACTTGTTCGGGACGAACAAGTTTAGGAGGAGGGCAATGTTATAATTTTGGATTGTAGAGTACAAACCTACCCTGATGTGTGAAAATCGAACAGATCCATTTAGTGTCGATTGGAATAAATTAGTGCCCACTGTAAGGAATGACTGGAATAAGGGTACCTGTCTAAACCACTTCTCGTGATTTGAATGGTGTACGTTATTTGAATAGTGACTGAGTGAATAACATTAATGAATTTTGAAGTGATTATAGTGCGCGAATTTAATAGTAGGTATTTTGGAAATAATATAATTCTGGAAACAAGAGTGTGTTAAAATAAATTATTGTTAAACATAAAACCGAAAAGTGTTTTATCATTCGAAGCCCGGCTTCATTTTACAACATCAACAAACCACAGTAATATAATTTATTTTAATTTCTTAAAATATTTTTATTCCCAATAAAAGATTTTATATATCTTCCGTACCGAAATTCTACTTTTTCGTTTTGCAGTTTTGCTTTTGATAATTATCCAGCGCTGTCTTCACTTCTGGATCGTGGTCTTTTTTTACCAAGTATTTTTGTCTTTATTCATTGAAATACGAATCACAAAACAAAATTACAATTTAATTTTCTTCTTCTTCACCACCTCGATGGCGAGTGCGAGTACGACGCCGAATTCAAAGTCTATGTTAGTAGCAAAAAAACAAATCGTTTTCTTAGGAAAACGCCAAACAATTGTTGACATACAGAAATGCATGGCTCAATCGACTTAGCCAGCGATTCTAAGTCGATCCATATAGATACTTAAGGGCATATTTAATTGAATTATTGATCTATGTCACAAAAACTACGATCAACACTAATTTACCCCTATAGTATGGGAGTATAAAAATGTTGTTTTTCGATTTATAAAAGATTTGATAAATTTTCTAATCAACATATTGGCAAAATGGCATCTTCTATCTACCACCGCGATAAATTCACCACGGCCACTTTAAGGATAGAATTGGAGTGACTATTCAACGATTCGCACAGATTTAAGCCCTCTCAAATGTTTTTATTGCATATGCTAAACCGTTAAATAAATACATGCACAACAAAGTACTTTAGCTTAGATTATTATTTTGTATAATTGCTCTTAACATTTTACTTTTTTTTATATTTTTTACTTAGTTTATGTAGCGGTATTGGTGGTAATTCGTTTTAGAGCAGTTATTGCTTCTTTGGTTGTATCTAGGTAAACGCCATAGTTTTATTAAGAAGAATAGCGCAATAAATATTTGTACTTCCATTAAAACGACTATACTTTTATAATACCGTAGTGTACTGTACGAACCTACCCTGATGTGTGTAAATCGAAGATATCCATTTAACGTAAGTTTGTGGTACTACTGGATGCGCCCACTGGAATGCATGACTGGAATAGTGGTGTATGTCAAAATCACTTCTCGAATAATCAAGTAACTGCGGGAATCTACGAGAGTATGCCATATATTCTGGACTTTATATGTGGATTGGTATAAATAGCGATGAAGTGACAACCAGCGAGTTTGTCTAACTTTTGGCCTGAACCTGATTTGAATAGTGTTGTCTGAGTGAATTACATAAGTGAATTTTGGAAAGTGATAAAGTGCGCGAATTTAATCGTTGGTATTTGATTTTAAATAAGTGTAATGAATTGTTAAACGAGAAACCGTTCTGTAAATATTAAAGTTCTAGAAATAAGAGTGTGTTTAAATAAATTACTGTCAAACATAAAACAGAAAAGTGTTTTATCATTCGAAGCCCGTCTTCATTTAACATTGGTGTCAGAAGTGGGATAAAACCTTTTCTGGATGAGATGTTTCTAGAAAGCTGTGAACTGTGAAGTCTTATTTGTCCGAGCATTAAGGATGCCTAGTGAAGTAATGTTCGGATCTACAACGGAGCAACAAGAACTGTATTTCGGGAACGTTAACAAGGAATATCACCGAAGCTACTGCCGAAATGGGAAGGCCCCTACAAAATTGTAAAACGTATAAACGACGTCTTCTACCGAATACAGAAAAGACTTCGTGGAAAATTAAAGGTAGTCCATCTGTATCGGTTACATCGTTATGAAGGGGAAACTGAGCATACACTTGTTCGGGACGAACAAGTTTAGGAGGAGGGCAATGTTATAATTTTGGATTGTAGAGTACAAACCTACCCTGATGTGTGAAAATCGAACAGATCCATTTAGTGTCGATTGGAATAAATTAGTGCCCACTGTAAGGAATGACTGGAATAAGGGTACCTGTCTAAACCACTTCTCGTGATTTGAATGGTGTACGTTATTTGAATAGTGACTGAGTGAATAACATTAATGAATTTTGAAGTGATTATAGTGCGCGAATTTAATAGTAGGTATTTTGGAAATAATATAATTCTGGAAACAAGAGTGTGTTAAAATAAATTATTGTTAAACATAAAACCGAAAAGTGTTTTATCATTCGAAGCCCGGCTTCATTTTACAACATCAACAAACCACAGTAATATAATTTATTTTAATTTCTTAAAATATTTTTATTCCCAATAAAAGATTTTATATATCTTCCGTACCGAAATTCTACTTTTTCGTTTTGCAGTTTTGCTTTTGATAATTATCCAGCGCTGTCTTCACTTCTGGATCGTGGTCTTTTTTTACCAAGTATTTTTGTCTTTATTCATTGAAATACGAATCACAAAACAAAATTACAATTTAATTTTCTTCTTCTTCACCACCTCGATGGCGAGTGCGAGTACGACGCCGAATTCAAAGTCTATGTTAGTAGCAAAAAAACAAATCGTTTTCTTAGGAAAACGCCAAACAATTGTTGACATACAGAAATGCATGGCTCAATCGACTTAGCCAGCGATTCTAAGTCGATCCATATAGATACTTAAGGGCATATTTAATTGAATTATTGATCTATGTCACAAAAACTACGATCAACACTAATTTACCCCTATAGTATGGGAGTATAAAAATGTTGTTTTTCGATTTATAAAAGATTTGATAAATTTTCTAATCAACATATTGGCAAAATGGCATCTTCTATCTACCACCGCGATAAATTCACCACGGCCACTTTAAGGATAGAATTGGAGTGACTATTCAACGATTCGCACAGATTTAAGCCCTCTCAAATGTTTTTATTGCATATGCTAAACCGTTAAATAAATACATGCCCAACAAAGTACTTTAGCTTAGATTATTATTTTGTATAATTGCTCTTAACATTTTACTTTTTTTTATATTTTTTACTTAGTTTATGTAGCGGTATTGGTGGTAATTCGTTTTAGAGCAGTTATTGCTTCTTTGGTTGTATCTAGGTAAACGCCATAGTTTTATTAAGAAGAATAGCGAAATAAATATTTGTACTTCCATTAAAACGACTATACTTTTATAATACCGTAGTGTACTGTACGAACCTACCCTGATGTGTGTAAATCGAAGATATCCATTTAACGTAAGTTTGTGGTACTACTGGATGCGCCCACTGGAATGCATGACTGGAATAGTGGTGTATGTCAAAATCACTTCTCGAATAATCAAGTAACTGCGGGAATCTACGAGAGTATGCCATATATTCTGGACTTTATATGTGGATTGGTATAAATAGCGATGAAGTGACAACCAGCGAGTTTGTCTAACTTTTGGCCTGAACCTGATTTGAATAGTGTTGTCTGAGTGAATTACATAAGTGAATTTTGGAAAGTGATAAAGTGCGCGAATTTAATCGTTGGTATTTGATTTTAAATAAGTGTAATGAATTGTTAAACGAGAAACCGTTCTGTAAATATTAAAGTTCTAGAAATAAGAGTGTGTTTAAATAAATTACTGTCAAACATAAAACAGAAAAGTGTTTTATCATTCGAAGCCCGTCTTCATTTAACATTGGTGTCAGAAGTGGGATAAAACCTTTTCTGGATGAGATGTTTCTAGAAAGCTGTGAACTGTGAAGAAACGTTTAAAGAACATAGTGAGGATAGCATAGTGTATCGACAAAATTTTAGAATAGGGAACAGTAACTTGGTATACGATTAATTGTGTGTTTGTCCGTGAGTCGTGTGAGTATAACACCAGCAGCTTTTGCCTGAGGACCGCAACTGGAGAAAAAGCTCGAGTATATGGCGAAGTACAACTGACGAGTATATGGGAAAGTACAGCTGATGATATACTTAGCGGGACTCGCCTTCTCTCATGCATTCGTGGTGGCTAATATTTGTGACAAATGCATTATTGGAGTTTCATGAAATAATTTTGGATATTGGCATTAGATATTGAGATATCGAATTGTGGAGATCCCAATGGAATACGGTCTACCAAAATCCGTTTTTCTGAGAACAGTCATCGGAAGGACCAAGTGTTATCACTGCCAACAGAAACTGTTATGTGATTTAAGCTGGAGGGTGATCCTGGGAGCCCACGATTTCTACTTGTTGAACCAGATGCGGACGATAATTTTCAAAACTACATCGTTTGAAAAATGTTGGTGGAACGAAAGAACAATATGGTTCCAACAAGAGTCTTCAACACCAGTACCAAATTTCATTATCCTTGCTCAAAATTAATAGCACAAAAACCGGTTACCCACAGACGGACGGACGGACAAACAGACAGACATGGCTTAATCGACTCAGATAGCGATTCTATGTTTCAATTCTATTATTTCACTATGTTACAAACTATTTATGTATTAAAACTAATATACCCCTATGGGATAGGGTATAAAGATATGATAAGGCTACAATCCACTGTGTTGATCATTTTGTACCATATCCCACCCCATCCTTAAAATTAATATCCCTAAAATGTGGAATTAATGGCGATGAACTTACTACTAGACAAAAATGCTTAAATCTAACTTATCAATAACTGGGTTACTTAATCTAACTTATCGGCCCTTAGTGGACGCTGTAAGCTAATATTTGGCTGTTTTATTTTGCCTTTGGGCTTGCATTTGTCGGTTTTTTTATATTTAATTTTAATTAACGATAGAGGTGGTATAAAACCGGGATACCGTTCCTGTGTTGTACTTACCCTAACGAATATATGTAAATGAATGCCTCTGGTGGAATAAAGCCCGACATGAGCGTGCTCTCCATGTATAAATCATTGGGGTGATAAGCCCCAAATATCAGGCTGTTGTCGCTAGCCATCGCCCTTGTAGCGTGCCTTCGCGTCACCTTAATCAGGAAATTGTTAATTCTATTCAACTGCAAAAGTATGTTGATGACTCCGATTTTCGGACCTGATCTTTACGCCACTAGATCATCTGCGTATGCTATAACGTGTCTGAGAGAACCTACAAGATCACTTGTATAAATGTTAAACAATATCGGGGAGTTCACCGCCCCTTGTTGTAAACCGTTTTTAATTTCAAAGACTTTACTCGAAGTTACATTGCCACATTTGATAACGAACTTCTTTCCCATAAGCATTTCATATATCATATATAGCATGGGTTTCCGCATGCCCATTCTGGTCAGCCCCTCTAACCAAACGGTGTCGAAGGCCTTTTCAAAGTCAACCAGACAGGCCCCTATGCATTGTCCTTTGGATTTATTCCATTGGATGTCGGACACTAGTTTCGACGCGTCATGAATGGTGCCATGCCTCGCTTGAAAACCAAACTGATTATCCGGAATAATTTTGTTTTCCTCAACCCACTTAAGCAGAGCTCTATTGATTATCTTCTCGAATACCTTGCTTACAATCGGCAGAAGTATTGACCGAAGATTTGCAGGGTTTGTTTTGTCCTTGTCCTTTTTGGGGATAGGATGTATCACCGCCGTTTTCCAGTGCACCGGATAATGTGCATTATTCAGTGCATTGTTAAACAGGGTGGTGAAGATATCGACTGCTTCTATTGGCAGGTGTCTCAATACGACGTTTGGGACACCGTCCTCTCCTGCCGACTTTTTATTTTTCAGTGATACCAGTATGTCCAGGAGTTCATCTTTTTGCACGAACAGGCTATTGGCGACTATGCCATTGGAAGGGTTTTCGTCATTGAATACGTAAAAACCGTGATTCTCAGATCGCCAAGCATGAAGTTCAGTGCGCTGGGCGAACAGCATTGTTCACCGTATACACAGTTTCGAAAATAGCGCCTATCGAATTCGCCTTCTCCTGAGGATCTTCGATCGTGAAAAAAACGTCGTTCGAGTCAACGTATTCCGGACTTAAACCACCAGCCGTGAGTGTCTGTCTGTTTTCTGTCGTTTTGGAAATTCGGACACATGGAATGTCGTTATGATCTTTTCGCCTGAATATTTTATTTATTTGGGGGAACATATTCGGGCTACTGGTTTTTATAGCCTGAATTTTGTTGCCCCAGTAAGAATTTATAGATTTTCTGTAATTCCCCGATATTAATTTTTTAAGATTTTTGATCAGTGACTTCAGTGTCCGAACCTCCGGGTCTTGTGAATTGTCAGTGAATTGTCTACGCAGCCGTTTAAGCCTCGAGACCAGTCTGATTTTGTGTCAGTGGAGTGCATCGATTGTTGGCGTTCGATATTTCTCCGTCTGGTCGTCAGAACTAGTTATCTTAGAGATAGCTAGATCCATTAAAATTGTGAGCACCTCACCCATTTTTAGTAAATTTTGGTCAATTTCGTCGTTTGTCGGTGGATCAATTTCGCTCGAACGTAATTCTCGCTTTACAATTCTGGTGAAACGCGGCCAGTTCATCTTTCGGTAGTCGAAAGAACGCACTTGGTCGAACTCCTCCAGTTGAGTTTGCTCGTTTTGGGTACTAAATACGGCATCAAGTCCGAGGTGGTCACCATCTAAATCGAATGCTCGCACACAGTTCCGCGCGTGTTCGTTATTTGTTAGTTCTAGTCTATTGTCCATAAGCGCTAAGTCTAGAAAAGAGTTTTCTCTCGGGAAGGACGGGATATCCGTCGCGTACAAACTAAGTTTGTACTCAATCATATTTTGCTCCCGCCAATTCTGAAGCAGTCGACCTCTAGTGTTCGCGATTGTATTTCCCCAAGCCGCATGCTTAGCGTTAAGATCGCCGGCCAAAAAGTAATAATTTTCAGCGGAATCAAGCTGTAGGCAACGAAAAAGTGTCTCGAGCTCTGTTATAAATTGAGTTTGTTGAGTTGCTTCAGGTACATAAAACGACAGCACATACATACGATGCATGCTTCCAGCACCTGGAACCTACGTACTTCCCCGCTATATATGATGCTATGGCATAAGCCTTTGCGTAATAAGACAGCGACCCCACCCCCTTGGGAGGAGTGGGGTCGGTCTCTTCTTACTACATGGTAGTTGCTGTATCCCAATTTGTGTCTCTGGTTTAGCTTAGTTTCGCTGACCAAAAGTACATCCGGGAGTTGGTTTTTCAACAGATTTGAAAGGACGGTTCTTCTCTCGACCCTGACTAATGAATTAACATTCACAGCTAGGATCCTAAAGTTTACCTCATCCAACGTACCCATCATGTTCATGGCGCACTAGACTTGGCAAACATCGAATAGATATAATCTATTCGTGCTGCTTGGTCTTTCAATTGTTTTTGGAACTGTTCCATCTTGCTATTCAATGACAGCAAGAACTTTTTCAGATCCAAATCAGCTTCAGGTGCTTTCTCAGCAACCGTAGGCATTTTTGATGTCTGGGGCTTACCCGGTCCAGCTGCCATTTGGGCAATGGACACGTTGGGATCTACCCTATTTGTGAAAGAGCGACTTTTAGATCGCTTTTCTTCTTCAGCAGCCTGTTTGCGAGCTAGCATACTCTTCCTCTTCTGTTGGAATACAGGACATCCCTTATAACTAGCAGGGTGCCCCGCGTTTCCGCAAAGAACACATGTGAGCTTGCTCATGTCTTCAACCATTTCCCTACCTAGAGGACACTCATTTATGATGTGGTTCTTGTCGCACTTTACGCATCTAATCCGCATGTTGCAGTTAGAAGCGGCGTGCCCGAACCTCTGGCAGCGCATACATTGCAGTATGCGATCTGTCCTTTTTAACATTTCCCAATGGACAACATAATTAATACGCGATTAATTATGCGTAAACTATCGATTTTGCTATTGGGGGTTATTTGAACAAGGAAAAACGGTAACCTTGGGTTACCACACCTACCATTGACCGCGGTAAACGGCTTTACGCCGACGAACTTTACATCGTCGCTCTCAAAATACTTGAGCTCGTTTAGCAGCTCATCTGAATTAACCCTGGGATCGATTCCTTTAAGGATGAGCGTTTTTAATTTTTCTGCTTTCGGCGTATACGCTTTCTCTGCTTCTGTTGTTGTTGTTATTGTTGCTGCTTCTGTTGCATATCGAACCGTTGCTGCTGAAGCATTTACTGCGCTTTCAGCTCGTATCGTTGTTTCTGCTCTTGTCGCCTTCTTTTTTCTTCGAGGGCTTCTTGTTCCTTGCCTCTCGAATCTTTTCCAGCTTAGCAGTTAATTCTGCGATGAGGAGCTTTAATTTTGTCTGGTCATCGTTCAAAGCCGGCTGAACTTCCTCAACCTCCGCTAGTTCTTGAATGGGTTTCCCTCACCAACGTAGCGGGGTTCCCTATCATCAAACTCGGATTCCTCGAGGTCAGAGTTGCACTCATCCTCTTCTTCCATTGTTGTTGGCAGCGGTGTATTTTCCGCTACATGTATACATCTCCTTGCATTTGGCATCGGATTTAGCTTCCTCCGCCTCATCTCACCCTTTTGTTGCCGTTGCACTTGCTGCTGCTGTTGTTGTTGGTGCAGCATCTTTTGTTGTCGCTGGTACCAGCTTTGTTGGCATACCCGCCATCGCAGATGCCGATGATGTTGTTGCTTTTAATGGCGATGCAGGCATCGCCAGCTTCTGCCGTTTGTTTATCGGCGACCTACTCCACCCTCTTGCGGGACTTCATTCATCGCACCGGTTCCCATAGCCGTTAATTCGGCCGAGACACTCTTCTTTGTGTGTTTTCTTGTACGTCTAAATTGAAAAACAATTAAAAGTACTGGGGTCAGGTTGGACTCGAACCCACGACTCCCACTTCGGAGTCAGGTGATAGCACCACTACTCCACGTGGACGATAAATATTATTTGGCTTACTTGCCACTTATTCGCTTTTTCACTTTGGAAATATACTTCCACACTTAACTAGACGACTGACCACTACGAGAGTTGGAGAGCGACTGACACAACGTTTTTCTCCTGCATATGGTATGGCGAACGTACTGCAAAAGCAATAGTTGTATTGCTTTTGCGTGCTGCGTATTGCCGTATTGCTCACCTCTGTTTTGTACTGCATTTTATTTTTTGTACCTATTGCCTTTTGTGTTTCTTTTTTGTTATATGTGTACACAAGTAATTACATCGCTGGTATCGAGCTGGCATCACTTTTCATATTTTTTGATGTAGGTGTACACTTTCAGGATCCACGCTACATTTCCAGATGTAGATGATTTTTTGGTTCCAGTTGTGCAGCGAACACAATTACACAATTTGAAATGGCTATAGTTGTATCGGTATGTAATTTCGTTTCGCTAGCGGTCTATCAGAAAAAGTTTTTCCAAACATTTGTAACAAAATAATTTCATATCGCCGTGCCTTTGTATTGTTAAAGACTTAAAAAGGGAAATATAAAATAATCGAAATAGACGATAATATAAAAATTTCCACAAGTGTCAGCCTCAGTGTAGGTAGTTCGATTTGTTTTTATTGCTCTACTGGTGCTTATATATACGTGCAGTTTCTGTTAAATCTGTTTGCTGGGTGTTGGTGGTTGCTCCATTTTTATTTTGAATCGAAATATTGGAAAAAGCTGTAAAAACGATGGACAGGTATATTAGTAGATTTTTAATAGATATAATATGTATGTAGCATTTTTAATAGGTGGCTTCTGAAATGTGGAACAAACGCAAAGTCATCGAATTCTCTAAACGCTATAGAGCAGGAAGTGAGGGGTGAAGATGAAATGAAATCTAATTGCGAAGAATGTCTTTCCTCGGATAATTTAAATACTGAGTAGGCTATAGAAAAGATATTTTGGTGTTCAAATTTTTATAGATAATTGCATTTAGATCTTTGGCAAAGCGCAAAAAAAGCGATCATTCTCCACCCTCAACATCAAAGTCATTATCAGAGATAAAGGAAGTAAAGAGATACCAAACTTCTACCTCTCTCACCCTGAATCCCCGCAAGAGTTAGTTGTTTTTGTTGTAATCCACCACCAATGCACTCCTGTCTGTGAATACATGTATTTCCGAGTAAAAGAATTCAGCAGACGAGAAATTTTGGGTTTGGACACTTTCATTAACAGCTGTTTAGCAGTGTGGTAGATTTATTTGTTTTATGACATTTCAGACGACATTCATTTATTTTTTTGTGTTTGTTGTTTTTGCGTGCGTGGAAATAAATTCGCACTTTTTCCTGTCGCACTTCACAAATTAACTTTATGTAAGCTTTTGGGCGCACTTTTTTGTTTTATTTCGCACTTCAATGTTACACAAACAAACGAAAATAGTAAAAAAAAAATGTTAACAAACCAAATTGTTAAATGACAGCTCAAAATTGTATGTTTTGGTGAATACAAACATATGTTTTTGAATGTATTCAGTGAAGTAAATGTTTGTTTTGTAAATTATATGTGTTGAATTTATTCAACTCCTCCTTAAGGACAAAAACAAAATATTTAATATTTCATTTTTAAACAAGATGATTTCCTAGAGGATGTATTAATTTAATAATTCTCTACGAGTTTTCGTAGTCGATTCCTACTTCGGAGTGATCTGGTGTTGCGTTATTCGATAAGCAAGATTCTGAAGATAGTATATTTCCAACTCAGAGTTATTATGAGTAGGATAATATAAGTAGGATACGGCTGCAACAGTTGTGTCACAGTCTGTATTCCTGTTATTTTTTGGCATAACTAAGCAAAGTATGTATATCTTTTAAAATATCCTAGTTCCAATAATTTTCGTAGTAAGATTTATGCTTGGATAGAAGTGAAAAATGTGTTTTAGTATGGCATAAACCCGCAATATAAATCAAGTGGCTAAACTTCTGATCGAACTTCAATATTTATTCCTCCATTTACGATGTTCTCGATTCGAACTTATGTCAATATGTACTTTTTAAAATAAAAAAAAAAAAAAAACAACAAAAATGTTTCCTCATTAAGAACATCTTCCGTTTTTATGAAGGTCTGCTACAGCCGGATATGCGTAATAAAACTTATATCCTTTTTCCGTACATTGTGTTAATTGCATGTAGGTAAATGTAATAAAACCCTTATCCGTTTTTTCAAAGATAATATATCAAAATATCACAGAATGAGTTAGACAGATAACTATTAGAACGATTTATTGCAGGCATGTGGACTTAGTTGCATATGCAGTAATAACACAAATAAAAAATTAATGGAAGTTTTAATGAATTCAACGCACACGAAAAATTAGAATTCTATTTTACTGTATATATTTTTTCAACCATAACAAAAAAAAATAAATAAATATATTTTCAAGATTTGATTAAATTGATAATTTAAAACTGAACGCGATGCTTATTTCTTACATTTTTCTTGGATGCGCTCATTGGTGGTGGCAATGCTACAGCTGTTTTAACTCCGATGTAAATTTTCACCCCTTTCTGTGATGGTTGTTGGTGAGGTCGGCGAGGTAGCGGGGGAAAATCAAAAAATTTTGAGCAAAAAATGTGGGGAATAACTTATCTCACGCATACTTGTTTAAAAATGTGATAGTATGTGTAAGATACGTAATTATGGGTGAATTTAGCTTGTAGGCAAACCGCGAAGATTGGTATCTCTTTACTTCCCTTATCTCTGGTCATTATCAAGTGAGAAAGGCGTTAATCCACCAACATGTCGGCGAAAGCAGAAGATACGCCAGATATGGTTACAACAATATCCGTGGTTAGAAAAAAAACATCGCAATGGGGCGAAGACAAACTATTTTGTAAGTGTTGTGCAAAATTTTTAACAACAAACATAGGAAATATTAAACGGCACAATGAATCCGAAGTTCATAAGAAGTCAATGCAATCGCTGAAGCAACAACCACCTATTTTCCAAAGTGATGAAGAAGATTTGTTTAAAACAAAAAAAAATAAATTAAAGTCGGCAGAGCTTAAAATAATTTTATTTCTTCTTGAGTTCAATTTGCCCTTTTCTTTAATAACTCCCCTAATTTTACTATTAAAAGCAATTGCTCCAGACTCTGACATTATAAAAGATTTGAAATGTGGTAAAACAAAGGCCACAGAAACAACAAACCAGTTATTTTTAAATGAAGGCCAAGAACTGATAGCTAGTGTACTAAGATCACAAAAATGTTCCATCATAATAGATGAAACAACAGATGTTAGTACTACAAAATGTTTGGTACTTGTCGTCAGGTATTTTGATAACATTTTGGGGAAGGTCATCGACAGGTTCTTCGGTTTAATTAAATTAATAAATGCTGATGCAAAAACTATATTTCAGGAAATAGTGAAACATTTTGAAGAAGTCAATGTCCCTTTAAACAACATGATAGGATTCACGTCTGACAATGCATCCGTCATGATGGGGAAAAGGGTGGTGTTAAGGCACTTTTTAAAAATATTCAACAGGATTTATTTGTTATGGGATGTACATGTCACTCGTTACATTTGTGTTCAATTGCGGCTTCGAAAAAAATACCAGCTAATATCGTAAAACTAGCGAGAAATATTTACCTTTTTTTTTCTCACAGCTCTAAACGACAAACAGAATTTCGCGAATTTCAAGAATATTTCAACATAAAGGCTCATAAGATATTAAAAACATCTTCCACTAGGTGGCTTTCGCTTGAAAATGTTGTGTCCCGAATCTTAGAGCAGTGGGTTTCTTTGAATCACTATTTCATCTCCTATCAGCTGGAAGAGAATGCTGACTTGCTCATAGCATCTATGCGAATATGTGTAATGTGAAAAGTGAATTTATCGGTGACACCTCTCTAAATTCAATAGACTTTTGCAATGCAAATTGCTTTTTAGATTTAAAAGAAATCTACCTTGGGGCAAAAGCGAACCTTCTGATTTGTAATGGTAGCTTAGCAGATAACGATATCCGAAATTTAAAAGAGAAGTGTAGAGATTACTACATTGAATTATGTTCGCAAATCAGAAAAAGAGTAAACTTTCAAGACAAAGTTTTAGAAGCCGTACAAATAATAGATCCGCAAAAGAAATCTCCAAGCCTTACTCCACTTATACAATTGTTCCCAAATTTAATTGAAGAAGAACTTGTCGATGAGCTAGATGAGGAATGGAGAGCAAAATGCTCCTAATGTAAAACTCAATAAATATTAATAAATGTTAAACTATTATTATTATTATTATACTGTAATAAAGGAAGATTGAAAACAAATTTTTTTTTTATTATATGCGTATTGCCTTTTTCCCAAAATTATGCAAAAAAAGTTTGGACGTATTGCACTGGTCATTTCTAAAACGACAGCACTGATGGCGAAGAGTACAAAAATGGTTTTGCATGAAAACTCCGCCAAAAAGTGGGCGTGGGTAAAAATAATATATTTGGCAAATGTTTATATTACCAAATCCAATTATTTTGCATCAATTTTTTTTTCGACATTTTTAAAATTTTATTGAAAAACGTTTTTTTACTGAAAACGCCCACGAAAAATGGGCGTGGCAAAAAAACTTTGTATAGACAAAGTATAGGCATTCAGGTTGTCTAGATATCTTCTTAAGATAGTTTTTCAAAATGTTAAACAGTTTGGCCTAAAATTATTTTTTTCTAGAAAGGAGTCGTGGAAGTGGGCGGTTTTCAAAAATGTTTACACTTGTTCGAACAGCACGTACAAGGATCACAAGTACCAAATTTCAATATCCTAGCTCAAAATTTAAGGCCCAAAAACCGGTTATCTACACACGGACGGACGGACGGACGGACAGACAGACATGTCGATTCTGAGTCGATCCATATACTTTGAGGTTTACCTAGCTAAATTATTTCACTATGTTACAAAATATGTATATGTAATATACCCCTATAGGATAGGGTATAAACATATGAGAAGGCTACCAATCCACTGTATGTATCGTTTTATACTCTATCCCATCGCATCCTTGAAACAAATATCCTCAAAATGTCGGCTTTTTGGCGATGAAATATAGAAAATGACAATGTCTGAACATAGTGTACATACAGTTTATCGAAATTTGTTTATGGTTCGACGAAAAACATCGTTTTTCGCCTGGATATGCTATGAGGTAGTGTATAGAAATGGTTTTTGTATGAAAACGCCTCTTAAATGTGGACGTGGGTTAAAATGATATATGGAAGAAATGTTAATATTAACAGAAATTATGATTTTGCATCAAATTTTGTTTCGAGTTGTTTAAAATTTTACCGAAAAACGTTTTTTACTTTAAACGCCCCAAAAAGTGGGTGTGGCAAAAAACTTTGCATGAACAAAATATCGACATTGTGATTGGCAGTAGGCGGATTTTAAAAAATGTTTACTTTCGATCTGCTGGGAGCAACAACAAACACGTGTACCAAATTTCATCATTCTAGCTCAAAATTTAAGGCCCAAAAACTGGTGACGTACTGGTTGCAAAAAAGACGGGCGAAAGTTATGAGTATTAATTCACAGAAACTGAATTAAAAAAAGAAAATGCCTAAAACTCCGATTAAAAATGTGTCGAAGCCAAAGCTAGCTACAAGTAAAAAAACCTACATCTACAAATCGGTTCGGATCCTGTACATCCAAAACCAAATGTACAAACGTATGCCCAAGCTATAGTATCCGGTAAAGATAAAAAAAAATATCTCACCTGACCCAGTTACAAACGTATTTTCGATTATTTTTTCAAAACTTGAGGAACAAAGTAAAACGAATAAACTTATTTTTGACAGGCTAGTTAAGCTCGAAAATAGTATTCGCAACAAACGTACCCCACCTTCGACATGAATAAATTTCTTAAATTTCTTACGTGGAATGCCAATGGCCTTTGGCAAAAACTTGGAAAACTTGAATTGTATATGCAAGAAAAAAATATCGACATCTGTTTAATATCCGAAACTCACGCAAAGAGTAATTCAAAATTAAAGATTAAAGGTTACCTCGGATATCATGCTCTACATACATCGAATAAGGCAAGAGGTATAGCCTCACTATATATTAAAGTGTGTATCGAACATTCGATTGATCTTAAATTAGAAATCGATACAACGCAAGTTAGCTCTATAGAAGTCAGAAGCTGACAATCCTTTATGAAGATATCATCTGTTTACTGCCCACCGCGATGTAGGATTGAGAAAATTGAATTTGAAAACTTGATTAATTCCCTTGGACAGCGTTTTGTCATGATGTTACAAAAATACCAGATTTGATCGATTTTTTCATAGTAAAAGGTGTGCCGTCCAATCGAATCAAATCATTCTAAGGTCATTCTAACAACGAGCGAGTCAATCATTGAAGTCGCGGTTGACTCCTTTATCGATATCGTCCAAGAAGCAGCATGGAATAATGCTCCTCAACAACACAAAATACAGAGCTATAGTAATATCAAGTACCCATGGGAAATAAAAGAAAGAAAAGCTCGAAAAAGATGGCACCAAACTCGTGCAAATAGCTTGTGTTGTTCTTTCTGCATTAGGAACATTAGAAGAGTTCATCTGTTCGGGTTTTGTTAGTAATATGCTCGTCTGGCCTCTGCCATAGTACAATTATTTTTAGTCTTAGTAATTAGAATATTTTTACTCTGAATGTACTTGGACATTCTTTAGATGATTAATGTTTGTCGGGAACAGTCAATGGTTCATGGGGCGAAAGATTGCAGTGCTCACATGCTTTATTATTGTGATAACGTTTAATTGTGTGACCCAATAACTGGAAATTCCTTTACTTCTGCCTTATACCACCCAATCTCGACAGTTGAAGGAACTTGGTAAAGGTCGAATGTAAATAACATTAAACCTATAGGTAGTGTTTTACCATCGAAAATTTTAAGACTTCAGACACTGATTGGCTTTTTATTTCCGTCACTATTTCAGATTCGGAAACATTATTCAACCAAGGAGCATAAACTACACCCCTGGATGAATTTATTTGTTTGTGGAATTTGGTTAGAGAGATTAGTAATCTTAAGGAATCTATCAGCAATTTGTTGGTTTTTCACAAGGATTATTATAGTTTCATCTATTAACACAGAAATGCTTTTATAGTAAGAACTAATGGAGTCAATAGATTTCTTAAGCACACAAATACTCACAGATAAAAGCTTAATTTCTTGGTTTTTCGCAGCAATAACAACAAAACAAATATCCTCAAAATATCGGCTTTTTGGCGATGTAATATAGAAAATGGACAGTTTATCAAAATCGTTTATGGTTCGATAAAAAACATCTTTTTCGCCTGGTTATGCTATGAGTGTATAGAAAGGCTTTTTGTATGAAAACGCCTCCAAAAAGAAATGTTTATATTAACAGAACTAAAACGAAAAACGTTTTTTACTGAAAACGCCCGTGGAAAAAACTTTGTATGAACATAATATAGAAATTAGGATTGCGTAGATATATGTTCTTCAGACATTTTTTCAAAATCTGTAACGGTTTGGCCTTAAACCACGTTTTTCTGAAAAGGGGGCGTAACAGTAGACGCATTTAAAAAATGTTTACACTTGTTCTGCTGGGAGCAACAACAAACACGTGTATACCTAATTTCATCATTCTAGCTCAAAATTTAAGGCCCAAAACTGGTGACGTACGGACGGAAAAACGGACAGACATGGCTAAATCGACTCAGCTATTGACTCTGAGTCGATCCATATACTTTGAGGTATACCTAGCTCAATTATTCCACTATGTTACAAACTATGTATCAAAACTAATAAACCCGTATGGGATAGGGTATAAACAAAATAAAACTAAACACATACTTGACTTTAACACAAGAGTTTGAGTTATAGTGCGTACCAAAACAGTTGGCCAACGGTAGATTGCGCAGAGAGAGGATTTAAGAGAACAAAAATGACGCGAAAGAGATTTAATCACTAAGCGTTTTTGCCTGCAATTTACAATGCGTAACCCAACTTTACAGTGCTTAGAACTAAAATGCTGTTGAATATCTAAATAAACTTAATTTTTTATTATGAGGTCGACTTTTATACATTTCTACCAAGAAGTCCGATTGTATTTGAAAGGGTTCCCAACCCTTTTTATGGTTTATGGTGTGACACTGCAATTTACTTTACTTTGCGTGCCAATATCAGTACCTACATGATCAATATGCACGACACAATTAATAATGATCAACGAAAGCATAATGAGCAAATAGGGTTTAAATCTAAAACCGTACACCTTCATACAGACACAGTCACACAATCAATTCATGTGCAATGTTTTGCTTAATCTATCCGACCGTGATCACATCATACTCCTACAAAGAACCGACAAGACAAAAAACGAAACAATATATTTTCCTCCAAGTAAAGTTGACATATAATGGTCTATATTTTTCCTCCGCTCCTAATTTCAGTATAAACGAAGGAAAATGAAGAAACCACCTTCAGTGAGATCGCGACAGCGATCTTGAACACAAGGCAGGGTATACGTCGTTTTTTATTATGGCTCCGCCCAATTTCGTCTCTTTATGCTTGTTTTTGCAATTTTAAGAGATTGTAAAACACATTTTAAGAGACCTGCGCCAACTGTTTTGGTACGCACTATATATAATGGTGCAAGAAATCAATGAGCTAGAAAGGGACAACTAATGTTGCTAAAAAGCACATGTTAACAAAGGAATAACTCCTAATGGATCAAATCGACTTGACAGCTAGTTTCATCTTCATCGCATAGACAGTCTACAGAAGTTTTACATCTGTAAAACACCCGCAAACGCGCATTCACAAATGCTACAACAACATCATCCCTTGCAATTGTTTTCCTATCCTTGGTATTTACCAGCCAATAACCACGTCTTAACAAAAACATACGCACCCATTGAATTTACCAACTCTTACTTTTTATCTACCATCCATCGTTTAGCAGCGATCATCTTCACGTCATCATCGTCCACAAACAAGCTTTGATATCCAACAAGCACCATCCAACATGCCACACTACCAGCGGTGCCGTTCTGCTTTCCTTGATCAAACTTACAGAATAACAAACAACCAAATTGTTGTCATTCTATTTTGAATGATTTGCCTAGTTTCAGTGGCAACCTAGAGGAGTGGCTGTCATCGCGGATTTACTGACGAGGAGAACCTGTTTCGACTTCAAAAGGTACTTAAAAACAAGGCATTTGAAGCAGTGCAAGGCTTATTGAGTAACCCAAACTGTGTGCCACGTGTACTTGCTGTGTTGCAAATGATATTTGGGAAGCCGGATAAGATCTTGCATTCCCTCACTCTGAAGATTCAATCAACACCTTCACCTAAAGCTGAGAAATTGGATACTCCCGTCGTCCAAAATCATGTCGCCGCCCTGGACTCGCATCACACCCCAATAACTACTGACTGTTGCAGGAGTTAGTTCCGAAGTATCCATCCAGTTAAATTTGGCCATTTACATACAAACACTGCAAGTGTGCACCATTTCAGAGTTTGCGCGCGGGGATTTATAAAATTGCAGAGGCTGCAAACTACATCATATCGGTGCCACCAAAAATGTCAACAACAAAGAGAAAGGTTTTCTGAACGCTCATTTGGAAGCAACAGAGGCAACAGTTAGTCCCAGTTCTCGGCCAACCCAAGAAAAGAAAAAACTATGTGTTTGAAGTGCGGAAAAAACTGTGCATCCGTAGACATCTGTGCAAAATTCAAGGACCTGAGCTTAACGTCTAAATGAAATTTCATTCGAGAGTGTAAACTTTTCCCGTGTTGCTTAAAGAGACACCGTGGGTACCGTTGCCGGTCAGTTGAGCAGTGTGGAATAAACAACTGCAGTTTTAAGCATCATCTACTTCTTCACAACGATCAACCCGCCAAAGGTAAATCACAAACATTGACTAAATCTGTTTCGCCATGCCCAACTCACCAGCTGTAATGTATCGCATCGTTCCTGTTATTCTACTTTCCAATGTACATACTGTTATAAAAGCTGTTTTATTAATAATACAATAACAACAAAACTTCTTTATTAAACCTCTTTAATATAATAAATTCTATGTCCAGGAGATGTTGCTCAGGCCAGAGCTCACAATAGAATGGCATATATCTTTTCTTCAATGCTCGTTTACTTCTCTCTTTCACTCTTCTTATAGTTCGGCCGTCCTTACCACTTCGTCTTCCTCGTCGAAATCGATATCTGATTCAATACAGTGCTTTATTCTGTCCGCTGACCAGATTCCCGAATAATTTCATTCGAGAGTGTAAACTTTTCCCGTGTTGCTTAAAGAGACACCGTGGGTACCGTTGCCGGTCAGTTGAGCAGTGTGGAATAAACAACTGCAGTTTTAAGCATCCTCTACTTCTTCACAACGATCAACCCGCCAAAGGTAAATCACAAACATTGACTAAATCTGTTTCGCCATGCACAACTCACCAGCTGTAATGTATCGCATCGTTCCTGTTATTCTACTTTCCAATGTACATACTGTTATAAAAGCTGTTTTATTAATAATACAATAACAACAAAACTTCTTTATTAAACCTCTTTAATATAATAAATTCTATGTCCAGGAGATGTTGCTCAGGCCAGAGCTCACAATAGAATGGCATATATCTTTTCTTCAATGCTCGTTTACTTCTCTCTTTCACTCTTTTTATAGTTCGGCCGTCCTTACCACTTCGTCTTCCTCGTCGAAATCGATATCTAATTCAATCCAGTGCTTTATTCTGTCCGCTGACCAGATTCCCGTGGAGCAAATGGCATGTCAGCTACCTGATATCGGTCATGAGGAAGGACCGCGGTTATTATATAAGGACCCCGATAACGTGACTCTAACTTGCGTGATGTTCCTGAGGCAGCAACACCATCATTTAATGACATCACTAAGTCGCCAACAGCATACGTCTTCGCTTTATGATGTTTTTTGTCGTGGTTCTGTTTCTGCATTCTTTGAATCTTTGTGATTACGTCAGCACCCTCCTTCCTGATCTGGTCTATGGTTTTATTTGTCTGATTCAGTTGCACTCCTTGAGATAGAACGTCCCTAAAAGGATCTCTGTGTAGATATCCCATTAACATCTGGTGCGCTGTTTTTCCAATGGCTACATTTAGTGTATTGTTGATGCCCCACTGGACTATCTTTACTTTCTGGTCCCACTTGTTTTCTTCTTCCACTGTCGTTAAAAGAGCGTGCAGTATGGTTCGATTGTAACGTTCCACTTGACCATTTGCACGAGGGGTCTTCGTTGCATTTAACGTGTGAGTAATAACATTATTTTTGATAAAGTCTTCAAATATCTTCGCCGTGATTGTAGTCCCTCTATCTGATATAAGACGTAGCGGTGTGCCAAATAAAAAAAAACAAGTCTGTGAGAAAATTGATTGTTGGTTTTGATTGGGTGTTTGGAAGTGCCTTAAGAACCACAAACTTTGTAAAGGCGTCAACAAGCACTATTAAATGTGTATTGCCTCTAGTCGATTTTGAAAAAGGACCCAAATGATCAACGTGCACGGTATCAAACGGTGTGCTTACTTTCTCGATCATATGTAATTCCCCACGTGGTTGGACCTCTCTCTTATTAAAAGCACATTCCACACATGCTTTTACATATTTTTTCACGAACTGGGTCATTCTAGGGAACCAATGTCTTGAGGTGATTTATAGTTTTGTTTTCGGAAAAATGTCCAACGAGGTCATGACTGTTTCGCAACACTCTATTCCTAACACCTTTTGGTATAAAGAGCCTTAACTCACCATCGACCAAACGATAGATACGTCCGTTCTGTAACGCATAGTCATTATGTACCTGCTTTTCATTTTCAGTTGAAGGATTCTTTTTAAGAATGCTGGCTATGTTTTTTATTTCTTCATCTTGAAGTTGTAATGAGTAGAGCCAATCGTTTTCATTCACTGTCACCTTAAGAATAGCCATATCGACAACTGCGTGTTCTTTGTATTCTTCATTCGGGTTGCGAAAGGGAATCTACATGCGCCATCCTTTTTCCAGGTCGATGCACTACTTCAAAATCACATTCTTGCATACGGAGCCACCATCGAGCAATTCGTGAGATAATTTCTTTTTTCTTTGTTGCAGTTATTAATACTTCACAGTCTGTCACCAAAATAAAGCGCTTGCCCAATAGGTATTGCCGGAACCTGTCTGTTGACTATACTACAGCCAGTGTCTCGAATTCAAAGCTGTGATACATGCGTTCTGCATTTGAAGTCTTCCGACTGAAATAAGTGAATGGGCGGATTTGATTAGCTTCTTTTTGCAACAACACTCCAGATATTCCCTTGGCGCTAGCATCTGTGTGCAACTCATGTTCGGCTCTTGGGTCATACAGTGTTAAAACAGGATGGCTTCAAATGCTTTTTGCTCTTTTTCTCCCCAAGACAATGGTATATCTTTCTTCGTTAAGTTTGTTAGTGGTGATGCTATTATTGAGTAATCTTTGATGAACTTACGGAAGAAGCTGGTAAGGCCAATAAATTGGCGTACTTCGTGTTCACTTTTCGGTCTTTCAAGCTTTGCAACTGCATCTGTCTGGATAGTTCCTGGTTGTATTGTACCATTACGTACACTTTGTCCTAGAAAATCTATTTCTTTCTTAAAGAAACTTCATTTCTTTAAATTTAGCGTTAAATTTGCGTCTTTTAGAATAAGTAAAAAAAAATTCCAACTTCTGCATGCCATCTTCTATTGTTTTCATTGGTATGACGATATCATCCATGTAGCATACAATAGTGTCTGGTCTCATGTGACGCTGTTCATCAGCTTTTGAAAAACCGCGGGTGCATTTACCAACCCAAACGGCATTGTCATGAATTCAAACAATCCATCGGAAGTAATGAACGATGTAAAATGAGTATGTTCTTTTTTAATTATGACTTGGTAGTAACCAGCCGCCAAATCCAGCACTATGAAATATTTGAATCCAACCAAATTGTTAAGTTGTTCCTCCATCGACGGCATCGGAAACTTAATCTTTTGTGTAACTGCATTTAGCCAACGAAAATCCACACACATTCTATCTTCTCCATTTTTCTTCTTTACAAGGACAACTGGAGACGCATAGTCTGAATGTGATTCTTGTACGACACCGGCCTCAATAAGTTCTTTGATCATGGACGTTAGCATTTGTCTTTTAGCGTAATGGACCTTATATGGCTGATGCACTATAGGTTCTGGTTTCGTGACTAAAATTTCCATTTCGGTTAAATGAGTACGACCTAGTTCCTTCTGATTCATTGCGAAGCATTGGCGGTATTTGTTAAGTAATGTCAGTAAATTATCCACATGACAATGTTCGCTTACATGTAGGTCGGCACTGGTAATCTCTTTCAGAGTGATAGTTGTGGGTTTTCCGGTGACAGCTTTTGGTTCCACTAACATTTTTTCTGAGTCGACAATTCTCCGAAT
Source organism: Rhingia rostrata (assembly GCA_949824845.1). Taxonomy (NCBI): domain Eukaryota; kingdom Metazoa; phylum Arthropoda; class Insecta; order Diptera; family Syrphidae; genus Rhingia; species Rhingia rostrata. Next base: position 100,856,543 of record OX463756.1, read on the forward strand.
CAGCAAGTTATTTCCTTGCTTTCGTAACTCGCATGCAGAGTTATTTAGAATATCTTTACCTATTAAAACAGGTTCGGATAAGCATTCATTGCCCACAACAACGGCACATACTGAACAAATAGAATGATCGATCTTAATGTGACATGTTATTTCACCTATTGCAATTCATCATTTCGGCATCTATATTGTTTGCAACAGTTTCAGTCGCAATAGTGCGATCACTTCCTGAGTCTAAGAGGGCAACATATTTGATGCTCTTGATGGTTACAATTTTGTAGTAACAATCTATTGCCATCTCATCATGAATGATGTTTACCCGATCAGTCGCTCTCCAACTCCCGAAGTGGTTAGACGGCTTAGTTAGCGGAAGTGATTTACAATCTTAAAATTAAAGCAAATAGTTTCAAGTGGCAAGTTGGCCAGCTAGAAATTTGTAATTGGTGCAGTGCGTGTAGCACTCGACTGGCATTCGAGCTATCCCTGGTTCAATCCCCAACCAGGCGAATGATCTTTTTTTTTTTTTTTTTTTTTTTTCTTTTTTTAACAACAAATTATAATAAAAAAATAACAAGTGGTTTTTTAAGTCGTCCGTGGCGAAACGTGTAGTGGCGTCGGACGGGCAGGCGACGGGTCAACGGTCCCAACCCAGGCCAAGTCAAAAATTATTGGAGGCGTTTTTGCACAATCGCGAAATAACGAAGTTCATCGAGTGGGAAAATCGCCAGATGGAAAAACAAAAAATAGCGGGGTTACCCGCTAATACGGGACCGACGTCGATGATGACAAAAAGGAAGAAGAAGATGATGTGTACGCCGAATTTAGTGAAACGGCGTACAAACACAGCTTCAGCCCCGCTGCCCGCTGAAGTGAAGGAGACGTCAGGGCCTACGACGTCAGCGGCAGCAAAAATTATACAAAACCAGCTTGCCTTATCAGTGGATGATGCTGTAGACGAAGTGGGATATGTATCCGACGAAGGGGAAGGTCGGTACACTACAGACGACAGAAACAGGTTTGCGGTACTGTCGACTGATGATGACGATGAAGAGGAGGAGGATTTTCTAATTGCAAAGATCGATAATCTAAAATCCCAACTGGAGCCACTAATTATGGCTCTAAAACAAAAGCAGCAGGAACGTCGCGATAAGGAAAAAAAAGCCAACGACGAAAAAATGCGAGAAACGAAACTGCAACAACAACAACAAACGCAAACAACAGCGGCACAAACCAGTGGTAAAACTGCGGCAAAATCAAAAGCCCAACAACCACAGTCAATGCCAGCAAAACAGCCACAGCCACAGCAACCGCAAACCCAGCTAAAACAACAACAAAAACAGCAAGCTGAGCAGCAGCAACAACAACAGCAGAAGAAGCAACTGCAGCAGCGACAACAACAACAGCAGCAGAAGCAGCAACAACAACAGGAACAGAGGCAGCAGCAGAAGCAGCAGCGAGGACACCAGCAGCAGCCACAGCCGCCTCAAAATAAAAAAGAAAAAGTGCCACCAATAAATACCTACAAAATGGACCTTAAGGAGACTATTGAAATATGTAAGTCGGCCATAGGCTCCAATTTTACAATTAAACGATTGAGTCAAGATAGGCATGCTATCCACTGCCTAACAGTGGAGCAGTATAAAATAGTTAAGCAATTGCTTGCAGACACCACAACGGAGTTCTTCACATTTACTCCGAAAGTAGAAAAGTGCCAGACGGTTGTCTTAAAGGGCCTAGATTCCTCAACGGATCCGCAGGCGCTGTTAAGTGAGCTCCGCCAAGTAGCGACGGACGAGCTCGAAGTCGTAGGTGTAAAGCCATTCACCACAGTGAAGGCCAGACGGGAGAATCGGAAACTACCGATCTTCCTAGTACAGCTATCGCCCCAAAGCAAGATGGAAAAGTTGAAGAGTATCTCAGTCCTCAACTTCCAGGTTGTACGATGGGAAAAATTAAAAAGAGGTGACAGCATGCTTCAATGCATGCGTTGCCAAAGGTTCGGCCACGCCTCAGCCAACTGCGAAATGCGGTCACGCTGTGTTAAGTGTGGAGAGAACCACAACATAGGAGAGTGTAGTTTAGGAAAGGAGCGGGTCGATGACATGACCCTACTTAAATGTGCACTATGCGGTGGCGGCGGGCACCCCGCAAACTATCGGGGCTGTCCAAAGTTTCAGCAAATTAAAATTAATAAAAAAGCGAAGCAAACGGCTGTGTCGAATCAACCAGCCGTTCGCCCTCCCTCAATGTCCGTCAATCCCCAAATTTCCTACGCCCAAATGGCGTCAGGAAAGGGAAAAACGGTACAGCATCCACCTAAGGAAGCCAGACAGGCCCCCGTGCCTCAGGCTCCAGCAGTGGATGCGGATTTGTTGACTGCGTTGCGGGCCATTCAAGGTCAGCTAACCGGTCTTCAAAACCAGTTACGGGAGCAGGCGTCAAGAGTAGACTATATCTACTCCTTGTTGCCGAGCTTAACGCAAATTAGATCGTAATGGGCGCGCTGTCAGAGAGACACTTAAAGATCCTGGCTGTGAATGTAAATTCACTGATTAGGATCGAACGTAGAGCTAATCTTTTCCAGTTGCTTACAGACCAAAGTCCCGATGTGCTTATGGCTAGCGAAACTAAGCTAAACCAGAAGCATAAATTGACTAATAGTAATTACAATATCGTAAGAAGGGACCGACCCAACTCCACTCAAGGAGGCGGGGTTGCTATCTTTATACGAAAAGGCATTAGTTATAAGGTCATATATAGTGGTGAAGTGCGCCGATTCCGTCTGCTGGAAGCCTGCGTCATATGCATTCCTCTCCAACAAGGGAAGCGACTGTATGTGATAGCGGCCTACGCACCGGAAGCACCTCAGCCTACACTTTTTACAACAGAGCTCGGAAAACTTTTCGAATCTCTAAGACTGAACTCAGTGGAGAACTTTTATCTTTTGGCCGGAGATTTAAATGCCAAACACGAAGATTGGGGAAATCAATTACAAAATCCTCGGGGTAACCATCTTTACAATTGGATGGTCCACTACAATGTTGAATATAGGATCGACATTCTCGCCACAGATAGGCCATCGTTTCCGAGAAGCGGTGCTTTCCTAGATCTTTTACTGCGAGACACAAGACTGACAGTAACTAACAGAGTAGGTCAACACCCGCGAAACTGTTTACGGACGATTGAGTACGACAGTGATCACTGCGGACTCGCCGCCGTAATACAGCTTCCGAACGAGCTTGTGGCGCTGGAGGAGTATGTGCCTGTGCGTTCTTACAACTACGGTAAGATGCGCTGGCCTCGCTTCACCAACGCCTTATCAAGAGAACTACGTTCGAGGGCCATTTCACCCCCAAACAACAGAAACCTAACAAACAACGAAATCGACGAATACTTACAACAAATGGACGAAGCGATTCAACGAACAATGAACAGGACGATACCGAAATACAAAGAACATGACATAACATCTACGTACAGAAACGCGACCATTGACGCACTACACAGACAAAAAAGCGGACTTCTGACAAGACTTAAACTCTTGTACAGACGACTGACAAACCCACGCGACCCGGAGATTAGAACACTGAAGGCGTCGATCAAAAACATCAACCAATTGATCAAGGAGAACTATCGGTTGTCCATTAATTTGTTTTGGAATAACAGAATTCGGGCCGTAAATTCCAGCGACTCGAGTATGTTTCCACAAATTAATAAGATCTTTAGGAGGAAAGGTCATAACGACCTTCCGTGTATTAAGCTCCAACGAACAACTGACAATACAAACATACTTTTGACAGCAGGAATTGATCCGGGGGAAGCCGTCTTCGACGACGATTTCTATGTTATTGAAGATCCTCAGGAGAAAGTGGAGGCAGTGGGGGCTGTCTTTCAGGAAGTGTATAAGGTGAATGATAGCATTCGCCCGAACCGCGTCCTGGAAAACAATGCCCTACTCCATCATTTCTATCTCCGAAACGACATAACGCAATGGCGATCTGAGAACCGTGGTTTCACCCGGTTTGATGACGAAAACTTGGCAAACGCCATAGTCGCCGAGCGAAGTGGGTCTAGTCCCCTGTTAATCTCGAAGGTGGAACTCCAGATCATCTTCGATTCCATAAAGAAAAAGAAGTCAGCGGGAGTCGATGGTATATCCAACATCGTACTGCGACACTTACCACCTGAAGCTGTGGACATTTACGCCACTCTGTTCAACAACGCTCTGAATAATGCATATTATCCAGTACGTTGGAAGACGGCGGTGGTTCATCCTCTCCCGAAAAAGGGAAAGGACAACTCCAATCCGGCGAATTTCCGGTCGATAAGTCTCCTTCCGAGTATCAGCAAGGTTTTCGAAAAGATTCTCAATCGAGCTCTGTTCAAGTGGTCTGAGGACAATAATATTATACCAGAGAACCAGTTTGGTTTCAAGGCTGGACATGACTGTATTCATGCCGCCTCCAAACTCGTCTCTGATATACAATGGAACAAAGCCAAAAAACAGTGCACGGGTGCATGTCTGGTTGATTTAGAGAAGGCTTTTGACACCGTATGGTTAGAGGGCCTCTATCTAAAGCTGACCAGACTTGGCATAAGTAAACCACTGTTATATATGCTTCATGACATGCTGACTGGTAGAACGTTTGTTGTCAAAAGTGGCAATGTAACTTCTACCACAGAATTTTTCATTAAGAATGGTCTGCAACAGGGAGCGGTAAACTCGCCGATTCTCTTCAGCATTTACACCAGTGATATGATAGGTAGTCTTACTCAAGCAATTGCGTATGCGGACGATCTTATCGCGTACAGAACAGCCTCTACTGTCGAAGTCATTCGAACTCTTTTGCAGCGGGACTTCGACAAGATCCAGAGATATTGTGATGACTGGAAGTTGAAAATCAACTTTCAGAAATCAGAAACTATCCTGTTTAGGACACCGTTGTCTAGGGCCTCTAGGGATACGAGAAAGAACTGGCGAAAGCTGGTGATCGTGGGACCAAACGGACAGCCACTGGCGAGTAAAAGTGTAGTAAAGTACCTTGGCATCTGGTTAGATCAGTATCTATATTTCGGAAGACATGTAGATGCTGCTCTGGCTAGAGCTAGGGGAGCATTTGCCCTGACAAGACGATTGTTTTATAGCAGTCGTCTTGACAGCAGGGTGAAGGTGATTTGCTACATGGCCCTCATTAGGCCAATGATTGCCTATGGGTGCCCGGTGTGGTTCAACGTTGCCCCATCTCAAATGGAAAAGATACGGGTGTTTGAGAGGCAGTGTCTGAGGAGCTGCCTTGGACTTCACAGAACACCAGTATCTGACTACACAAAATACTATTCCAACCAGGTCCTATACAACGGGGCCAACATAAACCGAATAGACAATTTTCTGGTGAAACTCATTCGGTTTCACGCTGCAAGAGCGATGGCTTCGAATAATAGTCTCATCTTTGGGGCCTTCTATCCCAATGATGAATATTTTGAGAGTGCGCGTTTAAGCGGCTTTATTCCGCCCGAAGCTTTCCTATATTTGGATAGTCGAGGGCTGGTACAGGATAGATCGGCGGTTCCGCTAATCTACCACGTCTTCCGACGAACTGTGGATAGGCGGCTCCTATACGACCGAGACGTCGTCGCTCAGGGCGGAGGAGAGCGCCTGCGGTTCAGCAGGAGTGTGTCCGATTGGGACCGTCGGAGTAGGTCACAACAGGAGAACCTGTTGTGGTGGTTGAATGAAAGATAAGGATAGTTGACTTAAGATTGTTATTTTATGGCCGACTTACATAGTTTTAGTCTTAGGTTTAGGTGCACAGCAGCCATGGTGGCACAAAAAAAAAAAAAAAAAAAAAAAAAAAAAAAAAACGTTTGCTGTGGCTGTTCTAGTTTTTAAGTTATTTTTAGGTAGCTTTAATTAATTTTAAGTAGCTTAAGTTAGTCGAATAAGTAGTTTTAATTAGTATGTAAGTTTAAATAAAATAAAATAAAAAAAAAGACGAGGAACCAAGTTTTTCAAAGTTTTCTTGGTAAACATTTTGTTACTTTATATTTTTATATATTAGATAATAGGCCGAAAGGCATTAGAATTAAGTTATCGTATAATTTAGGGCGCCCGCATATAGAGCAAGTAAGTTAGTTAAGTAGTTGATAAGTAGGCTAGTTTTTTTCATGAATTTTTGTCTAGCATTTAAGTTAGTTTTTAAGAAAAACAAAATAAAAAATGAATTAAAAAAAAAAATAAAAAAAAAAATAAAAAAAAAAATGTTTACCCGATATTTTCTTTCCGGCGGTTTGTCATCTCTATTTGGTTGGCGCACATTGGATTCACTTCCGGCTGTCCATTGTCTTTTCCTAGTCTGTGTACATTGGCTTGCAAAATGGCCAGTTTTGTTGCAATTGTAACAGATGGTTGAACTTATTTTACCGTGCAATGATCTTTGCGGTTGCCAATTGGTACGAACATTGATCACCTGACGTTGTGAGTTGCTAGGTTTCATGATGTTGTTGGTTTCTATTCGTAAATTTCCTCGAATGCTGTCCAACCACTTAACTTTTTCCATTACTTCTGTTATATCCTTTAAACTCCCTGCTGCTAAATAAGAGCTCATTTGAGAATCATTGAGACCTGTGAGGATATATTGGATTATCGTTTTATCCGCGAGCTGGATCCGTTTCCCCATCATGTTCATCTGAAAACAGTAATTTTCTATTGATTCCGTTGGCTTTCTTATTTTTTTTTAATAAGCTGCTGGTGGATATCAACTTCACTATTTTGGTGAGGGAAGCCAGTCGACACCTGTTCCCATGTTGCAGTCGTTTCCTGAGTACTATCCCACCAGTAACGTGCAGGGCCTTGCATTTTAGAAGCAGCTGCCATCACTGACGAAACATCGCCAGGTGTTCCTTGATGGTGCAATTAATTCCTTGCTGTGTTGTAACGCCGCTTATCGGAAGTTGTCTGTTCTCTAACTTCTTAAGTTTCTTATCCAGCTCCTGCTCTTTTCTCATCATTTTGCGTTCTAATTCAATGAGATTCTTTTCTCGTTTAATTAAATCCCATTCTCTTGCTCTTAAGGCATCGTCATCTAGCGTAATCGTATCTGAATTAGTTGCTGGCGATAATTGTTGACATCGTTCTTCTTCAAGTATTTGTGTTGATGCTCTCGTGTTGGGGTCTGATTCCGAGACATTATTTTGTTCTTGACTTGTCAGTGATTCGTCCCGTATTATTTCCAGATTTCCTTTTTTCTTATCAAACTGATCGAGCCTGCTGAAAAGTATCTTCTTCGTACCTTGTGTCGACAGGTTTCTATTCTGAAGCTCGATTTTGAGCTGCTTGGTCGTCATGTTTGTCTATCTAAAGAAAAGTCGAATAGGAGTTTATTGTTTCTTTAAATTTAAAGTTCTAAACAGTTCCTAAAAATATTTATATATTGTTGATCTACACTTTTTTTCTTTTTTTGTAATGTATTTTGTTTTGAATGAAATGTAACACTTTCAAACATTGCATGCATATAAACGACAAGACAAGGTCCTTTTTATTTTATAACCCAGAGCACACTCCCAGCCCAAAAGCAGAAGATACTGTCACAGGGAAAAAAAATAGTCTCTTACAAATATCTACTCTACATAGTCTCGTCTCGATTTACCTCCGTAAAATTCGTATCTTACTATTTCGCGTTGTATTTATCTTTCAACTACAGATAAAGATCTTCCATGCTCTTCATATAAATATTCTAGCTATATTATATGTCCAGGAGATGTTGCTCAGGCCAGAGCTCACAATAGAATGGCATATATCTTTTCTTCAATGCTCTTTTACTTCTCTCTTTCACTTACCTTTGCAAACGTTGGTTGTAGTTAAGTTGAAAATCAGTAGAGGTATCTAGGACCTATCCATCGAGTCCTACTTCAATGCAGCTCCTCGTCTGGTCATTCGACTAAGCAATTGGAAACTGGGACTTACTCTTAAGTGCAATGAAGTCAACGTTGAAGAACCTGTGGCAGCCAAGACCCGCTTGGGATGGAGAACCTACGGCTGTTATCCTCAAGCAGTACTTTCGGCAGCTATGAATAATTCCTATGCTCACATTAACTTTCACCAATGTGAATGTATCCGTGAAAATAAATTCGAGTTGCTATGCTGTGTGGACGAGTTGTTACGCAACGAACAATTTGGGTTTTCAGACTCTAAAAAATTTGCAGTCCACTGATGATCAGCGGGCACTTGAGACAGGATGGCTTTGGAAGTATGAACAGATTCAACTTCAACTTCCCATTACTTATTTGATGGCAAAAATACGTTTGTCATGCATTCAGCACAGTTAATTCAAAAGCTACGTTATCATATGTTATGCAAGGAAACTCCCACCAAAAGAAGCTGAAGATCGTTCAAATGCATGGTACATAGGTAATACAGGTAACTATATCACCTAATGGATGGTGTGGAATCCAAAGCTGAGGCGGTAAGACTTGCTAAAAGAATAACATTTATTCACCATAACATTTATTCACTTAAGAAACTGGATCTCAAAATCAAAGGCAATCAGTGAAACATTTCAATCCAAATCTCTAGAAGAAGTAGTCGCAACACGAAGACAGAACTTTCTCCAGAGAAAAATCTCGGTATGTGGAGGCTTACCCCTGGAGCACTGCTCCAAGGCAGAAGCGCACCTGCTAAGCGTGAAGTTTTGCGAATCCTGATGAAAGCGTTTGATCCTCTGGGATTATTGGTGCATTTTCTTATGTATGGTAAAATACAGATGGTATCTGCCAAAACCACTTCACAAGCAATCAAGAAACTGCGGAAACCTTCGAGAATATGCCATCTCTTTCTAGATCAGTATGTAGAGGGGTATAAATAGAGGTGAAACGACAACCAGTTAAGTTAATTAGTCTTTGAACAGTGTTGCCTGAATGAATTACTTAAGTGAATTTTAAAAAGTGAAAACAAGTGTAATTGAATTGTTATACGAGAATAAAGTCATAACGGTTTTGTAACATAAAGAAGCAAAGTGTTTTATCATTCGAAGCCCGGCTTAATTCTACACTATGTTTCAACAAAATTTGTTTTCTATCTAGATTTTGAGCTTCACATTTTTGTTGATGCCAGCGAAAATGGCTTCGCAGCTGTGGCATATGCCAGGATGGTTACTTCCGGATTCGTTGATAGCACGCTGATTGGAGCTCCGTTGTTGCTCCGCTGAAGAGTCTTTCGATTCCCAGGCTCGAGATGCAAGCTGCCGTACCCGGAGCTCGCTTGAGTAGGAAGATGTAAGATTCCCATTGATTGAGTTAGTGAAACACTTGATATCACGAAAATCGACGAATGGAGGTGGGTTCCAACCAAACTAAACGTAGCCGACGAGGAAACTAAATGGCAGAAACATCCAAATTTCAAAGCATCTAGTTCTTGGTTTAAAGGACCGACCTTTCTGATGTCACCTAATGTTGGCCAAAAGAAGAATCCACAAAACTAAGCACCAAGGAAGAATTGAAGGCACAGTTTGTCGGAGTACATTCAAATGAGCATCAACATTTATTTCAATCACAACTTTTTTAACATTAGTTTCGACTACTTCGCGTTGCTGGACGAGTTGTTCGCTGAGTTTTTAATTGGAAGAGGATCCACAATCGAGAAAAGAGATAATTTGGAGTGAAGAACTGCATCGTGGTAATGAAATCTCGTCAAGCAGGCCCAATACGACGCATTTGCAGAAGAAATCGCGTTGTTATTGTCAAAAGGTAAAATTAACAAGTCAAGTTTAATTGTCTCGTTACCTAGATGAATACGGATTCTTCGGGCTAACAGCAAATTAGATAGCTATATGCAAACTTTTTTCGGATATAGCACGCCCAATTATTCTCCCGAATCAGCACCTCGTAACTGCTTTCGTAGTGGAACAGTATCTGTATTGATAGCTGTAGATATGGTAAGCGCAAAGAAGAAACACGTCCGATCTTTAAGGCAACTGAGATTGAACTAACTTTAATTCATTACATTATAACTAAGCTTATGTGTGCAGGTGCACTACAATACAATACAGTATCACCTACTGTAACATCATAAAAATTACGAGACAGTTGTGAATGAGATGAGCCAAAGAAGAAACTGTTAGACTTGTAAAAACGCGACAGCGCACCCGCACTCACCATTGATGGCAAAACTCCCGGCTGTTAGGACTTCGGCTTTTTTCCGTACATTTTCGTTCGCAGGCGTGGACTACTTTGTGGGGTGATTTGTAAGTTAACATTTCGTCTGTGAATGATTTAAATGTAGTGAATATTATAAATTCATACATGCCAACAAGTAGGAGACCAATTATTTACCAATTAATAAAATAAGATTAAATACAATGGATCTTGAAGACAAATACTTTAGGCAAAAGTTTAGATTTTATAAATATGAAATGGTAAAGTTAATCAATCTTGTGCGATCCGATCTTGAAGGATCAAATAGAGGTGGTCACATTTCTGCTGATGTTCAACTGATGGCTGCTATTAGATATTGGCTCGAAACGAGGTAAATTATACTACCATAATATTACAATATAATTGTTTAAAAATAACATTAATATCTTTAAGATGCAAGCCGATAGAGCTGACATTCATGGATTAAGCCAATCTTCTGTGACGTACACATGAGACTCAATAAATTTAATTCAATTCAATTTTACGCTTTGTGTTATTTGCCAGAAAGTTGCAAAGGCATTTGCCTCAAAGAAGCAGCAATTTGTACATTCCAACAACAATGTCTGCGCAAATAAATGATACAGGAAATAAACAAGTTCCGAAAAGGATGCTATTGGAAGAAATGACTGCACCCAAACAATAGTCCCAAAAGAAGATGGTTGCCCGGGGATGAGGGCTATTTTTTTTACTCTTTTTACTATGTTGAATCTTCAAACCAATTGTAAAATACTGCAATTACATTGTTAAATATATCACGCAGAGTAATCATAAGATGTGCTAGACTAAAATAAACATCAATTAAAGATAATTTTTTTTAGTTTGTTCCTAAATAATAATAATAAATAAAATAAAAAAAACACCGAATCACCTTGCTAAAAATTAATTTGCAAAGAACTGATAATGGTTACACTAAATGAAGGTTTCCTAAGTTATGGTATGCACGATAGCAACTGCAATAGTGAACAACATGCAGACGGTGAAGATGATGTGGTTGTCGACGATGGAAATGCTGTTTGGTTTGATTAAAAATGCCTTTAGTAAATACTCAACAGATTAACTTTCACTGATTTATCTGATCCGCCTTATAGTCCTTGGAGAAGCTTAAACACTGGAAATTGGAGTACGTGAACATAGAGCCCAACATTTTTTTATTAATACAAACAATTGAAAAAATGAACGATTTATTACGACCTTACACTGTTTTCGAATCTCCTACTATGTATTCTTTTACGTTTTCGAATTTGCCCAGGTAATAATCACGTCAATGTTCATTATACGACAAAGTTTTATATAAAATTAAAGAGTGAAGTAAAACAAATATTAGATGTATGTATAATGTAGCACAGCAAGAATTGCAATTGAAGGGCACAAATTGTAATCCACTGTAAAATCGAGAAATAATGGTTTTATTTAGTACGCGTTATAATCCCAAAGTACCTAAATAATGTATTGATCTGGTGCTTGTGTACGAACTGAATGTAACGCGAAACTAAAAAAATAATGATTCTCTAATTTGGTTATTGATTTTGTCAAGAACTTGGTAGACTTATGTTTCTGCTGTTACAGCATCTTTTGCAGCTGCTTGGCGTTTTTTGACTCCCCAATTATAAACTCGTGCCATATTAACTTCAGTGGTAGTAATTTGATCTCTAAAAAAATATTTTCAAAATTAGACTTAGAATACACATGCTGAATAGAGCTTACCGAAGAAAATCTTGATCATATTCCACGCTTTTAAGATTAGCAACAGCAGAGTTCATATTTTGTTTTAAAAGCAGTTCTGCTTCGTCCAGAGGATATTCCAACATAACATTTGCTCCAAGCCAAAGACAAACATTTTCGGTAGGGGCTACAATAGTCTTAATAAAAACCTGATCACTCAGGAGAAATTGGGTTTCCTTTTCCTGTGTTTGTTTTCGCAAAACATTAATCATCTCAAGTGACCGCTGCAGATCTGGTATTTGTTGTTTTAATTTTCTTCTACGAGCGTCCAAGTTAAATGCCATGAATCTATATTTTCCATGTTGCTCGTCCAAACGATGAAGAACTTTCTCACAATTCTTCTCATTTTCTGGTTGTGCCATGAAGGAATCAATCTCATCCTAAATTATTTCAAGTTTTAAGGTTATGAAGCAAGTATATTATAAGCAAAATATACTTACTAGAAAGACTGCCTCAGGAATACCTGCGAAAGACTTTTGATTATTTGGTAATTTAGGCATTTCTACAGTATCCATGAGCCCTGTCATTGTTTTCAATTATTGCAATATCTATTTTTACAGAAATTTAGAAACAGAAGTTAGACTTCCTACGGAAAAATTATAAAGATATTCAACAACTAAATTTACATTTGCTCTAGTTTTTTGCAAATACATCGTCCATTGCAAAGTCTTCCAAACTCTTTCCAGGTGGTAGTTAATGGCGTTTTCCATTAGTAAACTGGGTACTGTGTGGCGTTAGAAATGAAATAAGGAAGAGATAGGAAACCTTCCACGACTCACGTTTTGCCAACAAGCTAATCCTGGAATTTTCCATGATTTTGGCAGAAAAATCTCTCATTACATTTCAAAAAGGTGCATCCATATTTGATTCACACACACTTGTCTGCCGCCTGGTCATTTAAACGTCAAAAAGTAGGAAACTGCCAAATTCAAAGTTTTCCAACGAAAAATAACGGCCAAATTCAAATTTTCCCCACTTTTTGTCAACGCCTCTTGGAGTTCTGGTTAAGTGGTTGTTACAATTGTAAATATTTCCCATGATGCAAAACCTGAATATTGATGGTTGAAAATAATTTAATCATTTATTCAGTAAATAATATTCAGTAAATAACGTTGCTTAGAGGTCGCTTAACTTAAATTAAAAAGACCGAGTTTGAGGTTATAAAAGAGGAAGATGAATATTATACGAGACCTGAGAAAAATAAACAAGTACACAGTGTGATTCGGTTAACATCTAAAAAAGGTCCTTTCAGTGATAAGAATAGTCAATTTTTTTCGTTTTAATCTCTCTACACTTATTAACATTATGTTTCCTTTATAACGAAAATTAAATCGTTAAAATCCCAAACCACAACCAAAACACCAAATCATGCAAAGGGCTTTTATTTATGCTCAGGTAGCAAGTTATTCGTCTGCTTCGTACTCGAAATGGCTAATTTGAAATAGGTACTTCTTTATCATATTAAGTTTTAGGGCGTCGGTTGTATCCAGGTGAAGATTGTTGGAGCTCAATCAGAGAAGCCGAGCAACTGAACTATCCCTAAGAAGCTACAGTTGTCATCCATGAAATTCTATGGGATTTGCCAAGAAGACCCATGCTTCAAAGACATCAGCAAACGCACTGTAGCAATCTGCATCGAATACGTAAAGTTGAGCGTAAATGGTTTGAAAGGTTTTTAGATGACGAAAAGTAACCCCTGTAACGGGTATTGCTTGGGACTTCTGGTTTTGATCTGTTCGAGGCCTAAAACTACACGGATGGGGGCTGATTAGATTGTTGGTGAATGGTTTAAGGTGTTCACATATTACGGCGTATATCTACGGAGCCTTGTGGTTGTGACGCTTGCGATTCCAGTTATTCTATATTAATTTTGTTCACATAACATCATATTTTTTGTGGCGTAAGGAATATCCGCAAATACTTGATACGTGTTAATTGTGCTAATGGTGTTGCTGATTACGATTCTTTTCTCAACACTCCGATTTTAACCAGACAAGCTAAATCGGACTTATATTATAATCCACTGGCATATTGGTAATAAGGAAACTGAATTTGTTGACAATTGAAGTTGAGAAACCTCCCAACAATAAAAACCCCGCTGAGAACCCTCTCACAAAAATGTAATCACAGATTATATTTTAAAGGAAATCTTTTGTTTTATTTAAATTTTTTTGTAATATAAATATGGAATTAACATTTTTGGTTTATGTAAAAAAGATGTAATGGGACAATTATTGTTATTGACTACTCAAATCTGAATCGAAGGCCATTTCGCATATCATACACAGTTTGTACAAGCAGACGGTGTAGTCATGGATGAGCAATATAGCTATTCCTAATTTTGTTGTCGGATATAGTGGAGACATTGTGACCGCCAGCTGGTAAGGCTAATTGTAGTACTGGCTATTGGAAAGAGAAATACATTATTAGCGTTTGCCTTTTATATGAAAGTAAACTAAATCAGACCTACCCTGATTGCGGATAGAAATTGGGATGCTCATAAAAGGATTTGTTGATTGATTTATTCAGCAGTCGAGCAGCATTTGCTTTTTCTGACGCTGCTGCTCGTTTTATTCTTCCGACGAAAGTATCATGTTGTCGGACTGTAGTATTGTGGGTAACCATTTCAATTATGGATATCTGTGTTTATAGTCGAGGAACACGATCCAAGTATATCCTTTGGTAGCCTATAGAGATTATAGAGATGGAATATTTTAAAATGAATTACAGAACAAAACAAAAATCTCCTTTGAACTCACCCTCTTTTCCGGCAGCAACTAAAGATGCATCATCCTTCTTCACATAGCGGTATTTTAGATTGTTTTTACAAGACGACATTTTGTTTCAGCATCTTTCCATATATTACTGTGTGTCTCAGCGACAGCTACGAAGGCTGCTCTATCCATGCTCTGTATGTAGGTAAGCTAAGTGTGTCATTCTGGGTGCGGTCGACAACATCGGGAGACGTCTTTCTGTGCCGAATGAGGCCAGGCCAGCGACGAAATTATGGTGGTCGCTGCGACGAACTGGGTGCATGAACATCTTCCTGCCCAAAACTAGGACTTTCTTAATGTCATCTGTGGCTGTAGGCTGTGGCATGAGCTGCTATTTGTTACACCACTCCCAAGTAACAATTTAGTTTCTATTAGGGTCAATAGAAACTAATATTCTTATTTTTCTTATTTCCATAGTTGCTGCAAGTGGTATCATGTAAACCAATTTGGCGCACTTTAGCCAAGTTTTTTACTTCCCTTAAGGCTTCTCTTTACAAACTTTACAAAAGCAGTAACTTCTTATGAACTGCAGTAATAAGGCCTTATAAAAGCTCAAAAATGAAAGCTTAATTTTAGTTTCGATCAGACATTTTTCTCTAAGACTCTCCTAAACTGGCATATACAATTATGTTATTATTATGTTATGTATTTTATATTGAAATTGAAAAAATGCTTACCTTTTTTTTGGTTCATCCAGGAATTGAACTCGAGATCAGCCGCGCCCCAACCAAACACACTTTTTTTAAGGCTTTTTTTATTTTACTTTTTTTTTTCTTAAAACTAACTTACATGCTAGACAAAAATTCATGAAAAAACTAGCCAACTTATCAACTTAACTAACTTACTGGCCCTATCCGGGCGCCCTAAATTAAATGATGACAACTTAATTCTAATGCATTTCGGCCTATCATCTAATATGTAAATCTATAGCTATATAATGATTACCAAGAAACATTTGAAAAAACTTGGTTTCTTGTACTTTTTTTTATTTAAACTTATATGCTAATTAAAACTACTTATCGACTAACTTAAACTTTTTAAAACTAATTAAAACTACCTAAAAATACCTTAAAAACTAGAACAAAAACTGATTTTTTATTTTTTTTATAATTTTTATACATATATTTTTTTGTTTTTTTTTTTTGTATTTTGTGACTGTTTCTTAGATTAACCTTAAGACTTAAAACTATGTAAGTCGGCCATAAAATTACAATTTTGAGTCAACTATCTTTAACTATAATTTAACCACCACAACAGGTTCTCCTGTTGTAACCTACTCCGACGGTCCCAATAAGACATACTCCTGAACCACAGGCGCTCTCATCCGCCCTGAGCGACGATGTCTCGGTCGTATAGAAGACGTGGTAGATTAGCGGAACCGCCGATCTATCCTGTATCAGCCCTTGACTATCCAAATAGCAAAGCTACGGGCGGAATAAAGGCGCTTAAACACGCATTCTCAAAATATTCATCATTGGAGTAGAAGGCCCCACAGATGAGACTATTGTTCGAAGCCATCGCTCTTGCAGCGTGAAACCGAATGAGTTTCACCAGAAAATTGTCTATTCGGTTTATGTTGGCCCCGTTGTATAGGACCTGGTTGGACACCCGTATCGATCCATTTGAGATGGGGCAACGTTGAACCACACCGGGCACCCATAGGCAATCATCGGCCTAATGAGGGCCATGTAGCAAATCACCTTCACCCTGCTGTCAAGACGACTGCTTTAAACAATCGTCTTGTCCGGGCAAATGCTCCCCTAGCTCTCGCCAGAGCAGCATATACATGTCTTCCGAGATATAGATACTGATCTAACCAGATGCCAAGGTATTTTACTACACTTTTACTCGCCAGTGGCTGTCCGTTTGGTCCAATGATCACCTGCTTTCGCCAGTTCTTTCTCGTATCCTTAGAGGCCTAGACAACGGTGTCCTAAACAGGATAGTTTCTGATTTCTGAAAGTTGATTTTCAACTACCAGTCATCACAATATCTCTGGATCTTGTCGAAGTCCCGCTGCAAAAGAGTTCGAATGACTTCGAAGGTAGAGGCTGTTCTGTACGCGATAAGGTCGTCCGCATACGCAATATCCTGAGAGACTACCTATCATATCACTGGTGTAAATGCTGAAGAGAATCGGCGAGTTTACCGCCCCCTGTTGCAGACCATTCTTAATGAAATTCTGTGGTAGAAGTTACACTGCCACTTTTGACAACAAACATTCTACCAGTCATCATGTCATGAAGCATATATAGCAGTGGTTTACTTATGCCAACTCTGGTAAGCTTAAGATAGAGGCCCTCTAACCATACGCTGTCAAAAGCCTTCTCTAAATCAACAAGACATGCACCCGTGCACTGTTTTTTGACTTTGTTCCATTGTATATCAGAGACTAGTTTGGAGGCGGCATGAATACAGTCATGTCCAGCCTTGAAACAAAACTGGTTCTCCGGTATAATATTATTGTCCTCAGACCACTTGAACAGTGCTCGATGGAGAATCTGATACTCGGAAGGAGACTTATCGACCGGAAATTTGCCGGATTGGAGTTGTCCTTTCCCTTTTTCGGGAGTACCAAACACACATCCACTATGCCAAGTTGACTCATACAGAGCAACAATTAAAAATAAATATTTTGATACTTCTTTAACAGCCCTAATTACACAGAATACAACGATCTAAATAGCGAAATATGTTCATAAAAGATTATTGTTTTCCTAAGTATTTTCAATATTCCATTTTTCATTAATCATTTCAAAACATAAGTAAAGAAATACCTACATAATTTTATAAAAGTCCATATTCATTTTATTCAACCAAAGTGCGAATGAGAGGCATATAGTAGTGATAAATAAACTCACCCCCATCAGAGTAGCAGTAGAAACGCGCGCAATAGTTGTCAATTTCCACTCAAACCAAAAAAAAAAAAAAAACACGCATATAAGCTGCTGGAAAAGAACATAGGTAAAGTGCGAGCCGCGTTTCTTAATTGTTTTGTAATATGAAAGTGTTTACAAAGACAAATTATTATAAAATTGTGGAAACAATCGAGCGTAGGAAACTGTTGTTATCCATATTCTTACGGAGTTGGGAACGTAGTGGAACATTAACGTGGCCGCCAGCAACAAAAAAAAGGCGTTGCGGAATCCGTGGGATCCACCAGGTTCTTTCGAAGATGGTTGGACGCAACATATTCCGACTTATACTCAAGCCTTGGATGAAATTCAACTAATGTCAGACGTCAGTGACACACAACTGACGTTGAATTAGGAGTAACTGAACCTACAGTGAAGCGCAACGCTAGTGCCCGAAAGTTGCTACCAGCTGTTGAAAATGCGGATATTAAAAGGTCAAATTTCAATAAGGTAAGTCAAATAATGTCGCTTAATTGTCCACTTCTCTTAAAAGTGTTATATTTTAGTATCAGGATCACCTTTCTTATGATTGCGTTTCGCAACAGAGTCAAAGGATAACAGAACAACAGGAAAAAACAGTCCAGCAGCAGAAACAACACACACAGAAGCAGCGGCTTGATTCGGGTGAGGAGCAAAGTGACAACATAATTGGTCTCGACAACAAACTAGTCGCTATTGAGGGCATGATAGTCTCGCTGGTTGATGCTGTTTCAAAATTACAAGCAATAGTTGAGCATTCCATAACGCTTCAAGAATTTTTTTTTTCCTAAAATGGTGTCTCGAAAACTCCTGACAACTCCTGAACAAGATTCTTTAGAGCCAATCGAAAACATCGCGCCGCTAATATCTTTCGAAGCAAATTTGACGAAAAACGATTTTTTTGATGATAATGTAAGTTTTGCATTGATTTTGTAGATATTTTTTGTCCACAGTATGTTGTTTTAATTAAATATATAAGTAGATAAGAAGTGCTGGCAAAAATTATTTACATTACTTTGAATTGAAACTTAATGCTATTCGCCATCGTTACTAAACTACATATTTATATTTTTTTTCATTTATAACCGCTTAAAGATGGTGTCAATAGATATAATGAAGGTAGTTCGATTCAAGTTTTTCTTTTGTGTATTACCTGAGATCGGACACTCTTCAATCTACTAGTCGATTTTCAAAATACTTGTTGAAATTAAAATATACATATGTACACTAACTTTTAGCGGTTGTAAATAAATCAACCATTTATTATAAGTATTTTAAAATATGCAATACAGGTTTTCACTTTTTTTTGATATAAATATTTTTATCTTCAAATTTGCAGTATCGAAAGTTGACGTCTGTCTGTTGCCAAAAAGAGCGGTCAATTTGACGACAACGTGTTGTATCGAATCGTCGACTCGGTGTTTTCACAAAAATTGTTTACGCTAGTTTCTTGGTCGGAAAAATCAAGATAAAAACAAAATGAAAACTTTAGCCGTTTTGTCAACGTTTACAAATTTGTTCATAGCTTGGTGAAAAGATGCGATCCAGGCTATTCGGAAACTTGCTTAAAATCTTTTTTTTTCAAAAAATAATCAATAATTCAAAGCGGCGTTATGAAACACAAAACAATAAGCCAAAAAGAATTTCTGCCATAAAACACCTTGGCAACATAAGGCAGATAAGAAAAATGGGTTCCGTGGAATGTCCAGAATCCAGCCAAGCGGGAATCGAAGTGGATGGCTATAATTCAAATCATGACGACATTAGCAGTGAATACGTTGACGGATTTGAACTTCATGATGTTGAGTACGCCGCCGATGAAAGCTGCATCAATACAGAAAGTGAGAATAGCGAGCAACCAACAAAATTCATTGTTGATAAGGTAAAAAAATAATTACATTGCCGTTCGCTTCTCTCATGCTTTTCAATATTTTCAGACATTTTCAGACATTATGTTGGATGGAAGAAAATCCGCTATCATACAGCAGCGAAATCCAAATCAGACAAAGTAAGAACAAAGGAAAGTCAAATTAAATTGCACCATGGTATAAATTGGTGTATTAAATACTTTTTATTTTGCAATAGAAGTGATGGCGAAAGTAAAGTTTATATTAGCATTGAATATTCTTTCTGACCGAAGGGGTCAGGTATACTATTCTCCTTCCCTTCTAAACTACTTATACTAAATTGATTATATAAAGGGTGATCCATTTCGAGGTTCCCAACTTTTTTAAAGAAAAAAACACAGAAAATTCAAATTTAATGGAGAATGTTTATTATCATTTGAAAGAACATTCTTTGGCATTTATTTTTTGAAGATTATGTCTATCAAATGTTGGCCGTTGCTACGTCGCAGATGGTCCATCCGTTGAGTCCAATTTTCGATCAATCGTTCGAGCATTTCGACTGGTAACTGGCGAATGACACGCGTGATGTTTTCCTCCAAGGCCTGAATCGAAGCGGGGTTGTCGGCATAAGCTTTTGACTTTACAAATCACACCGTTAGACTTTTTCCTGTGGGAATATGTAAAGTCAAAAGCTTGTGCCGACAAACCCGCTTCGATTCAGGCCTTGGAGGAAAACACCACGCGTGTCATTCGCCAGTTACCAGTCGAAATGCTCAAAGGAGTGATCGAAAATTGGACTCAACGGATGGACCATCTGCGACGTAGCAACGGCCAACATTTGATAGACATAATCTTCAAAAAAATGCCAAAGAATGTTCTTTCAAATGATAATAAGCATTCTCCATTAAATTTGAATTTTCTGTGTTTTTTTCTTTAACCCTAGAATGGTAAACATTTTTTTTAACTGTTCATTGGTAAACTTCGCCTGTGAGGCGACTTTTATAAAAAAAACCCACATTTCACCGTTAAGAAACAACAAAATATTTAAAATGAAAGAAAAACGTATTTATTACATATTTGGTTACAAGAATTGACAAAAAAATAATTCCATATTTAATATCTTAGAAATGTTAAAGGAATATTTGGAGATCACATATTTCAGTCTATGGTATGAAGAGATCTTTTACAAACAATTAAAAATAAAAATCAGTTCGAAATGAAAAAAAAAAGTTTGTTTCTTACAGCCCTTAAATCGAATTAACATATTAAATAAATTATATAAGGCGTCTAAAAACTTGTGCAGAGCAAATTAAATTTTGTGGAATTGCATCTACTTTTTTACGTCACATTGCCAACAGTTGGGTGATCTATGCTCTAAACAGTAAGTTTTCTTACATTTTGCGCAGAAATAAACGCTCATACGTCTCAATTTCGGCGGACAGAAATCGCATATTGATCTTTTGCCCTTTTTTATACCTGGCTCATCTGTATCATCGTCAGTCTCAGTATTATGATCAATCGCGTTACTAATTGCTGCACGTACCTTTTTCTGCATACGAGGCCTTTCTTGCAAACGGATGGAGCACCAGTCGCTACAAAGGTCCTTGCTCAATTTTTTTAAGGAATTCTTTTCTTGACATTGGCTTTACTTTTAAAACTCCGCAATTGGATACGTAAATTACATAGCTGTTTAGTAGAGCCATATTCAACATTCCATAGAATAAGCAAAGTGGCCAACGCTTGGTTTTACGGTTACAGCTTGTGTGACCACACATCTGGTCAAAAGTATCTACAGCACCTTTTGTTTCATTATATGATTTAACTATTATTGGCTTACCGGAAACGGGGTCAACGGAAGCTTGATCGTGCATCGTAGATAGCAAAAGGACAGTCTTTTGAGGCTTTGGCTTGTAGCTAACAAGAGTGAGCTTATCGTTGAATCCAAAAAGAGATGTCCCAACAGGTCGGGATGAAATATGCTTGAACTCTTCAGGAATTTCTGGCTTGTTATTGCGAATTGTTCCAATAAGAGTGAGGTTGTATGGTGATTGAAGCAATTGCTCAGCTAGCGGTACCGAAGTAAACCAGTTATCGCAAGTTAAATTGCGATTTGTCCCATGTATAGTCATTGTAAGCAGCTTACAATAATAAGAGCCCAATGGTTCCTTTATAGTTGAACCGGCGTTTTTTCCTAAATACGGTGAAGCATCAATCATATATTTCGATCTTACATCGCATACTAAAACAATCTTTATTCCGTATTTGGCCGGTTTATTGGGAATATACATACGGAATGGACAACGTCCCCTGAACGCCAAAAGTTGTTCATCTATTGTTACCTACGAGCCTGGTTTATAAAGATCCTACACTGTTCGATAAAAATTTCCCAAATATATGGGATAGGCGCAAATTTATCAGATTTTCTTCTGTCGTCTCGAGTATTGCGATCATCGAAATGCAGACACCTGACAAGGAATTCAAAACGTTTACAGCTCATTGCAGCTATATTTTGGGATCCAAAAATACTAGGATCAAACAGTTCATCAGTTGACAAGTGATTATTTTTCAATGCACCGCTCAAGATAAATATGCCAAGGAAAGCACGAAGTTCTTCTATTGTGATATCTGATGTAGTGGTATTCTGAATTTAATTTAATAATTTTGAAGTAAAAAACAGTTCAAAACACTTCAAAGGATCTACAATGCCCTTGCTCTTTCTTTTGGCCCTGGTATAATATGGACTATGTTTTTCGAAGGAGTTCTTTTCGATACTTTTTTGGACGAAGACGATTCGGAAGACCAAATATATTTATTCTTACCCCTCATAACCGATGCCGGTGGCGTTATTACCAAATTCCACATGCTGTGGAGAAAAACAAAGCACGTTTGCGCCCAAGCACGTAACCGATTGGGAAATATCGCAAAAAAAAAATTGTTTCACCTCACAGGCGATGTTTACCGTTCTAGGGTTAAAAAATTTGGGAACCTCGAAATGGATCACCCTTTATAAACAAGTTCTTATTTACAACAGCATAAAGTTGGTGTCATTTTCTATTTTGATTTTCTATTTCATGCCTATTTTTCAAAATACTTGTTGGCACTAAATTTTTGGCGGTTGTAAATTATAACTTTGTGGTATAAAAATCATATTTTAAGGAGAAGTAGTTTAGAACTTAGAAGTGAAGTGGGACAGTATTACCTTACCCGTTCGTTCAGGAAGACAATTCAATACAAATTAAAATGCTTTTCTCCAGAACTTCTAAGTTACTTATCCTATATGGATAGAATATTATAACAGCTAGTTATAGTAAACAACCGCGAAAAGTTGGTTTAAATAGATGGGTTTAAGCTAGATAGCATATACTCTTAAATCTGTGAATGTGGTCTCCCAAATAATTGTTTAAATCAAAATCTATTGACAATAACTTAAGCGGTTGTAGATATAAATAACCATTTACAATAAGTGGGTTGGAAGTCCTGTGGACTATTTGTGAAGATAGCTTAGTTTGGGTTCATGCTTAAATATTTATTTTTTTTTAATAATTTATATGCATATTATAATACGTTCCTTTTTATGAATAAACTTTGAAAATACTTTTTGTTTTGCAATATCAAGTTCTTATTTTTTATTTTCTGTAATAAAATAATGAATAAAATTACGCGGTATGATTCGCAAGGACTCTAGCAAAAAAATAGTCAAAGATGACTCGACTGCAATAGGTGCAAATTCTCTTTTTATTGTTGCGCGGCAGAACCTATCCGGTCTCAGTGCAAAAATGTATCACTACATCACGACAAGTGTACGCACAAAACGAATTAGGACAATCGAAATCGAACGTATACAAAGAAAAAAAACGACTCTTTCAAATTTTAAAAATGCATTCTTTATTGCTGCTTACTGGTCGGTGGTCTTACTGGGAATCTTCTTCGCGCATACGAAACCTATGCATCCAGCTGTTTTTGCCGTTGACTGGTCGCTCTGGTCGTTGAACACTCAGGATTTCGGATCTTTATAAAAGCCAGCCAAAAAAAACTACACTGGTTCCCTATTTCCGCACCGCGCATCGTTTCGCCTGTGTGACCTATATCCAAATTTTGCATTCACGCACACCAACACCAAACGCTTAAAGTGTAGATCAGTGGGAGGTGCCTGTGACAATAAACATAGCATTTTTTTTATATGCACTTTTGTCATAGACGCTTCCACACAGTGTGCGCTGGCGTGTAGTTCATGTTTATGAGCGCCCAAAATTGACACATATGCTTTGGTTGATTTTTTTGTGTGTCGATCTGCTGACCTCCCAATTTGGCAAGTGAATGCATTTGTGTTTTTGCCGACGGCTTTCGCATTTTGCATTTTGTATGATCGATTTGCTGACGGGAAATGCGATGCGCTGATGCTAGATATCATGTTGCGTTGCAACATCCTGCCGGGCCACAAGAAGAACAATCATCGTAATAAATTATCTTCAATCTCCTTATCGCTGTACGTCAAGGTTGAGTTTTCGCTTCTGTTATAGATGTATGTTGCGTGATGAATTTTCTGCACATCAGCTCCTCGAGGCGTTGACAGGTGGGTACATGAAAACGGGGAAGAAAGTGGGTGTGGTGAATGGTGTGTGGCAATAATAGATTATATGTTTAAATTAGGTTAATTTTATTTAATTCATTTAAATTATAGTTGTGGTTAGATATAATGATATACTTTATTTTATAAGTGTGTGTGGTTGTGTAAATGTAAACTTTTATTCGTTTAGCATTGGTAAAATGCATAGTTTAGCTATATGGCGCTTTAAGGAAGTAGTTGCAGTTTTTATCGTGACTACACGAATTTTTCCATCAGTTCCAGGATGCGCTGCTTCAATTCGTCCTAGTCGCCATAGTGTTGGTGGCGTTTGTTCATCAGGCAGGACTACTAGCTGCCCTACCTTTATTTCCATGTTTGGCGTAAGCCATTTCGGACGTTGTTGTAGCCGAGCCAAGTATTCTGTCTTCCATTTTTTCCCGAAGTCCTGCTGGATTCTTTGCATAAGCTGCCACCTTTCCAAATAATTTTCTTTGACCTCAGTTAGATCTCTTTCGGGTGCAGTGATTAATTAAGACAAGACTCAACCTGCGCTAATACCGTCGCATATTCTTCAAAGGTGAGCGTATAGTGTCCAATGACTCGTTTTAAATGGTGTTTCATAGTTTTCACACCTGCTTCCCACAGTCCGCCAAAATACGGAGCAGCGGGAGGGTTAAAATGCCATGTTGTTTTATTGGCTAACATCTGTTTCGCGATTTCCTCTGTCCATTGCTTCGTTATGTGTGCATTTTCTGACTCCAAAATTTTAGCAGCTCCTTTGAAATTGGTTCCACAGTCGCTGTAAAGATGGTCGCAGATACCACGGCGCGCAGTGAAGCGTGTGAACGCTGCAAGGAATGCGGAAGTAGTGTAATCGCTTGCCAGCTCGAGGTGTACGGCCTTTGTACAAAAGCATACAAAAATCGCTATCTAGGCCTTGGTGATTTTGCTGCATCGACCCTTCCATGCTTTCAATTGACCGGGACCTGCATAGTCGACCCCAGATGTCTGAAATGGTCGCGCCGGGTTGACGCGTGGTGCAGGTAAATTCCCCATTTGTTGCTGCATTTCCGTTGCCTTAAATCTGTAGCATTTTAAGCGTTTATGAATGCACTTTTTTACGCTCGATTTAAGCTGCAAAATCCAGTATTCGGACCGGAGCATTGCCATCATTAATTGCTGCAGATTTTAAATGGACATCATGAATTATCAATGATGATAAGCGGTTGTGTGAGGAAAGGATTATTGGATGCCGCTGCGCATAGGGTAAATCAGCATTATCTAATCGCCCTCCAACCCGTAAGATCCCTTGATCATCAATGATTGGTGAAAGTCTTGCCAATTTGCTTTTCTTTGAGACCATTTCACCTCTGCTTACCTTTACTATTTCACCTGCGAATACCTCTTGCTGTACGATCGTGATCAATCGCACTCGTGCTGAAGAGATTTCTTTAGCTGAAAGCATACCAGAGAGCCGGTTTGACCTCCTTTGCGTTTTATGTCTTAAATTGGTAAAAAACCGAAGCCAATACGACGTAGTTTGTAGTAAACGTTGTAACCATGAATACCGAGTAAAAAGTGTGTTGGTTTCAAAAGCCGTAAAGTGAACGCAGAGCTGAAAAAAGTTTTGTATGGGGTACCCAGATGCGAGGAACTCGCTTGAGACCTTTGAAACCTTTGGAACCTTCGTTTCCAGATCAGTGGCTTTGAGTTGGTATGGTGGATGGACTCGCTCATCAAAAACTTGCAAAAACAGGGGCCCATGCCACCATTGATGATTTTCCAGAAGATCCTTTGGATACAGTCCTCTAGATGCAATATCTGCCGGGTTGTCCCTTGACGGCACGTAGTTCCAGCAATTAGGCTCTGTAAGTTCCTGAATTTTTGCAACCCTGTTAGCCACAAATGTCGTTCGTATGTGTGGTGCTGTTTTCACCCATGCGAGTGTGATTTGCGAATCACTCCAAGCAAATATTTTTGCCGAATGCAGGTCCATCGTCTTCACGGTGTGCACAAGTATGTGTGCGAGCAGTTGGGCCCCACATAACTCCAATCGCGCAAGCGATTTAATTTTTAGTGGTGCTACTCTAGTTTTGGACACAAGCAGATTTGTAACTGTTGTATTTCTTGTAGTTGACCGAATGTAAACTACTGCCGCATACGCCTTCTCTGATGCATCGCAGAACCCGTGGACTTCGAGTTGTGATTCGGTTTCGATATTTATCCAGCGCGGAATGTCGATAGCGTTCAATGCACTTAATTCCGTTTTCATGGTATGCCATGCTGAAACAATTCTTGGTGATAGTTCAGAGTCCCACGTTGAAGTTTGAAGATCTCTTGCATTATGATCTTGCCCACGACGATGCAAGGAGAAATCCAGCCCATAGGATCGTACAACCGAGCAATATCCGAAAGAACCGTTCGCTTTGTAGTCTTTCTTGAATCATGAAGATTGATTTTAAATGTAAATGTATCCTTTGCAGGATGCCACTGGATACCTAGAGTTTTAATTGCGTTACCTTCGTCAAATGAGAGCGGTACCTGTACCTCTTTACACTCTCCTGGAACGGATGCCAACAACCTTTCGCTGTTGCTTGCCCACCTGCGTAGTGCAAAACCTCCGCTCTTCAACATTGTTATGAGCTGCCGCTGCATCTCTATGGCTTCATCTTCCGAATCCGCCCCATAAATTACATCGTCCACGTAAAAGTTTTGTTTGGCAATTTTAGATGCCGGCGGGTAGTCGTCACGTTCCTCAGCAGCAAGTTGTTGAAGAGTACGAACCGCTAGGTACGGTGCGGCGGCAGTTCCAAACGTAACCGTATTGAGACGATACGTCTTAACCTCTCCTTCATTCACATCTCTCCACATTATCAGTTGGTAAACCGAGTCTTCCGATGCAACCCAAATTTGCCTGTACATCTTACTGATGTCGGCTACAAACGCGAATTTGTGTTTTCTAAACCGAGCTATGTGATCAAAGATATCGTCTTGCAATCGTGGACCTACGTGAAGATGATCATTGAGAGACATACCATCCGACGTTTTGTAAGATGCATCAAAAACAATCCGCATTTTGGTGGTGCAACTGGATTCCTTCATCACTGCGTGGTGGGGAACGAAGTAGTACAAATTGGTGAGTTCGATTGGGTCTACCTCCGTCATATGCCGTAATTCCTTATACTCGTTGATGACTCTTTTGTAGTCGTTGTAAAATATGTATTTAAATTAAATCAAACAAACTTTATTAAAACATTGAAAAGGATTATACATAAGATCTTTTTGACGGTCAGTAAAAGACTGACTATTAGAACAGATGCCAAAGACATCAATCTCTCATTGTCTACTGTTGTATCTGTGTAAATAAAAGTAAAATGCTATTGTGTACTGTGTATGTGTGTGCGTGTGTGCGTGTGCGTGTGCGTGTATAACAAATTATGTGTTTTGATCGTATATGCATTGAATTTAGTGTTACCAAGTGGTCTGAGATTTTTCTTTACATACTCCCCTCTGGTATTGGGACTCGGTCGCTATTACCATTCTCTAAATCGATGACACAAACTTTAACGATCAGTCGTTTATACGTTCCGGTTGATGTTGTTACTTCGACTACTCGAACTTCTCCTTCTGATCCAGGATATACTTTTTTGATAACTCCTATCGGCCAATTCCCTCTATGTTCGTTCTCATTGAACAGAAGAACGACATCTCCTTTTTTTACTCTTCGGCTACTCGGTATCTTCCATTTATTTCGCTAGTTTAAAGCTGGCAAAAACTCTTTCCTCCAACGGTTCCAAAAATGATCAGCTAATCTTTGCGACATACGCCATCGTTTTCGCAGGATTAGGTCCTTATCATCGAAGTCACTTATAGGTGCAGACGCTGATGATCTGCCTATTAGAAAATGGTTTGGTGTAAGCGCCTCGGGTTCGTCTGGGTGGTATGGCACTTCTACTAAAGGCCTCGAGTTGATAATCTGCTTCACTTCAGCCAGTAATGTTGTTAACGTCTCGTCAGATGGGTGGGCTTCTTTTAGGACTGTATGCAAAGCTGTTTTTACAGACCAAACAAGCCTTTTCCAGCATCCTCCCATGTGCAAGGATGCAGGGGGAATAAATTTCCAGTTGATACGATGTTTAGTCATAGTACCTCTAATACTATCTTGATCCAACTGCTTCAGACATTGTTTGAGTTCAGTATCGGCTCCCCTCAGATTGGTACCATTATCAGAAAATATCGTAATGGGACATCCACGTCTCGATATGAACCGCCTTAGTGCCATGATACAAGAGTCTGTCGTCAGGCTGGATGCAATCTCGATATGTATTGCTCTAATTGTTAAGCACGTGAACAGTACTCCATAACGCTTCTCTAGACGCCTTCCAACTTTAACTATCATCGGACCAAAATAGTCAACACCTGTAAATGTAAACGCAGGGTTACCGGATAAAAGTCTTACCGGAGGTAGCTGTCCCATAATAGTTTGTTCTGGTATTGCTCGTCTTATCTTACACGTGTTGCATTTGAAGGTTATCCGTCGTAGTGTTGGTTTCGCCTTTAGAATCCAGTATCTCTGCTTAAGCTCGTTCATCACTCTATCATGTACAATATGGTTGGCTTGATGTAGTATTGGATCAGAAGTTGTACGTAAGTATCTTTTCCATTGAGGATCACTATAGTTTTAAGCCAAACATCATCTATCAAGTTCGACATGCGCCCTTTAAGTCGAATGATGCCTTCGTCGTCGAGTTTTGGAGACAGATTATACAACTTGCTGGAACGAGATACAATTCCGGTTTTCTTCAACGCACTCATCTCCGTTAAAAATGAATTTCGCTGAGATTGTCGAATCCACAATTTCTCTGCTTCTTCCATTTCTATCGGCATCAATTCACCAAAGAAATTATTTGAACTTTGTTCACCTTCACCTTGTCGCCGTTGGTTTCGAACTTTCTTCTTCAAATTGTTGACATATCGAAGAAGCCATGCAGTTATGCGTATAAGTCTTAACCAAGACGAATATTAAGTCACGTCAGGTAATTTGTATTTCCCTGACTCGGAAATGATTCCAACAAATTCATTTCTTTCAGCTTCAATGTCGGTATTGATGGAATTGCTAACTTTTCTTCTTGGCCACGTTGAAATATCATTATACAAAAAGGTAGGTCCTTGGTACCATCTACAATCTTCTTCGAATTGCTTCGGTGTCATACGCGTGGCTTCGTCTGCGACATTTAAACTTGTTGGTAACCAATTCCAATCAGATACATTTTTTGTTAATTCCGAAATTTCACTCAATCGATTAGCAACGAATAATTTAAATTGCTTTGCCTCTGAATTTATCCAGTGATAGACTGTTGTCGAGTCTGTCCAAAATTTAATTTTATTAGAGCATCTGTCATGTTGTAATTTTATTATCTTTGCGAGGCGACTGCCCAAAACAGCTGCTTGCAATTCAGCCCGTGGTATCGTCATCATTGGTTTCAATGGTAAGACTTTAGCTTTTGCTGCAACGAAAGAAACATACGTAGAATTATTTAAAACAAATCTTACATAGGCCACAACTCGCTCGCATCCACGAAGACATGAAGTTCCAACTCTGGTGCTACATTTAACAGCGGAGAGTAACATCGAGGAATTTTGACTGTTGAAATATTTTTCAAATCGTTCAACCAATTTCTCCACATAGGCTCCAAGTCATCAGTTAGTTCGTCATCCCAGTCTAAGGACGTCTTCCAAATTGATTGCAAAAGCATTTGCCAATTATAACAAAATGCGCCAGAAACCGAAGTGGGTCGAAAACGGACATAACAATCTTCAACACTTGTCGTTTAGTTGGAACTTTTTCGCCGGTTAGAAGACACTTTTCAATTTTTGCAAAGTTGGTCGCAAACGTAAACGAGTCGCTTTGAGTATTCCAAGAAATCCCCAATACACGGCTGAGATTTCCACTTCTGTCGATATTTATATCTTGTCCAGATTCATTTGCTAACAAATTTGATGGTATGCTTTTTAACACCGTATGCGAAGAAATATTCCAGTTTCGGATTTCGAATCCACCAAAACTGTGGACTTTGATGACATCTCGAATCAATGCAATGGCTGTTGCTTCGTCGTCCGATCTACCTAAACATAACCACTATATGGACGATTACATATAGTGGTTATGTTGGATAGCTTTAACGGCATGTGGATAATTCTCAGCGTGTTCATAGGCATTTCTATCTTTAACATAAATTGCTGAGTTCGGGGAGCACGTAGCGCCAAACATCATAGCTGTCATCTTATATGCTTGTGGATACCCGGTTCTACTTTCACCTCGCCATAAAATTATCTGACTGTTGTTGTCGTCGTCTCGTATCTTGATCCTATGGAACATTTCTTTTATGTCTCCTGTGAACCACACTGCCCCTTGTCAAAATTTAAACAGCACCCCAGGTAGCGATTGTAGCAAGTCAGGTCCTTGAATCAGCTCATCGTTCAGTGCAACTCCATTTGTTTTCGCAGCAGCGTCAAAAACAATTCTTATCTTATTAGGTTTCAATGGATTGATGACGGGAAAATGAGGTAAGTACCATGTTCTATCACCTCTCAGATCCTCTTCGTTGGCTCTAACAAGATATTTCTTTTCCAGATAATAGTCAATGACGTCACCGTACCCTTTCTTTAACTCAGGATTTTTATCGAGTTTTCTTTCCAATAGGTATAATCTTTGAAGAGCTGCAAACTTGCTGTCTGAAAGTCTAATGTCTTCACGTTTCCACAGCAATCCAGTCTGCCATCTTCTGTCGTCTATTTTTGTCGTTGTCGCTTTCATAATATCCAAAGCTCTTTCATCTTCTCTGGATCGTTTGTGGTCACTTCACATTTTGGTGGAGATCGTCATCATACTTCGTCATGTAATGCACATTATTGACTTCGCTGTGCCTAGTGCTACCATCGTTACCACTTATCGTCCACCCTAGCCAGGTCCTGCTAGCGATAGGAGTGTTACACTTATTGCGTATCAGTTGACGGGTAGCAGTAAGCAATCCATTGTTCTCACCAATTAAAATCGTTGGTTGTACATTTTCGTAGCTTTCGAAATCAATGTTGTTCAAGTACGGCCACTTTTCCATTAGTTTCTTCCTGTTGACTGACTGACGGTACAGTGGTAGGTGTTTCACTGTTCTTACATCATGAAGTGAATAAGTCCTTGCATTGTTGTATGTTCCAGAGATGTGAACTGAACCAACTCTTGACTCATCTTCGGTTGTTAAATCGCCATTTGCTTACTGAATTGATAATGGTGCATGCGTACCATTCATTTGTAGTTTATCTGCTACAGCTTCACTTATCAATGTTAGTGTTGCTCCTGGATCTAGAAGAGCGAACGTGTTTAGTATAACTGAATTGTTTTTAAGACTTACTGGCAAAGTTCTTAATCTGGTCATGGTTTTTGTAGTAGTACTTCCATTGGAACAAACGCTCGTCATCACTGTGGCATGGCTGTCACTTGCAGTGGTATTTGGAGTACTTATTTCGTAAGCTGGTGTTGGTGTAGAGCTGGATGATGTTTCATTTGGCAGTTATCCACATTGCACGAGTTCTTCTTTCGACATAATCTGGTGTGATGATTTTTCCTTAAGCATGCAAAACATAGAGACAATTTTTTAACGTGTTGCCATCGGTCATTAATGCTCATATCTAGGAATTGTTTGCATACATCTAAAGATTTGCAGTTAAGACTGCACAATTTGCATTTCTGAGTCTCTTCAGAAGAAGTATCGGACGATACTGTGTTGACTTTTCCTTTTGTTCGTCTAATTTCGATTTTTGATGACATTGGTTCTTGAAAAAGAGATGTACGAAGGCTAGCAGCATGCGATTTTCTCTTAATCCAATCAGCGAAAAGACGAAGACTTATACATGGCTTGTCAATAATATGTTCTGACCATAGGATGCTGAATATAGGCGGTAACTTTCGCTCTAACTCTTCCAACAGTTGAGGATTTTGAAGATACTCTGGACGATCCATTAGTTCTAGCATCACCGTGAGATTTTCAACAGCAGTGGCAAACTTTACTATTGATAAAGGTCTGTCCTCTCTAGGAGCTGGAGTTATTTTCATTTAACTTATCAATGATTTGATAATGTATTCGGTGCGTCCAAATCGTCTTTCGAGTATCTCCATCACTCTGTCCGCGCTATCTGGAAGAATAAGCAAAGACTTCACCGCCTCCAGTGCATCGTCCTTTAGCGCAGCTCTTAATCTCGTGACATTTTCTTGTATTGTGAATTTACCTGTTTGCGATGTAGGGATATACTCGCTACTGAACAGAGGCCAATTCTCCAGGTTGTCATTAAATTTAGGTAGATCCATCCTTGTTTGCCTTGCAACAAATGTGTTCATCATTTCTAAATTCTGATGGTTATTTATCTCTTTATCTGTATCGCAGCGATCAGGACTCTTTAATTTTTGCTGCAACTTGTATTGATTTAATTCAGCTTCCAAATGTGCAGTTTGTTTTCTATCATTTGACCGGTCACGTATTTCATTTTGATCCATGGCGTTGTATCTTTTTGGCGTACTATGTGCGGCTTTATCTAACATAAGCCACTGTTGGACTTTCGTTTTCGGTTCAAATTCTCTGCCTTTTTTAGGATGTAGCTGAAATAGTTCGTCGCATTTGTGAGATACTCGTTTTTCTCTTATGTTCGTGGATAACTTTGACTGTGTTGGTTGCTGGACTGCATCTGCGCATGTTTGGGGTAGACTTTTCACTCTGTGCAGGCGGTTGTGTGCGAAAGTATGAATAACATCACGTCGAGGATGCTATTGCCGACGGCTTGGGGCACACATACTTTTAAAAAATCTGCATCGTCACACAAACTGCTGTTGTGGTCATGGTCAAAATTCATGACTGATTCTTGTCCATCCAAAAATGAGACATCTGCAGCCAATTCAGCTTCCTTATTTTCTAGTAAAGTTACTTCAAGTTGAAGTTTCTTTACCTTTAAATCTCGTCTGATTTTTGTTAATTCCAGAGAACTTTTCGTCGATGATACATCGTCGAAATCACTTTTCGTGTATCCAAAGCGATTTGGCGGATTTCCTTTTGTCTGTCGATGACTGCGACGCGTAGATCCTGGAAGGCTCAATTTTATTCTATCTTCAAAAATCGACTATTTCACCGTAGACTGGTATGTGGTTTCGAAGGACCAAAAATAAATTAAGTCAAACAAACTTTATTAAAACATTGAAAAGGATTTTACATAAGATCTTTTTGACATTCAGTAAAAGACTGACTATTAGAACAGATGCCAAAGACATCAATCTCTCATTGTCTACTGTTGTATCTGTGTAAATAAAAGTAAAATGCTATTGTGTACTGTGTATGTGTGTGCGTGTATAACAAATTATGTGTTTTGATTGTATATGCATTGAATTTAGTGTTACCAAGTGGTCTGAGATTTTTCTTTACAGTCGTCATAAAAAGAAGAATTGGTTTGAAATTTTCTTTCCAATTGGATAAACCTAACAAGCGCTGATCTGTAAGATAAGCACAACTCTGGACGTTTTCCACCCTTAAATGGAAGTTGCACCACGTATCTATTATCAGCTTGACGCTGATGCGTTCTGCAGAAGTGTGTCTCACAGGCCTCTTCTTCCGGGGAGAGCATCTTCATCCGTTGAACTTCTTCAAGTTCCCAAAATTTCAGCAACATCTTGTCCAATGGTTGATCTTCTGTGGTGGTGTGTAATGATGTTATTGTGGAATGGTTATTGGGATAAATGCCTCCAGAGAGCACCCATCCTAATTCCGTCCTTTGGGCCATAGGGGTACCCAGTTCTCCTTTGACTAAACCATCTAGGAGAATTGATGGATAAACCTCGCTTCCAAGTAAAACGTCGATTTTATTTGGTTTGTTGAATGTTGGATCGGCAAGTTCAATATTTTGGTGGTGACTCCAGGACGCACATGGACCGCTGTGCGTTGGTAGAACAGCTGTCAGTTTGGGTAAAACCAAAGCATTGAGCTGTAGGTTAAAATTCTCGTTCAGATTAGAGAATATTGTGAAAGAAACCCTGTGTTTTGAGGTTGATATATTGGTTTCTCCCACACCATGTATATTGACGCAGCTCCTTTCTCTCTTCAGACCTAACATTTGAGCGGCAGCCTCGGACATAAAGGACGCCTCTGATCCAGGATCCAATAGCGCTCGCATCAGCAACGGTTGGCCATCGGTTATAAATACCTTGATGAGGGCCGTAGCCAGAAGAACATTTTGTATGTAATTGTTTTCCGCAACGTGAGGAAGCAGTTCGGTTCGAGGATGATGGGGTTTCTATTGGTGCCGATTGTAGAGGTTGATTAGAAGAGGAGACTGGGGGAACAAGTGAAGTAGCTGGTTCTTGTGCATGCAATGCGTTACTTGCCTCATTCAAGTGCAGTAACGAATGATGCCGTTGGTGGCACGTAGAACACGTGAAAGTGCTTGTGCAATTTTGGGTAAAATGCGCAATTGACAGACAATTAAAGCACAATTTGCTTTTCTTGACGATTTCCTGTCTTTTTTTTGGGTTTAGTGCTTTAAATTTAAAGCAATTCCTAATGGAATGTGCGTTGTGGCACAGTGAGCATTTCGGAATTTTAGAGTTATGTGATCGCACTGTACCTGACGTGAATTTGTTGGGTTTATGTTGTTTCCACTCGATGATGAATGTCCCAAGACATCCAACGTTCTTGATCGCATGAGTACCTATATCAAGTCTTCCAATACAGTGAACGTTGGATAGTCGACATACGAGGAGATATGTGATTCCCAATGCCCTCGAGTAACACATTCGTGCTGCTTCACCTGTTAAATTGCCTTCAAATATTGCAACTTATGTGCATCGGGTATTGAAGAATTTTTAATGACTAAGCCTTCAAACTATCCTTTGAATTCAGGCCACATTTGAAGTGTGCCATCGAATGTTGGAATCTTAATGGAATCTTTAATTCAGCTGACTGTGGTTTGGATCCTGCAACCGAATTGTTGAGGAAACTTTGATTGCTTTCGACGCTGGTTAATTTTTCTTTTAACTCAGAGGAGTATTTGAAGTAAAGCTCCTTTAATTGATGAAATATGAATGCGTCCATATATTTCACCTTTGCTTCTTCACTAGGAGCTGCAACAACCTTTTGATGAAGAGCTCTAGCTTCTTCAAACGACTTCTCTAAATTAACTAGGCGAGCCTCATTCATATACACCGATTGCTTTGTTACTTCTAATCCTACATATGCCTTAAAGTCCGCTTCCAGTTCTTGCGAAATGGATTGGATCGCATCTATAAGCGTGGAAATCTTGCCCTTGCTCATGATAAAGCCACAGAATTACATATAACCGCCGAACAAACCACACACAATTTAATATATTATGTTGATCGCCGAGGATCAATAATTTATGTTTAAAATTTAATTAAATTGCCACATACCTGTAATAAGGCGTTGCTCCTTCGCTGCTGTAGTCAAATCCAGAACGTTGTTCCCTCAATGCACCAGTCAAATCATCCAGATCGTCACACGAAGTTATAACCGACGCACACTCACAATGTTCCCTTTTTTTTTAATTTTAAACGCACTTTTGATTGTCTGTAAAAATTGTTTTTCAAATTTAATAGTTTAGTACTGATCCTTTCAAGGATCCTTAATCCGGCTCGAAGGACCAAATTGATTCGCAAGGACTCTAGCAAAAAAATAGTCAAAGATGACTCGACTGCAATAGGTGCAAATTCTCTTTTTATTGTTGCGCGGCAGAACCTATCCGGTCTCAGTGCAAAAATGTATCACTACGTCACGACAAGTGTACGCACTAAACGAATAATGACAATCGAAATCGAACGTATACAAAGAAAAAAACGACTCTTTCAAATTTTAAAAATGCTTCCTTTATTGCTGCTTACTGGTCGGTGGTCTTACTGGGAATGAATACCACTACTTCTTCTTCGCGCATACGAAACCTATGCATCTAGCTGTTTTTGCCGTTGACTGGTCGCTCTGGTCGTTGAACACTCAGGATTGCGGATCTTTATAAAAACCAGCCAAAAAAAACTACACTGGTTCCCTATTTCCGCACCGCGCATCGTTTCGCCTGTGTGACCTATATCCAAATTTTGCATTCACACACACCAACACCAAACGCTTAAAGTGCAGATCAGTGGGAGGTGCCTATGACAATAAACATAAGCATTTTTTTTTATATGCACTTTTGTCATAGACGCTCCCACACAGTGTGCGCTGGCGTGTAGTTCATGTTTATGAGCACCCAAAATTGACACAAATGCTTTGGTTGATTTTTTTGTGTGTCGATCTGCTGACCTCCCAATTTGGGAAGTGAATGCATTTGTGTTTTTGCCGACGGCTTTCGCATTTTGCATTTTGTATGATCGCTTTGCCGACGGGAAATGCGATGCGCTGATGCTAGATATCATGTTGCGTTGCAACACAGTATTATAATTTATATTAGAAGGTATAGTGTGCAACAAAGGAATGAAAACCTTCATTTGGTGGTAAGCCATTCGAACCATTTTGCATTTTACTTTGGTCATTTTTGTTTTGTTCCTTTTTTTGAGTGGTCAAAGTGATCTACACTGTAAATATTTAAGCTCTTCGATTCGAGCTGAATTATAATTTTTTTTTTGATAATCTCATAATTTTACTTTACGCTCGAATCTTTGATAAATTATGTTAATGAGCCAAACAATTTTATTTTTCCTCGTTAGAAACCAACCATTTGCTAAGTCTGTGCCTACACAAAATTCTTTTAGTTGAATTTTGGAATAATAGGTGTATTCTTCTGACTTGAAACAAATTGGGACATTCTCTCCATCATTCCGTTTGCTTAGAAAAGGTTCTTCGTTTCACCGTTCATCAAAATTAATGAATTTTGAATCCATGGTACATTTGAAATCTTCAATAATTTGTTTTGCTACTTGTAGCAGAGGAAGGTGGCCATTTCGAAGAAGACGATTAATTTTACCCAGTGCGTTTTCGAAAGGATAAGCGCTAAACGAATCCAAAACTCCAAAGCGCGTTACTTCAGTAGTGCATATTGTGACAGCACAAAATAGAAGAAGAAATGCACGTATGCTTCATTTGTTAAATGATCTTTTAATGCGACAATTCCAATGTATAGCAGAAAGGTTCGGTATTCTGTACCTTTCCAATGAAGATCACGCACAGTTCGATGGAATTCTGCTGACATCTTGCTTTGATGTAAGTATGCAGATACTTCGACTGTTGTTCGCGCTGGCCATTTTGAGTTGGCAAAAGGTTCCATCCCTCCATCGTAACTAAAGGCGTTTCATCAAACCAAGGTGAAGCAAATGTAACGAATCTAAATTTACTTTACTTAAGTGGCGCTACAGTCCGGAATGAACCTGGGCCTCAACCAACATGCCTCTCCAATTAGCCCGGTCCTTAGCTAAATGCCTCCAGTTTCGCACTCCAAGTTGGTTGAGGTCGGTTTCTTCTTGTGCGCGCCACTTAAGGCGAAGTCTTCCTCTACTGCGTTCAACGTCTGGCTGGGAATCGAAGACTCTGAGAGCCGGAGTATTGGTGTCCATTCGTTCTACATGTCCTAGCCATCTTAAACGTCCAATGCGGAGTTTTTTTTTAACAGGGGCATGTCGCTGTACAACTCGTATAGTTCTTGGTTAAATCTTCGGCTCCATAGCCCGTCAACACAAATGGGACCGAAGGTTATTCGAAGAATTTTCCTCTCAAATCGACCAAGCATTTCTTCATCCGCCTTTGAGACGGTCCCTGCTTCAGCACCGTCGAGAATGACTGGGATGATCAGGGCCTTATATAAGATAGTTCGAGTGAGGGCTTTACTACTGAATTGCCTTCGTAGCCTGAAGAAACAGCGGTTGGCAAGAGTAATTCTTCGTTTAATTTCTGACGAGATAGATAAAGTCCCGTTCTACCTCAAAGTTATATCTGTCAATGGTGACGTTCTGTGCAATTCGCCGATGTTGTTTGTCCTTTCGTGTTGACAGCATGTACTTCGTCTTGCCCTCATTTACTGCTAAACCCATTTTTTCCGCTTCGTTCTCTATACTAGCAAACGTGGCTTTGACATCACGTTGGGTCCCACCAATGATGTCAATATCGTCGGTGTATGCTAGTAGTTGTAGAGATTTTTGGAAAATTGTGCCTCTGGTGTTGGCTCGTGAGTTTTGCACAATCCTTCCAAGAATCAGATTGAAGAAGTCACATGACAGCGCATTGCCTTGCCTAAATCCTTTTTTGGTATCGAATGTATCGGTGATGTCGTTTCCGACCCTGATGGAGAAGCGAGAATTCTATATAAATGCTGTTGTATGCGTTTTTGAAAACGATGAATAGGTGGTGGGTATCGATTTGGACTTCTTGGGATTTTTCAACGATCTGCCGAAGTGCGAAGATTTGATCGGTTGTGGAATTTCCTGGCCTAAAACCACACTGATAAGGGCCGATCAGGTTGTTGGTAAACGGTTTCAGGCGTTTACATATTACGGCAGATAGCATTTTGTAGGCGATGTTGAGGAGACTTATGCCTCGGTAGTTGGCGCAGTTTAGAGGGTCACCTTTTTTGTGGGTCGGGCAAACGATGCTGAGGTCGCATTCTTCAGGCATACTTTCTTCCGAACAGTTTTGGCTTATGAGTTGGTGGATGTTACTTACCAAGTCATCTCCGCCGGCTTTATAAGGCTCGTCGGGAAGGCCGTAATTTCCGGCAGCCTTATTAAGCTTCAGTTTATATATTGCTATCCTCACTTCACTCAGGTCGGGTGGTTGGCAGTTTTCGCTGTCGTTGCCAATATTGAATGGTTCGTTCTGCCTGACAGCGGAATGTTGTGCGGCATCGCCGTTTAACAGTTTGCACAAGTGGTTCATCCACATACTCAGCATCGACTGAGTCTCAACAACGATATTTCCTTATTAATCTCGACAGGATTCTGTTCGAGCCTTGCATCCTTGGCTTTTACGTTTTGCACTTTGGTAAAACTTGCGAACATCGTTTCTGGAGTGGCACCTCTCTATATTTTCGTTCGCGCGTTTTTCTTGCTCTTTTTTCTTCTTTCTGAAAAGCCGGTGTTCTTTCTTTCTTCTCTGGCTATAGAGCTCAACAGCAGCTCTCGTCTTCACCTACAGCTTAGCCTTGTAGGCCTCGTTATTGGCTGCGAACATCTGCCTGCATTCCTCATCACACCAGGGGTTTCTTGCTTGTGGGCGCGAGAAACCTAGCACATCAGTTGCGGCGGATCTAATGGCTTGTTGGCATCGTTGCCATTGTTCTTCGACATTCGATGCTGGTGGTACGGTGTTAATCGAGAGGTTTAGGGATACGCTTTGCGCGAAGGTCCTGGCGGTCTCTTGCGATTGCAGTCTTCCGACACTAATTTTTTCACAGTATGTCTGGACTGTTGTGGCGTGGAGGATATCCGCATTCTAACCTAAGCTGCAACAAGGTAGTGGTCCGAGTCGATGTTCGTGTAGGCTATGTTTTCCGACAATACTGCTAAAGATGTCTTCCCTTCCTACCTTTGCATTAAAATCTCCTAGCACGATTTTAACATCGTACTTCGGTAGTCGCTCATAGGTTTTGTCAAGGAGCTCATAGAAGCAGTCCTTAGCTATATCATCTTTTGCCTCCGTTGGGGCGTGAGCGCATATAAGACTAATGTTGGCGAATTTGGCCTTGATACGGATTGTTACAATGCGTTCGCTAATGTCTTGGAAACATAAGGCTTCTTGCCTTAGTCTGGCACTTATAACAAATCCGCATCCGAATAGCCGCTGTTTCTGCTCACTATAACACGGTCCGTAGTAGATGTCATAGTTTTTCGTCCTCTTTTTGCCCGGCCCATCCCATCGTATTTCTTGAATGGCAGTAATTTCTGCTTTTTAGCAGTTTAGGGCTTCCGCTAGTTGTTCGCTTGCACCTCTCCTGTTTAATGTTCTCACATTCCATGTGCAGATACGAACGTCGTTGTCCTTTTTTCGTTTAGCCGTGTCGTCAACAATAAAATCAGTCCTTTCCGAGGCTATTGGTTGCTTCGTAATATAGACTTTTTTCTATGGTTGGGTAGTTAACCCAAAGCACAACCCCCAACCTGGAGGGCCAGTTCCCATTTATCAAATACCCCTAGGACACGGGGCCATCATTATCCATTACGCGATTGAGCGCTGCCGTTGGCCTTTTGGTTCATCCGCCACCATCTCTGTTCAAGGGGCCTGACAAACCCTTGCAATTCCTAGACAACCTGTTGTCCGAATATGTCGAATCAGCTTGCCTATGTTCGCCTGGGACAGCAGGCCGGGTATTCATTCCGTGACATTCTGACCGGGCTGTATATAGTGTTGCTGTTTTTTGTCGTGTTATCAACACTCGCGCTTATCGTTTAGCAAGTCAAATCCGGTTGGATGAGAGCAGTACCCGATGGTTACCACTTGGAGGTAAAACATAAGCACTTGATGTGTAGTCAGAGTTACAACCACTAGGCATTGCCAAGTTAAAGCCAATCAGAGTCTACCCTCGTTCTACAACACCCAATCATGTAACGAATCACCTACTGGAAATTGCTCGATTATATCGATATCAAAATTTAACATAGGAGAATCGTATTTATGATGTGCTCCATAGAGCCTTTTCCTGAATTTCGAATCCGTACGTTTTTCGCTAACCGTCCTTGGGAATATATACATATTTGTTGCTTACATAATTGAATTCTCCTATCGTCATGCATTTCAGGCAGCCCTGGTGAACTATTGAAAGATAGGTAAACCGTCCATGTTTATATTTACCGAAATCATTTCAGATTCATTTATGTTTCGAAATATGCATTGTAGGCACTTTTCGAGACCGTGGTGCCAATATGATCCACCATTACCTATTTTAGAAGTAATAATTTCTTGGGGAGTTCTCAAGAGATTTCGCGGATCTTCTGGCAACATGTCCCTGATGGTGGTGTTAATAAGTTTGATGAGATCCTTCAATGCCGCTAGTGTTATTTGATGATGGATAGCCCATTCTCTCAAATTAGATTTGAGCTTCCTATTCTTCTCCATTTCAGATTCGTCCTCATGTGATGGAGTATCATTCGCAGCTTCCGCGCTTGGTCTTAAAATATCTTAAAATAAAACGAATTATGTGCATATATTACAAACAGCTTTGTGTACCAGGAATGGATAGGAAGAATACGTAATATATGGACAAATAGTACCTTCAACCTCTAAAGTTGTTCTTCTCTCGTTGGAATCAATTATAGTTGATGTAGAAAACTCTTGCACAATAATATCTTGGGAATTGTTGATGACCGATAGAACACAGGCTGTTTTTAATATAGCATCACGATTTGTTTTCACATATCTTTGATACATTCCCGATCTTTTTATTCTTTTCCACGAATTAGTCATATTTCAAATAACTAATTATTTAAAAGCAATTCGTTCTTAGATGATCAACTCATTGATAAGTCGAATTGCAGAATAAGCGTATCACCACTAGTGATACATATATTCAATTAGGCCATACGTAATGCTTCGGCTCATAAGCCTTGTAGAAATGCATCTAACTGACTTCAAACAACAAGCTTTATAGAAGCTTTTACGTTTTAGTAGTCAACTAACTAACTTCGGACTGCCTTATACCGTCCTTATTTAACAAGAATCTCTCACCCTTCTAAACAGCTTGTCAAACTTTTTTCTTAATGCTTTAAAGAAGCTACTACTGAAAGTATGTCTTGTAAATTGGTTACCTTCTGTAAATAAGCCGTATGCAAACATTATAGAAGTTATAGCTTGTTCAATATTGGAAACTGGACCTTATGCAAGAAAAATTGTTAGTTGGGCTGAAGGGTGAGATGGGATGAGACTGGGCTGTGCGAGTACCACTGCCTGCTGGAGAAGGGGTCCATCCCGGGGTAGCATGCGGGGATACACTCTTCATTGAATCCCAATCAACTGTCATGCATGTCAGCGGTCTGGACGTGGGACAGAATTGTGCCAGTGAGCACTTGTTTGTACATGGTGAGCTCGGATGTCCACTCAAGTATGCCGGTGTTTGCGCAGTATCCGGTCCAGTCGTGGGCAGGTAGATCTCCTTCCACCGTTAGGTTCGCAGTGTTTGCAGCCACTGCTTGCGCGAGGATCTTGATGTAAGCAGATACGGACCCCGCTCCAAAAAGACGATATGCTTGGGTGGTTAGGTTTATCAGACCTGCTGCGATTGAGAAGCGCTTAATGAACGATGCTATGGGGATGGCGTACAGCGCAGTACTTTGTCGGGACCAGGGCGCTGCATAATTGGTGTGTGTGGCGAACAGATGTCAATTTGGCCATGCCATAGGGATGTGCCAAGGTGACACTGAGGACATGTTGAATTAGGAGATGATGTTCATCATGCTCATTAGGTTTGTACTTTTCTTCATGTCCATGATTTGCACGCTGTACATTAATCCAGGGACCAATGGCTGGGTGGCCTCCCCAGTGGCCCAGCGCAAGCAGACCGCGCCGCCCAGGGGCCATTTACTGTCATACCCGAAGTCCTTCTTGGGATAGATATACATGCCTTGTTGTCATTTCGTCCCCGCTTGTGATGTTGCCAACGGCTGAAGGTCCATCGTCACGGTGTTTGTCGGTACGATGGATTCGCCGCACCGGGCCCGTGCTTGTTGCGTTCTATTGCTGCCCGGGGGAGAAATCCGTGTGCTACTGAAAATTGTAACTCCCCGGCTAGATACGCGTTCAGTTTCATCCCCGGCAGACTGCCGATCTCTTCCTCCGGGGGTGGGCGGCTGTCGGCCTCTTCTTCTGTCTGTGTCGATTCCTGCCTCGATGTCGACAATAGTGCGGCGGTTTGTACTGCTTCGACGAGCGAAACACCCATTCCATCTCGCTTGCAATTGTCTAATGCTAATGCAAGTGCCGTATGATTTGTTTTCAAACGTGCACTGTCATTGGCGGATCATAAGCATCATCAGGCGAATAGCGGGTATTGAGTGATTATTTTGTCGGGTGACCAAAGCAAGTTGTCATACGGGCATTTGACAGGGTTTGGCATCAAGCCCTTTTGTCGAAAATGCGTGCTTTTGGAATCGATGAAACTCTTCTTCTATGGATTAAAAACTATCTCTCGAAACGTTCAATTCTAGTTGTTTTGGACGGTTTCAAGTCTACTTCTCAAGAAATAAATGCTGGTGTTCCCCAGGGATCCGTTCTGTCTCCGACACTCTTTCCCATTTTTATTAATGACCTCTTGTCTGCAACTTATAATCCAACCTATTCCTTTGCTGATGGCAGCACTCTCAGTGTTTCATATTCATTGTCAAATCCACGCCCGTCATCTTCGGACGTGGAACAGAAACGACAAAATATGTTAAGCTCATTAAATTTCGATCTTGACAGCATAATTAAATGGGGTAAATCTAATAGAGTGGAATTTAATGCTTCCAAAACACAATGCTGTCTTCTGTCATCTAAGCAAATCCAAAATTTACAGCCATTATC
Organism: Rhingia rostrata; assembly: GCA_949824845.1. Taxonomy (NCBI): domain Eukaryota; kingdom Metazoa; phylum Arthropoda; class Insecta; order Diptera; family Syrphidae; genus Rhingia; species Rhingia rostrata. The sequence continues at coordinate 100,900,052 of OX463756.1, forward strand.
CATGAGTGGCACTTGCATCGCTGAAACTGAAAAACTTTCCATGCTCGGTGTGTTGGAACGACCACGTATTCGAAATCGCTAAAAACGCAGTGAAATGCCTAGGTTTCCTAAATCGATGCAAAAAATATTTCACCATTTCTGATCTGGCCTCAATATATAAAGCGAATATATGCCCCAAACTTGAGTTCAACGCACCTACTGGATAGAATACAAAAGCGTGCGATAAAGCGTATAGGAAATCCAACCGTAGCGAACTCTATAGTTTCGCTTGAACATCTGTTTACCGCTATTTTAACAGGAAATGCTCAATGCTCAAACATTCAACCGTGATACTCGCCATGCCGAGTCATCAATTCACCCTCAAGCTAAACCGAACAACACGAATGTGGAATACTTTACCAAACTCAGTCTTTCCTCCCCATTACAATTTACAAAGATTTAAAACCAATGCACATCGGTATCTCCTCTTTACTTCTCCTCAATTTCCTTTATGCCCGCGCTGTGTCCAAACACTATAAGGGTATTCATAAACCCTTTAGCACGTGCTAGTTATCAAAAAAAAAAAAAAAGAAGCGGAACCATGTGCTTTTGTTGAGTCCAAGCCGCCATGGTAAGCTGATAGAGGTCCAATGTTAGCTGCCACGATGATAAGGGTGTTGAAGGCGAAGACGTACGAAAGTTTGCTATCTCTTCCTTACTTGATCTCTGGTTTCTATACCACCTGGATGGCGAGTGCGAGCTCAAGTTGTGTATATGCGCAAAATACGAATGTATGTGTAGATTTTTTTTCGAAAAAAATTTCTTCGTAACTTTGAAAGGGAAATTTCACAGTTGTCAACATTCGGCAATGTATTTAGCGGAGATCAAGTAAGGAAGAGAGAGGAAACTTTCGTTCAACACACAATTTCTTACGTATCGCTCTTACGTGGTTACGTTCTTCGAATACCTATTGGTGTAGAAATGTGCCATCTTGCAAAAACAAGAACAATTTCATCATGGCCGCCCATTTAAACAAATACGCGAGGTGAATTTCTTTGACATTTCAAAATAGGCGGTTCGTCAAATTTGCAGTTGGCAAAATTATTTTTTTAAATTGAAATGTTAAGGCAACTTTTGTACAACCCAGCAGTTTGTAAATAATCCCACTCGTTCCTTGGACCACTCGGTCACAGACGACATTACGTAGCTCGTTGGGTCGTGAAATTCGCAGCCCAATGCTGGTTGTTGGCATTCGACACACAAGAAATTATTTACACCGGAAGAACTTTTCGACCATTGTGCACAAGGTGGACTTAATTCAGTAATATAATCGTGCACATTAAATCGCGATGCTACCGTAATTAGTGATTGGTGCTTTTGTTATTTGTTGTACTTTTTTTTGAGAATCAAATAGTTATCGATAATAGAAAACACACCTTCGCCTTAAAATAAACTCACGGTTTGACACAATGGCTTGAAATTGTTTTATTGTTATTAGCATACCACTATTGGACTATCAGCTGCAATAATTAATGCAGCAATATGTCATCAGACAAATGTAAGTTTAGAACTTTATGCGACCTGTGGCTGTTACAATCTTCTTTTTTCAGCTTCAGAATGCAACATTATCTCTAATACCGATTTCTCTTGACGATCTTCAGCAACAGCAGATGTCCAACAACAAAATTGAACTCCATAAACTTCAGACAAACAACAACCACAACAATATTGCTGGAAATCATACAACGTACGTATGATAATGATGTTTTTGTCCATTTCTTTATAAATCAACTATAGTCTGTCCAAGAAAAAATGTCAGTACAGGTCTTATGGGAAAGCTTTTTTTTCTAACAATGGTGCCTGTAAGTGGACTCAATGATATATTACCACTGAAACACAAACGAAGCCACTGAACTTTGTGTACAATTGTTGTTGTAATTACAAACCAGATTTAACCGCAGCCATCCTATGACTTGTTTGCCCGATAGCATTGGGCAGACGGATCATACAATCACCAATCGCGATTCGCCATTATACTGCTGACTGCTGAGAGCTGTCACTGCTGGTTAAATTGACGTTTAGGTTACCATAGTTTTGATTTAACCTACGATTAAGAATCTGCGGTTACCGAAGAGTTACCTAACCATGGATGTGCGATAAATCGTTCCATTTCCCACCATTTTTATCTGTCAAACTCATTCTGTGGGTTTTCTTTTTTATTGGCTTTGTTGTGTTATTGTGTTTATTTTTGTAAGAACTAGGGATGGGATTGAAATATATGTTTCCTAGTTGGTTTTGGCAGGCAAAATCATAAAACAATAACCGCTTGAATATTCAATTAATACAAACATCACAAAATCAATGTGTGGAAAAGATTATGAGTTTTATTACAGTTGCATGCAATTAAGACAATGTTTGGAAAAAGGATATGAGTTTTATATTACATATATCCGGTTTATAACAGACCGTCATAAAATCATAAAAAAAACACAACATGTTGATTATATTTTGTGTGTTTTTGACTTCGGCTGCCTGAAATATAATCAAATGGCTGATATTTAACATTGTAAAGATTTTCGAATAAAAATTATTTTTACTCATTGCATTCAAAAAAATATTATATATATAAAATACATATAAAAAAATATTAGTATTAACCCATCGCCAGATGTAAGAACATAGCACACGAATAATTCTCTGATTTTTCACGGAAGTCATTATTAAGTTTTAAGGAACTGTGTTGTGGCTAAATAGAGAAATGGCTACAAAGTCTTCAAAGGAATTAAGTGCAGAAAAGAAACAACAAATTGTAAATTCAACTAACAAATTTTATGGCCTTCTTAAAAATAAAACGGAATCCGTAAGAAAAGCAGCTGATGTCTTTTCTGTTACGGAACGAACTGTATATAGGCTTTTAAAGGAAAATGAAATTAAAGGCCACAATTCGCCTTCAAAGAAGAAAAATAATTCTGGTCGCAAAATCAGGGTCGATGATTTTGACAAATGTGCCATTAGGCGCATAGTCCATCAGTTTTTCATGGATAATGATTTACCAACGCTCGATAAGATATTGCATGAAGCCCAACAAAATGTAAATATTACAAAAATGAGCAGATCAACTTTACATAAAATCCAAAAAAAAGATCTTAAATTTAAATTCGTCAAACGTCAGCGTAAAAACTTGTTGTTGACAGAAGTGATATTATATCATGGAGACGAAGGTATCTACGCGAAATAAAAAAATTTCGAGAAGAGAAAAGAAAAATATATTTTACTGATGAGACCTGGCTCAACGAGGGACATACTCGGGAGAAAGTGTGGGTGGATCCATCCATTACAACACCACGCCAAGCTTTTAATGAAGGGTTGTCAACTGGACTGCGATCACCGTCTGGAAAAGGAATGCGACTAATTATAGCCCATATTGGAAGTTCTACAGGTTTCGTAGATGAAAGTCTGCTATGCTTTATTTCAGGAAAAACTGGAGACTACCACGAAGACATGAATGACTAAGTGTACGAGAAATGGTTCAAAGATATTTTAACGCGCCTGGAACCCAACGCCGTAATAGTTTTGGACAATGCTTTCTACATTTCCAGAAAGAAAAATAAAGCACCAACCACTTCTACTAGAAAAGATGATATAAAAAAGTGGCTGAGATCTAATGCTATAAGTTTTGAGGATGATATGGTTAAAACAGAGTTGCTTGAAATCTTTAAACGTTTCAAAGCCAAGTATGAAACCTATGTCGTGGATGAAATGGCTCAAGCTGCAGGACATAAAGTGCTTCTTATCACTGCGATCTAAATCCAATAGAATTGGTTTGGGCTCAAGTGAAAGAATTTGTAGCAAGACAAAACTAGTCATTTAAAATGACAGAAATTAAATTATTATTAACAACAGCACTTGTAAGAGTTGACAGTGAGAAATGGCACCGATGTGTGCAACACGTTGAACAGGTTGTTGAGCCAACGATGTGGGATATGGACGTTTTCGCGGAGGAAGCAGTCGAAAGATTGGTAATAAATATAAATGACGATAGTAGCACCACAAACTTTTCATCAGACTAATAGATTTTAATATTATAAATGAATGAAGTTATTTTTACTTTAAATTAATGAAATTTTATGTTTTAACATTATACTTTACTATATTTATTATGAATTATATTTTTGTTTACTATATTTATCATGAATAAATGATAATGCATATTTTTTTAGTTCTTATTTCTGTTTTCGGAAAAAAATGTTTTTTTTTTAAACAAACTAAAATGGGCAGATGGCAACCCAAAGCGAAATGCTCTCTCTCTGTGTGGTGATTCATAATATACACCATGGCAACCCTACGAGAGCTTTAAAGAGGGACACATTTATACATGTTACTGCAACCAGACAAAGAGGCAAATGTCCTATCTTCCCTGTACTGACATTTATTCTTGGACAGAGTATAGCTGGCGACGGAATCATACAACAAAATCATATGAAAAATTTCACAACATGTGTCTGCGTTTAATGTTATGCATCCCACAGTAATATATGGAAAGATGCTGAAACAAAATGTCGTCCTGTACAAACAAGCTAAAATACCGCTATGTGAAGTAGGATGATGCAGCTTTAGTTGCTGCCGGAAGAGAGGGTGAGTTCAAAAAAGATTTTTGTTTTATTCTGTAATTCATTTTAAAATATTCCATCTCTATAATCTCTATAGGCTACCAAAGGATATAATTGGATCGTGTTCCTCGACTATAAACACAGATATCCATAATTGAAATTGTTACCCACAATACTACAGTCCGACAACATGATACTTTCGTCGGAAGAATAAAACGAGCAGCAGCGTCAGAAAAAATAAATGCTGCTCGACTGCTGAATAAATCAATCAACAAATCCTTTTATAAGCATCCCAATTTCTATCCGGGTAGGTCTGATTTAGTTTATTTCATATAAAAGGCAAACGCTAATAATGTATTTCTCTTTCCAATAGCCAGTACTACAATTAGCCTTGCCAGCTGGCGGTCACAATGTCTCCACTATATCCGACAACAAAATTAGGAATAGCTATATTGCTCGTCCACGACTACACCGTCTGCTGTCTGCACAGTCTGTACAAACTGTGTATGTTATGCGAAATGGCCTTCGATTTAGATTTGAGTATTCAATAACAATAATTGTTCCACTACATCTTTTTTACATAAACCAAAAATGTTAATTCGATATTTACAAATATTACAAAAAAAAAATTATATAAAACAAAAGATTTCCTTTAAAATATAATCTGTAGTTTAAATTTTTGTGAGAGGGTTCTCAGCGGGGTTTTTATTATTGGGAGGTTTGTCAACTTTGATTGTCAACAAATTTAGTGTCCTTATTACCAATATGCCAGTGGATTAGAATATGAGTCCGACTTAGCTTGTCTGGACTACTGTCGATAATTTGTTCTGCTATCTTGCCAGCAAGGTTAAAATCGGAGTTTTGAGAAAAGAATCGAAATCAGCAACACCATTAGCACAATTAACACGTAGCAAGTATTTGCGGATATTCCTTACGCCACAAAAAATATGATGTTACGTGAACAAAATTAATATCGAAAAACTGGAATATTACGCCGTAATATGTGAACACCTTAAACCCTTCACCAACAATCTGATCAGCCCCCATCAGTGTAGTTTTAGGCCTCGAACAGATCAAAACCAGAAGTCCCAAGCATACCCGTTACAGGGGTTACTTTTCGTCATCTAAAAACCTTTCAAACCATTTACGCTCAACTTTACGTATTCGATGCAGATTGCTACAATGCGTTTGCTAATGTCTTTGAAGCATGGGTCTTCTTGGCAAATCCCATAGAATTTCATGGATGTCAACTGTAGCTTCTTAGGGATAATTCAGTTGTTCGGCTTCTCTGATTGAGCTCCAACAATCTTCACCTGGATACAACCGACGCCCTAAGACTTAATTTGATAAAGAAGTATTTCAAATTAGTCATTTCGAGTACGAAGCAGAAGAATAACTTGCTACCTGAGCATAAATAAAAACCCTTTGCATGATTTGGTGTTTTGGTTTTTATTTATAATTTAGCATTCAATGAAAACACGTTAAACTAAATTAAATCGCTGTATGAAATACAATATAATTGTATACCTACATTATTTCATTTATATATACATACTAAGCGACACTGTCGATTAAGTTTTTTCTTTATTTCATCATAATTTTTAATTTTGAAACTAAAATTAAATAGGGCTTTAGTTAAAATTTATGAAAACTAAGATTGATGATCTTTGCGTGGCCTGCGCTTTCGAGTACCTTCAGTTGCAGGTGGTGTTGTTCGCTCCTATAACGAAAATGTGTTGTTTAGCAACTGAATATGAAATGGCTTTGTTTCGCTAGCTTACTCCGGTCTCTTCGGAAGCTTCTGTGCTTTGATCTTCTGCTTTTGCTCCTTTTTTTCTAATACTTCTTCCTTACTTCGAAAATTGCTTGCTGTGGTGCGCTGTTTACTTTTTAAGTAGTGTTATCATTTGTCACATCATCTTCTGGAGTCACCTCGTTGGTCTTTTTGTTGTCGGACCTTTTCGCACACCGGCGTGTCCAACTAGTAGTGCTTCCCAATCGCTATCGATGTCTGTATCCCAGTCCTCGTGTTTTTGTGCATTGGGATCGGAATTTCAACCGTCAAGATTTAAATTTTACCTCATGGGAAATATTTACATGTGTAACATGCACTTAACCAGCATTCCAAGAAGTGTGGACAAAAAGTGGGGAAATTTGGAATCTGTCCGTTATTTTTCGTTTGAAAATTTTCAATTTGGCAGTAGTCTACGTTTACACGTTTAAATGACCAGGCGACAGACAAGTGTATGTGAATCAAATGTGCGTGCACCTATTTGGGCCGTGGTGAGTAATTTATCTGTAGAAATCCCGGAAAATACCAGGATTAGCTTGTTGGCAAAATGTAAAGTCCTGGAAAGTTTCCTATCTCTTCCTTACTTCATCTCTTCAAGTAAGGACGAGAAAGGAAACTTTCGTACGTCTTCCCCTTCATCACCCGATTTCTTACGTGTCGGCCTTACGTGGTTACGTACTTCAAATCCCTATCGGTGTATACATGTGAGCGACCATCTTGCAAAAACAAGAACAATTTCATGATGGTTGCCCATGTACACAAATACGCAAGGTTAATGTTTTTGACATTTCAAATTGCGCGGTTCGTAAAATTTGCAATTGCCAAAATTATTTTATAAATTTAATTGTCTAAGCGCGACTGTATTTTTGTTCGGCAAGCAGACACAATGCGCAATTTTCGTACGATCCAGAGTGGATAATCCCAATCGTGCTTTGGACTACTCGGTCAAAGGCAACATGACTTCGTGGTGCCGTGAAACTCGCAGCCGAAGATTTTTGATCGGAATGGATTCGAGAAATTGGTGTTGTTGTTGGCATTTTTTTTTTAGTGGGGTCAGCTTCAGAAAAAAATAAACCGACTGCGCTTAACGATCTACAGTAGGGACACAACATCCAAAAAGAACAACGCCAATGAATCAAGCTGAACTATAACAACTACAATCTGTCAAAGGCCAAACAATCACCCCAAATAGCTGTAATCTACGATAAAACTACAAGAAAAATGGACTATCTTTATTCGCGTCGCAGTTCATCAGGTAAAAACAATCGATATCGAAAGCGTCGCCCCAACAATCATCAACTTCCGACTCTGTCCACAGTTTCACTGGTGACGAGCCTGCCACGAGTAATGCACCACAATTGAAGAAATTGATGCAGTGGTAAGTAATCAAAGTGAGAAACACAGTTGGCGGAGAATAACCCATTCTTTTATTAAAGTTTACGGACAATACAACATACAAAGTAGATCCCAATGCAGAATCCAGAGCAAATCCACAGTGCTCGACTTGAAGTAGCAAATTATGAATTTATAAAAATTTGTCATCAAACATATGTAGGTGGTATTCTCTATCTTATATCGACTATGTGTTGTAATCGTCTTTTTCGTAGATTGTCAACAATCTTTATGGTCGGATTGACATCTGAAATGGTATAAAAACAGTAATATATTTTAATAAAAAATAGAACTGACACTTTAACCAGAACAAATTTAGATTACTGACTACCGGCTAAGTAAAATTTGAGACTAAGGAGGTAAAGCATTAGTAGCACATCAAACATATGTCTATGGATTAGGAAATGAGTCCGACTTTGCTTGTCTTGACTACTGTATGTAATTTGTTCTTCTATCTTGTAGAAAGGTTAAAATGGAGTGTTGAACAATGAATGGAAATAAGCAACACCATTAGCACCAACACCAAGTATCAAGTACTTCAGATATCTAAACAGTGAACATCCTGAAATAAGAATGCGGATATTACTTACGCTGCAACAAATGTGATGAACAACTGGAATCGCAAGCGACACAAGTCCCCCAAGCATCGCCTACAAAATCCAATACGCTGTAATATGTGAACACCTCGTTCTCCAACAACCTGATCGGCCCTCATCAGCGTGGTTCTAGGCCAAGAACAGATCAAATTAAGAAGTTCAAGGCTATATCCATTTCAGAGGTAACTTTTTGTTATCTTTCCGCTAAATGGCTTTCAAATCATTTACGCTCAACTTCACGAATTTGGAGCGTGAGCGCATATAAGTTTAATGTTGCCGAATTGCAGATTACTACAATGCGTTTATTGATGGCTTTTAAGCATGAGACTACTGGGCAAAGTCCTTCGCTTATGAAATCCGAATAGTCACAGCTTCTGCTTAATATAACAATTGCTACACTGTTACAGTTTTTTGTATTCCTTTTGCCAAGCCACCCCAATGTATTTCCTGGATGACAACTATAACAGCTTAGGGCTTCCACTACTTCAGTTGTTCGGCTTTTCTGTTAACAGCTGCCACCACTATTCCTTGGCGGTGGCTCTGTTGTTTCTTTATGTCGTCGTTTACTTAACATTCATTTTTAGTTCTTCATCCAACCAATCATGGGGTTTGGCAGCCGACGGGTCGGGAATCTCTGCACCTGGATCTGGAATCTACATAAAAGAAATAACAAAAGTTTACGACTGCCGAAATTTCAGACATTGCATTATAACCTTCTCATGCTCATGCTCATCCTATCTGTCTGCTTTCTCTGGATCTACAATGTTCCTGGTGGATTTACAACTTGAGCGAAGTCGCTAAGCAATGAACCCTCATTAAATACTTTACGGTCTACACGATTTGTAATGTGTTGTCTTGTCAGGCTTCACAAGTTATTGATACAAATTTGGGAGTTTGTGTTTGTTGCGTTATCTGTAAACAAAAGTTATGCAGGTCAACAACTTTGACTATCGATTAGGCGAAGAAAAATCGTGTTCGATTTCGACTGTGCTTCTCTTCAATAGAAGCCATGAATTACATAACCATGAAAGAAAATGAAAAGCATCTTGATATCATTACCGAACCGGGCCGAACGTGATAGTATATGGTGTTTTGTCGTTGCACTATGGAATTGGGCAAAGAATTGATTTGTAATAGTGTTTAGTCGTTTCTTATGTACTAATTAACGTACCTTTTTGAGATCCTCTGCTTGTTTGCCTGCAGACAGTAACTTTTATCTGCGAACCACCGCACTCTTGTTCGTCCTATAAGAAGGGAATAGCACTTCTTTAAATGTTGCCTCGAAAGGCATTAACTAAACTCCTATACATTGTTATTGCAGCAATTAGATTAGAATACATAACAATACAGTGGAAGGTCGCGGAAGTGATTATGGTTCTCAAGCCAGGAAATTCACCGAATAAAATAAAATCTTACACACCAATTCCACTTCTTCCAATAATTTCAAAGGTTTTTGAAGGGATATTACTCGGTCGCTTACACCCCGTTACTGATCAGAAACGCCTTTTACCTGACCATCAATTTGGGTTTAGAAGTAAACATTCGACTGTGCACCAAGTTCATCGAATTGCTGATGTAATTGAGAAAGCTTTCGAAGAAAATAAAATTCGCTCAGCTGTATTTCTTGACGTGTCGCAAGCCTGAAAAATTATATAAAATCCTCGTGTCGTATCTTGAGCATAGACTCTTCCGTGTGAAACTTGGAAACGAATATTCGGTGCTCAAAGAAATATTGGCAGGAGTACCACAAGGAAGCGTCATTAGCCCACTCTTGTACCTCATTTACATGTGATATCCCACAAGCAAACGATACAATAGTTGCCACGTTTGCTGATGATACAGCTATGCTAGCAGTTGGCACAACAATAAAGGAAAAAAATATGAAATTACAAATCGCTCTTAACGAGGTTAATGAATGGATAAAATCCTGGCGGATTGCACTTAACGAGAGCAAATCGGTTCATGTAGATTTTTCGTATAAGCGGACAAACAATTTGCCAGTATTTCTCAATACGGTTCGAGTCCCTTTGGAAATGAAGCCAAATATCTCGGAATGACACTCGATGCAAAATTAAAATGGAAGTCGCATGTAAAAAAGATATGCGAAGAACTTAAAAATAAATACAAAAAACTGTACTGGTTACTCGGAAAATATTCGAAGCTTAACCTTGAAAACAAGCTGCTTTTATACAAGCAAGTGCTAAAGCCGATTTGGACATATGGTATACAACTATGGGGTTGTACAAGTAAAACGAATCTAAATATTTTACAAACTTTTGAAAACAAAATGTTAAGATCATTCGTCAATGCGCTGTGGAATGAAAGTAAATAAGTAAAAAAGGCATTAAGATCTACGCAGAGATCTGGGTATTCCCGCGGTTAAAGATCAAACCAAAAAAAAATTGCAGGCAAACATAAAAAACGTTTATTGGGACACGTTATTGTAAAATTATTTGCGGTGCCTTCAAAGACTTAAGCCCTTATATTTGTCCCGATAATAACAAACAACAGTTGCCTGCCAAACACTCATTACTCGCGATAAAAAAAAATTGCTAAATAAGTCGCATACTTTGTTGCAATAAAAATACAAAATGGGTGGTGGTTTTAGTGGAGTTAAAGTCCAACACTACTTTGGGCACGTGCTCATCGCTTCTTTTGAGATTTCCACCACCCACGAAAAAAAACGTATGTATTTATATCTAGTTGTAGTTGGAATTAGTCTGATTATATTACCTACATTGTGAAATCATAATCTTGTCGTTGAAGAAAAATTTGTTTTTAGGAATGATGAGATTCCAGCGTGTGTGGGTTTTCACTTAAAAACAAAGCCTAATATCGTTTCCCCAAACAATTCTATAGGATGTTTACAAATTTCATTTAGCAATCACTGTCATATTGTGCGAGGTAAATTAAGACAGCTGATGTTGACATACACAAAATGGAAAATCCGAGTGTCGGCTAACATCAACATGTGATGGGATTACATTCCAATGCGGAAGACAAATATTTAAAAAAAATACGTTAAACAATTCGTTAATTTGAAATTCAACAGTTATAATTTTTTTTTTAAATTCATTTGGTTTAAAATCATCTACGTAATATTTCGGGAATAAACCCTGGTATGTTTTTAAAAAGACGGATGATATTTTAAGTATATACAATCAGTACAATTTCCGATGTCATCACCAGTTGTTATTTATTTTTTTCTTATTCCGTTGTCAAAATAAGGTGAAACTATTTGTAAGTTTTTATTAACAATGAAAACTCGAAAGAAGAGAAGGAATAGAAATATAAATTGGACACACAACGACAAGGTATTTGCAAAACAGTAAAAAAAATATTACATATAATTAAAACTGCTTGCAGAAGTATTGCTGGAAAATTGTACTGAAAAAGTTTTAATTATTAAGACGTCAAATTTGACTTCTTTTTTTTTACTTTTTAATTCATTTTTTCATTTACTTAAATTATTAACTTAATATTAGACAAAAATGCTTAAATCTAACTTATCAATAACATATCTACTTAATCTAACTTATCGGCCCATAGCGGGCGCTGTAAGCTTATAACTAACAGTTTGCTTTTGCTTTTCAGCTTAAATTTGTCAGTTGTTTTTTTATTATTAATATTAAGACATTTAATTGATTTTTCAAAGAAAAAATTAAAACTTTAAACAGTAACAATTTTTTTTGTTTTATATAAAAACTTAATCTAGACTAAAACTAACTTGAACTACTTAAGACTAGATAAACCTAACTAACACTACTTAAGACTACTTAACTACTTAAACCTAACTTAATTATAATCGGGGTGGCAATAACTCGTTGCATATGCCCCGAGGGTTTGCCATCCCTATTGCGTCATTGGGTCGAGCAAGCATTTACGTCAAATTTGAATTTAATTCCTACTTCAACGAATTAGTTAGTTTTCATTTTCATTGGTTGGAGATAATTAACACTTAATTTATTTATTTTATTAATACGGCTAATAGTATTTAAAAACATCATTTAGAACATTTACAGCCGTATATTTAAAGAAATGTTGAATGATTTCTTAATTTCAAATATCTCTTAATCAGTGTATATAATCGATTTTCATATTTTATCAATTCTAAGCTTTATATTTTATCTGCATGGAAGGTTCAGAATTTCAAGAAATTTTGATCCTACATGAATTGATTGTTTTATTCTTATTTTAAAATTTTATTTTTGGTATAAAAACAAACTGAATATGATGCTCAGCATTTAATGTATAAATGGCATAACTATACTTTAGCTGCCTTTCACTTTTTGCACTTTTTTTTTTATTAATCGATTCGTCTCTGCGCACTGATCATTTATATGCTTTAAAAAATTGTCGCTCACGTTTAGTTTAAAAGTTATTAACAAAATGAAATTGCACTTTTTGGGTTATAATCCCATACAAATTGTTTGTAGTTTGACACTTCATTTATTTTTTTTTCTGCGGCGGTGTACGCAGCATTGCCATGTTGAAAAAAACATACCAAATAAAAATATTTTAACAAAAAGAAATGTTGACTAAGGCGCCTGCCTGACGACTTTAAATACCCTGAGCGGAGCAACGAAGTTGCGTGAGCGTGGACTGTCCACAGAAAGAGAGTTGAAATCCTTTGTTCCCGCGAAGCGGGCCACGCAGAGTACCGCTTAATAGAAAAACTGTTGACTTAGGCGCCTGCCTGACGACTTTAAATACCCTGAGCGGAGCAACGAAGTTGCGTGAGCGTGGACTGTCCACAGAAAGAGAGTTGAAATCCTTTGTTCCCGCGAAGCGGGCCACGCAGAGTACCGGTTAACAGAAAAACTGTTGAGTTAGGATTCAATTTATTTATTACATTATACTAATTTATGATGAATCGTCAGAATCATTAGAACATGGTTCTGGAATTCCTTCTTGCCCGTTGTATAGTTTGCCGGCACATTTAAAAAATTCTTCGAGGGGGTCTAAATTTTCGTTACGGCATTTTTTTAAGATATTTTGTTTAGTCATTTTTTATTATTAATTAATGATTGTTAATAATTTTTTTTTAAATTTTTTACATTTCTTTACATTTTGGGAAATATGTAATATTTTTTTTTCTATCTTGCAATGCTCCATTGGAGTGTTTTTTTTTCATATTTATCATTCAGCTATGTGTGAACTGTCAAAAGTTGGTTGATTTCTATAGGGATTTTTGGAAATTTCATTGTTTAATAACTTTTGAACTAATTGAGAGCGACAAAAAAAAAATTGCTAAATTTTTAGCTTAATTTAGTGAGTGGAACAAAAAAAAAAAAAGTGAAAAAAGTGATTGGAAGCTAAAGTAACAATGTTCCGTATAAATATACGAATATGCTTTTACAAATAAAGCTAAATGTCTTAGAAAATATATTAGAAACTGAATTTATATATATTATGAATAAATGTTTAAATTATTTACAACCGTCAATTCAAATTTTAGGTTCATGAGAATTTACTACAAATGTAACATCCACCTTACCAGCATTCCAAGAGGTTTGGAAAAAAGTGGGGAAATTTTGAATTTGGCCGTTATTTTTCGGTTGCATACTTTGAATTTGGCAGTTTAAATTTTTTGACGTTTAAATGACTAGGCGGCAGACAAGGGTGTGTGAATCAAATATGTGTGCACCTATTTGGGCCGTGGTGAGTAATTTATCTGTCAAAAGCTTGTCGACAAAATGCTAAGTCCTGGAAATTTTCATATCGCTTCCTTACTTGATCTCTGTGAAAGACTTGTATGACATATTGCAATGAGTCTGTTTCGTAAATCAAATTAGTAATAAGGCCACACAATGTTCTGCTGGATACTAGATTTTTAAGATTGCTGTGTTTTGAAATAACGGAAATATATTATTTGTATCAAATATTTTATAAAGCTGATAAAATTTTAAATTTTTTCAATGGCGTCCCTTATAGAAAGCGATATATATACCTCTGATGAAGAAATATTAAGCAATAAAGGTATGTTGAAATATAAGTTCAAATTTGTGTATAAAGAAATGTATTGTTTATTGTAGTCGATGTATCAATTGAGGATCTCTATATTTTTAGACTTCGGCTTTGTTCGGTCTGGCAAAACTAGGCGACCTCGTGCAATTTATTCCGACAACGAAGAGGATGCTGAACATATTGAAAGCCGTGCCCTGTCTCCAAGAACAAGGATGAGCATAACGGGAATTATACCTTCAGATCTATCTGACAACTCCAGTGAAATAGATTATTCTTCTGCTGATGAAACAAAGGAACCTAAGAGTGATGAAGAAATAAACAGTACTGTTAATGAAACAAATGATATTGAATCAGATAGTCGGATAAACGATACACGTGATATTTTAACTAGTGAATCTTCTGCTATTAAAAATATTTCAGCAGCACCTCGCACTACATCAAAATACGTTGACTTAAATTCAAGTGCTAACGCAAGATATAGCAACGTTTTTGGGAATTCTACTATAGACAAATTATCGTCAACCCTAAACCAAGAGAAGTTAAATAGATCAAATAATGAGTCTGGGGACTCTTCGGAGGAAAGTGATATTTTTGGTGTAAAACAAAAAGAAAGTACTGCGAACATTGATTCTGATGATGCTAACAAATCGCTGACAGCAAGCCAGAAAATTCGGAACATACCCATTAATGACTCCGATGATTCTAGCGATGTTATTGTTGTATCAAATAAAGAATGTATTGTGGATATTAGTTCAGATGAAAATGAACAAAGTACTAATGAACGTGATGCTAAACCCATACTGGGCAAACAAGATATCAAAAAATATGTGCAGCCAAGAATCACAAATGCTTTATATCAACCAGCAAGTTCTTCCAAAAATGTAGCTACAAGGAAATTGGTCTCGCCAGAATTTTATGAAAAAGAAGTTAAAAAACTGAATGAATTAAAATCAGATCTATTAAGTGCTGAAAGCCTATTGGACAAATTGGGACCTAGTTTATATGATGGAGGTAAACAACTTTCACTGCGGATAGCTAGTCTTAAAATGAATGTAAAAAAAAAGGCCGAGGAAATTGTTAATTTTAATATCGAGGTCAATACCAACGCAAACGTGAGTGCTGAGCCAAAACAAACAATTTTTAATGGACATGAGGCGAACTGGGATGACTTATCCGCAGCAGTGAATGAAATAAAGCCTGCATTTACTGGAAAACAGGGA
The DNA here is from genome assembly GCA_949824845.1 of Rhingia rostrata. Lineage (NCBI taxonomy): Eukaryota > Metazoa > Arthropoda > Insecta > Diptera > Syrphidae > Rhingia > Rhingia rostrata. Next base: position 100,915,608 of record OX463756.1, read on the forward strand.
TTAAATACATTTAATCAGCAAAAAGTCCTCACTATTGAACGCTTAAAGGTATTATTTTTTGTGGTTATTTTATTATAAACAATGTTATTTATTTAAAAAGGAATTTATCCAATTAATATAACAATGTTTTTTTTGATACACATTGCCAGTTTAAGTGGAAGACGTAGATAGTATATGTACGTGAAATAAGGTTTTCGGGAATTACTGTGTTCATTACAACCTGCATCGGTTTACCTATTTGTAGCCGCTCTAATGTAGTTCAAACAAATGAATTATTCATTTTGTTTAAGGACAAAATTGGTATTCAAGAAATACAAAATCTCCATTATAAAATTTATTCTTTATATATACACTTAATTGTTCAAGAGCATACTTATCCGTTTATTTTGTCATATAAAATATTTTTTTTTCCGTTTATTTTGTTATTAAAACATATGTCAATATTTGATATTTGCAAACATCCGCTTCGTCCAAACAGACCTTCAGCAGAAGTCATTGCCATAAAGTTCAACTCATCTTACTTCACTTAGGTCTGGAATAAACCTGGGCCTCAGCTGGATTCTACTTGTGCGCACCCCCTGAACTTCTGGTCTTACCCTAACGCATCCAACAACTGGCTGGGAATCGAAGACATTGCTAGACACAGGACTTGTGTCCATTCGCTCTACTTGTCCTAACCATATTTAACGTCTCAATTTCCTTCCCAAATTTGTATATGTCAATGGTGACGTTCTCACCAATTCGTCGATGTTGTGTCTCCTTTCGAGTTGGCAGAATATACTTGGTCTGAGCCTCAATTAGAGCTCATTTCCCCTAGGTCTGACTGACAGCGAGAGATTGTTCGTCATCACTGTTTAATAGTTTGCAGAAGTGGATCTTCCATATCCACTGCATTTCTGTGTCTTAACTACGATATTTCCTTGGTCATCTCGATCAAGTATTTCCTCTGGTAATACACTCTATATATTTAATAGCGCACTTTTCTGGTTCATTTTTATTTTTCTGAAAAGCCGGTGTTCTTCACTCCTTCTTTGTCTATGTGGCAGCGCTCGTCTTCACCTGTAGCTAAGCCTTCTAGGCGTCGTTCTTGGCTACGAGCATCTGTCGGCATTCTTTGTAAAACCATAACCGCAACATCAGTTGCGGTTAATCTAATGGCTTATTTGAAACTGTTGCCATTGTTCTTGGACATTTGATTCACCAGCATATGGTGTTATTCGAGAGGACAAGGGAAACGCTTTCTTCAAAGGACTTGGCGGTCTCTAGCAATTGCAGTGTTTCGCCATTACATTTTTACATTATTTACATTATTTCACATTATTTCATATTTGTTGTGAATTGGTGGATATCTGCATTCTTACCTTGGCTGAAACGAGATATTGGTCCAATTCGATGTTAGCTCCTCGGAATTTGAGGAATACAAAATAATGGATGCGTGCTTCTTGTCTATCGCAATGTGATCAATTTGATTAACCGTTCGTTGATCTAAGTTGTCTAAGCTAACGTTACACAATTTAATGAATCCAATGCGCGCTTCCAGAAATGTTAAAGTAGAACGTTCCTTACAATATTTAGCCTCGCCAAGTGTGTGACAGACTTTCAGTTAGTCATCGCAATAACAGTCGCTTCTGTTATTAATGGTGTTGATATTCCATCAAGCGATTTTATGACAGCTTACTTTTATTTATTCCATAGGAAGAAGAAATGGTTTCATAAAAAAAGGAACACGAGATTTTAACCAAACCAAATGTACGATCATGGTGAATTCTGAAAAAGTGTCGTATGGCAGTTCTCTCTGTCTGTGCAGCAGCTACATGCTAAACGATATAACTTCAATATGTATATGCGAAATTCTTGGATTAACACACACATATACATTAGCATTATATTTTCAAATCCCACGATACCTTTAACGGTTTTGTTAAATTAAAATTTCTCAAGAACTTTCTTTGTTGTTCAGTAGTTGTTAGTAGCTGTTTTGTCGTCCATTCTATCTTTTTATTACAAGTATGGTCAGAATGATGATAAGAGAATATGTTTAAAGTGTACTCGATTTCTGTTCAGTCTTTAGAAATCTACGGTATCTCATTTTCACATGGACGAAATAGAAAAACCATTTGCATTGTTTATTCGGATCTAAAAATTTAATTATTTTAAGTTTAAGGAGCCACAAATTTTTAGCTTTTTGATGGGCTTTAACTGAAGATGTAGTGATAACATACTTTTTTTTGCCAGCGGAACTTCTTGAATTTACTCTTAAATAATTACACTGCTCAACTCTGGGACACTCTGTATATGTTAAAAAGAATCAACATTTTGTTGGTGACACTATAACTTTAAAAAAAAACTGAACCGAATATACTAGAATGACACTTTTAGTCATGTGCCAGGATTGGTCGTCGTGATTATAATTCTTTGGGGCTCGGTTATCACTCTCTATAGGTCCGTCCAACGATTATCATTTTGGCTGTCCGAGGACTTATGACTTAAAACCAAGGGGTGACAAAGTGTAATATCCCATCCTACTTTAAAATAAATATCCGCAAGATGTCGGCTTTATGGCGATAAATTATAGAAAATGTCATTGTCAATATATTATGTTCAAAAAGTTTACCGAAATCTTTTAATGTTCGACAAAAAAAACGTTTTTCGCCTGGATATGCTATGATGTAGTGTACACAAATGGTTTTGTATTAAAACGCCGCCAAAAAGTGAGCGTGGGTTAAAATGATATATAGACGAAATTTTTATATTATCATAACCAATGAAATGTTTAAAAATTTACCGAAAATGCCATTTTTTTTTACTGAAAACGGCCCCAAAAACTGGGCGTCGCAAAAAACTTTGTATAGACGAAATATAGACATTACGATTGCCTAGATATGTTGTTCAGGTACTTTTTCAAAATCTCTAACGCTTTGGCCCAAAACTAGATTTTTCTAAAAACAGGGCGTTGAAATGGAAATTCTGCTGGGAGCAACAACAAACACCTGTACTAAATTTCATCATTCTAGCTCAAAATGTAAGGCCCAAAAAATGGTGACGTACAGACGGACAGACAGGCATGGCTAATACGACGCAGCTATTGATTCTGAGTCGATCCGTATACCTTAAGCTACATCTAGGTAAACTCTATCTCTATGTTACAAACTATTTGTCAAAGCTAATATACCCCTATGGGGTAGGGTATAACTGACACGTCCCTATGGCGAAGGATATAAAAAAATTAAAGGCACGTCCACTTTTTAGATCCGTTAAATATAAGTTGGGATATGTATTAACAAAGCCTATACAAGATAGATTGTACCGTTCTCATATGTGCTTTATTTAAATATTATCGATTTTATACTTTTGCATAGGATTTACATGGGTCTCTGGAAACTTGTCCCAGTGATGATGTCTTAGCTGATGATCCTAAAGGATTGAAAATCACACTTATGGATCACCAAAAACACGCATTAGCTTGGATGAATTGGAGAGAACATCAAAAACCACGTGGAGGAATACTTGCTGATGATATGGGCTTAGGTAATTTGAAATTGCCCATAACCCAATTTTAAAAATTTTATACTAATTCTTCAATTTTAGGAAAAACTCTTACTATGATATCTATGGTCCTTGCATCTAAAAATCAGGATGATAATGGTAATAAAGAAGATTCTAGCGATGGAGAAGAAAAGGAAAATCAGGAATGGTTAACAAAAAATCGAAGGGACAGTAAGTTTTTCTTTTAATTAAGATATTATTATTATTATTATTATTAGTATTATTATTATTATTAGTATTATTATTATTATTATTATTATTTTTATTATTTTATATATAAATAAATTTACATTCTAATATTATACATTTGTAACAGCACTAACAACATATGCTTTCAGCTGGAATATTGATACATGTGAGAACTAAAATTATATCTAAGGTTGACGGTACTACGACTTCACAAGTTCGTAATCACCAACTCTCAGGTCCGTCAATCACGGATCCCCCCGAAAAAAAAAAAACAAAAACAACTAACCATGATAATTTGGTTATATTATAGATTCAATTTTTAGTCTTGACAGAATTATGTATACATTTTTTATATTTTGAGAAGATTTTCTTGACAAAAGGTCTATTAGTTTTTGTTTATATAGTATTGAGGAAAGATATTTCACTTTAGAACAGTCCGATACAAGGTGTTTAATTGTTAAGATATGACTGGATTGGCAGAGGTGGCAAACTGGAGGGTTGTCTCTATTCAGAAGGTAGCTGTGTGTTAATTGAGTGTGCCCGAGTCGAAGTCAAATAAAACATTTGTTCATTAAGGTGTTGTGTCAGTTGGGTGCATCGCTGCATCATACCCGTGTGACCTGGTACACAGAGGATCATAATTTTGTTCTGGTTTTTCTGTAAGTTGTTACATATTTTGATAATTGTGGGTGAGTGGTTGTTGGTATTACCAAGTGCATTTAGGGTTGAAAGGCTGTCAGAGCAAATAACAGTTTTTTTTTCGCAGATTTCTTTGCTACCTGAGTAGCTTTGAGGATTGCATGAGCTTCTGTAGTGTAAACAGAGAATCAATTTGGTAGTCTCTCAGCGTATATTATGTCGCCTACTTCTGTGACTATTGCGAACCCATTACCAATGGCAGATTTAGAGCCGTCTGTATATAAAATATCCCATTGGTTTGTTCTGAATTCACTTATTATTTCTTGGAAAAGCTGCAAGTATGTTTCCCTGGTGGTGGAGTCTTTTTTGAATTTTGCCAACTTGGTGTTGATGTTGTTGGTAGGTATTAGCCATGGAAGGATGTTTCCAGGTGTCAGTGTGTTTTAATTGATAGTGGGATGCCTATGTTCCTCGCGGCATTTAAAGCATTGTACATACTGCAGGGGCATTTTGCTACTTTTTTCCGAAGCAAATTTATTTTTGCATCTGCGGTGATTGGTGATTTGTATGACTGACGGATTTTTGGGGCAAGCCGTGCTCTAAGGATGTCTTTGCGGTGTTCAATTGACGGAAGGCCGGCTTCATTTTCAAACTAGTTCTGATTGCTGCATGGTAAGATGGTGTGATGATTTATAAGGTTGATTTGGCACATTTTCCATATATTACCAATCCGTAGTCAATCTTTGATAATATTATTGTTTTTGTTATATAAATAAGTGTGTTTGAGTGAACAAAACTATTTTCAGAAGATAAGAATCTGATAATGTTTAGCCTGGTGGAAAGTTTTTTTTTAAGTTGAATACAATGATCTTTAAAGTTAATGTTCGCATCAAATATTATGCCTAACATATCTAAACTAATTACATTTGGGATTTGTATATTGAGTATATTAATATAAAAATGTGAAGGAGAGAGTCGGTGGTACTACGTCCATGTTTAAACGCAACTTGGTTTGTGTTTACATAGTTGTTTTTTTTTCAATATACCAAAGTAACCGTTTAGAGACTATTTTTTCTAATAGTTTGCTTGTACATGGAAGTAAAGAGATCGGTCGGTAACCTTTAGGATCTGTCAATTTTTTTGTGGGCTTAGGAATTTGTATTATGCTAGCAACTTTCCAAGTGTATGGTAATATACCTTGGGCAAGAATATTGTTGAATAGGTTCAAGATTCGTTGTTTAATTAAAAACGGTGAATTTCTTATCATTGGGTATGAGATGCGGTCGTAGCATAGAGTTGTACCTTTAAGCGAATTTAAACAACATTCTAGTTCGATAATGTTTATTGGTTTTTTAATGCAATTGTACTTATAATGAATTTTGGTAGTACTCTGTTTATTGCAATCTGTTTGGAGTCAAGGAAGTTTTGAGAGAAGTTTGTGTCACTAAAGTAACGCGACCAGGCCTTGCCAAAATATTCACAGATGTCGGGTGAGTTGGTAAGTGTTCCTGATTCTGTCATTAACGAACTTATGAACAATGGGATGTAGCAACCTGTAAGTGTTTTTATATCCGCCCACGTTTTCTTACTTGTACAGTTCGGATTGATGTTGGATTCAAATTAATTAAGATAATAATGCAGTAATACAAATAACTTCAATTTTTTATAGTTGAAAACCTTTATTTTTTCTCAGTTATCGAAGCATGTGTGTAATTTTCGAAATCATTTTGTATCATGTAGCAATTTGTGATGAAAAGACTATTGCTCTAGAGGGGTACGTGGCTTAAATCACAAAAGTGATAAAACGTATGTTTGTTCTCTGCTCACCCTTTACGAAAGTCGGACAAGCATCGAAGAGTAATATTGTCATGGCAAAGTTTCTCAAAATTGCCATTTCAGTTTTCGCAAACACAAAGTGAGAAGCTAGGCTTGAGCCGTTAATGACAGATATTTTATTATTTTCATAAATTTATAAAAACAAAAATGGATTTTAATGTAAACCTGTTCTGGAATTCGTTAATGTGACGCTTTGTCGCTAATTATACCCTATCCGATTGGGGTATTTTAGTTTGGTACATAGGTTCTAATATACAGCAAATTTAAGCAAGTATTATTAAACATATGTGGACTATAAAACAGTACAATTGTAAAAACTTTCTAAATCGGCCACCGGAAGGAAAATTGTCATTTGTAGTCAAATAATAAGGACATTTAAAGCCTGAACTAGTAAATCGGCCCTACCATGGGACAAAATTCTGCGATTTAGTACGAATATATAAGCCACTCGTCAGTTTCCTTCCGATGGTCTCCGACATCTGTTCGTCGCGGAGTATTTTTAAGTGAGCAAAATGTAAGCAATTTATGTAAATAATTTTAGTTAGTTTAGTTAAGTTTTAGTTTAGTTTAGTTTATATTATTTATTTGTTGAAAACTGGTGCCTTAGCAAAATTCAAATGAAAAAAACAAGAACCAAACAATATCAGAGCTGGTTGAGTTGATGCATGATAAACTCGACGTAGCTCTGAATTTCAGCAAGAGGGCACCAGAAAAGATTACTGATTTTTGCTGATGTCAAATGAATGCGTTGATTCATCTTCGGAAAACGGACTATATCCAATTAGTCATAAAATCATAAATCAGTCTTCGCGGCATTCATAAGACGTTCGTCTTTTCACACGGCGTAAATTTCCGACATTGCTTGAATATCCCTAATATTACTTACTATACTGGCTCTAAAGCGCGGTTCAAAACGATAACAACCAAATACTAATGACTTTCGGCATATAAACTATTACGGTAATTTTTAATATGGATGTATTAGACAGTTTGATCTGTAAATTAGATGTTGCGATGGGCATACCTATCATGTCTTCTGGCGGTTGAATATCGAGGGCTGTGCCTTGCTGACAAGCTCATCCGCCTTGCAATTCCCTGGTATGTCTCTGTGGCCCGGCACTCACAACAAATGAATGGTAAAATGCCTCGCCATCTCGTTAAGAGACAGTTGGCATTCGATGGCTGATTTCGAATTGACCGAGATTGCTTCCAGGGTTTTATTGCCACTTGGCTATCATTGAAGATGCTAATAAGCATCGCTGGTATTACATTCCATTTCAGCCAAAATGCTCTTCTATTTCCGCTGGAAAACGCTACAATGGTCGAAAAGGAGAAAGGATATGCTTAGGTTAAGCATCTCTGAGAAAACACCTCCACCGACTCCAGATTCTGTTTTAGACCCATCCCTATAGATGCGAATTGAGTTATTTGTTTTGATCGAATCCGACTCCCATTCAAGGCGACTGGGAATGGTTGCCCTGGAGTTATTCTCAAAACTGAGTTGGGTAGTGTGGGCGGTATTTTTTGTAATGTTAAGGTGATTCAGAATCTTTTTCACCTAATTGGGTGTCCATTGTGAAGAGGCTCTCATTCCCACAGCTGCACAATCTGCGGTCTGTTTGCCGTAGATATCTAGTAGATGTAGGATTGCACCTACGGCTGCGGAGGGGGTTGTTTTAAGAGCTCCGCTAATGCATATGCAAGCTGATCTTTGAACTTTTCCATAGAAGGTTGCGGTTGGAGGCTGTTTCTAGAGCCGTCCACGCGTTCTTGGATGTGGGCTTTCCAGTGCAGTTTCCTCTCCAAAACCAGGCTAAGGTATTTGGCTGATTCTGCGAACTTGGGACTGAAGAAATTAAGTTTGAGAAGGTCAATATGCGGGACTTTATATTTCCTGACGAGTCCACATTTGGCGTCCCAATTAGAGAGCACAGAGAGGCCATTTTGTAATAGATCTCGAAAAATAAAAAGGTTTTTCCTTGATACAGCAATTGCCACGTCATCCACGTAGGCAATCACTTTGAATCCCTCTCTTTCTTGACTAACTAGTAGCTTGTTGGCCACTAGGTTCCTGAAAAGAGGAGACAGGACACTCCCTTGTGGGGTGCCACAGCCAACGGATGTGCGTGCGGATGAGATACCGAGATAAGTGTTAACAATTATGCATATGAGTAGCCGATTTATTTGCACTCCCAGGGAGTCATCCACCTGTAAATCCGAGAGTGCATTAGTAATTGCTTCTGCATTGTTAAAAGCTCCTTCTATATCGAGAAAGGCAACCATAGCTTATTTTATTTATTTAAGTCTGCCATTATTATTACAACTTACAGACATAACTTTATGTACAAAACTTTTCAAGTAAAAGAAAAATAATATTTGTATAAAATTTATTATAAAATAACAAAATAAAAAAAAAACTGAAAAAGAGTCAATTTAATGTTAAGTAAAAATTCACTTGAAGAATCAAGTAAAGAGAAAAAAATTAGGAAAATTTTAATAAATTACCCAAAGGGGAAAACTTGTGCTTTTAATAATTACATTCGTTACTTGTTCTAAGCAAAAGTACAAAAAAAAGCAATGAGCAGTTATAACAATTCATTTAATCATTTTTTAAATGCAATTCTGTTGATCGAAATATCAATAATGAAATTAACGGAATTGCATATTAAATTAAAACTCCTAATACACCTTATTATATGCTCATTCCTTTCATGTATTTTATAAACGTTATGTCCTGAATATTTGTTCTCGTTTCCAAAGATTTTAAGTTTTTGGTCCGACATCTTTTTTCATAACTGGGCATTTCTACTGTCCCATTAAAGTGACGAAGGCAATTAGCTCTAGCGAGGTATCCGTCGTAGTGGGAAATTCTCCGAATTTGTACGATTAGGAGGATTTTAGCTTCGAGGTATTTTTCCGAAAAGCTCTTCGGAATATTTCTTCGACATTTTGTAACGCATACCGGCGAAGTGCGTTCGGGTGCATTTTTCGTACAATTTTTGACAGTGCAATTTTTTTCCGTTCTCCCCCAACACAAATTCTTTGTGGCATTTATTTACGAATTGTAGTGAAGTGAAATAATTAGTTGAAAAGATATTATAAGTAATGCATTTTGGGTAACCTAAATCTCACAGGTAACATAATCCTTGTGCATGTGCTTGTTTATCTGTGATGTAAACTCTGACTATGGATAAACTTTATTAGTTATCAAAAGGTTTGACTGAAGAACGGAGCATGTATATTAAATTTGAATATAAATATTTCAAACAAAGTATTTTTAAACATTTTAACAATGCTTCGAATTCTCAAGAATTTTTAGAATTGTTTCAAAACCATAAAACAGAATAAGTGTTAACGAAAAAAATCAAAAATAAACTTCAAAAATTATATTCCTTATTTACACAAAAATGGAACGCCTGTTGTAGGCGCAAAGAAAGATTTCTCTTTAAACATGATGATGACATGCGACGAGGAACGCCTTCGAAATCCTTGGATGTATGTTCTACACCAAAAGGAGGAAACTATTGTAAACTACAAGCAATGTTTGGAATGAAAATGTGCATGAAATAGCATGAAATGTAACAAGGATCTTAATCGGACAAAAGCGGACATCACCAAACCAGTTTTAAGTGCTACCTCATTACGAGTCCAGCGGATTAATGAGAGTATTCCTACACCTCAAAGGGATCCGATAAAATATGATGGTCCGACTGCCCTAACCTTGCTCTTGGATATGGGACTTTCTAAGGAAAAGAACAAATTGATGTGAAAATCATTGCGAACTTATAACGTTAACATGTTTCCAAGCTATAAAATATTAAAGGAAGCTAATATAGACCTCACTCCATCAAACTTGGTAGTAACAGAAAATTCTGTTGAATCTTCAATATTTGGTGGACCATACATCAAAGAGGATAATAAACAGACTAAACAACCAGGAACTACAAGCACTACCAACAAAACTAAATTTGTTAAGCAAATAGGAAAGCGATGGATCTTTTGGGCAAAGTGCATATAAACAAAGAATCTGATTCGAACATGTTTATGACCTCACTAGTTCCACATCGTATAAAAGGTGTTTTAATCGAATATTCGAAAAATCCAAGGTGGTTATCTGTTCTATTCTTCGGACCGAACCTGTTAAAATACGCAAATGAGTGTAGTGTTAATATTCAGACAACTGCCAGCAATATACTTACTTACTTAATTACTTAAATGGCGCTGCAGTCCGAAATGAACCTGGGCCCCAACCAACATGCCTCTCCGATTAGCCCGGTTCTTAGCTAACTGCCTCCAGTTGCGCACTCCAAGTTGGTTGAGGTCGGTTTCTACTTGTGCGCGCCACTTAAGGCGAGGTCTTCCTCTACTGCGTCCGACGTCTGGCTGGGAATCGAAGACTCTGAGAGCCGGCATATTGGTGTCCATTCGTTCTACATGTCCTAGCCATCTTAAACGTCCAATGCGGAGTTTTTTGACCAGGGCATGTCGCTGTACAGCTCGTATAGTTCTTGGTTGAATCTTCGTCTCCATAGCCCGTCAACGCAAACGGGACCGAAGAATTTTCCTCTCAAATCGACCAAGGATTTCTTCATCCGCTGTTGAGACGGTTCATGCTTCAGCGCCGTAGAGCAGGACTGGGATGACCAGGGTCTTATTTAAGATTTCCTATCCAATTCGTAGATGTTGTGTGTCCTTTCGTGTTGACAGCATATACTTCGTCTTGCCCTCATTTACTGCTAATCCCATTTTAACCGCTTCCTTCTCTATACTAGCAAACGTGGCTATGACATCACGTTTGGTCGGCGTACGCTAGTAGTTGTACAGGTTTTTGGAAAACTGTGCCTCTTGTGTTGGCTCGTGAGTCTTGCACAATCCTCTCAAGAATCAGATTGAAAAAGTCACATGACAGCGCATCGCCTTGCCTATCAAGTTTAGATAATGCTATCCTCACTTCACTCAGATCGGGTGGTTGGTAGTGTTCGCTGTCGTTGCCAATATTGAATGGTTCGTTCTGCCTGACAGCAGAATGTTGTCGCCGTTTAACAGTCTGCAGAAGTGGTTCTTCCATATCGTCAGCATCGACTGTGTCTCAACTACGATATTTTCTTGTTCATCTTCGAGCCTTGTATCCTTGGCTTTGACGTTTTACACTTTGGTAAAACTTGCGAACATCTTTCCTGGAGTGGCACCTCTCTATATCCTCGATCGCGCGCTTTTCTTGCTCTTGTTTCTTCTTTCTGGAAAGCCGGTGTTCTTCCCTTCTTCTCTGCCTATAGGGCAGCTCTCGTCTTTACCTGCAGCTTAGCCTTGTAGGCCTCGTTCTTGGCTGCCAGCATCTGTCGGCATTCCTCATCATTTCTTGCTGATGGGCGCGAGAAACCTAGCACATCAGTTGCGGCTGATCTAATGGCTTGTTGGTATGCTGTTAATCGAGAGGTTTAGGGATACGCGTTGCGCGAAGGTCTTGGCGGTCTCTAGCGATTGCAGTTTTTCGACATTAAATGTTTTCACAGTATTTCTGGATTGGCGTGGTGGATATCCGCCTTCAAACCTTGGCTGCAACAAAGTAGTGGTCCGAGTCGATGTTAGCTCCTCGGAATGTTTGGGCAACCAAAATACTGTATCCGTGCCTCCTGTCTATCGCTAGGTGATCAATTTGGTTAACCGTTCGTTGATCTGGAGACCGCCATGTCCCCTTATGGATATCGAGGTGAGGAAACCGCGTTCTGGCTATAGTGGCATTTCGTTCCGTAGCGAAGTCAATTAGCCTAAGTCCGTTACCAGACGAGTTGTCGTGTAGGCTATGTTTTTCGACAATACTGCTAAAGATGTCTTCTCTTCCTACCTTTGCGTTAAAGTCTCCCAGCACGATTTTAACATCGTACTTTGGTAGTCGCTTATAGGTTTTGTCAAGGAGCTCATAGAAGCAGTCCTTAGCTATATCATCTTTTTCCTCCGTAGGGGCGTGAGCGCATATAAGGCTTATGTTGGCGAAATTAGCCTTGATGCGGATTTTTGCGTTCGCTAATGTTTTGGAAGCATCTTCTTGCCTAAGTCTGGCACTTATAACAAAGCCACATCCGAATAGTCGCTGTGTCTGCTCACTGTAACGCGGTCCGGCCCATCCCATCCTATTTCCTTGATGGCAGTAATTTCTGCTTTGTAGCAGTTTAGGGCTTCCGCTAGTTGATCGCTTGCACCTCTCCTGTTTAATGTTCTCACATTCCAGGTGCAGAAACGAACATCGTTGTCCTTTTTTCGTTTAGCCGTGTCGTCAACAATAAAATCAATCCTTTCCGAGGCTATTGGTTGCTTCGTAACAAACTTTTTTTTCCATGGTTGGGTAGTTAACCCAAAGCACAACCCCCAACCTGGACCGCCAGTTCGAATTTGTCAGATATGTCAATCAGCAATCCGTATCTCATAATGCATACAATTCAATTGTACCAGCTGTTCATACACGGATGGAAATGTTAATATTGAAGTGATAAAAATCGAGCATTCGGATCGACATCGATTTTTATTCCACTCACGATGATATCCGAAAAAAAATGCACAACAAATGCGTTCGGAACGTCAAACAGCAGTCAGATCTAAATTAATTTAACTCACGATGGTTGGATGTTTTAGAACGAGGGTTTACTCTGACTTTTCTTAACTTTTCTATGGCCAAAGGTTGTAACTCTGACTACACATCAAATGTGTTTTTTTTTAACCTCCAAGTGACAACCAAAAGGTACTGGTCTCATCCAACCGCATTTGACTTGATAAACGGTAAGTGCGAGTGCGGATATCCACCACGCCACAACAATTCAAAAATACTGTAAAAAACATTTAATGTCGAAATACTGCAATCGCAAGAGACCGCCAACACCTTCGCGCAAGGTGTACCCATTAACCTCTCGATTAACACCATACCACCAGCATCGAATGTCGAAGAACAATGGCAACAATGCCAAGAAGCCAACTGATGTGTAAGTTTTCTCGCACCCACCAGCAAGAAACCCCTGCATTGATGAGGAATGCCGAAAGAAGCTCGTAACCATGAACGAATGCTACAATGCTAAGCTGCAGGTGAAGATGAGAGCTGCCATTGAGCTCTATAGGCAAAGAAGAGAGGAAGAGCACAGGTTTTCAGAAAGAATAAAAAATAGCAAGAAAAGCGCGCGATCAAGGATATAGATAGGAACAATTCCAGGAATGATGCCCCCAAATTTTACGAAAATATAAAACGGCAAAGCCAATGGTACCAGGCTTGAACAGAATCCTTTCGAAATGAAAAATGAAATATCGTAGTTAAGACTCAGTCGATTCTGATATGAGAGAACCACTTCTGCAGACTTTTAAACGGCGATGACGAACAATATTCCACGGTCAGGCAAAACGAACCATTCAACCACCCACCTGAGTGAGGTGAGGATAGCAATATCTAAACTCAAGCTTAATATGGCTGCCTGAAATGACGGCCTTCCGGCTGAGCTTTACAAAGCCGGCGGAGATGACTTGTTAAGTAACAACCAACAACTCATAAGCTAAATCTGGTCGGGAGAAAGTATGCCTGAAGAACGGAACCTCAGCATTGTTTGCGCGATACACAAAAAGGAGACCATCTAATACAGAGGCATAAGTCTCTTCCACAGCGCTTACAAGATCCTATCTGCCGTAATATGTAAACGCCTGAAACCGTTTACCAACGACGTTATCGACTCTTGTCAGTGTGGTTTTAGTCTAGGAATGTTAACAACTGATTAAATTTTCACACTTCGGCAGATCCTGGAAAAAACGCAAAAAGTCCAAATTGATACCCACCATTTAATTATCAATTTCAAAACCGCATACGACATCATTTTTTGAGACGGACTATACAAAGCCACGTTTTGGTATACCGTCCAAACTCGTCCGTTTGTGAAGGATGGAAAATACTTGCTGCTCCATCAGGGTCGGAAACGACCTCACCGACACATTCATTCGATACCAAAAAAGGATTTAAGCAAGGCTATGCGCTGTCATGCGGCTTTTTCAATTTGATTCTTGAGAGGATTGCGCAAAACTCCCGAGCCAACACCAGATGCACAATTTTACAAAAACCGGTGCAACTACTAGCATACACCGACGATATTGACATCATTGGTAAATTACATAAATTATTCTTGCCAAACGCTGTTTCTTCAGGCTAAGAACGCAATTCAGTAGTAAAGCCCTAACTCGAACTATTAAGGAGATACTGTATAAGGCGCTGATCATCCCAGTCCTGCTCTACGGCGCTGAAGCATTGACAGTCTCAAAGGCGGATGAAGAAATCCTTGGTCGATTCGAGAGGAAAGTTCTTCGGTCCCATTTGCGTTGATGGGCTATGTAAACGAAGATTCAACCAAGAACTATACAAGCTGAACAGCGACATGCCCTTTGTAAAAAAAACTCCGCTAGGACATGTAGAACGTATGGACACCAATACTCCGGCTCGCAGAGTCTTGCATTCCCAGCCAGCAATCGGACGCAGTATAGGAAGACCTCGCCTTAAGTGGCGCGCACAAGTAGAAACCGAACTCAACCAACTTGGAGTGCACAATTGGGGGCAGTTAGCTAATTCGAGAGGCATGTTGATTGAGGCACAGGTTTATTCGGACTGTAGCACCACTTAAATCAAAAAAAAAATTAACTCGGAATGAAATGCACAAAATTCTCCGAAAATTGTGAGCCGGACATGAATTAAACAATTTACATAAATTCTTATGTCACCCACAACTTAAAACGTCATCAGCATGAACTGTCACGGCAATATACAGTCTGTCAAGAAATTGTTTTGACAAAGAAAAATATTGGTAAAATAGACATTTTCTTCATAAAAAAAGAATTCTTTTGATGTCTAACTTGTTCTTTTTCAATTTATTTTATGTTATTAATATATTTACTAACTAACTGTAATAAAAAATAGTACATTTCAAAAGGAATTAAACAAAAATTACAAGAAAAACAAAAAATACACAGAAATGAGTCTGTCAAGAAATTGTTTTTACAATTCATTTTTTTTTTTTTAAGTGAAAACAATTTTGAAGGTTATTAATAGATACTTCATATGGCCACCTTTAGCGTTTATCACAGCTTGTAGTCTTCTTTTCATTGAATAAATAAAATTTTGCACATCATAATCGCCTGGAATTTTATTCCATTCCTCCTGTATTGCTGTTTTTAGCTCTGCTCTGCTTTTTGGGTGTCTTTTGGCAACTTTTTTTTTTCAAATAGACCCACAAATTCTCAATAGGGTTTAAGTCTGGACTCTGAGCAGGTGTATCCAATACTTTACTGCAGTTAAAAAGCAGCCACATCCTCACCATATGCGCCTTATGTTTAGGGTCATTGTCTTGGTAAAACTTGAACTGCGGTTTGTTGTCAATATTGAACCCAAATTTATTTGCACTATTTAACAAATGACCCTTTAAAATATTAAAATATTGTTGCGCATCCATGGTGTTCTCTATAATGACCAAATCTCCAACCCCTTTACTAGAAATACACCCCCACACCATGACTGATAATTTGCCAAATTTGACTGTTGGAATAATGTTGCGATTTTCCAATGCTGTTAACGGCTTTCGCCACACTCTATTGGGGCCATCGTTGTAATAGAGCATAATTTTGGTCTCATCGCAGAATATGACGTCATCCCAGTAGTCATCAGGCTTGGCAATATGTGTACTGGCAAAAGACAATCGCTTTTCAATATGCTCGGTTGAAAGCATCGGTTTTTTGCGAGCGACTCTTGGGTGGTACTGGTTGTTTTTCAATACCTGCCTTATTGTTTCGTGGGAAACCGCAACATCGCGCTCTTCTTGGAGTTCACTCGCAAGGGTCCTCGTCGAAATCTGTGGGTTTGCCGCTACTTTCCTTAATAAAAAACGTTCGGTCCGTTCTGATATTTTGCGTGGACGACCGTTTGAAGATTTTAACTCTAGTCTATTTTCTTTTTTTGCACGATTTAAAATATTATAAACTGTTTGTCTGGTCAAAGAGAACATCTGGGACAATTCTTGCACACTTTTTCCGATTTTATGATTATAATAAATCAACTGAGCCACTTCACATGATGTTCTTTTGTCAGGCATCTTGAATTTAGAATAAATTAACCACGACTGTTATATTAGATGAGCAAACGGCAAATGAACAGCTCTCATTTGCAATTAAAACGAACACTGCATGGAAAACATCAAAATCATAACGGTAAAAAAGGTAAATGCATACCGCAGCCCGAAAGAAGAATTGTAAAAACAATTTCTTGACAGACTCATTTCTGTGTATTTTTTGTTTTTCTTGTAATTTTTGTTTAATTCCTTTTGAAATGTACTATTTTGTTATTACAGTTAGTTAGTAAATATATTAATAACATAAAATAAATTGAAAAAGAACAAGTTAGACATCAAGAGAATTCTTTTTTTATAAAGAAAATGTCTATTTTACGAATATTTTTCTTTGTCAAAACAATTTCTTGACAGACTGTATAAAATTCATTAGAATGACAGTGGCTCAGAAACCTTCGTGGGCTCATGCACAAAGACTTTGCTAAATATCATCACATAATCAAATTCATACTTACGATTCGATAAAGGACATACAGACAAACATTCATTTGAATATATATATATATATATACCTGTCTATTGAACAATGGGTGCTTCGTATTGTCCTTTCGCTTTACTATAGTAACATGTAATTCGATCCCAGTCCTTAAAAATTAAATGAACGTACTGTAAATCATCAAGAATATCATCCGACAAAATTGAGCATAAATATAAATTTAGGTTATTTTAATCTGCCTTTGCAAAATTAAACTCATAATAAGCAATTTAAAATGTCAAAAATGTTCTGTTGTTAAATTATGTAGCCTTATGATGAACAGAACATACACAGAAACATACAAGCTGCATGCACTCTCTCATATATGAAAATGAAAAAAAATTCTTTACCTGAAATGTTCACTTGAGCTGTTCGTTGGAGTCATCACAACCGGTAATGATTTTTCAAAAGAGACAAGCGTAGTCTTGTCATACCTGTGCACATTAGGTCAAATGACCGCTTTTTTGTGCAAAAGTGATAAACAAGACCATAAATTGCAACATTTTGCGTTACCCGATGGCGACACCAAATCAAAGCGCAGTTTTGCTTCTGTTGTTCAGTAGAAAACGCTTTAAAACAATAACGCGTGGTATTTCTTTGTTGTTAAAATAGAGCACCGTTACACAGGTATGCATCAAAGTCAATCGATGCAAGTTTCACTCCAAATGTGTTTGCAAGGTTAGATATTCTTGAACAATTTTAGGTGCCTGTTACTCGAATTGTGTTGCTAATAATCAATTAGTGTAATATGGAAAATAAAGAGACAAGTAAGTAATTAAATTGTCCTTTATTAATTTTATAGAAAAAATATATATATCCGAACGCCAACTTGCGGTTGGCCAACTTGTCCATGAAATTAAAGAAACGTTTTAATCGTTATAATAGTCACTTTATTCCAAATTTCTCCCCCAAAATACAACTAACACTCCCAATCTAACTCTTGCCCCAGGTAACCTCCCCTTCGCATGCCCAATCCGCTGAGTCGCCAAATCATACGCAGCGCGTGTATCCGCTCGTATCGAGTATCCTGTCGTTGCACTGCTGACCATGGGAAAGTGCTGACGTACACTATAGGTGCTGTTGTCGTGTGAATAGATACGATTGGTCATGCGCGTGTCGGGTCGTGTAAACTTCTACCCCTTTAAATATCTGCGTCCCTCATATCAACAGCTGAACGTGTGGAGTGGCTTAAATTACTGCCGGATTGTTGATACTCCATATTACGTCTAGCTAGACGAGGGATGCTCTTCCGACGGAAAGACAAATGAAACTCCGGGATGTTTGCTCTTCCATATATCTTTTTCCACAGGAAGCAGATGCAGATGACTATGGCTATAATTACTAAAATTTCTGAAATGATAGAAGAGTTAAGGTTATCTTTTAAGGTTTTAATTAGTTCAATATTCCTGACACTGATGTCGTGCAGATGTTCCAGATTAGGCTTAATCCTTTAACTGGTTATGTTGACCAAGCCGGAAGTGCTTGTAACCTCGTGCTCGACCCACTTGCCCAGTTGGATGAGATAAGTACCTTCTAGAGGGATAGACGAATTTTTGTTTAGAATTGACCCGTTAAAATTTGTTATGAACACCGTATTTTCCCCAATTAGTTCAATCACCTCTTCATTTGTGTTTCTGAAGTCACATGCTACAGTATCTCCCTTGAGAACCTTGGGTAAGCATGTATCTTCCGGTAATTTCTTTAAAAAGCTATCTTCACATACCGATTATTTCCGTTATGAAAGCAATCACCCTTAAGTCCGTGAGTCATATCGTGATTAATTAGTAGTCTTGTGTAGTCTAGGTCTATTTGTTTCCCGTCTTTGATTGCAGCGCGAGCGGTCACTGAATGGAACACGGTGGTCCCGACCTTCGGGATCGAGAGTAGGTATAACAATAGAGTTCCATTACTATATACATACAGACGGTCGCCAGTATTCGATGGCTTCTACAAAATTTTGATAGGGAAGGTTTTCCAACTCATTTATTATAGTGTTAACATCTTCAAAGTCAAGTATGTTACTGTTAACTATTCCGGTCTTTGTCATTTGAGAGGCTCTTGTTATTTCGTGTATGCCTTCTTTTAGTATAAGAACTTTGTTAAGTAGGTCGTCTCTTAGTCTGTCTATTTCCTCTCTTTGTACCGCGTTATTGTAGTGATCAATTATCTTATTATATACGTTATCCATAATTTCATGTGTAGAGTCAAAAAGTTTCTTGTTAATTTTGTATTGATGATTGTTGTTCTCAGTTATGTCTGTCTGCGTTTGTAAAAGTTTGTTCCAGTCAGTTACGTTAGGAGAGCCAGCTACCCATTTCCCAGGCAGAACTTATCCAGTCGATAGATCAAGTCCGTCTTGTCCGTGGTTCACTCAGTTTGTTTATACTGTCTTTTACCTTGTTCAGATGATAATCTAGAACCAGCCGCATCTCTTGGTCTGCTATATGTTTCATAGCCAGCTTTTCAATTTGCTCAATAAGGATGTTATATTTGTTTAAGTCAGTAATAAGGACCTTCTTAAAGAAGCCATTTATAACCCAAGAGTTGCCTTCTCTTACGGTCACAGGTGGTTTTCTGTATGCAAAAATATGCAGAGCATGCACGGGAACTAAAAAAGCTTGACTGCAATATAGTTTCATTACATTACTTGTAACATATAATTCTTAATTAATTATTTTGTTGAGTTTCATTGAGGTTATAATATAAAATTCTTAATTATTTCTTTTGCTAAGTTTAATTGAAAAATATTTGTTTTTAGGCTAGGATATCATCCTTCCGGTTTTATTTTTTATTTTTTTATTTTTCTTTGGCTGCCTATTAGGCGTTCCCTTTAATTTTCCGCTTTAGTCGTTAATGCGATTATATCCGCAGCGACCTACTAGGGTACGAGGGTCTTCACCACCGAAAATTTCATTGATACTTTAGTAAACCGGCCCCTTTTTTCGCGAGAGTTGGCCCTGGGCATTTAATAAAATTTGTAATTCTTTCATATTTTTTAAGTGAGCATTATGGACTCTCTTACCACTAGCTGTCGTTACCGTTACACGATTGTCGTTTGCGACAATTTCCCGTCTGTATAGGGGTTTATTTTTACTTTTTATATTTTTTATTGCAACGTACACTTCATCACCCTCGTGATACTTTCTGGGCAAAACTGTTTTCGGGATATCGGTCTCGTCCATCATAATTTGATGAAATTCTGATGTCAGATCGAGTGTAGTAAACAGTTTTGCATCCCCCAGACTAGCTAATGTACTATTAATATCTGGAATGGTCACAGCATTTAAACGCCTAAATTCTATGACCATTTTCACGGTTTGGTTTCGGTTTTTTTTTTGGAACAATCTATATGGCTGAATTATATGGACTGTTTGATGGACGTATAATATTGTCCGACATCTAGATAGGGATAGCTTTTGGCATATATTGGTTCGTCAGTGTTTGTACGAATCTTCGCTCTTACGTTGGCTCTAACCTTTTCATAACCAACTGGACCAAAAAGACTAAATAATTTTATGGAAATAAGTTCCAACCTTGATCTCAAATGGGTCGATATGTTCCCGTTTAAGATCAGCTGGTGGACTGCTGTTGAATGTCGATTTTGTAAGATAATGACCTTATCGGATTCAATTGCTTTCAATTCTTTCAGCGTGTCATCGCCGATTATGACATCAAATCACGTTAGGTTCGGGAGATTATTCAATGTTATGTTTATGTTACACCCTAGAGAATAAAATAATTTACCAGTAATTTTCTCTTTAATGCAAATCTTTCCAGCAGGACTATTTATAAAAATGGATTTTGGACAGGGACAGGACGTGGAACTAAACTTGGTTGAATGAAATTTTCATTAGCCCCGGTATCCACTAAAAAACTTAGAATGTCCCCATTCTTCGTAGCATACTCTATGTATGGTACGCTGGAAACGAGGCTTCCATCATAAAATTTCCCGGTGGTGTCTCTTACTCCATACCAGGTGTCTCAGCTTCTGCGGTTGTAACATAGTACAGCATCTGCTGTTTCCAACGGCGTGGCGGATATTGTTGTGAGCGACCCGAATTCCTATATGGGTAGGTTCTCAGGGTAGAGTTGTTTCTAGCGACGAATGGCCTACCAATATTCTTTGGGGAAACTGCGTTATCCCTGAAGTTGTGATTAATTGGAGCGGTTATTGTGTTGGGCGCCATTAAATGGACCGAATGGCTCCGGAAATTTAGGTTTTGCATTACCAGACACGCTGAATATGCTTCAGGGAGAGTTTTTGGCCGTTTTATGATCAAAAGCCTTGAGAGGTCTCTCTTCAGCGCTCGTACGAATACGCCAAGGGCGCAGTTGCTGAAGGTCTCAATCAAGGCATTCAAGGTTTCTGTATAAACTTCAGCCCTAATCTTGTTAATGATCCTGTGTTAATTGTTTGAGCTGGTGCTCCAGCGTTCGGATATCTCTCTTATCCGTGTAGTGTAGTGAGAGGACCCTTTTTATTTCCATCCAATCACAGTTAAGAATGTTGTATGAAACTAATGCAGAATCTGCATTGCCTTGAATTTTCTGTCGAATATTCTGAAGGATTGCCCTGTAAATGGGCTTGTTACGAACTATTTCGTAATCCTTTACGACCGTTTCAACGCTGTGGAACCACGAAATATAGTGAACGGGATTTCCGTCAAAAGTCTGAAAATTCTGGTGTATCAGAGATTCTTGAGACCCCCGATTGTTCTTAGTCAGTAATGCGACTCGTGATCGTTACCAGTCGATTCCTCACTGACCGAACTGCGTCCATTGGATTGCGTAGTTCTATACGACCCATTCTAGCCTCCAATAATTTAATTTGTTCTAGGACAGGGTTAATTGCCCCAGTCATTTGAGTAACCGAATTTTTGAGCTCATCCTTTGTACACTAGAGTATTCTTTTTCGTAGCAAAAACTAAATTTAATTTATAGATGTCACTTCCCAAATTTAAAAGAATTTGTTTATCGACAGCCGTGGAGTGTGAAAGATGTGGACAGTATTTCAAATTCAAATTTTTTTATTAATTAGGTAATTAATTTATTAACTTGGTTTTACCTGTATTTTGTTTTAATCTTATTATCTAAATTTAAATAGTTGGACCGTATTTCGAAAATAATTTGAATACTAATTTATTTTTGCAATTAATAAGTTAATTAATTTATCAATTTTGTTTCACTTGTGTTTTGTTTTAATTTTACTATTTAAATTGAAAAAGCTTACTAAAATTCCCAGTACATGATTCTGTTGCATACGCTGTTGAGTCATCACAAAGTTATGGTTTTCCATCACAAAAATACGGTATTCACACCGCAAAGTTACGGTTTTTGAACTGCGCAGCCGCAAGAGAGTGCATCCGACAAAAAAATGATGATAACAGAAACTCGTTCTGCAGGCATATTGCATCTGTTGCAATTCGTAAAATCCTTTAACCAACTTTAAAATAAATATTTAAATTTTTTTATTTTTTTGTTTTTTTTTTTATATTCGGAATAAGAAATCAGTATTATCTATATTCGATATTTGTACAATTGTTTTAATTATTGCAAGAAATAACTTGTTTTCAATATAAAAACAAATGAAACCATTGAAACTGATTATAATAAATTACACTTAAACACCATTATCAAACTTTTAAATACGTTTATTTTGAAGCATTTTTTATCAGAGCCATAAATGAACATAATTTGCACCCACAAATTCATCTTTATAATTTAAAAAAAAAAATTGGTTTCAGTAGGTAGGGAATTTAGGTTTTCCAAAAGTTATTTATCTAAATAAGACCAATATTTTCATATCAAAATAAGATCGTTTTGTCCCAATAGAAATCCCTTAGAAACACTAATAATCCTCTTATTCACTTGGGGTTTAGATTTGCAAGTATTAAATTCAACTTTCCTGGTATTTATATGTGTTAGTGCATCTGTAAATGAGAGCTCCTTCTGGAGGCTGAATTATGATTTCTTATTAATAAAACATAAATGCCAATGTAAAAGCTAATCACACATCACAAATAAGACTACAAAAATTGAAATTACAATTGTCAACTTGTTTTATTTTATTCACCTACTTCGATGAGTTAGTTAATATATAATAAAAAATAATTCAATACTTATAGAATACCTTTATTCAATCACAACCTTGTTCATTAGAATTCGCTAAAACGCACGCAGTATCTATTCATCGTGTATACGTTTTATGAATAAGGTTTTTGTGTTAAGAGGTATTATGAATAGAACATAACTTTATGCACTCCTGAAACACAACAACAAAGTATGTATATTTAAAATACCTGATACCCTACCAAAATCATATTTATATATTTAGCTCATGAGAAATTATCTATAAATTACTTTATATTCTTGATAGATCATACATTTTCATAGAATCTTTAATAGCAAATTAACCTATTTGACTTGCGAATGAACTGTTCTTAAAATCCTTAGTATTAGGTTTTTGTGTTAAGAGGTATTATGAATAGAACATAACTTTATGCACTCCTGAAACACAACAACAAAGTATGTATATTTAAAATACCTGATACCCTACCAGACAAAATCATATTTATATATTTAGCTCATGAGAAATTATCTATAAATTACTTTATATTCTTGATAGATCATACATTTTCATAGAATCTTTAATAGCAAATTAACCTATTTGACTTGCGAATGAACTGTTCTTAAAATCCTTAGTATATAATTATGCAACATGTTTTAATCGACTATAAATACATAAAAAGAGTTTGTTCCCCGTTCTGTCTGAAGATCTGAATACATTCAATTTAATTTATTTGAAAGAAAAATAAATACTTTACTGAATACGTTCAGAAACATATGTTTATATTCACCAAATTCCGAACCTGTCGCTTTCATTTTGAATTATGTACTTTATTATTTTTGTTTGTTTTGTAATTTCGCAAAATAATCGAAAATTTGGACTTGAGCCTGAACAAACGATTTGGACAAGCTGGGCTTTATAATTACATAAACAATGGAAAAATAATTACATTTTAGAAGTGGAAATAGTCGTTACAACATAAAAAATCGGCCGATATCGATTGCAAAGTGAAAACAAAAATAAATCTACCACACTGCTAAACAGCTGTTGGAACAAGTTAAATTTTGTTTACGATACCCTGGGTGGACCGCTTCGCGGGAACAAGGCATACCGACCTCAGGGTATATGCAAATGAGACCCTAACCAAAGTTTCCTTGCCATCTGTTACGTCTTTAAGAATTGTTGAGATGCAAAAAGATGTTTTTCAAACTGTAATGGTAGTGGAGAAGACGGGTTTTTTAAGTTCCGAATTAATATTAAGCTATGGACTTGGTAGCAGCAGATAGTGATGGGAAAGTTAATTTGGAACAACCGCACACTGCAATCTGTAAGATTTTGTCGGCCCATTAAACTGCAGTATATACAAAAAGAAAAGACAAAAGAAGTTGTTTTAAAGAAAGGCCTGGACCTAAAAAAAAATAAATTGATGGATTGGAAAATATAATAATATCAGTTGGTGATGGAAAATCGGTTGAAGTATAATTTAAATTATTTTTAACACAAATTCGAGGAAAAGTTTCTACATATTTTAACTGGAACTAGATCAAACCAAGCTTGTCCCATTTGTGCTGCTACACCTAAGGACCTTATAAACACATTTAATAATGAAAGTGAAAAATTCCGTATAAAAGAGGAAAACTTAGAGTTTGGACCTAGCCCCTTTCATTGCTAGGTTAGATTCTTTAAATTTTTAGGCTATAAATGCAAATTACAAGTGGCAGATACGAGACAGAGACAGATACAAACAGAAAAACAGACATACAAAACGATTTTTGGATAAAGGTCGGACTTCGCGTAGATGTGCCCAGAGTTGGTTGCTTCGGTTCCTTAAAAGATCAAGCAACTGAGACAATGAAATTAATGAATGTGAATAATGTGAATGTGAATTTTTATGTTTGTGCACTAATGGTTTAACAGGTGTAACTTTAATTTTTGGTAGGAAATTGGTAAAATTACATTTTTGTAAACAAATTTATTCTTGCTTAAGAAATGTTTACAGGTTTAAGTTTGAATGTCATAATTTTTTTTAATTTATTTGTTTATATCAATAAGATATCTTTTAAATAATATTAAGAAATGCATAGTTAACCCTTTAATATTTTTCGCGGAGAAGACAGCGCTCCCTTAGCTGTCGAGATGGTGCATAAAGGTCAATCAGAGCTAAAAGTAGAGGGCATAATAGAACAAACTTTCCGTCATTTCTCAAGCGACTGGATATTCAGAAGTTTTTTTTGTGGGCTGGTGGAAATCTCCATAGACACGAAGAGCACATGTCGAAAGTATTCTGAGATTTTTACTCACTAAACCCACGACCCTTTTTATATTTGTATTGCAACTAAGTATGTGACTTATCTAGCAATATTTTAATCACGAGTAATAAATGTTTGGCAGGTAACTTTCCTTTGAGAGTTCCTGCTTTTTCCGCAATATAGAATGCGGTTATTATAGAACCAAATCCAAGGTTTGTATAATAGCAACTTTCTTTCGAGGTTAAGCTTCGAATATTTTCCGAGAGCCACTACAATTCTCTGTATTTATTTTTTAGTTCTTGGCATTCCTTTTTTAGATGAGTCTCCATTTTAATTTTGCATCGAGTGTCATTCTGATATACAGTTTGTCAACTAATTCTTTGCAAAGTTAAATAAACCACACAATTTCAACTTAAACATAATTATTTATTGGGAAAGGCACTTGATTTCATATTCAGTTTTTCACAATATTTTTCATAGTATGTATTCTTAAATAAAATAATTAACAAAAGTAAAAAAATAGAAACGAAAACATACAAAATTCATATAAAAAAAAAACAGCAAAAATTAGTTGTCTATTAATTCTTTGCAAAATGCAAACATTAATCTCAAAAAATGGTTATCTTTTTAACATGAAGCTATAATTGGCTAATATTTTGTATGTCCGCCATTAGCATCCATAACTGCCCTGAGGCGCCGCGACATCGACGAAATAAGTGCATTTATGTCATAGTATTCCGGTATTTTTAGCCACTCCTCATTTATGCACTTAACCAACTCAACTTTTGTAGTAGGGCTCTGTTTAGCCACCCTTTTTTTGAGCAATGCCCACAAATTTTCGATAGGATTGAGATCCGGACTCTGGGCGGTCGTGTCAATCACTTTGCTGCAATTATAAAGCAGCCAGGTGCGACACAGCAGCGATTTGTGCTTCGGATCATTGTCTTGGTAGAGTTTGTATTTGAGTTTGCTGCTGTTTTCTGTATCATCGAAGCCAAAATTGTACGCACTTCTTGACAATTCATTTTTAAGTATGTCTAAATAGAACTCTTTTGTCATAATGTCGTTAAATATGCGCAGTTCTCCAACGCCTTTGGAAGAAATACAACCCCACACCATTACTGAAAGCTTGCCAAATTTAACAGTAGGTATAATGTTTTTGTCCTGGAGGGCTGTTTTCGGTTTCCGCCAAACTTTGCTAGGTCCATCATGATAATACATCATGATCTTGGTTTCGTCACAAAAAATTACGTCACTCCAGTACTCGGGAGAACTGTTAACATTTAAAGTTGCGAAGTTTAAGCGCTTCTCAATGTTCACAGCAGACAGCAATGGCTTCTTCCTTGCTACATATGATGAGTACTTGTGGCGATTAAGTACTTTTCTCACAGTCTCATGGCACACGGTCTTCTTGCAGTCTGTTTTGATGTCATTCGCCAACTCCCTGAGGCTAGTTTGCGGTTTATTTTCAATAGTTTTTAAAATTTTTGAACAATCCCGCCGAGAGAGCTTTGGTGGTCTGCCTTTGGAACTGTATAATTCCAGTCTGTTTTCTTTTTCCGCACGGTTAATAATATTATAAACTGTTCTTAGTTTAATTTGATATGTTTCAGCTAACTCTTTTGCTGTTTTTCTTTTGTTAAAATGAAAGTAAACTAATTGTATCAAATTATCCTTAGTGCGTTTGCCAGGCATTGCAAAAATCCTCAATTTAACAAAAACGTGGACTGAACCGAAGCAAATTTTAAAACGAATGAATGCAAGGAAGACTAGAAAAAAAACACGGTCGCTTTGAAATTTGTGGTCCCGTTAGTTTTTCTATGGTCTTCTTTAAACCAGTGTTTGCATTTTGCAAAGAATTAATTGACAGCGTCATAAATGCCGTTGTTTTGTTTTCTGCATTTCTTTTACGTTTTACTTGGAATTTTCTTATTTTTTCTTGTCATATCTATAGCTTATATATATCTTAACAATAATTAATAATCAAAATTTTCCAAAATAACGCTTTTATTTATATTTTTGTTGTTGAAGTTGAGATTGTGTGACTTATTTTACTTTGCAAAGAATTAGCTGACAAACTGTATTTCGCTTCATTTGCAAAACCGAATTAATTTTCCTGAGAACCATAATCAATTCCGCGACTTTCCACTGCCTTGGTGTGTATTCTTTTCTAGTTGTCGCATTTACAATGTGGAGGAGTTTTATTAATGCTTTCAGAGGCAACATTTTAACAATTTCTCCAGTAATTATTTTCTGTATTTCCCGTTTAAGCTCGGCACTACTTGCATACCTTAGTATATTATTATCGGTTGTAGCCTCGAATGAATCAGTTTTTTTTTATTTTACGCTGGACCATCAATTGGCTTAGATGTTTCCTAAAGATATGCGGCAAAAACGTCTGCTTTTTCCTTATCGCTTTTTGCCGAAATTGGTGTCACGGACTTATATGGTTTTTGCTTTTTAAACTTTCTCTTTCAAAGAAAAAGATATTGTTTTCGTCAAAATTTCCGACCTCGAGATTTTGATTGATTCTAACATTACGATTATAGCGAAACCCAAAGAAGTGGTTTTTGGAATTCCGTCCGTGCGTCGGTCCGTCTGTCCGTACAGGTCTCTCCAGCCTAAACGATTGGATCGATTTTCATCAAACTTCGTATCCAGCGTTTTTTTGGTCATTATCCTAGGCTATTTTTTTTTGTTTGCTTTTAGCCATGTTATTTCCGGTACCTGCCATATAAAAATCATACATAACCTCAATTTTCTCGAAAACAGCTCTTACGATTTCGATTAAACTTCATATATACTGAAAGCATATTAGTTCCTGCATATCCATCTTTTTTCGAGAAAATCCATATAGCTCTATATTATTTAAAGCATCATTAATCAAAATAAATATTATTGTGTACTTTGGCCAAATTATTAAAATCGTCAAATTAGCTCGCTGTGAAAGTGAAAGTTGTGGACGACCCTGTCGTGCACCCACCAGTCGTTTTGGTTTTAAATTGCTTTCCAAAGTGAATAATTCGATTCTTTCCTAGCGCTCATGCTTTGTAGATAAGTCTCTTCGGCATCTTTTTCAAAGTTGTTGATAGCATGTTACTCAACCGATTGAGTTTTATCTTGCGGGGCACTAGTTTGGTGCCATCTTTTACGAGTTTTTCTTTTTTGTCTTACTAAATCTTTTATATCCCGGGGAACTTAATTTTTTATTGCTCAATATTCATACTTCAAGTTCTAATGGGGTTCTGAGCGTTACACCCAGACGGATGGCCGGAGAATGATCTGAGAAAAGACCAAAGCATCTTTCAACTTTGAGACGATTTCACGGCAGACCTTTTATGATTAAAAAATCGATCAAGTCCGGTATTTTTGTTACATCAGTTGGCCAGTAAGTTAGTTTTAACGTGTTGTACTAACTGCATCGTAAGGCATCCTGCCTTTCTGTGATATTCATCTAGATCCCCAGAATGTATGTTTTACATTAAAGTTCCCTTCAATGGCAAAACGTAAGTTGTTAAAGTCAATTTTCTCAACCTTGCTTAGGGGTGGGCAGTAAATAGAAGATATCATCAGAAAGGATTGTCTGCTTTTGAATGGTATAGAGCTAGCTTGCATTGTTTGGGTTTCTAATTTAAGATCAATAGAGTGTTCGATACAATCTTTTATATATTGGGGCTCCACCTCGGACCTTGTTCGATGGATGTCTTTAAATTCGAATTACTTTTTGCATGTGTTTCGGATATTAAACAGATGGCCATATCTTTTTCTTGCATAAACAATTCAATTTCTAAAAGCTTTTGCCAAAGACCATTGGCATTCCATGTAAGAATTTTAAGCAATCTGAACATGTTGAAGGTGGAGTTGCTAATACTATCTTCGAGCTTAACTAGCCTGTCAAAAATAAGTTTATGTGTTTTGAAAGAATAATCAAAAATGCCTTTGAAACTGGGTCAGCTCAGATGAGATTTTTTGAGCGTCGTCGGATACTGTAGCTTGGGCATACGTTTGTACATTTGGTTTTGTATGTACAAGTTCCGAACGGATTTTCGATGGATGCGTGCTTTGTGAAGATTTAGATTTTTCTATTGTGGCCTGCTATGGCTTCGACGTATTTTTTATCGGAATTTTAGGTATTCGCTTATTTAATTTCAATTTCTGTGAGTTACTACTCTTAAATTTCGTCCGTCTTTTTTGCAACTCTTTAGCTACTTTGCTGCCGCGATAATTTTGCGGATGATTACCTTTACATTTTATGCAGATAGCAGGAGTTTTCATACAATCTACCTATTTGCGTGTAATTATATTCTTGGCAGTGCGTGCATTGAGGTAATAATTTGGAATCCTTACTCATAGGTTCAATTTTTACAACAACAGTATTGTTTTTATACCCTATCCCATAGGGGTATATTAGTTTTGATACATAGTTTTTAACAGAAATAATTTCGATATTTATACATTGCATTGATAGTACTTTAACCAACCTATAAAACGAGATAACTTTTGAAATAAGAACAAATTGTTTGTTAACTTTTCTCATTTCTAATGTATTCAGTTTTATTCAAACAGTAAATAAAAAAAAATTAATCAAATTCCAACAATTCAAAGAAACAAAGTGGCACAACTATTTACACATCCATTGAACAGAGGCAAAATTATTTACACAAGTGCAAATAGCTGCTTTAGGAAATTAATGGTTCTAAATTTCTTTATTTAAATGATATTTTGCTTGGGGTCCAAATATTGCGCTCAGTTTTGCAAGGTCCATAATAGAGAAAAGTTGTACGAGATGCCAAAAACTATTGGGCTTTCACTTGAAAAAAGAGCAGCCATTGTTGCAGAATTCCGAAGGGTGTTTCGGCAGTGGAACTATCTACAAAATATGGTTGTACCCGGAAAACCATTTATAATATACCTCCTAAGTTTAACTAATGTGGAAGTGTAAAAAATAAAATTGGTAGAGGCAGAAAAGGGTAACATCAAAAAAAGGGAAAATGCTAAGATTGTTCGCTTTTTCAAAAGTTACCCACGTGGAAGTATTAAAAGTGTACTTATGGACATAAACAAAGATCGCCAAAGTAATAATATAAGTGAGTGAACATTGCGACGGAGATTAAAAGAAAGCGGAATAAATGCTTACGTTATCCAGAAAAAGCCGCATATAACACCCAAAAACAGGAAAGTTAGGCTACAATTTGCAAAGGGCCACATCAACAAACCACCAGAGTTTTGGCATTCCTTGGACTTGAACAAACAACTTGTTCCTTGGACGGTACATAAGGGCATAAGTTTTATTATCCCAACCCTAAAATAAAGGTCAAGCAACCCGTCACTCAACCCACACGACATTCCAAAGGAGGCAAGATAATGATGTGTGGTTGCATATCAAATAACATGAAACAGTCATGAAGCACAACATATAAAGAAGTGTTACTTTAAATAACAGTTAACTTCAAACTTAAAAATATTTTTTTTTGGCTTCCAGTTATAGTAAAAACGAAAAAACTGGGTCTGTGTTAGTATAAATAAAAACTGCAAACATTAGAAATGAGAAAACAATTTGTTCTTATTTAAAAAGTACCTCGCTTTATAGGTTGGTTAAAGTGCTATCAATGCAATGTGTAAATAATAATGTAAATAATCAATAAATAATATGCAATGTGTAATGTAATACTGTATATACCTCAAAGTATATGGATCGACTCAGAATCGTTAGCTGAGTCGATTAAGCCATGTCTGTCTGTCCGCCCGTCCGTCCGTCCCTAAGGAACCAGTTTTTGGGCCGTATGCTAGTATGTGCACAGATTTCTGTTGAATTATGCCGCCGGTGTTGACTCGGGAGTTTTGCACAATCCTCCCAAGAATCAAATTGTCTAAATCCTTTTTTGCTATCGAATGTGTCGGTGAGGTCGTTTCCGACCCTGATGGAGCGCAAGACTTCTCCATCGTCATCCTACACAAACGGACGAGTTTGGGCGGTATACCGAAACTAGATGTGGCTCTGTATAGTTCGTCTCTATAAATGCTGTCGTATGAGGCTTTGAAATTGATTGTGCAAAACTCAAGAGCCAACACCAGAGGCACAATTTTCCAAAAATCGGTACAACTACTAGCATACGCCGACGATATTGACATCATTGGTAGGAGCCAACGTGATGTCATAGCCACCTTTGCTAGTATTGAGAAGGAACCGGCAAAAATGGGTTAAGCAGTAAATGAGGGCAAGACGAAGTATATGCTGTCAACACGAAAGGACACACAACATCGACGAATTGGACATAACTTCACCATTGACAGAAATAACTTTGAGGTAATACAGGACTTTTTCTATCTCGGCTCCGCTATTAACTCTGACAACAACATCTCGTAAGAAATTAAAGAAAGAATTTCTCTTGCCAACGGCTGTTTCTTCTGGCTAAGAAGGCAATTCAGTGGCAAAGCCCTTGAATTTGGGGTGTCTCTGATGTTTGGACACGTTTCACTGTCCCTTTCGTCAGCCGTATTTTAAGTGGGATTTAAGTGGAATAAGAGAGGAAGGGATTGTTCGGTAAAATTTACCGTAACAACTTCTCCCTTTCTCTCTAACTCTCTATATTGGAGGTTGCAGCAAAGTGACTACCATACGCGGACATCCTGCTAGTTAATCGTCTCGGGTGCCGTCGTAAGTGTTTCGTTTATTGCGACCCGGCTTCTTTATTGCAATCCAGTCCCCAACATCATACTTTATACCTACGGCGATTTTTGTTAAAACTTCTTCTATTTTCGGCTTGACTTTTTTTCTATTGTTGCTGAAGACTGTTGTTTATAGCAATTTGGACCCGCCGAGTGTACTTAAACCATTTCTCTGGAAATTGTGATGACATTTTTTCAGGGATTCGACTGATTCTGTTAGTCCACTCGATTTCGTTGTGAAAATCAAGACATATTTCGAAAAACCGTCCACCACCGCATATATGTATTTGTATTGTTTGGTAGTTGGAACCATTGGTCCCATATTATGATCCAAGTGAAAAGTTTGTAGTGGCTGATCATCGTTGCAAATTGGCTGTAGACAACCTTTCCTTTTTGGTATTTTTCCCAGAATGCACTTGAGACAGTTGTTTACACATTTTTCCACCTTGACAGTCAATTGTTGAATAAAAAAGTCTTGAGATGCTGGATGTATAGTTTTTTTGCACAGCAAAGTCTTTATGTTTCTTCTTAATCATCTCTGATTCCATGGCATTGGGAACCACTATCCGATCGTCCCCATCCACGTTGTTTAACCGCATTTCACTTTTAACCAAGAAGTTTTCCATTGGTCTTTTTTGAGGTACCTCCTTAACCGCTGTTATGAAGTCATCATTAAATTGTGCTTTTCTTATTCTTATAAGCAACTCATTACCGATGTATTACACACATGGATATCTGCTTATTGCGTCCACATGAAGGTGCCCTTTCGATTTTCTACATCGAAGTCGAAACAGCTGCTGGCAAATCCCCTATTTGACTTTCTGTTGAAAAGTGGCGCAATTCGGGAGGACTTTGACCTTAATCGAAGCAGGTATGTTTGCAGTTTTCTCAAGGCAAGGTACGCAGCAAACAATTCCAAAACAATGCTATTTAGTTTTTGCTCAGCTGGACTATTCCTGTGGCTCATTACTATATGATGTATGTACGTAGATGTAGAGCACCTAAGAATTCTGTGCGTGTATCATGGTGGTAAATATTCGACAACAGACCGTTTATTAGCGCTTCCTTCAATTTTTCCATCGCTGCTCGCTCTTCTCGTTAAAATTGAAATGTTGCGCCCTTTTTCAGCAGATCTGACAATGGTTTTTAATGAGAGCATGTTCCTTGACGAATTTACGGAAGTACCCCATCGACGCTGGGAATGATTGTATGTCCTGGACACTCTTTAGATCAGGAAAATGCTTTATCGCTGCTACTTTTCGTTCAGATGGGCGAATTGGCACTAACTCCACTTAACTTACAGACCATTTTTTCAGCAACTTTTAGCATAATCTCAAGTCTCTGCAGATTGTCCTCTCCGTCCGCCGACGCTATTATGATGTCATCCATTTATATAGATATAGATTTATAGATATTTTTATTAACCAATTCGCGGAAAACGTTTTATGTAAATCGCGTAAAAACACTCAGCGAATTAGCCAATCCAAATGGAGTTCGACAGAACTCAAACTGTCGTTCCACAAAGGATGTATATTTCCGACTGTGTTTATCGACCGATACGCGAAAAATAAGAGTTTCGTAATTCGTAGAAAAAGCATGTGCATTTTTTAAGTTGTCCAAAATATGAAATGGATTCCGTATCATTCGTTCGTTTTCATTAATGAATGCATACGCGAGGTGATCCATCCTTCTTTTTAACAACTATTTGGAATTTGCAGTTGTATATACAGAAAGCTGTAAATGGGCGTTTCATCGTTCAATACCATTGACTTTGATATGGTACACTTTACATATTTGACCGGAGTATAGCTTATTATCATTTTTGACACCTTTTGCTTATAAGATGGCGGTACGTCAATTTCGTTATCAGACGGATTAATAAACAGTATATTGTTTTCCGCTGAACTATCACATAAAGTATCTTTAAAATATATAAAATATATAAAATGAACGCACAACGGTGGCAAATAACGAGCCTGCTGCGCTTGCGCCTACATATTTTTTTATTTTTTTTTTTTCTGAACTAAATAAAACAAATTGAAAGTACAATGGAAATTCAGTTTATTAATAAATTCGAATAAAAGGTTTAATTCATTAAAAAAAATAAGTAAAAGAACAAAGATCAACTGATTCTTTGCGTTTTGCTAAAGGTCTGTTGACGATTACCGCTTACTTTGTTGTGTTCTAAGGATTTACAATAGAACTTTTCACTTTTCACTTTCTATCTAACGCTCTATATTGAAGATTGTAGCCAAGTGACTTCTAAAACTAATAAAATAAATATCAATTGAACACATATGAATAATAAAGTAAATATATATAATAAATTTTAAGTAATAAAATATAAACAAAAAACAACAAACAATAAAATATAAATAATAATAATAATACAATTATTCTATTACAGAAAAGAAATATTCTAATAACAACATTCTATTTCTTTTAGATTATGTATTCCACCAAAACTGCATTCACCGTTTTTTTATCATTGTTGTTTATTAATATTTTGTATTTTGCCCAAAGTTGGGTAAGTCCCAGTCGCGCTCCCACCACTTGTTTAATGACCTCTAAATTTAGACGTATATATACATACATGCTACATGAAAAATTGGTTTGGCATGTTTTTTTAGAACAATGTTCACTTAAAACTTATAAATCAAATGGTCCCCTTTTGAAGATACTACCAAAGGATATTTACTTAAAATTTCATTGCTCTGTTGATTTTTTTGTAGGCAAACTTTACTCATCTGCCCTTCCTTTCCGCATTGAAAACACATCTATTATTTTCCAGATTCCAGGGCAAGTGTCTTAGTTATGACCTCTACCACACCGCCTGCAACCAATTGTTCTGATATTTTATTTTGTACTGCCTCGGTTCCCACTGCGTCGGCGACTATTTCGATGACTTTCGTTTGCACGGCTACCACCGCGACCACGTTGATTCATTTGATTCGCGCCCCATTGTTTTGTTAATTTTCTTTCCTATGATCTAGGTACTGTTTTCTACATCCGACTGATTATGTATACCACCTACTACATACATTGAGGATTGCGGTGAATTGTTCTGATAACTCCATATTGAGGGCCAGTTCACAGTACTTTTCGAACTACGGTTGATGCCCCACGTCTCTGAACTACATAAAACGATTTGAAAGTCCAATGGAAATTCAGTTTATTAATAAATTGGAAATGAAAGGTTCAATACAATAAAAAAAAGTGAAGTAAAAGAACAAAGATCAACTCATTCTTTGCGTTTTGCTAAAAGACTGTTGACGATTACCGCTTACTTCTCCCTTTCTATTTAACGCTTTATATTGTAGGTTGTAGTAAAGTGACTTCTGAAACTAATAAAATAAATATCAATTGAACACATATGTATAATAAAGTAAATATAAGTATATATAATAAATTTTATGAAATAAAATATAAACAAAAAACAACAAACAATAAAATATAAATAATAATAATAATACAATTATTCTATTATAGAAACGAAGTATTCTACTAACAACATTCTATTTCTTTCAGATTATAATGGAGGAACACTCGTTGTGTGTCCAGCAAGTTTAATGCGACAATGGGAAGGTGAAGTAGAAAATAAAGTCACTCGACATAAGCTTAGTGTGTGCGTTCATCATGGTAATAACAGGGATACAAAACCACGACACTTAGCAACGTATGACATTGTTATTACAACTTATAACATAGTCAGCCGTGAAGCCAAAACTCAGGGTGCTTTATTTTCTATAAATTGGAAACGTATTATTCTGGATGAAGCGCATGTTGTGCGCAATCACAAAAGTCAGTCATGTTTAGCAGTATGTAACCTTTTGGGAAGATATCGTTGGGTGCTTACCGGAACTCCAATACAAAACAAGGAAATGGATGTTTATGCCCTTCTTAAATTTATTAAGTGCACCCCGTTTGATGACTTAAGCCATTGGAAAAAGTGGATTGATAATAAAAGCGCCGGCGGACAGCAACGACTAAATACGTTGATAAAATCACTAATGCTTCGAAGAACAAAAGCTCAGTTACAGCAGCATGGTAGTCTTATGTGTTTACCAACGCGAGAATGCAAGCTTATAGAAGTTATCTTAGACAAAGATGAAATGAATGTATACCAAAAAATTATGACATATTCCAAAACTCTTTTTGCTCAATTCTTATATCAAAGAGCCGAGAAAAATAATGATTTATACTTTAATGACCAAGCACATCGTGCGACTTTTATGCAAACTAAGGATCCCAATGGAGCTTTTCACAAAATGCATCAAAAATTCTCACAAATGCATCATGGGGGTAAGGAAATTAAATCACACGAGATCTTGGTGCTATTACTTCGCCTGAGACAAATATGCTGCCATCCCGGATTAATAGACGCAGTAAGACATTCCTTCTTTTTTTTTAATGCCCATTTTTATGCAATGCAAGTTTTTTATTTAATTTATTAATTATATACCATGTCCGGAACTACCGTGGACTCTTTATACCCTATCCCATAGGGGTATATTAGTTTTGATACATAGTTTGTAACGTAGTGAAATAATTTAGCTAGATATAGCTTAAAGTATATGGATCCACTCAGAACCTATAGCTGAGTTGATTTAGTCATGTCTGTCCGTCCGTCCGTATGTCACCAGTTTTTGGGCCTTAAATGTTGAGCTAGAATGATGAAATTTGGTACACGTGATTGCTGTTGCTCCCAGCAGAACAGGTGTAAACAATTTTGAAATCCGCTCACTGCCACGCACCCTTTTCACAAAAACGTAGTTTTAGGCCAAACCGTTAAAAAATTTTGAAAAATTGTCTGAAGAACATATCTAGCCAATCTTAATTTCTATATTTTGTTCATACACATTTTTTTGCCACGCCCACTTTTTGTGCGCGTTTTCAGTGGAAAATGTTTTTTCGGTAAAATTTTAAACATTTCGAAAAAAAATGTGGATGATTGGTTCTGTTAATATAACCATTTCTTCCAAATATATCATTTTAACTCACGCTCACTTTTTGGAGGCGTTTTCATACAAAAACCAATTCTATAAACTACCTCATAGCAAAACCAAGCGAAAAATTATGTTTTTTGTCGAACCATAAATGATTTGATAAACTGTCTGACCAATATATTCTGACAACGACATTTTCTATATTTCATCGCCAAAAAGCCGACATTTTGAGGATATTTGTTTTAATGATGGTATTGTATAGGGTATAGAACTCCACACAGTGGATTGTAGCCTTCTCATATGTTTTTACTTGTGTTCAGAAACGTCAATAATTTTTGAATTGATGCGGCATAGCTGTTTTTTTGTATTTACTAAATTAATTTCCCAAGGATAATAAATTGTCTTGTATATGTAATTTCATTTAATTTAAGAACTTTTAATAATAAGGCCTGTTGGTTTTAATATGCAGAGCTTCTTCCAGAATTTCTAATAGAACCCCCTTTTTTCCGAATTAGACTTTTTCTTCATTTTATGTTGTTGTTTTTTTTTTAAATAAGCG
This sequence comes from Rhingia rostrata, assembly GCA_949824845.1. Taxonomy (NCBI): domain Eukaryota; kingdom Metazoa; phylum Arthropoda; class Insecta; order Diptera; family Syrphidae; genus Rhingia; species Rhingia rostrata. The sequence continues at coordinate 100,952,919 of OX463756.1, forward strand.
GGGCTATTTCTAATTACGGGAATTCAATTATAATTCATAGTATTTAGCAGTTAATATATTGCAATAAAGGGATCTTACACTAATACTATTTAGACGTTCGCCCGTGATGAAGTTGCCCAAAAGACTGATGAGCTTTGCAAGAGAACACATTCGTATTTGTTCTTATTCCTATGTTCCTACATATATAAATAAGTGGGAGAGTATTTGACACCTTTTTAACCATGTTCTTAAAGCATATTTTCTTATAACTCAATTTTTTTTTACAATTTTAGATTATACATAACAGATTAATTTTTTTGCCATCAACCATTTGAACATGCAATTATTTTCATTTTTACAATACCCTAATTGCTTTCATGCATTATTATCAATATATTATGCCTCAGTTTTTCCGGAATGACTACTGTATCAGACTTGACTCCACCTTTGCCGTTTTGGCCATTCTGAACGTAAATACTCATAAACCTTAGCAATTGTTTGTTTCTACTCTGACAAGCTCTCGATCGACCATATTTTTCGACTAAAAATTAACTTCTTTAAACACCTTATGGTATTTTATGATACTAAAATGATGGTTAGAGCTTTCTCCGCCTCTGAAAATGAAACCATGGACGCACTACAAGCGTCATAACTGCACCTACCCCATTGGGACTCGATAATAAATAACTAACTAAAAAACTATTGGCTTATTTGAACTGTGCCATTCTAAAACTTTATGACTGACCATTCGAATTTTACTTTTTTCAAAAATGTTTTGGCTTTTATTCAAAACGTTGATTCCGAGGACAACTCAGGAACAAACTTCCGGTGATAATTAATAAAACCTAAATATGACTGAAGCTGTTGACGTGTATTAAATAGCAAACTTCATTTTGGAAAAACTGACACTTCCCTAGATTAAAACAGATTTAAGGGCTTTGAGCCGATCCATTGCCTAATAAAGAGAAATACATTGTTTTCGTGAAAATTTTCGACATCGAGATTTGGATAGATTCTAACATAACATGATAGCGCAACCCAAAAAAGAGTTTTTTGAAATTCCTACCGTTCGTCAGTTCATCGGTCCATCTGTCCGTAATAGTCTCTCCAGTCTAAACGGCTTGACCGATTTTCTTCAAACTTCGTATCCAGCGTTTTTTTTATCCCATATTATTACCGGAACCTGCCATATAAAAATTATACATAACCTCAATTTCCTTGAAAACGGCTCTAACGGCTTTGGTTAAACTTCATATATACTATAAGCACATTGGTTCGAACCAAACTGCATTCACCGTTTTTTTATCATTGTTGTTTATTATTATTGTGTATTTTGCCCAAAGTTGTGTACGACCCAGTCGCGCACCCACCAATTGTTTAGTAACCTCTCACTTTCGGCTTATACATTACACTTTTATTTAAATAGTTCCGTATATATATATACGCTACATGGAAAATTGGTTTGGCATGTTTTTTTTTAAGAACAATGTCCACTTCAAACCCATTAATCAAATGGTCCCCATATGCAGATATGTACTACCAAAGGGTATTTACTTAAAATTTCATTTCTCTGTTCATTTTTTTTGTAGGCAAACTTTACTCATCTAAAGAAGTTATGGGAGAACTTAAAAATAAATACAGAGAACTGTAATTGTATCAGTTGCAGGAGACCAGTACATTCCTAATACCTTAATAAGTGACTGGGAACGTTCAGTGTCCACAAACGAATATTCGCATTCCTCGGGATTTTGATTAGCAAGAAGTGCCCAGCAGTTGGAACTCCACTTACGAAGCTGAAGGCGAGCTTCCGACCGTAGCAATACGAGTTCAGATTGCAGCTCTAGCAAGGTATTAATAGAATTCCCACCTGTCATTACGTCAACAACGTAGACGTCGCTAATCAAAACTCAAGATGCTTTTGGATATTTATTTTTATAGTGCTCAGCGATTTGTTGAAGTACGCGTACCGATAAAAACGGAGCTGCCGCAGTTCAATAGGTTACAGTCCGTAGCCGATAGTGGCAAATTAAATTATTTGGGTTTTTTCCGACAAACGATGTGTTGATAATCCATGTCAAGTTTACATATCCATATTTGTCTAAACATATTGACAATATCGGCAGTAAACACGAACCGATGTTGTCGAAACCGCAGGCAGACACCAAAAAGATCGCGTCGTATGGCCGGATCAATCAACAATTGGCTATTACAGTCCTTTACGGACCCATCAAAAACGACCCGAAGCTTCGTAGTCGAGCTGTATGGCTAAGGTACAGCATGGTGGGGTAAATAAAATTGTTCCGATATGGTTTTATGAATCTCAACATGAGGAATGAGTTCCATATGCCCAACTTCGAGGTACTCTTCCATAAATTTTGAGTATTGTCGGTGTAAGTCCGGATTATTTCGAAACCGGCGCTCCATTGAATAGAGTCGTGATACCGGCGACTGCAGTGTACCAGCAAATTTTGGTAGATTGCTTTTTAAAGGGAGTGAAACGACGTATTTCCCATCTGATGCTTGACAAAATGTCAGTTGAAAGTATTTTTCAGCAGGATCGTTAAAGGCATCAACAGATTTGTGCGGACAAATATCTTCTAGCTCCCAAAATCTCTGAAGAAGATAATCAACGTCAAGAGCAGGACGAAATGATGATATTTCTACGTTTTGATTACTTGAATTGAAGAACTCTCCAGAGATCACCCAACCAAAGGTAGTGTTTTAGGCAATAGGTCTACCTTGTGGACCCAAAACTTGTTCTGATTTTAGGATGGACCAGACTTTATCCGCACCAGTAATAATGTCAACTACACAAGAGACATTGACGCAAGGATCCGCAAGATTTAAATTCCAAATATTATGCCAAGTCGTGATATTGAAAGTGTTTGATTGTAGATTTGATGTCAGCTTCCCTAATACAAAGGCATCGATGTTAAATTTAGTGGAATTATAGCGAGACATCAATTCCAAAGACACAACCCCTTTGGTGTGTCAAGCTTCCATTGAACCTAACACTGGAATTCGAGCATGTGTTCGTCGAAGTCCCAGCCTCTGCGCGCACGATTCTGACAGAAATGATGTCTGTGAGCCTGTATCCAATAAAATACGTACATAAGCAACCTGGCTATGGCTCGTTTTGAGTTAAGCAACGATAGTTAGTAAAACTGTTTGCTTACGAAGGCTCACCACACGCGAATGGTTATTAACCAAAGGTCCAACTGCGTAAGAATTAGCAGTCCCCGACGACGGACCTTCCTGAGAAGCAGATGACGTTAAAGCTTGATGTGCTGGAGAATTAACGGATACCGATGAAGCACTATTCGTATCATCTTCATGTACCAGATAGTGATGGCGAGCTTTACACACGTGACAACGAAAGTTCGAATTTCATTTTTTACAGAATGGTCAGGTCAAGCAAGCACTTAAAACAAATCGAATGAGTTTTTGTAAAATTTCTACGTGATGGAATGTCTAATTGAAGGAATTGAGAGCACTGATATAACTGGTGATTGTTGTTACACAACGAACATTGCGAACTTTTTTGCGACGGCTCAGCCACCAAGGCACGAATTGGACCTGTCTGCTTTCCACGCGATGTGGACAAACGATTCAGAGTTTGGCTCGACTCTAATGCATCGCACCAATGTTCTAAAAACTCAATCAGCTCCAGAATTGTCATATCTTCCCGAGTACCAGCTTCTTCGCCCAAGAATGCTTCGTTTCACTATCCAGTTTATTGAAAAAAATAAAAATTAGCCACAGATCAAAATTGTTTTTCGACAGTGCACTTAAACCGCGAATAACCTCATCCGCACCGTCGGTGATTTTTCGAATTGTCTGTGAATTTTGAGCAGTCATTGAAGGATGGGATAAGAATGCCTGAACAAACGACTGGACGATTAAGTTTCCACGATCGAAACGTTTTGCTAGCCGATCCCAGGCTTTCGAATAATTTGCATCAGAAACCTTAATATGTTGGATAAGATCGGCGGGAGTACCGCTGAAAAAAAATGCATTTATTAAAACTTGTGAGTAGCGGATAAATTTTCCTTTGTATCTACTGAACCCAAAAACAAATCACGGAAGGATGGCCAGTCCTTATGATCACCAGAAAATTTCGGTATAACGATTGGTGGGGACTTTGCTGGGGACTTTGCCGAAGAGTTTTCAAAAAACTTAAAACGCATTTGCAATACGTTCTATCATTGAATTTGTCGCACCTTTATCATTTCGAGCGCGAATCGCCTCGTTCAATCCCGCATGCGCTTGAAAGTACTTTTCTTCATATACCCTGAAATCAGAATTAAACTCCTCAACCTCAGCTTCCTCCACCAGTTGAAGGCATTCATAATGTAATGAAGTGAATTCCTTCCATGCTACAATAACCCTGTTCAACCGCACTTCTTACATTCCGATTGTGGTCGATGGATCAATCAAATTCAACTGCACGTGTTAAAGAAGCCTGGGCAATACCACGCTTTTGCTTTAATGAATTCATATTTCACAAGGTGAAAAAAAACCGAACAATGCTCAACGAAAATTGTCCACGTGTTAAATTTAACAAATATTTATGTTCCTACTAGGAACCTACAAGATTTTTTTGGCTGTCTCACACAACTCGGTAAATCCAATAATTGTGTCCAATGTGGTCAATGACGGTGCGAACTCACAACTCAGCGATCTCAATCCAACTGACCGGGAAATCCGCGATCAAAAATCAATCAGCCATCACATCATTGACACATACACTCACGGCATGATTTAAAGATATATGTGATTGATAACACTGGTGACATGACATGTTTAAAGAGAGTAAACTAAGAATTTAAAAAATAACAATTCAATGGTTATAAATTTCATAGTACAATCATTAAGTTATACTTACGATAATGTATGAAGTATTTAAATACAAAAAGATAAAAAATTCGAATAATTAGTTTCAAACATTGCTGAGTTTCAAACAATCGCAATGTGATCTATTTGGTTAACCGTTCGTTGATCTGTAGACCGCCATATCCCCTTATAGATATCGAGATGAGGAAACCGTGTGCTGGCTATAGTGTCATTCCGTTCCGTAGCGAAGTCAATTAGCCTAAGTCCGTTAATAGACGTGTCTGAATATCTTGCTCAAAAACTTTTTCAAAATTCCTTACAATTTTGCCAAGAAGAACGTTTATATTAAAAGTGTATTTCAAAAATGTGTACAATTGTTCTGCTTCTTCGGATAGCGAGTTTATATACCAAATTTCAAATCTCTAGCACAAAATGTATAGCCCAAAAATCGGTGCCACACAGACGGACGAACGGACGGACAGACAGACAGACATGCCTAGAATCGATCCATATACTTTATGCTATATCTAGCTAAATTATTTCTCTATGTTACAAACTATGTATCAAAACTAATATTCTATTAGGGTATAAAGAATAATTCTGAAAGCACCGTTATTATACCCCTTTCCCATAGGGGTATATTAGTTTTGACATTATGTTTGTAAAATAGTGAAACAATTTCGCTAGATATACCTCAAAGTATATGGATCGACTCAGAATCGCTAGCTGAGTCGATCTAGCCATTACTGTCTGTCCTTCCGTCCGTCTGTGTGTGTCACCGATTTTTGAGCCTTAAATTTCGAGCTAAAGTTTTGAAATTTGGTATATAGACTCTCTATCCGACGAAGAAGAACAAGTGTAAACATTTTTGAAATAAAAAAAAAAAAACAGATTTTCGGTCACATTTTCAAAATATCCGAAAAAACTTTTGATGCGAAATCATTGTTTATGATATTACCAATATTTCTTCAATACATCGTTTTAACCCACGCCCATTTTTGGAGGCGTTTTTCTACAAACCCATTTGCACAACCTACGCCATACCATATGCACAAGAAAAACGTGATTTTTTGTCAAACCATGCAAGATTTTGAAAATTATCTGGAAAATACCCTTAGCTCTGAGAAACCTAATCATAAGACTAAGCCTAAGCCTCCCACCATCCAACCAAACCCCAACGGTAAAAATACTCCCGTCTCTAACTTGAATTCCCAAATTCCCCAATTTTACACGATCTCAAAAACCGAAGTCCAATCGTGTGTCTTTCAACCTATCGCCTGCTCTTCCAACTCCCCCAGTCAACCCACCCATCAACCCTAATTTCATTCATTCTCACACTCTCAACCCTGCTTTCAACCTTTCATCTGTCACAAGTGACCTTACAGATCCAAACAATACATCCACTAACTCCACTATTACATCACCTGCCTTTTTATACCATTTGCTTCCTCCCACTGTTAAACTTACGAAACAATTTACAGATTCCGGTGACGATAATCGCTATGTAATTTCACGACTTAAAGATCGAAAAATCTACGATAATGTCCGTATTTATCTTGCAAATCTACATGATAAGACTGATTCCATATGCATTGATGGAAAAACGAATACCAATGTAAAGGTTTCCATCTCCCAAGAGGTCTCCCCACTGATGTGAATACTTTGATGCATTTATTTGTTTAATACCACTAGAGTTTTAACATACCGTCACACCAAGTAGCAAACGATCTCTGTTCGTTCGCTTCTCACCTCCAAAGTCACGTACCGACTTTAATAATTTCTTTCGCTCCTAAGCAACTATCAACACACGCTCCTCCTTCTGATAAAGTTCCAAATCAACACAAAGTCACTGTTCCCTCTCCCGAATGTTTGTCTGTATTTTACCAGAACGTGAGAGGCCTCCGAACTAAAATATCGTCTGTATTTCTTAAATCTCAAAAGCTCCTCTATGACATATTTACACTTAACGAAACCAATTTGTCTTGCGAGTTCCATAGCAGCGAACTATTCGCCCCGGACTTCGTTGTTTTTCGGAACGATGGTAATGAGAAATAAGACGATTCGTGGTGTTCTTTTAGCAGTAGTTTAGTCTTGACTCAACACTCTTCTCAACCTCTCACACCGCTAATTTTGAGTTTATTTGTGTAAAAATAAGTACATCTGGGCGCAACATTTACATCTTCTGCTTCTACATTCGACCTTCCCAGCCCACCCAATCATATCAGCTTGCCATAGACGCGATTGATCATCTGATCAATGTTGTAAAAACTACTGATGTTGTCTTAATTTTAGGAGACTTAAACTTTCCTAATCTTCGATAGACTCTATCAGATGATGATTCACACTTTAACGCTTCAAATCCCTCCTTGGACAAGGGGACACTTTTCACTGATCGTCTTTCCAATTCTGGCCTTTATCAATTAAGTGGAATTACCAACAATTTTGGTAGACAGTTTGACTTAATCTCTTCATCTGACACTGACAATTGTGTTGTCTCTGACAGCAATCACCTTCTATCCAAACTAGACCATTCCTTTTTTTATGGCAATATTAATAATACTCCACACACTCCACACACTTCGTTAAATTAAACAACCTATTCAGCAACGTCAACTTCAACGATGTTTTTGAAAACCCGAGTATTACTATTCATACTGCTGTAACGATGTTCTACTCCCAAATATTTAACTTTTTTAATCAATCAGTCCCTTTAATGGTACAGAAGAATTCTTCCAATTCACCACCTTGGTTCACCAAAGAGTTACGATCACTTCGTAACACAAGAAACAAACTCTGGCGAGTTTATCTTAAATCTCGTTCGGACTATTATTTTTTTAAATTGCTCTTACGCGTCTTCCCATTTCAGCGACCTCTGCGAATCTCTTTATCACCAATATATAGACCACATGCAATATAGCATAATTTCCAACCGCAAACGATTTTTCCATTTCATTAACTCAAAAAAGAAATCAGATAACTACCCATCTACTTTAAAAACTGCTAATACATCCTCAACCGATCCCAAAATCATTGCAAATTTATTTGCAAATTGTTGATTATTATTTTTTCTACATGAGAAATTGTCCCCAAACTTCATTAAACTCATTTGAAGTATCCGTGTCTCTCGTAGAAGCAAAGGTAAAGAAACTAAAGAGCGAATATTCTCCCGGGCCCGACGGAATTCCTTCTATAGTTCTGAAAATTGTTTCAAGTATTTAGCTCAACCCCTTATTGCTCTTTTCCAACTCTCAATATCACAAGCAGTCTTACCTCCACTTTGGAAGAGCTCTTTCATAATCCCCTTACATAAAAATGGCCCTAAGAACGAAATTTCTAACTACCGACCAATTTTTGAAAGCATCGTTTGTGATGCATTATTTTTTAATTGCAAATCCATCTTTTCTCCAAACCAACACGGATTTCTTAAAGGTAAGTCAACCACTACCAACCTAACAGAATTTGTATCTAACACCCTGTGCGCTTTAGAGAATGGCAATGAAGTCGATGTTATTGCCACTGACTTTAGTAACGTTTTCGATGAAATTTCGCATGAAATCATTCTTTTTAAACTTAAGGCACTAGGTTTTCAACAGAGCTTAATTGCTTGGATTAAATCCTATCTCTTTGAACGCCAATACGAAGTTTAGCACAAATTTTTTAGATTTTTTAGTCACAAAAACTCTCTTTTTCACATTTGTTAGACCTATCCTTGCATATGCTTGCCAAGTATGGTTGCCTTATCACAATACCTATTCCCTGCGTATTGAGAGTGTCTTACGCAGATATACCCGTTTTGCTCTACGCGTTCTCCCCTGGGTAGACAGTTTTAATCTACCCTCCTACGAGGATCGTTTGAAATTAACAAACCTTCAATTACTACAAAAGCGTCGTGAAATAGCCGACATTCTTTTTGCACATCAGCTCCTAGCAAGTAATATTGATTGCACCGCTCTGCTAGAAATTATTTCTTTCAACGCCAACTCCAGAAATCTTAGAACTGTCCCCCTCTTCCGACTCAAATTCCACCGAACCAACTACGGTAACAACGAGCCAATGACGAGAATACTACGTCTGGCTAATGGGCATAGCTCCTTTTGTTGTCCGCCTCATGTCCTCATGATGTCCGCCTCATCTACCACTACTCCTTAACACTTCTTCTAATAATTTAATTTAATTATGTTAATCTAGTCTTAAGTTCAGCTTGTACTAAGCTTAAATAAATAAATAAATAAATAAATATGTTGTGGCAAAATTCAATTTTCTATATTTCATCGCCATAATGCCCACATTTCGTGGATATTCATTTAAAGGATGGGATGGGATAGGGTATTAAACGATGTTTTTTTCTCTGTATTTCTTCTGCAAGAAAATGTCGTTTTCAGATGAACAAAAGTTTAATTTTCATGGACCCGATGGATTTAATTATTAAATTCATGGCATGACAAAAGACGAACATTTTTTAACCCGCCATCATTGTCGAGAAGGTGGTGTTATCTTGTGGGAAGCAGTAAGCTACTATGGAACTGTTGAACTTAAGTTGTAAACATATTGTTGTTCAGCAGGACAACGCATCCATTCATTTTGATTAAACTTATCATATACTATAAATTAATTAGTTCCAACAAAACTGCGTACCCAGTTTTTTTTTCGAGAAAATCCATATAAATACAAAAGATTTAGGCCATGTTAGGAACATTTTCAATTTCTCGCAAACTATTTGGTTTGAATGAAATCTAATCTATGTTACTTTTGCCATTTTGTAATAATTCTATGTTATCATTTCTGAGAACAATTATTTCTTAACGGATTTTGCAGTTTTGCCCAATAACGAAAGATCATTATTATTCACATAGAAACCGAATACTTAAAATTTCGCAATAAACGTTCGCATAATCACACTTCGTAATTATTTTTATATATTTTTAACATCAATAACCAAAACTAATATTATTGTCCATTTTGGCCAAACTATAAAAATCGTCGAATTCGCATGCATGTATTTGATATAACGCCCATCTTGCTATGAAAGAGAATGAGTGTGAATGAAGATTTAACTCATATGAGTTAAACCTCAATCTGACAACAAAGCTATAGCCATTAGTGGAAGAATTGAAAAAAAGATTTCTACATCATATTTCTGAATCATTTTGTCGAAAATATAATGAATGAATATCTTTTGAAAAATATTATTTCCATGCAATATGTTCACATTGTTGAAATATTTCGATTCCTATTCTTATTTTTAATATTTTTTTTTAGATGCTGGAGGATGAAGATGGAAGCGCTCATACAAGCACGGATAGCGTTGAACCCGAAATCGACTTACTTGAACAACTGAATAAACTAGCCATTACCGATAACCCTACTAAAAGGTCGGAACTGACTGACAGCTTAGATGAAAGTAATCAACATAACCATCAAGCCTTATCTAAAGCATTCGCAAAAGTACTACAACGATCTAACCCAGTATTTGATTTAAATCGACCTAGTTCAAAAATGAATAAAGTGTTGCATATTGTTCGGGAACAAGTTGTAGGCACATCGGATAAAGGAATTATTATATCGCAATGGACAAGCGTACTTAACATACTTAAAAAGCATTTCGAAGCAGATGGCGTTCGTACCTTATCGCTTAATGGAACAATCCCTGTGAAGAATCGCCAAAATATTGTTAGTGAATTTAATGACCCAAACACTAAGCCGAAAATTCTTCTATTGTCATTAACCGCGGGTGGCGTCGGTTTAAATCTTGTTGGGGCTAATCATTTACTGCTTATAGATTTACATTGGAATCCACAACTAGAGGCTCAGGCTCAAGATCGTATATATAGAGTTGGTCAGAAAAAACCCGTGTACATTTACAAATTTATGTGCAAAGATACTGTTGAAGAACGAATAAAAGCGTTACAAGACCAAAAGTTATCAATTGCAAACGATCTACTTACTGGGTTGAAAGCTTCAGAGGGAAGTAAGCTTTCAATTGATGACCTGAAGGGCCTATTTGGATTATAATTTATATTTTCTGTCTGTTGTGTTGAAGAAATATTCTTACAAATTTATTTAAAATAACTGTAATAACAGATATATAAATATTTGGTTTGTTAAGGAATGTCGATTTTAAATTACTGTAATTCAGTGAGAAAAAGTACTCTACACAAAAGAACTCCTAATACGAAGAACTCCTTATTACATAAACTGGGAGCTCTATTACATAAAAAGAAACGAGCAGGTAAACGATTTTGAAGCACAGCCAACTGCAATCCTATATATAAATATAAAATTTGATTGAAATAAACAAAAAGTCTTGAAATCAGAAATTTTAAAAAACGGTCATGATTTTCTTGTCTATATGGCGAAACCATCTTTGGTCGCAACCTTTACAAAAATGTTGTACGTTATGGAAAGTGTTTTGTGTCCTGAACATATATCATTCCTCATGACGGAGTATGAAATGTCTGCCTATGATGATGGTGCCTATTTACTAAATAAAATTATATAAATAACAATTTTTACTCACTATTTTATATTTGGTTTTACTTACATTTTTACAGCAACAATCACTGGCAGGCACACCAATATTTATGACAGCTCAACGAAAACGAAAGCTAGACGACTGCCAAATGCCAGTCGTAAGAAATTACGAGTATTCTAAACCTACAACAATAGTAGTTCTATGTAATCGAATTTCAGCGATATTTATTTTATGAAATATGGCCCCTGGCACAATTCTCGATTTGAAGTGCACAAATATACGTCCGATAAATCTGAATAGCATCATACAGCAGTTTAACTTACTTTTACGAATATACATTTCAAGATAAAAGTTTAGCAAATGAATGATTTAACACAGTCTTGCGTTACACGACTTGTGTGTGTAAACTAAAGTATGACGTTATCAACTACTTTTGTAACCAGAATAATAATCCGATTAGATGTAATCATAACTATCATCAATCACATTAAAGTAGCCTTTACTTACTTACTTACTTAAGTGGCGCTACAATCGCGGTTGAGGTTGAGGTCGGTTTCTAGCTGTGCGCGCCACTTAAGGCGAGGTCTTCCTCTACTGCGTCCGACGTCTGGCTGGGAATAGAAGACTGCTAGCTGGAGTATTGGTGTCCATTCGTTCTACATGTCCTAGCCATCTTAAACGTCCAATGCGTAGTTTTTTGACCAGGGGCATGTCGCTGTACAGCTCGTATAGTTCTTGGTTGAATCTTTGTCTCCATAGCCCGTCAACGCAAACGGGACCGAAGATTTTTCAAAGGTTTTTTATTCTCAAATCGACCAAGGATTTCTTCATCCGTGTGTCGCAAGGACACTAGCAAAATTTTTAAACTATAGGTGCATCAGGTGCAAAATTCAAAAATTGTTACGCGGTCGAATCTAGAGCAAGCGACGAAATCTAACACACGAAAAAGACCAACAATAATGCAGTACAACGTACAAAACAGTGGTGAAAAAAAAGAAACACTAGTTGGTTTTGCTTTAAACATTACTGCAACCGACACAGTCGGTGATATAAAAGTGAATGTACCACCAGTTGATTTCATGCCCAACAAGAAAGCATCTCTTCAGCTGACCTTGGACCATTTCCCCAGCATCTCAGTCGTTGAACCTTACATTTGCGGGTTTATTTAACTGCAACGCAAAAATCTTCACCGCTTGTCGCTTCTTGTGTTGCGTAGATCTGCTGCCTCCCATGTTAATGCCACCAACAATGCACGCACTAACCGATGCGATGGGCATAGAAGTGCGTGTAGATCAATATGCACTTATGCCGTTTTGTGTGTTGTCTGCTTAGGTGCATCGATGTTGTGGTTGTTGTTGTTGGGTATACGTTGTGCTTGGTTGGTAGAAAAGGCATGTGCATTGTTCTCATTGAAATGGCATGGAGTGTTATTGCGTTGTTGCGTTTGCAACAGAGTCGATTCTGAGCCATGTCTCTCCGTCCGTTCATACGTCACAAGTTTTTGGGCTTTAGATTTTAAGCTAGAATGTTAAAATTTGGTACAAGTGCTCATCATTGCTCCCAGCTGAACAAAGAGTGTCTGAAAAACATATTCAGACAATCGTAATATTTATATATCGTTTATACCACGTTTTTTGTCAAGACCATTTTTTTGAAGCGATTTCAGTAAAAAACACTTTTTGGTATGCAGTGCTGTCTGGGTAGCGTGAACACTGGGCTAGGTGAACACCTGGCTCACATGAACACCAATTGTTTTATACAGAGCACTCTATAGCGTGAACAGCAAAATCCTCGATAGCATGAACAACAAATTTATGCTTCCATTTTAAACATCGTAGTTTGACACACACGTACAAATACATTTTTGCATCCCATACTCCGTTTTTGTTCATAGAGTCTGTACTGATTGCAATACAAAAAAACGATTCAAATTTGAAAACGTGAAACTAGCTCCGGTTTGTATCCTTTTTGTCAGTGCAATTCGTTTTTCGGCATATCAAGTTAATTTATTTATCAGTGCAAAAATGTTAACTAAAAAACCAAAGTTCTTATCGTTGAAAGAAAAATGTGATGTTATCGAGAAACTAGAAAGGGGTGTAGCCGCATTAATTTTATCCCGGGAATACAGTGTTGCTAAATCTACAATTTCGGCCATAAGAAAAAATAAGGCTAAACTCTTTAAAGTGGTGGCCACTAGCCAAACCAGTTCGCTCAAAAGAAAAACTTTAAAACAGGGTGAGTATCCTCATATGGAACGGGTGCTGTATAAATGGTTTTTAAAGCAGCGTCGAAAGAATCTACCTGTTGGTGGTGAGATGCTCAAAGAAAAAGCAAAACTCTTGCATGAAAAACTAAAAGAGGAAGGAGCCTTTAATGCTAGTTCTGGTTGGCTAGATGGATTTAAATCACGTTTTGGTGTTCGGCTTCTTAAAATCTGTGGAGAGAAACTTTCATCCGATCACAGCGCATTTGCACCATTCAAAAATGATTTCGAGAAGACTATCCATGAACTTCAGCTATCTCAGAACCAAATTTATAACGCTGATGAGTCGGGTTTGTTTTGGAAGTTGTTGCCTGAAAAAACGTATGTGTCTAGAGAAAAAAAAACTGCTCCAGGTAGAAAAGTTGAAAAAGCCAGAATTACATTCTTAGCATGCACAAACGCTACTGGTCTTCACAAAATTGAGCCGTTGATCATTGGAAAATCTAAGAAACCTCGTTGCTTCAAAAATGTTGACATTCCTGTTGATTACCGTAGCTCCAAGAACGCATGGATGACAACCGATATTTTTAAAGATTGGTTTCAAAATTTATTTGTCCCTCAGGCAAGACGCATGATGAAAAGTTATTAGTGTACATAAATAGGCTCATACATTTTTTAACAGGTGCAAGATTTTTTTTTTACTACTCGACAACGCACCATGTCATCCTTCGGAGGCCTTTTTAAAAACAGATGATGGCTCTATTTTCACTATGTACATGCCACCAAACGTGACACCATTGATTCAGCCAATGGATCAAAATGCAATTCGTATTACAAAGCTCTATTATAGAAAAAGTCTTCTTCGATTAGTTGTTGGAAAAAAAGATGTTTTTAACTTCTTAAAGTCGTTGACTATAAAAGACGCAATTTCTTTATTCGCAATAGCATGGAGTCAGTTAAAACCAGATGTTATTGAAAAATGTTGGGGCAATATTCTACCACAGATTTGTACATATCACATCGAAACACAAAGTTCAGATGAAGAGGAAGATACCCCTCTTAATTTATTAAGAGACAAGTTAAGGCATCAGCAATTGGAAGAAATCAATGAATTGCAAAACTTGCTACAAATTATTATCCCAGAGGTTTGTTTCATATGATTAAGAAATTAAATCATAGATATCAATTGATTTATGTAAATTAGGCAACACCGACTGTTACGGATATCAACGCATGGAACGCAATTGATGATACAATAGAGCCAAATGAAGATGAAGATGAATGTGAACTTATAACATCTGATGAAGATGAAATTGACGAAACTGAGAATCAAACCAAAATAACTGCATCAGAAGCTATTCAGATTTTTGATAAGGGGATAGAGTGGGCTGAAGAAAATACGTCTGACTATTCAGATATTTTTGTTTTAAAAAAATGCGTGAAAAAGCTGTGCAGAAGGTGCTGGCAAATAAAAAAAAACAGACATGCATTAAAGATTATTTTAAATAAAAGAAACTACAATTAAACTGTTGTCGAAGTATGTTTTTCTTGCTGGGTAAAATATTGGATAGTGTGAACAACCTGGTTAGTATGGACAGCTTGTGCAATAAATAGTTCACGCTACCCAGACAGTACTGTAATTTAAAAATATTCGAGAAAATTTTTAATGCAAAATCATTGCTTATGATAATATTAACATTTCGCCCACATATTATTTTAACCCACGCCTACTTTTTGGAGGCGTTTTCATACAAAAAGTGTTTGTACACCCTACCTCATACCATACGCATCAAAAACTTGGTTTTTTTCTCGAACTATAAAATATTTTCATAAACTATCTGAACAATATGTTGTAACAATATCATTTACAATATTCCATTGCTATCATTTCCCATTTTCGGGGATGTTAATATAAGGAAGGGATAGGATAGGGTGTTGTGTATCCAACAAGAAGAAGATCGAATAGTTGAAAACCGCATGTCTGGAGAATGGCCTGGTTGCTGGAATGTATTCAAAAGCCATCATTATCAGCAAACCAGACTCATTACACAAACATCGGAACGCGAAATGCACCCAAAATCACGCTTAAATAAAAAAAAAACCGACAACCGACAACCACCAACCGACCACCGACGAAGTTAAAGACGAACTGTCAAATTGTCGAGTTGTCATCACGAGTTGATCGTTGCACACATTAGTTAAAACCATTTAAATAAGTAGGATGCGCTCTTCTAGTGCAATCAAACTAGACATAACCGAACTTTTAATAGTTTTATGTGTTTATGAAGGTATCGGTCTTCTCGCTCTAACAACAAGGGACAAGGTAAAATTGTTCAGAATCAAGAGAGCAAATAAATTTTGTGTGTATGTATTTTCGATAACATGTTACAAACATTAATGTAAAATTTTAACTTAAAAATACTGTATCGGTCAACGACCCAAATTTAAAACAGCTGTTCAATGTAAGCCAGAAGATTTCTTCGTAGGCAACCGAACAAAGTTGAATCACCCTGCGATCATCTTTGGAAGACAAATCATCAATCAAAATCTATTTTATAACGTTTTCTAAGTCGAGAGTTTTATTTCAAATTACAGAATTTTTCATTTTTTCAAAGGAACTCAGTTCACCAATACTGAATTTCCCTCTTGTTTGTGGAACAACTTTCCCAAACCAACATAAGATTTCCTATTCGCCTCAATACGGAACATGGTCCTTCGAGCTTTTTTTTAAGTAAAGTAGAATCAGTGAAAAGTGAAAAAGTGTTACATATAGATAAAAGACTATTAAAGTGTACTGTGGGTAGATGTTAAATTGGATCAATAATCCAACAAATTAACAATCCGATCATCGACGGACTGTCAATCGGCCACAGTATCCAACGATTCAAAATCATCCGTAACGAACGGATTTGAAGTGAAGTGGTGCAACGGATTCCAAAGCGGGAAAGTGCAGCTATAACACGGACTCAGCCAAATCCACGTTCAACGGTGAAGTACAGCCATCCAACGGATTCAACAAACGGCAACTGCATAGCGATTTGAAGGAAGACAACGGACACAAAGCGGTACACCTAAAACTGCAACACTGAACAAAGGTAGGAATTCAACTTATTCTCCTTTCTTTTTTTTTTATAAAATTAAAATAAATCAAGAATTTTATATAAGCTAAAAACAAGTGAAGTGTTTAATATAATGTCGAACTCAAAATTAGCAAAAAGCATTGAGTGCCAAGATGCAATTCTTAATGAAATCACTCGAGATTTCGAAGAATTTAAATCCGATTCCGTGCCGCGTAAGTCAAGGGGGTTCTTAACCGCGTGTTTAGCAGAAATCGAAGACATGTATAAACGGGCAAAGAAAACACATGCTACGATCATTGATAGTGCTGCTGATCCACTGAAAGAAAAATACATGGGAGATGAGACATTTTCAAAAATAAAACGAATTTATCTCACTTTTTATGGACAGCTACATGATGAAATAGATACGCTCTTTGCCAAGAACAATTCATCGCATTTAGACGCATCTCAATTAAATACTTCGAGGGCGTCGTCTGATATTCGTCTTCAGAGAATACAGATCACACCATTCTCAGGAAAGTTCGAAAATTGGTGTGAATTTTTTAACCTTTTTGAGAGTCTTATAAAAAACAACCCGGATTTATCAGATATCCAAAAGATGCAATATTTAAAAACATCAGTTCGCGACCAAGCGGCTGGTCTAATACAACACCTCAATATCGAGGAAAAAGGTTTCGCTTCTGCTTGGACTATTCTCACTGATAGATACCAAAATAAACGTAAGTTGGTTAATACGCAGTTGAGAATACTCATTGAGCAAAAGAAACTAAATTTCGAATCCGCTACAGGATTAAAATCGCTACATGATACTACCATCGAGTGTATCCATGCGTTAGCAAACCTCGACGTAGCAGTTGAAAAGTGGGATCCGATACTTATATATCTCACGTTTCATAAGCTACCACTTCAAACTCAACGCGATTGGGAAGAAAGGCTCGGCACTTCCAAGGTTTTGCCAGATTGGAAAGCATTTAGTGCATTTATCGAGGGACGATTTAGTTGTTTGGAGAGTATTTCAGAATTGAGTGGATACCAAAAACAACCTGTTCCACAAAATTCTTTTAGGAAGTACACTGCCGCGGCGTGCCAAGTGGATTCTCAAAAAGAATCCAAGAAATTTCTTTGTCGGTTGTGCAAGGCCTCACATGGGATGCGGCACTGCAAACAATTTACTAAGATGGACGTCAAAACGCGATCCGACGTCATCAAACGACTTTTTGTATGCGGCAACTGCTTAGGTTATGACCATCATGCATCAGGTTGCAACAGCACCAACAGGTGTCAGAAATGTAGCCACAAGCACCACACATTGCTTCACATTGATGCACAGAATGGTCACAATTCTACGAACGCATCTCATCAAAAACCCCAAGCTCATCACCAATCAAATCCCCAATTTCAATCCCAAAACCATACACATTATAATGCCCAACACCATTTGGTCCAAAACACAAACAATTTCCTTCCATTTGACGATAACCAACCGTCAACATCACACCAAGTTAATACGCATTTCAACCAAATGCGTTCCAAGGCCTTATTAGCTACAGCTTTGGTAAAAGTTTTTGCTTCCAATGGTTCTCAGTGCACTCTTAGGGCCTTGATAGATCCTGGTTCTGAGGCCACCTTCATCACTGAAAACGCCACGCAACTCCTCAATCTGAAAAGGAATAAAATATCAGCCAATGTTACAGGTTTAGGACAAACGTCAACGGGGATCGCTAGTTACCAAGTCGACCTCACAATGTTTTCATTCACAAATTCTTCATTCTCGCTGGACATCAAGGCATTTGTATTTCCGCAGCTAACGTCAATGTTGCCAACTCATCCGTTACAAGGAAACGAGTGGCTTCATCTGTCGGAACTCCAGTTAGCGGATCCTGCGTATCATGTTCCAGGGAAGATTGACCTCTTGGTTGGGGCTGATGTGTATTGTTCCATCATTCTGGAAGGCGTAGTGAAGGGTAAGGAGGGGGCTCCAGTCGCACAACAGACCGAATTAGGGTGGATACTCACCGGAATGACTCAAACCATTCCCAACACCAAATGTTTTACTGTCCAAAACCATTTTAATTCCTTGGATGCACAGCTTAAGCGTTTCTGGGAAATTGAAGAGGATCTTGATGACAGGAAGTTAACACCGGAAGAACAGAAATGTCAACAACATTTCCTGGAAACAACATTCCGTAGACAGGATGGCAATTACCAAGTGCGGTTGCCGTTCAAGGATGGAATTCGACCAATCCTGGGGAATTCAAAGAAAGCAGCCATGGCAAGATTTTTCCAAATCGAACGACGATTGGCAACAAATCATGTTTTGAAAATGGCATATTCGACCTGCATAAATGAATATGCGGAAATAGGGCATATGAAGGAAGTAAGTGGAGAAATCGAAACATTTGCCGGTGATCACTACTATCTTCCCCACCATGCGGTCTTTAAGGAATCAAGCACTACCACGAAACTGCGCGTAGTGTTCGATGCTTCATGCAAGACATCCAATGGGGTGTCATTAAACGACCATTTAATGGTAGGACCGAGACTGCAATCAGATATTATCGATCTAATTGCAAAATGGAGGAAGTTCAAGGTGGCATTTGTAGCGGACATCAGCATGATGTACCGGCAGATATGGATGGCAGAAGAAGACACTCCTTATCAGCTCATCTTATGGAGATCCACAAATAAGGAGCCGATAAAGACATACTGCCTGAACACCGTTACTTTTGGTACCGCTTCAGCACCATATTTAGCGGTGCGAACGTTGCATCAACTAGCTGCAGACGTGGAACAGGATTAACCTCACGTATCCAAAGTACTCACCGAAGGATTTTATGTTGACGATCTAATTTATGGGTCGCACAACGAAAGGGATGCTGTATTGCTACAGAAAGACGTCATTACAACGCTCAAATCCGCTGGGTTCCCTTTACGAAAATGGGCGAGTAACTCCACAAGAATTTTAGAAAATGTTCCTGAAAATGATAGGGAAATTAATCTTCCGCTCAACTTCAACTCACCAGATGCCATCAAAACTCTTGGAATTCAATGGCATCCAGCGAAGGATACCTTTACTTTTAACATTAATTTACCTGAGATCCGAAAATTCACAAAACGATCCGTTTTGGCAGACATAGCGCGTCTGTTTGATCCGTTGGGATGGATCGCACCTTGCGTTATCAAGGCCAAGTTGATACTGCAACAACTATGGATCAAGGAACTTTCTTGGGACTCACCAATTTCCCAAGACACTGAAACGATGTGGACGGAGCTGCGGAAAGAACTGGGCGCACTAAAGAACATCGAAATTCCCCGCTGGATTCACTACACAGACTCGTCCCAAGTACAAATTCACGGATTCAGCGACGCTTCTGAGAAGGCGTATGCGGCCGTTATCTACGCTCGCATAGTAAGTGATGGCATCGAACATATTCACTTACTTGCAGCTAAAACAAGAGTCGCACCAACAGCGATGAAGGTTGTATCGCTACCGCGCTTGGAGCTCTGCGCAGCATTGCTTCTAGCGAAACTCCTGCATCGGATGTCAAGGGCAATGCAATTTGAAGCTCCAGAAATATTTGCATGGTCCGACTCCGTGATAACACTAGCTTGGATAAAGGGAAATCCAACAACGCGAACAACATTCGTGGCTAATCGCATAAGCGAAATACAAACGCTCACAAACACAAACATTTGGCGACATGTGGGAACAAAAGACAACCCAGCAGATATGGGCTCACGAGGATTGTCACCGGGGGAACTTCTGAAAAGTGAGATGTGGTGGCATGGGCCATCATTCTTAAAAAACTTTTCTTTGTGTAATCTTCCAGCAACACATTTTGCTGAAACTAATCTGGAGGCAAAAAAGGAGCCTAAGAGATATGAGACACCATCATTTTACAAGGATAATTTGACAAAAATCCACACAAATTTTGTTCAAATAGTGAGTCAGTGTGCAATAATAAAAGGTAATTATTGGGGCCACTTCTCAAACCTTAAGCGCTTTATACGATTCACTGCTATTTGGCGACGTTACTTCGACTATCTCAAACACATAGGGAGGCGAAGAACATTCATAACCCATCCAATTACAACAGATGAGTTGAATTCAGCGCAAAATCAGCTCATCCGATTAGCCCAAAAGGAAACATATACTAATGAGATAAGAGAAATTAGGGAGAACAAAGGTTTATCTAAGGGTAGTCAAATACTAAGTTTAAATCCTTTTCTAGACTCCGACGAAATTTTAAGGGTAGGGGGTCGTCTTACGAACTCTACAATGCCCTATACCCAAAAATATCCAATTATTTTAAAGGACACACACCACTTTACGAAATTGGTGGTAAGTGATATGCATCAACGCACTCTTCATGGCGGCCAACAGCTGATGATGGCTGAAATTCGAATGAAATATTGGATCACCAATCTAAGACGTATCGTGAAATCAACCATCCACAATTGCGTCAGATGTCATCGCTTTAACGCAAAAATGCAACAGCAACTTATGGGAAACCTTCCATTTGAAAGGGTGATAATTTTAAGGCCATTTACAAATACTGGCGTTGATTATGCGGGACCTGTGGAGATAAAGCTGTGGAAAGGAAGATGCAACAAAATATCGAAAGGATATATCGCGGTTTTTCTTTGCCTTTCAACAAAGGCAATTCACATTGAATTGGTCAGCGATCTGACGTCAGCAGCCTTTATAGCAGCCTTTCGGAGATTTATTGCCAGACGCGGAATATGTACGAACATGTTCAGTGACTGTGGCACAAACTTCAAGGGAGCGAACACGGAACTGAATAAAGAAAGTCGTTTCATTTCAGCTGAGTGGTCAGCCGAAGTTTCAGATTGTCTCTCCTCACACAACGCAAAATGGCATTTCAACCCACCATCATCACCACATTTTGGGGGGCTATGGGAGGCTGGTGTGAAGTCAATAAAACACCACCTGAAAAGAACCATCGGGGTGTCCAGACTCACATTTGAGGAATATAATACACTTCTCACGCAAATTGAAGCATGTCTCAATTCGAGACCATTATGTCCGATGACTTCCGATCCCAATGACCTAGAAGTACTCACGCCTGGACATTTTCTCATCGGAGCTCCGCTCGTCGCACACCCAGATAGAAACCTAATGGAAAAGAAGATAACCAATCTCGACAGATGGAAGTACATTCAACGTTTGACACAGGAATTTTGGAAACAATGGAGTACCACCTACATACACCACCTCCAACAACGTCCAAAATGGCTTAAACGGCAGCCAAACATCAACGTTGGAGACATAGTCCTGGTCAAGGAGGACAATCTTCCCCCATCATCATGGTTACTGGCACGCGTACTCGAACTGCATCCCGGTGCAGATGGTCTAACGCGCGTGGTGACTATAAAAACAGAGAAAAATGTTCTTAAGCGACCGATCTCTAAATTGTCCCCCTTGCCGATTTCGAACCCATCGAACGACGCGTAAAAAAAATAAACCCAAAGACATTAACCCCCTCAAAATAATTTAATAAACAATCAAAAAAAAAAATAAAGACTATCAGTGTTTTACTAAAACTTACCCACAAAAATCGCCAACAGTGTACATGTACACCAACGAAACATCAACATAATATGGTTTAAAGTGCACAGATCAAAAACAGATATTTATGAGATTTTATTTTTTTATTATTTTTTTTCATTATTTCATTCTTTGTTAATAAACACTAATTGAATTATTTATCTTTTCCGGAATTCAATTTCATACAACACGAATGAGATATTGATCACATCCAAACAACACAAATCTGGGACCAACAATTTGCTGTTCAACAACAACATAAACATGGGACTAACAAATTACATCACAACAACAATCAACACACCGATAACCTCAAAAAAAAACAACACCAGAGGAGGCACATGGGACACATTGGTCAATCATGTCCAAGGCGGGGGAGCATGTTGTGTATCCAACAAGAAGAAGATCGAATAGTTGAAAACCGCATGTCTGGAGAATGGCCTGGTTGCTGGAATGTATTCAAAAGCCATCATTATCAGCAAACCAGACTCATTACACAAACATCGGAACGCGAAATGCACCCAAAATCACGCTTAAATAAAAAAAAAACCGACAACCGACAACCACCAACCGACCACCGACGAAGTTAAAGACGAACTGTCAAATTGTCGAGTTGTCATCACGAGTTGATCGTTGCACACATTAGTTAAAACCATTTAAATAAGTAGGATGCGCTCTTCTAGTGCAATCAAACTAGACATAACCGAACTTTTAATAGTTTTATGTGTTTATGAAGGTATCGGTCTTCTCGCTCTAACAACAAGGGACAAGGTAAAATTGTTCAGAATCAAGAGAGCAAATAAATTTTGTGTGTATGTATTTTCGATAACATGTTACAAACATTAATGTAAAATTTTAACTTAAAAATACTGTATCGGTCAACGACCCAAATTTAAAACAGCTGTTCAATGTAAGCCAGAAGATTTCTTCGTAGGCAACCGAACAAAGTTGAATCACCCTGCGATCATCTTTGGAAGACAAATCATCAATCAAAATCTATTTTATAACGTTTTCTAAGTCGAGAGTTTTATTTCAAATTACAGAATTTTTCATTTTTTCAAAGGAACTCAGTTCACCAATACTGAATTTCCCTCTTGTTTGTGGAACAACTTTCCCAAACCAACATAAGATTTCCTATTCGCCTCAATACGGAACATGGTCCTTCGAGCTTTTTTTTAAGTAAAGTAGAATCAGTGAAAAGTGAAAAAGTGTTACATATAGATAAAAGAATATTAAAGTGTACTGTGGGTAGATGTTAAATTGGATCAATAATCCAACAAATTAACAATCCGATCATCGACGGACTGTCAATCGGCCACAGTATCCAACGATTCAAAATCATCCGTAACGAACGGATTTGAAGTGAAGTGGTGCAACGGATTCCAAAGCGGGAAAGTGCAGCTATAACACGGACTCAGCCAAATCCACGTTCAACGGTGAAGTACAGCCATCCAACGGATTCAACAAACGGCAACTGCATAGCGATTTGAAGGAAGACAACGGACACAAAGCGGTACACCTAAAACTGCAACACTGAACAAAGGTAGGAATTCAACTTATTCTCCTTTCTTTTTTTTTTATAAAATTAAAATAAATCAAGAATTTTATATAAGCTAAAAACAAGTGAAGTGTTTAATATAATGTCGAACTCAAAATTAGCAAAAAGCATTGAGTGCCAAGATGCAATTCTTAATGAAATCACTCGAGATTTCGAAGAATTTAAATCCGATTCCGTGCCGCGTAAGTCAAGGGGGTTCTTAACCGCGTGTTTAGCAGAAATCGAAGACATGTATAAACGGGCAAAGAAAACACATGCTACGATCATTGATAGTGCTGCTGATCCACTGAAAGAAAAATACATGGGAGATGAGACATTTTCAAAAATAAAACGAATTTATCTCACTTTTTATGGACAGCTACATGATGAAATAGATACGCTCTTTGCCAAGAACAATTCATCGCATTTAGACGCATCTCAATTAAATACTTCGAGGGCGTCGTCTGATATTCGTCTTCAGAGAATACAGATCACACCATTCTCAGGAAAGTTCGAAGATTGGTGTGAATTTTTTAACCTTTTTGAGAGTCTTATAAAAAACAACCCGGATTTATCAGATATCCAAAAGATGCAATATTTAAAAACATCAGTTCGCGACCAAGCGGCTGGTCTAATACAACACCTCAATATCGAGGAAAAAGGTTTCGCTTCTGCTTGGACTATTCTCACTGATAGATACCAAAATAAACGTAAGTTGGTTAATACGCAGTTGAGAATACTCATTGAGCAAAAGAAACTAAATTTCGAATCCGCTACAGGATTAAAATCGCTACATGATACTACCATCGAGTGTATCCATGCGTTAGCAAACCTCGACGTAGCAGTTGAAAAGTGGGATCCGATACTTATATATCTCACGTTTCATAAGCTACCACTTCAAACTCAACGCGATTGGGAAGAAAGGCTCGGCACTTCCAAGGTTTTGCCAGATTGGAAAGCATTTAGTGCATTTATCGAGGGACGATTTAGTTGTTTGGAGAGTATTTCAGAATTGAGTGGATACCAAAAACAACCTGTTCCACAAAATTCTTTTAGGAAGTACACTGCCGCGGCGTGCCAAGTGGATTCTCAAAAAGAATCCAAGAAATTTCTTTGTCGGTTGTGCAAGGCCTCACATGGGATGCGGCACTGCAAACAATTTACTAAGATGGACGTCAAAACGCGATCCGACGTCATCAAACGACTTTTTGTATGCGGCAACTGCTTAGGTTATGACCATCATGCATCAGGTTGCAACAGCACCAACAGGTGTCAGAAATGTAGCCACAAGCACCACACATTGCTTCACATTGATGCACAGAATGGTCACAATTCTACGAACGCATCTCATCAAAAACCCCAAGCTCATCACCAATCAAATCCCCAATTTCAATCCCAAAACCATACACATTATAATGCCCAACACCATTTGGTCCAAAACACAAACAATTTCCTTCCATTTGACGATAACCAACCGTCAACATCACACCAAGTTAATACGCATTTCAACCAAATGCGTTCCAAGGCCTTATTAGCTACAGCTTTGGTAAAAGTTTTTGCTTCCAATGGTTCTCAGTGCACTCTTAGGGCCTTGATAGATCCTGGTTCTGAGGCCACCTTCATCACTGAAAACGCCACGCAACTCCTCAATCTGAAAAGGAATAAAATATCAGCCAATGTTACAGGTTTAGGACAAACGTCAACGGGGATCGCTAGTTACCAAGTCGACCTCACAATGTTTTCATTCACAAATTCTTCATTCTCGCTGGACATCAAGGCATTTGTATTTCCGCAGCTAACGTCAATGTTGCCAACTCATCCGTTACAAGGAAACGAGTGGCTTCATCTGTCGGAACTCCAGTTAGCGGATCCTGCGTATCATGTTCCAGGGAAGATTGACCTCTTGGTTGGGGCTGATGTGTATTGTTCCATCATTCTGGAAGGCGTAGTGAAGGGTAAGGAGGGGGCTCCAGTCGCACAACAGACCGAATTAGGGTGGATACTCACCGGAATGACTCAAACCATTCCCAACACCAAATGTTTTACTGTCCAAAACCATTTTAATTCCTTGGATGCACAGCTTAAGCGTTTCTGGGAAATTGAAGAGGATCTTGATGACAGGAAGTTAACACCGGAAGAACAGAAATGTCAACAACATTTCCTGGAAACAACATTCCGTAGACAGGATGGCAATTACCAAGTGCGGTTGCCGTTCAAGGATGGAATTCGACCAATCCTGGGGAATTCAAAGAAAGCAGCCATGGCAAGATTTTTCCAAATCGAACGACGATTGGCAACAAATCATGTTTTGAAAATGGCATATTCGACCTGCATAAATGAATATGCGGAAATAGGGCATATGAAGGAAGTAAGTGGAGAAATCGAAACATTTGCCGGTGATCACTACTATCTTCCCCACCATGCGGTCTTTAAGGAATCAAGCACTACCACGAAACTGCGCGTAGTGTTCGATGCTTCATGCAAGACATCCAATGGGGTGTCATTAAACGACCATTTAATGGTAGGACCGAGACTGCAATCAGATATTATCGATCTAATTGCAAAATGGAGGAAGTTCAAGGTGGCATTTGTAGCGGACATCAGCATGATGTACCGGCAGATATGGATGGCAGAAGAAGACACTCCTTATCAGCTCATCTTATGGAGATCCACAAATAAGGAGCCGATAAAGACATACTGCCTGAACACCGTTACTTTTGGTACCGCTTCAGCACCATATTTAGCGGTGCGAACGTTGCATCAACTAGCTGCAGACGTGGAACAGGATTAACCTCACGTATCCAAAGTACTCACCGAAGGATTTTATGTTGACGATCTAATTTATGGGTCGCACAACGAAAGGGATGCTGTATTGCTACAGAAAGACGTCATTACAACGCTCAAATCCGCTGGGTTCCCTTTACGAAAATGGGCGAGTAACTCCACAAGAATTTTAGAAAATGTTCCTGAAAATGATAGGGAAATTAATCTTCCGCTCAACTTCAACTCACCAGATGCCATCAAAACTCTTGGAATTCAATGGCATCCAGCGAAGGATACCTTTACTTTTAACATTAATTTACCTGAGATCCGAAAATTCACAAAACGATCCGTTTTGGCAGACATAGCGCGTCTGTTTGATCCGTTGGGATGGATCGCACCTTGCGTTATCAAGGCCAAGTTGATACTGCAACAACTATGGATCAAGGAACTTTCTTGGGACTCACCAATTTCCCAAGACACTGAAACGATGTGGACGGAGCTGCGGAAAGAACTGGGCGCACTAAAGAACATCGAAATTCCCCGCTGGATTCACTACACAGACTCGTCCCAAGTACAAATTCACGGATTCAGCGACGCTTCTGAGAAGGCGTATGCGGCCGTTATCTACGCTCGCATAGTAAGTGATGGCATCGAACATATTCACTTACTTGCAGCTAAAACAAGAGTCGCACCAACAGCGATGAAGGTTGTATCGCTACCGCGCTTGGAGCTCTGCGCAGCATTGCTTCTAGCGAAACTCCTGCATCGGATGTCAAGGGCAATGCAATTTGAAGCTCCAGAAATATTTGCATGGTCCGACTCCGTGATAACACTAGCTTGGATAAAGGGAAATCCAACAACGCGAACAACATTCGTGGCTAATCGCATAAGCGAAATACAAACGCTCACAAACACAAACATTTGGCGACATGTGGGAACAAAAGACAACCCAGCAGATATGGGCTCACGAGGATTGTCACCGGGGGAACTTCTGAAAAGTGAGATGTGGTGGCATGGGCCATCATTCTTAAAAAACTTTTCTTTGTGTAATCTTCCAGCAACACATTTTGCTGAAACTAATCTGGAGGCAAAAAAGGAGCCTAAGAGATATGAGACACCATCATTTTACAAGGATAATTTGACAAAAATCCACACAAATTTTGTTCAAATAGTGAGTCAGTGTGCAATAATAAAAGGTAATTATTGGGGCCACTTCTCAAACCTTAAGCGCTTTATACGATTCACTGCTATTTGGCGACGTTACTTCGACTATCTCAAACACATAGGGAGGCGAAGAACATTCATAACCCATCCAATTACAACAGATGAGTTGAATTCAGCGCAAAATCAGCTCATCCGATTAGCCCAAAAGGAAACATATACTAATGAGATAAGAGAAATTAGGGAGAACAAAGGTTTATCTAAGGGTAGTCAAATACTAAGTTTAAATCCTTTTCTAGACTCCGACGAAATTTTAAGGGTAGGGGGTCGTCTTACGAACTCTACAATGCCCTATACCCAAAAATATCCAATTATTTTAAAGGACACACACCACTTTACGAAATTGGTGGTAAGTGATATGCATCAACGCACTCTTCATGGCGGCCAACAGCTGATGATGGCTGAAATTCGAATGAAATATTGGATCACCAATCTAAGACGTATCGTGAAATCAACCATCCACAATTGCGTCAGATGTCATCGCTTTAACGCAAAAATGCAACAGCAACTTATGGGAAACCTTCCATTTGAAAGGGTGATAATTTTAAGGCCATTTACAAATACTGGCGTTGATTATGCGGGACCTGTGGAGATAAAGCTGTGGAAAGGAAGATGCAACAAAATATCGAAAGGATATATCGCGGTTTTTCTTTGCCTTTCAACAAAGGCAATTCACATTGAATTGGTCAGCGATCTGACGTCAGCAGCCTTTATAGCAGCCTTTCGGAGATTTATTGCCAGACGCGGAATATGTACGAACATGTTCAGTGACTGTGGCACAAACTTCAAGGGAGCGAACACGGAACTGAATAAAGAAAGTCGTTTCATTTCAGCTGAGTGGTCAGCCGAAGTTTCAGATTGTCTCTCCTCACACAACGCAAAATGGCATTTCAACCCACCATCATCACCACATTTTGGGGGGCTATGGGAGGCTGGTGTGAAGTCAATAAAACACCACCTGAAAAGAACCATCGGGGTGTCCAGACTCACATTTGAGGAATATAATACACTTCTCACGCAAATTGAAGCATGTCTCAATTCGAGACCATTATGTCCGATGACTTCCGATCCCAATGACCTAGAAGTACTCACGCCTGGACATTTTCTCATCGGAGCTCCGCTCGTCGCACACCCAGATAGAAACCTAATGGAAAAGAAGATAACCAATCTCGACAGATGGAAGTACATTCAACGTTTGACACAGGAATTTTGGAAACAATGGAGTACCACCTACATACACCACCTCCAACAACGTCCAAAATGGCTTAAACGGCAGCCAAACATCAACGTTGGAGACATAGTCCTGGTCAAGGAGGACAATCTTCCCCCATCATCATGGTTACTGGCACGCGTACTCGAACTGCATCCCGGTGCAGATGGTCTAACGCGCGTGGTGACTATAAAAACAGAGAAAAATGTTCTTAAGCGACCGATCTCTAAATTGTCCCCCTTGCCGATTTCGAACCCATCGAACGACGCGTAAAAAAAATAAACCCAAAGACATTAACCCCCTCAAAATAATTTAATAAACAATCAAAAAAAAAAATAAAGACTATCAGTGTTTTACTAAAACTTACCCACAAAAATCGCCAACAGTGTACATGTACACCAACGAAACATCAACATAATATGGTTTAAAGTGCACAGATCAAAAACAGATATTTATGAGATTTTATTTTTTTATTATTTTTTTTCATTATTTCATTCTTTGTTAATAAACACTAATTGAATTATTTATCTTTTCCGGAATTCAATTTCATACAACACGAATGAGATATTGATCACATCCAAACAACACAAATCTGGGACCAACAATTTGCTGTTCAACAACAACATAAACATGGGACTAACAAATTACATCACAACAACAATCAACACACCGATAACCTCAAAAAAAAACAACACCAGAGGAGGCACATGGGACACATTGGTCAATCATGTCCAAGGCGGGGGAGCATGTTGTGTATCCAACAAGAAGAAGATCGAATAGTTGAAAACCGCATGTCTGGAGAATGGCCTGGTTGCTGGAATGTATTCAAAAGCCATCATTATCAGCAAACCAGACTCATTACACAAACATCGGAACGCGAAATGCACCCAAAATCACGCTTAAATAAAAAAAAAACCGACAACCGACAACCACCAACCGACCACCGACGAAGTTAAAGACGAACTGTCAAATTGTCGAGTTGTCATCACGAGTTGATCGTTGCACACATTAGTTAAAACCATTTAAATAAGTAGGATGCGCTCTTCTAGTGCAATCAAACTAGACATAACCGAACTTTTAATAGTTTTATGTGTTTATGAAGGTATCGGTCTTCTCGCTCTAACAACAAGGGACAAGGTAAAATTGTTCAGAATCAAGAGAGCAAATAAATTTTGTGTGTATGTATTTTCGATAACATGTTACAAACATTAATGTAAAA
This sequence comes from Rhingia rostrata, assembly GCA_949824845.1. NCBI lineage: Eukaryota > Metazoa > Arthropoda > Insecta > Diptera > Syrphidae > Rhingia > Rhingia rostrata. The sequence continues at coordinate 100,983,005 of OX463756.1, forward strand.
TTTTAACTTAAAAATACTGTATCGGTCAACGACCCAAATTTAAAACAGCTGTTCAATGTAAGCCAGAAGATTTCTTCGTAGGCAACCGAACAAAGTTGAATCACCCTGCGATCATCTTTGGAAGACAAATCATCAATTAAAATCTATTTTATAACGTTTTCTAAGTCGAGAGTTTTATTTCAAATTACAGAATTTTTCATTTTTTCAAAGGAACTCAGTTCACCAATACTGAATTTCCCTCTTGTTTGTGGAACAACTTTCCCAAACCAACATAAGATTTCCTATTCGCCTCAATACGGAACATAGGGTATTAAACGATTCGCACAGCGTATTCCAGCCTTCACATCTGTTTATACCCTAATTGAAAGTAAGGGTATATTAGTTTTGATACATAGTTTGTAACATAGAGAAATAATTTAGCTTGGTATGCCTTGCAGTATATAGATCGACTCAGAATCGTTAGCTGAGTCGATTATGCCATGTCTGTCTGTCCGTCCGTCTGTAGGTAACCGGATTTTGGGGCTTAAATGTTGAGCTAGGATAATGAAATTTGGTACATGTGATCCATGTAAGTGCTGTTCGAACAAGGGTAAATGTTTCCAAAATCCGCCCACTGCCCCGCCCACTTTAAAAATAACGTTATTTTTGGCCAAACCGTTAAAAATTAAAAAAAAATCTGAACAAGATATCTAGACAATCCTAATATCTATATTTCGTTCGTACGAAGTTTTTGCTACGCCAACTTATTGGGAGCATTTTCAGTAAAAAGCCTATTACGGTAACATTTTAAACATTTCGAAACATTTTGATGCACAATAATTGGTTATGGTAATATAAACATTTCCTCCATATATCATTTCAACCCACGCCCACTATTTAGGGGCGTTTTCAGTAAAAAAAGAATTTCGACAAACCTTTCAAACATTTTGATAAACTGTCTGAACAAAATATTGTGACAATGACATTTTCTATATTTCATCGCCATAAAGCTGACATTATCGGGATATTTATTTTAAGGATGGGATGAGATATTTTATTAAACGATCAGCACAGCGGATTGTAGCCTTCTTATATGTGTTTTTTTGGAATTTTCACTAGAAATGAAAATGAAATGAAATTAAAAAAACACATATGTTTTTGATAGCGAGTTGACGGCGCCACTTCCCACACATCGTATCAATCAATGGACTTATTGAGAGAACATTTCGGTGAGCACATAATTTCACGTTTTGGGCCGGTCGATTGGCCACCAAGTTCGTGTGATATCACACCGTTAGACTTTTTCCTGTGGGGATATGTAAAGTCAAAAGCTTATGCCGACAAACCCGCTTCGATTCAGGCCTTGGAGGAAAACATCACGCGTGTCATTCGCCAGTTACCAGTCGAAATGCTCGAACGAGTGATCGAAAATTGGACTCAACGGATGGACCATCTGCGACGTAGCAACGGCCAACATTTGATATACATAATCTTCAAAAATAAATGCCAAAGAATGTTCTTTCAAATGATAATAAACATTCTCCATTAAATTGGAATTTTCTGTGTTTTTTTCTTTAAAAAAGTAGGGAACCTCGAAATGGATCACCCTTTATAACGCTAGTGGATAGGGTATGAACAAAATGAAGATGATTTGGTGTGTGGATGACGAGGGGTAGCTGGTTGAGCTATGTGCAGACGAAAATGACGAACTCCGAGCGTTTTATTCAACCAAAATAATTTCATACACAGCTAGTATGACAGCATATTTGATTGAAATGTCAAACCAAACCTGGTCACAGTTCGGTCTGAAAGCCCAAGTGGTTTTCGAAAACTTTTTGTCAAAAACTTAGTATTTAAGCCTACTTGTCGAAAAAAAACACCGCAGTTTGTATGTACCCTCTAAATTGACATAACCTTCGCAGAATGTCCATGTCATTCTTGACTTGGAAGCGGCCAAGGCCTATTTCACATCACAACGCAGATATCCGTCTGAAAAATATTCCGTGCCAGTTTTCACGGGTAGTTAAAAAACTTGGCGGAAATTTCTAGATTTATTTATTTCTCTGCTCCATCATAACGCGTCTCTGACTGAAATTCAAAGGTTACATTATTTTAAGACTAGTGTGTCGGGCGAAGCCGAAAGAATTTTATCGCACTTACCAATCGCTAACGGGAACTACACAATAGCTTCGACGATTTTACAGGATAGGTATGATCATGAACAGTTTCTGGTCAATACCCATTTGAAGTTATTATTCAATCAACCGTCCATAAACCAAGAAAGATCTGAAGCAAATAAGGAGTTGCTGGATACATCTACCGAAATTTTTCACAGTCTTAATAGTTTGAAGGAGCCGGTCTATCACTGGGATACGGTGCTTGTGTACGGCCTGCTACACAAACTGCCGTCGAAAACACAGCAGCTTTGAGAGGAGAAGCTTGGTTCTAAGGAAAACACAAAGGAACTGCCCACGTTTGCGGAATTCAAACAGTTTCTTGAATCAAGGTTTCGTACTTTGGAAGCAATTAATTATCCACATGGTATACATCATTGGAATCGTCAAAGAAGGTGGTCCAACGCAATTTATTTAATCCAAATATACGTGCAAGCTTTGTAATAAAGGCGTACATTCTATTCGAAACTGCAGTCAGTTGCGAAAATTAAGCATTCATGAACGCTGTCAAAGCATGGGTAGACTAGGTTTGTGTTATAACTGTCTTGCTTATAGTCATATTTACGAAAAATGTCCAAGTACCCATAGATGTCAGTACTATCAGCAGCCACACCATACACTCTTGCATCAGTCTATACAAAATGCTCATCAGTCGAATCCTTACTCCTGTAATTAAGTTACCCTTAGTCAAAATTTATCAAAACCAAAGTCACACATGAATTTTCTGACCTCAGCTGTAAATTTAAATGCTCCCAGCCTCAAGCCTCCTAATCTGGAACAGCCTTTATCAGTGTCGTATCGTGTTCCCAGTAGTCAGCCGTCGGACGGAAAAATGCCTAGTTGTAGCCATTCCATCAACACATACCACTCTGTGCCACATACGTCTACCCAAGTAATGGTAAGCGGATCGTCAGGCAAGGTCATTTCACTTCGAACATTATTACATTCAGGTTCTGAGGCTTCCTTAATAACCGAGTCATCCTTTGAACTCTTACATTCGAGTCACAAATTTACTTATGTCGAGGTTTCCGGGTTAGGTTTGGTCAGTAGCGGCGCATGTAAGAAGGTCGTAGACATCACGAACAATTCGCATCACTCAGCGTTCAAAATCTCCACACATGATCTTGTGTATAAGTCGTTAACTGGACATATCCCGGACCGGAGCCTTCCAGTTGTTGATAGGAGTCACCTCAATTAAGCCAGGGTGGATTCTTTATGGACGTGCATCCTTATCGTCTCAAAGTGTGAAGAACTTCCACCAAACCTGCAATCTCGATGATTTCGTGCAAAATTTCTGGGAGTTAGAAGAAACTCCATTTCAAAATGCAGAAACACCAAAAAACATAAAAAAACGTCAAGCGCTTGACAGATGGATGATGTGAAGTTGCCCTTTCCTTCAAAGGAAATGTTCGTCCAGTGCTTGGTCGTTGAAAAGAGGGTGCTCTGCGGAGATATAAGCAATTAGAGGGACGTCTACTAAAAAACAGACAATTGCAAATCGATTACTCTACGTCATGGAAGATTACATTCGTTTGGGACACATGGACGAAGTAGAGAATGGGCACCTTTTAGAAGGTGAAAAACTACTTTCTGCCACATCACGCGGTCATAAAGGGGAGTAGTTCTTCGACTAAGTTGAGAGTTGTGTTCGACGCTTCTTGTAAGACGTCGAATGGAAGATCACTCAACGATTCACTCATGGTAGGACATACTCTCCAAAATAACATCGCCGATGTCATCTTGAGGTGGCGGCTTCACAGGTTAACATTTACAACTGACATACAAAAAATGTACCGCCAAATCTGGATAGAAAAAAAAGATGTCATCTTTCAACTCATACTGTGGCGCAAAGATCTAAACGAGGTCCTGAAGACATATCGGCTCAATACGGTTACCTTTGTCATCATCAGCATCAGCATCAGCTCCGTACCTAGCTATTCGAACTCTCAATTGGTTGGCAGAACAGTCGTGTGCCCAATACCCAAGAGCTGCAAAGATGGTTCGAGAGGAGATGTGCGTAGATGACCTAATCTCGGGAGCTGAGACAAAAGAAGAAGCAGAGAAGAAAATAAAGGAAATAAGCACCAAACTCGAAGCTGCGGGACTCAGTCTACGGAAGTGGGCGTCAAACTCAGATAACTTGATTCATGATGTACCCCCTCAGGACCACGAGGCGAAGTTGTTTTTGCCTTCGGAAAGCTCAAGTCAGCTGAAGACGCTGGGAATTAATTGGCTCCCCGAAACAGACCAATTTTTATACAGCTACATCTCACCGAACCATCCAGAACCAACGAAGAGATCCATTTTTTCTACCATAGCCAGACTTTTTGATCCAATGGGAAGGATCTCTTCATGCATCATAAAGGCAAAATAATTCCTACAACCGCTGTGTTGAGAGAAAATGACATTGGACGAACAAGTGGGCAAAGATTTCTTAAAGGAGTAGAAAGCGTTTTTCGTGGACCTCGAAGCCGTGAGTCACATTTGTTTACATCGATGGGAAAAGCTTTTGGAGCTGCAATTTACCTTCGCGTTCTGGATGAAATGGGTAAAGTCCACATGAGTTTGCTGCTTTCAAAGACTAGAGTGGCTCCAGTCAAATCAATAAGCATTCCACGATCGGAGTAATGCCGAGTGGTGATTCTCGCAAAACTGCTTAACCACGTAGCCATGGTCCTCAATATTACGGAGATTCTTCAATTGAAGAAGGACAAAAGCGGGCAATAGTATACCGAGTGGAAATAGTGGAAAACCAAATAACTCTTTTGAAAAGAAGGAGTTTCCAATTTTCAAAAACTGATCAGGATAGTTGCCTGCTATCGTAGGTTTATCGAGAACTTTCACCTACACCACCCCAAATTTCGCCGCTATACTCGCATTCAGCAAACCATCACAAAAAACGGACCACTAACCCTTTTACGCCGAAGGAACTCGAATAAGGGTCGAAAACGATGATGCGAATCGCTTAAAGGGAAATGTTTCCGGATGGCATCACCAAATCCAGAGGTATGGGATCGTTTACTTGTCATCAGATAAGCACACACTAAAACACTATACGGAGGTATACAATTAGTGATGGCACACTGAAGACAAAGGTACTGGATACTCCAAGTGAAGAGAACAGTAAAAGAGTACGTGAACAGCTACACTACCTGCTACAGGCTTCGAAACAAAACCGCTCAACAATTGATGGGAGAGTTGCCAGCTGCTCGAGTCAAGGTGTCAAGGCTATTTACAAACACGGGCGTCGATTATGCTGGGATTATAAATATACGCGCTTGGAAAGGTCGAGGAGCAAAGTGCCACAAAGGGTACCTGGCTGTATTTATTTGCTTAGCTACTAAAGCAATACACCTTGAAGCAGTTAGCGACTTAATCACCCGGCATTCCTGGTAGCGTTTCGAAGATTAGCGACACGGCGTGGAATTTGTGCTCCAATATACAGCGACTGTGGAACCAACTTTGTCGGTGCAGATGCTGAACTGCGACGACTAATGAAGACCGGGATTCATGATTGGAAAGAGATAGCGAACGTCTTACCAACTCAGGGAAGAAAGTGGAACTTCATTGCCCAAGCTTCTCCTCACCTTGGAGGTTTGTGGGAAGCAGAGTGAAGAGTGTTAAGTTTCACCCCTGTTTCGAGACCCTGTCCACTTACAGAGGACCCTGAGGATTTTAGTGCTCTAACACCCGCTCACTTCCTGATAGGCGAAACTCTTTTGACAGTTCCGGATTTTCACCGATCACCTACGTTCGTTACACTATACAGCAGCATAAAAACAACAAATAATGCACATTTGCCCAAGCAAGCTGCATGAAGTATCATTCTCAGTGGTATTGAATGGCAGTGAACGGAAAACCAAATATAATCACAACGAGAACGGGACATTGCGTGAAATTGGCTGTAGTAGCATAGAATTTGTTTCTCTTTGCTTTTTTTATTTGTGACTGTCTTATCAAAATATTAATGGTTTTTTCGTTTCATGAAAATCACATGAGAGAATGAAAAACTATGCCTGTGGATTCAAATTTTTCCACTAGACGCTCAATTGTTGATCTGCTAGGACGGTTATGACGATCATAAATTGGACGTAGCGCTCTTAACGTTGAGGCCACTGAGTCCGAATTTCGGTTGTAAATTTTAATAATTTCGACTTGTTTTTGGATCGTATATCTTTTCATCATGAAATGGCAAACCTTACTGAAGACAAATGTCAAAGGAGCGGCAAGAAATATGGCGTCGTTTGCTGTCCCTGTCGCTCAACTTTTGTAGCGTCCCTGTTGAAAAACCCGATACAAGGTAACAGCAAAACTGTGTTTTCCACAGCGTTTACCGAGTCTACAGCCGCATATAATTACAGTAATCTTAAGAGTCATATGCGCCTGCAAAGGTCATTAAAAGGTGAGGCCCGAAACGTGGTGACGTGCATGATGATTCATTCTGAAAATTTGAACGTGGTGATGGAGTAACTTTGATGCCGCCTTAGTCGCCCTGAACAGTTGATAGACATCCAACTCAAATGAATTCAGCAAAAATCTCCGATTTCTGAATCTTAAGTGGAGAAGTTGATTCCCTTTGCTGCAAAGGCCAAGTACCTTGCAATACTTCTGTCATCCATCAATGCTGGGTTCCAGTGGCGCGATGATTAGTGCGATGAACTGCCGCGCAGAAGGTCTGATTTCGATTCCCAGCAGTAGCAACACCTAAATGATTTTTCACTGGCCCTCTTCTCGTGAAAAAGTGACACCCCGTTCTTCACGCAGCCGAAGGACAATACTCGGATGGCAGATTATGTTTCACTTGTCTGGAAATAGGACATTCCATTCGGAACTGCCGCTGTAGTCGAAGGCCATGTGGTGTTGATGGGTGTAGGAGAAGTCATCATAAGTTGTTCCACGAGATCAAACATCCAGCCACCGAGAGTGTACCGTTCTACAACCTGAAGACAACCAAGTAATAGAAGCAGTTCTAAGCTGTACTGGCAGTTGAGTGAAGAATTGTAACTGCTTTTCCGAGTGCTACCTGTCACAGTGTATGGACCCAAGAAGAGAGTGGACACGTATGTTTTTTTTGGGAGAAGGGCCGTCAATAACTACGAGTTCCAAACTAGATTCCTCTAGAAGTGTATGACATTGAACTGACTGACTCTTACAGTATGGCAAAGAAGATCTTTATGCTATTGAGCGTACGCTAAGGCATGATGGCTTGTTAGCTGTTGCCTACAACAAGAATTTTGAAAGCTACATCACCAAGGGGTACCGCCGCAAGCTGCAGCCAGCTGACGCCGCCATAGTGGGTCCCAGGACGTGGTATTCCACACTTTCCCGTTGTTAATACAAATAAGCCGAGCAAGCTACGCCTTGTGTTTGATGCAGCAGCCTCAGTCAACAAGATATCCCTCAACTCTTTTTTGCTGAAAGGTCCACAATAATATCAGCCGATACCTTCTGCGCTGTTTAATTTTCGAGATGTTTGATATAAGGTCGAAGTGGTTTCTTTGGCTCGATGGTAATGAAGCTGTACCACCAGATGTCTACGAGATGCCAGTTATGACATTTAGTGACGCTTTTTCGCAATGTGCAGCCAAATACGTCAAAACTGTCAACGCCTTGCAACATCTTGATGTTAATGCCAGAGCTGTGATGTCTATTCTGAAGCACCAATATGTCGACGATTTCGTTGATAGTTGTGAGTCAACTGAAGAGGCCATCAACGTATCCAAATAAGTCCGTGACATCAGCTTTAGTTCAAACTCAATACAAGTTATATGGGTCTTGGAGGATAGAGCAGAATCCACGATATTAGCAGTCCCAACAACTGATCGACTGATGAGAGTTTGACCACTGAGAAGGTGCTTGGTATGGTTTCGCAACGTTTGAGCGACATGTTCAGATATCAGCTAAAGTTCAATGGAATCGATCCACGGATAAGTGGTGAGAGATGTCCCAGCAAGAGAGAACTACAGAGTGTCATAATGTCACAGTCACAGATAAAATCACAGTAGGTCAAACACCCGACTGTCATTTTTAACCAACTTCTTAGTTGCTTCTAAATTGTTGATGAGAGATGTGATCTGCGTTGAGACGAATCGTTACCTGTCCATATTTGTTCAGTCTGGACGAAGTGGTGCGATATTTTTGTTGATGCCACGCCAAATCACTTCCTTCTGGGATCAGCAAACTCTGCCCAAACACCCAGTTCAAACGAGCCATTTTAGAAGCAGTTTCGTATGCGAATGCAATGGCGATTTGCTCGAAAAATAAGAGACAGGTTCAGGAAGCTTTGGACCACGGGTTATTTACCTGGTTTGTTTTAGTGGTGCCAGAAGACAGAGCCGTTGAAAGAAGGTGATTCTGCCTTGATTTGTGATTCGAACATGCCTAGAAAACAGTGGTGCCGAGGAAGAGTGGAACAAGTCTACCAGGGATCTGATGGTGTAGCGAGGCGAGCTGATGTTCGCAAAAAGACTTGAGTACTACGCGGTCCCGTTTCCATGTTAGCAGTTCATAGCGTGAATGCAAGTCAATCGGACTGATTCTCGGGGGCGTACATTAAGTAACGCTTAGCGAACATAACTTCATCTGATTCGACACAACGGCATCTACCAGCAGATTACATATTTAAGTCTACTTGTCAAAAAACACTCGCCGCAATTTGTACCCTCTAAATTGACAACATTAGAATCGCTAGCTGAGTGGATTTAGCCATGTCTGTCTGTCCGTCGGTCTGTGTGTCACCGATTTTTGGGCCATAAAATTTGAGCTAAGAGTTTTGAAATTTGGTATGCAGACTCTCTATCCGACGAACAGAACAAGTGTGAACATTTTTGAAATCCGTCCACTGCCACGCCCTCTTTCTATAAAAAAAGTTTTGGGACAAACCATAAGAGATTTTGAAAAATTGCCTGAGCAAGATATCTAGACAATCCAAATGTTTATATTTCGTCCATATTGCCCTGCCCACTTTTTGAGGGCGTTTTCAATAAAAAACTATTTTTGGTAAAATTTTAAACATTTCGAAAATTTTTTTGATGCAAAATTGTTGGTTATGAATTCTGATAATACAAATATTTCTTCTATATATCATTGTAAACCACGCACGCTTTTGGAGGCATTTTCATTCAAACACCTTTTGTATACATTACTTCATAGCATGACCAGGCGAAGATCATTATTTTTTTCGAACCATGACCGATTTTAAGCAAATGTCTGAACCATACTTAATATTTTTCTGAACCTTTTTAAGTAAATTTGTTTTAAGGATGGCATGGAATAGAGTTCAAAACGATCCACACAGTGGATTGTTTATTATTACTAAAATGGATAAAAACAAAAATTGTAAAAAAAACTTGAAGCACTAATAAAACTAGCTCCAGCGAATGTTGAAGTATTTTAATAATTAATTCCGAATAAAATTTAATTTATTTTTTTAGAAAATTTAATGGGCCAAAATAAATTTTAGGTATATTTCATAATTTAGTGTTATAATAATTTATTATTTCAATACGTCTCTTAAGGACATAGAAATAAGCCAATGTGGTATAAAGTAAGGCATACCCAAAGAATTAATATTAATTTTGTATTTAAAGTTTCTATCGCTAAAAATAAAATTTTAAGAAATTAATAATGCTGGTGACTTTGAATTTTTTCATTATTTTTGTTTTCGTTGGCTTTAAAATGTTAGAAATGTTAAAATGTTAGTCTTATATCCCATGAAAATAGGAAGTTTGGTTTTCATTGATTTCGCATTTTTATGGAAAATGGTCCTACATCCAATTCTGACTTTTTTCAATTTTTTTTTTAACCGCAACAGTTTTTCGCCTAAGCTTTTCAAATTACAATGCAGAAATAATCAATTAATATGTATAAACATTCAAAAGTCATATTAGTTAAGTAACGCAATTATTTTTCAAGCCTTAAAATTCATTTTCTGAGGAATAATTTCGATGGCACTTAATCACGATATGGCACAAGGCGGCGATTTGTTGGGACAACATTTAATTTTCTATATTTCATCGCCATAAAGCCCACATTTTTGGGATATTCATTTTAATGTTAAGACGGGATAGGGTATTAAACGGTCCGCACATCGGAATGTAACCGCTTCTCATATGTTTTCCTGTAGAATAAAATATCCATTATATGATTTTATTACGTTACATTGTTTAATTTGGCGGATATTCAATTCGATCTCCAAGCCTCACTGGAAGATCCACGACCACTAAGCTTAAACTGTTTACTAAATATATACAAATCGTGCGCAAAATCGTTACTTGTTTGCACGCAAATTTAAAATGGAATAAAAACATATGAGAAGGCTACAACCCACTATATGAATCGTTTTCTAGCATATCCCATCCCATCCTTAAAATTAATATCCCTTATATGGGGTTTTATGGCAAACAAATATTAAAATTGAAATTGTCGCAACATATTGCTCAGACAGTCTTTCAAAATCTTGTATGGTTCGACCGGAAACAACGTTTTTCCCCTGCATATGGCATGGCGTAGGGTATACTAATGGTTTTTGTATGAAAACGCCTCCAAAAAGTGGGCGTGAGTAAAAATGAAATATGGAAGAAATGTTTATATTACCAAAACCAATTATTTTGCATAAACTTTTTTTCCAAAATATTTAAAATTCTACCGAAATACAAAAATACAAAAAGTGGGAGTGGCAAAAAACATTGTATGGATGAAAATTATATACATTAGGATTGTCTAGATATGTTGTAGATACACTTCTTAAAAAATTTTAACGGTTTGGTCCAAAACGGGGTGTATCAGTGGGGGGATTTCCAAATTTTGTACACCTGTTCGAACAGCACGTACAAAAACCGGTTACCTACAGACTGACGGACGGACGGACAGGCAGACACGGCTTAATCGACCCAGCTAGCTATTCCGAGTCGATCCATATACTATGAGGTATACCTAGCTCAATTATTTCACTATGTTACAAACTATTTATAAGAACTAACAAACTTAATGTCAAAACTAATGTACCACTATTATATTGTACCATATTTATTGCCACGACATATGAGAAGGCTACAATCCGCTGTGCGAATCGTTTAGTAACCTATCCCATCACATCCTTAAAATAAATAACCCCAAAAACTTGGCTTTATGGCGTTAAAATAAAGAAAATGTCATTGTCATGACATATTGTTCAGACAGTTTATCAAAATCTTTCATGGTTGGACAAAAAACTATGATTTTCGCCTGGTTATTCTATGAAGTAGTGTATAGAAATGGGTTTTGTATGAAAACGCCTCCAAAAGGTGGGCGTGGGTCAAATAATATATACAAGCAATTTTTATATTACCATTACCAATGATTTTGCATCAATTTCTTTTTTTCGAAATGTTTTAAAATTTTACCGAAATTTGATTTTTACTGAAACGCCTACAAAACGACGGAGTGGCAAAAAACTGTGTATCGACAAAATATACACATTAAGATTATCTAGATGTGTTGTTCAGACACTTTTCAAAATCTCTTACGGTTTGGCTTAAAATAAGGTTTTTCTAAAAGTGTGACGTGGCAGTTGGCTGATTTCAAAATCAAGGACACTTGTCCTGCTGGGAGCAACAACAAACACGTGTTCCATAGGGGGACATGGCGGTCTCCAGATCAACGAACGGTCAAACAAATTGATCACATTGCGATAGACAAGAGGCACGCATCCAGTATTTTGAAAGTCCGAACATTCAGAGGAGCTAACATCGACTCGGACCACTACCTTGTTGCAGCCAAGGTAAGAATGCGGAAGATCAGCCGCAACTGATGTTTTAGGTTTCTCGCGCCCACCAGCAAGAAACCCCTGGTTTGATGAGGAATGTCGAAAGAAGCTCGCAGACAAGAACGAGGCCTACAAGGCTAAGCTGCGCGTAAGGCGATAACTGCCGTTGAGCTCTATGGGAAGAGAAAAAGGGAAGAACACCGGCTTTTCAGAAAGAAAAAAAAAAGACACAGAAAAGTGCGCGATCGAGGATATAGAGAGGTGCCTGGAGTGGCAGAACGAGGTGTGTACAAGGCTAAGCTGCAGGTGAAGACGAGAACTGCCATTAAGCGCGATCGAGGATATAGAGAGGTGCCACTCCAGGACCGATGTTCGCATGTTTTACCAAAATGTAAAATGTCGAAGCCAAGGATAAAAAGCTCGAACAGAATCCTGTAGAGATGAACAAGGAAATATCGTCGATGCTGATTATATGGCAGAACCACTTCTGCAGACTGTTCAACGGCGATGAAGAACAACATTCCGATGTCAGGCAGAACGAACCATTCAATATTGGCAACAACAGCGAAAACTGCCAACCACCCGACCTGAGTGAAGTAAGGATAGCCGACGATAGAGCGACGGTAGAAAGAATGCCTGAAGAATGGAACCTCAGCATCGATTGCCCCATCCACAAAAATGGAGACCGTCTAAACTGAGCCAACTGCAGAGGCATAAGATTCCTCAAGATCCTATCTGCCGTAACATGTGAACGCCTGAAACCGTTTACCAACGACCTGATCGGCTCTTGTCAGTGTGGTTTTAGGTCAGTAGAGTCCACAGCCGATCAAATCTAAACACTTTGGCAGATCCTGGGAAGAAAACCCAAAAGGTCTTAATTGATACCCACCATCTAGCTATCGATTTCAAATCCGCATAAGACAGCATTTATAGAGACGAACTAGGCAGTCTCTTGCTCCATCAGGGTCTGAAACGTCCTCACCGACACATTCGGTATGAAAAAAGGATTTTGGCAAGGAGATGCGCTGTCATGTGACTTCTTCAATTTGATTCTTGAAAGGATTATGCAAAATTTCCGAGCCAACACCAGAGGCACAATTTTCCAAAAATCGGTGTAACTACTAGCATATACCGACGATATTGACATCATTGGTAGGACTCAACGTGATGTCATAGCCACGTAAACTAAACGAAGAATTACTCTTGACAACCGCTGTTTCTTCAGGCTAAGAAGTCAATTCAGTAGAAAAGCCCTCACTCGAACTACTAAGGAGATCCTATATAAGAATACCAGTCGTGTTCTACGGGGCTGAACCTTCTCAAAAGCGGATGAAGAAATCCTTGGGCGATATGATCGGAAAATTCTTCGGTCCCGTTTGCGTTGACGGGCTATGGACGTGAAGATTCAACCAAGAACTATACGAGCTGTACAACGACATGCCCCTGGTCAAAAAACTCCGCATTGGACGTTTAAGATGGCTATGATATGTAGAACGAATGGAGACCAATACTCTGGCTAGCAGAGTCGTCGATTTCCAGCCAGACCTCGGACGCAGTAGAGAAAGACCTCGCCTTAAGTGGCACGCACAAATAGAAACCGACCAACTTGAGTGCACAACTATAAGCAGTTAGCTAAGTACCGGGCTAATTGGATAGGCATGTTGGTTGAGGCCCAGGTTCATACCGGACTGTAGCACCACTTATCTAAGTAAGTAAGTCTGAACAAAATGACATTTTCTATATATCATCGCCAACGAGCCAACATTTTGTTGATATTTATTTGAAGGTTGTGATAGAATAGGGTAGTAAACGATCCGCATAGCGGATTGTAGCCTTCTCATATGTTTTTTTATATAAAAATGCCTCCAAAAATTGCACGTGGGTTAAAATGATGTAAAGATGAAATCTTGATATTGTATGATATATCAGAACCAATGATTTCGCATCAAAAGTTTTTCGAATTTATTAAAAATTTAAAAGTTTTAAGTGGGCGTGGCAAAAAACTGTGAATACATGAAATACAGATATTAGGATTTTTTACATTACTTGTTCACAAACTTTTTAAAAATTCCTTAACTTTTCGCCAAAAGAACGTTTTCCTTAAGAGTGGGCGTGGCAGATGCAAAGGATCAAAAATGTTTACACTTGTTCTGCTTTCTGAGATATATAGTCGATGTACCCAATTTCAAAACTCTAGCTCAAAAGTTAAGGCACGAAAGACGGTGACTCGCAGATGGACGTACGGACGAACAGACAGACATGGCTAGATCGACTCAGCTACCGGTTCTGAGTCGATCCGTATACTTTGAGGTATATATTCACTATGTTACAAAGTTTATGTCAAAACTAATATACTCCTATGGGATAGGGTATAATGATATATGGAAGAAATGTTTATATTACCATAAACAATCAAATGTTTAAAGTTATGCCGTCCGTCCATACGTCACCAATTGACAGGCCTTATATTTTGTGCTATTTTTAAAATTTGGTACACGGATTTGTTGTCCGCTCACTGCCACGCCCTCTTTTTAGATAAACATAGTTTTAGGTCAAACCGTTATAGATTTTTAAAAAGTGTCTGAACGTCATATCTAGACAATCTTAATATATATATATTAATTGTACAAAATTTTTGCCACGCCCACTTTTTCGAAAAATGTTGAATCAAAATCATTGGCTATGGTAGTGTAAACATATCTTCCATGCATCATTTTACCCCACACCCACTTTTTTAAGGTTTCTGTACACTACCTGTACACTACCTCATTGCATTACCAATCGAAAAACGTTGTTTTTTGTCGAACCATAAAAGATTTTGATAAATTGTCTGAACAAAATGTTTAGGTGTTGTAGAACAAGGGTAGACTCTGATTGGCTTTAACTTGGCAATGCCCAGTGGTTGATACTCTGTGCTTATTTTTAACCTCCAAGTCGTCACCATCGGGTACTGGTCTCATCCAACCGGATCTGACTTGCTAAACAATAAGCGCGAGTGTTGATAACACGACGAAAAACAGCAACAATATAAAAAACCATGTCAGAATGGCAAGGAAGAATACCCGGCCGGCTGTCCCAGGCGAACCTAGGCAGGCTGCTTCGACATATTCGGACAACAGGTTGTCTAAGAATTTCAAGGTTAGTCAGGCCCCTTAAACAGAACCGGTGGTGGATAAACCGAAAGGCCAACGGCAGCTCTCAATCCCGTAGTAGATACTGATGGCAACGTGTCCTAGGGGTATCTAATAAATTGGAACTGGCCCTCCAGGTTGCGGGTTGTGCTTTGTATTAACTAACCAACCATGGAAGATACCAACGGTTACGAAGCAACTAATAGCCTTGTAAAAGACTGATTTTATTGTTGAAGAAACTGTTAAACGATAAAAGGAAAACGACGTTCGTATCTGCACCTGGAATGCAAGAACTTTAAACAGGAGAGGTGCAAGCGAACAACTAGCGGATGCCCTAAACTGCTACAAAGCAGACATTACTGCCATCCAGGAAATATGATGGTTGAAATAGGTACCAGACTTAAGCAAGAAGTGTTATGTTTCCAAAACATTAGCGAACGCATTGTAGCAATCCGCATCAAAGCCAAATTCGCCAAATTAAGCCTTATATGCACTCACGACCGCGACCCAACGGAGGAAAAAGATGATATAGCCAACGACTGCTGCTATGAGCGCCTACCGAAGTATAATGTTAATATCGTGCTGGGAGATTTTAACGCAAAGGTAAGAAGAGAAGACATATTCAGCCGTATTGTCGGTAAGCGTAGCCTAAACGACAACACGTCTGGTGACGGACATAGGCTAATAAACTTCCGTACGGAACGAAATGCCACTATAGCCAGCACACGGTTTCACCACGACGATATCCATAAGGGGACATGGCGGTCTACAGATCAACGAATGGTCAACCATATTGATCACATTGCGATAGACATGAGGCACGCATCTAGTGCTTTAAATGTCCGAACATTCAGAGTAGCTAACATCGACCCCGACCACTACCTTGTTGCAGCCAAGGTAAGAATGCGGATATCCACGAAGCCACAACAATACAGAAATACTGTTAAAAAGTTTTATGTCGAAAGACTGCAATCGCAAAAGACCGCGATACGGGTGACGCCAGCATCCAATATCGAAGAACAATGACAACGATGCCAACAAGCCATTAGATCAGCCGCAAGTGATCTGCTAGGTTTCTCCGGCCACCAGCAAGAAACCCCTATTTTGATGAGGAATGCCGACAGATGCTCGCAGCCAAGAACGAGGCCTATAAGGCTTAGCTGCAGGTGAAGACTAGAGCTGCCGTTAAGCTCTATAGGCATATAAGAAGGGAAGAACATTGGCTTTTCAGAAAGAAGCAAAAATAGCAAGAAAAGCGCGCGATCGAGGATATATAGAGGTGCCACTCCAGGAAAGATGTTCGCAAGTTTTACCAAAGTATAAAGTCAAAGCCAAGGATACAAGGCTCGAACAGAATCCTGTCTAGATGAACAAGGAAATATCGTAGTTGAGACACAGTCGATGCTGATGATAACTTAGAACCACTTCTGCAGACTGTTAAACGGCGATGACGTACAACATTCCGCTGTCAGGCAGAACAAACCATTCAATATTGGCAACAACAGCGAAAACTGCCAACCACCCGACCTGAGTGAAGTAAGGATAGCCGACGATAGAGCGACGGTAGAAAGAATGCCTGAAGAATGGAACCTCAGCATCGATTGCCCCATCCACAAAAATGGAGACCGTCTAAACTGAGCCAACTGCAGAGGCATAAGATTCCTCAAGATCCTATCTGCCGTAACATGTGAACGCCTGAAACCGTTTACCAACGACCTGATCGGCTCTTGTCAGTGTGGTTTTAGGTCAGTAGAGTCCACAGCCGATCAAATCTAAACACTTTGGCAGATCCTGGGAAGAAAACCCAAAAGGTCTTAATTGATACCCACCATCTAGCTATCGATTTCAAATCCGCATAAGACAGCATTTATAGAGACGAACTATACAGAGCCATGTCTGGTTTTGGTATACCGCCCATACTCGTCCGTTTGTGTAGGATGACGATGGAGAATTCTCGCTGCTCCATCAGGGTCGGAAACGACCTCACCGACACATTCGATACCAAAAAAGTCGATGCGCTCTCATGTGACTTCCTCAATCTGATTCTTGAAAGGATTGTGCAAAACTCACGAGCCAACCCCAGAGGCACGATTTTCCAAAAAGCTGTAGAACTACTAGCATACGCCGACGATATTAACATAATTGGTAGGACCCAACGTGATGTCATAGCCACGTTTGCTAGTATAGAGAAGGAAGCGGCAAAAATAGGTTTAGTAGTAAATAGGGGCAAGACGTAGTATATGCTGTTAACACGAAAGGACACACAACATCGACGTATTGGACAGAACGTCACCATTGACAGATATAACTTTGAGGTAGTACGGGACTTTCTCTATCTCCGCTCCGCTATTAACTCTGACAACAACATCTCGTCAGAAATTAAACGAAGAATTACTCTTGCCAATCGCTGTTTCTTCGGGCTAATAACGGCTAAGAAGGCAATTCAGTAGTAAAGCAGTCAGTCGAACTACTAAGGAGATCCTATATACGACGGAGACGAAGATTAAACCAAGAACTATTAGAGCTCTACAGCGACATGCCCCTGGTCAAAAAACTCCACATTGGAAGTTTAATATGGCTAGGACATGTACAACGAACGGACACCAATACTCCGGCTCGCAGGTCTTCGATTCCTCGGAAGACCTCGCTTATGTTTATGTTTATAAACCGACCTCAACCAACTTGGAGTGCGCAACTGTAAGCTAAGGACCGGGCTAATGGGGATGCATGTTGGTTGAGACCCAGGTTTATTCCGGACTGTAGCGCCACTTAAGTAAGTAAGTTATAAGTTTTTAACATAGCGAAATAATTTTGCTAGATATACCTCAAAGTGACCGACTCAGAATCGCTTGCTGAGTCCAGACGAAAAACGTTGTTTTTTTAACTATAAAAGATTTTGATAAAGTGTCTGACAATACCTTCTGACAATAACCTTTTCTATATTTCATAGCCATAAGGCCGACATTTTGGAAATACTTATATTATGGATGGGATAGGGTATAAACCGATCCGCACAGCGTATTGCAGCCTTCTCATATGTTTATACCCCATCCCATATGGGTATACGAGTTTTGATACATAGTTTGTAACACAAAGAAATAATTTAGCTAGACAAAGCTTAAAACATATGGGGCGACTGAGTATCGATAGCTGAGTCGGTTTAGCAATGTCTGTCCACCCGTCCGTACGTCACCAGTTTTTGGGTCTTAAATTTAAAGCTATAATTACGAAAGTTGGTACACGTGTTTGTTGTTGCTCCTAGCAGAACAAGTGTAAACATTTTTTTTAAATCCGCCCACTGCCACGCCCCCTTTTTTTGGAAAAAAAACCCAGACTTAGGCCAAACCATTAGAGATTTCGAAAGCGAGTCTGAACAAAATATATACAATACCCTAATGTATATATTTCGCCTTTACAATGATTTTCGCCGCGGCCACTTTTTTGGGGCATTTTCTGTAAAAATATATGAGAAGGCTACAGTCCACTGTGCGGATGGTTAATTACCCTATTCCATCCCATCCTTAAAATAAATATCCCCAAAATGTCGGGTTTATTTCGATGAAATATAGAAAATATCATTTTTTACTTTTTAATTCATTTTTTATTTACTTAAAATATTAACTTAATACTAGACAAAAATGCTTAAATCTAACTTATCAATAACATTATCTACTTAATCTAACTTATCGGCCCATAGGGGGCGCTGTAAGCTTATAACTAACATTTTTCTTTTGCTTTTCAGCCTAAATTTGTCATTTGTTTCTTATTGTTAATATAAAGACATTTAATTGATTTTTCAAAGAAAAAATTAAAACTTTGAACAGTAACCATTTTTTTTTTTGTTTTATATAAAAACTTAATCTAGACTAAAACTAACTTAAACTACTTAATACTAGTTAAACCTAACTAACACTACTTAAGACTACATAACTACTTAAACCTAACTTAGTTATAATCGGGGTGGCAAGCACTCGTTGCATCTGCCCCGAGGGTTTGCCATCCCGATTGCGTCATTGGGTCCAGCAAGCATTTATGCAACCATATTAAATAAAATATGGTGCATAAGCCCAGCCCCAGACCTTGTACCTAAATTTAATTTTCTTAAGTACTAAGGAGTGGACTAAAAGTCCGCAAAGACCTGAGGAACTGCAGAAATACTTTCCTCGTTTAGCCACCAAAACTCGGTGCGCTGCTTTTCAGCGTCGGTCCTATCGCGATCCGATACCGCCGTGCTAAAGCGGAGGAGCTCCGGAGCATTGTCGACGTACCCATCGCGGACTAGCCGCTTGTCCCGCGCGTCACGGTAGCGATGGTATAAAACCGGGATACCGTTCCTGTCTTGTATTAACCCTAACGAATCGATATAAATGAATGCCTCTGGTGGAATAAAGCCGGACATGAGCGCACTCTCCATGTACATTTCATTGGGGTAATAAGCCCCAAAGATCAGGCTGTTGTCGCTACTCATCGCCCTTGAAGCGTGCCTTCGAGTCACCTTAATTAGGAAATTGTCAATTCTATTCAACTGAGCCCCATTGTATAGAACCTCGTTGCGATAATATTTTATGTACTCGGAGTCCGGCGTTCGGTACAATCCTAAGCAGGATCGGAGACAACGCCTCTCAAACAGCCGTATCCTTTCCATGTAGGATGGTGATACATTAAACCACACGGGACAACCGTAAGCGATGATCGGCCTTATGAGGGCCATGTAGCAAATGACTTTCACCCTTGAATCAAGTTGACTGCAATGAAACAATCTTCTTGTCAGAGCATAAGCCCCCCTAGCCCTGGCCAGACAAGCATCCACATTTTTATTAAAATATAGAAACTTGTCAAGCCAGATGCCAAGGTATTTGACTTCACTTCTCACCGCCAACGGCCGTCCATGCTGTCCCAGGATACACAATTTTTTCCAGTTTTTTCTGGTATCGTAAGAAGCCCTCTGCACTGGGGTCCTGAAAAGAATTGTTTCGGTTTTTTGGAAATTGATCCTCAATTTCCAATCATCGCAATATCCCTTAATGTGATCGAAGTCACGTTGCAAAAGTGTGTTGATGACCTCGATTTTCGGACCTGATCTGTACGCCACTAGATCATCTGCGTACGCTATAGCGTGACTGAGGGAACCTACAAGATCACTTGTATAAATGTTAAACAATATCGGGGAGTTAACCGCCCCCTGTTGTAAACCGTTTTTAATTTCAAAGACTTTACTCGAAGTTACATTGCCACATTTGACAACGAACTTCTTTCCCATAAGCATTTCATAAATCATATATAGCATGGGTTTACGCATGCCCAGTCTGGTCAGCTTGTAGAAAAGCCCCTCTAACCATACGGTGTCGAAGGCCTTCTCAAAGTCAACCAGACAGGCCCCTGTGCACTGTTTTTTGGACTTATTCCATTGAATGTCGGACACTAGTTTCGATGCGGCATGAATGGTGTCATGCCTCGCTCGAAAACCAAACTGATTTTCCGGAATAATTTTGTTTTCCTCGACCCACTTAAGCAGAGCCCTATTGACTATTTTCTCAAATACCTTGCTTACATTCGGCAGAAGGCTTATTGACCGAAGATTAGCTGGGTTTGTTTTGTCCTTGCCCTTTTTGGGGATAGGATGTACCACCGCCGTTTTCCAGTGCACCGGATAATGTGCATTATTCAGTGCATTGTTAAACAGCGTGGTGAAAATAGCGACTGCTTCCACTGGCAGGTGTCTCAATACGACGTTTGGGACACCGTCCTCTCCCGCCGACTTTTTATTCTTCAGTGATACGAAGATGTCCAGGAGTTCATCTTTTTGAACGAACAGCATCATGCTATTGGCGACTATGCCATTTGAAGGGTTTTCGTCATTGAATACGGTAAAACCGTTATTCTCAGATCGCCAAGCTTGGAGTTCGGTACGTAGATAAAAGTGATTCAGAAAGGCTCTCTCCTCAATATCGCGATTTGGGCGAACAGGACTGTTCACCGTATACACGGTCTCGAAGATAGCGCCTATCGAATTCGCCTTCTCTTGAGGATCTTCGATCGTGAAAAAACCGTCGTTCGAGTCAACACTTTCCGGATTTATACCAACATCCGTGAGCGTCTGTCTGTTCTCTGTCGTTTGGGAAATTCGGACACATGGAATGTCATTATGATCTTTTCGCCTGAATATTTTATTTATTTGCGGGAACATATTCGGGCTACTGGTTTTTATAGCCTGAATTTTCTTGCCCCAGTACAAACTGACAGATTTTTTGTAATTTTCCGAAATCAACTGTTTAAGGTTTTTGATCAACGACTTCAATGTCCGAATCTCCGGGTCTTGTCTGTCAGTAAATTGTCTACGCAGCCGTTTAAGCCTGGAGACCAGTATGCTTTTGTGTTTGTGGAGTGCATCGATTGTTGGCGTTCGATACTTCTCCGTCTGGTCGTCAGAACTAGTTGCCTTAGGGATAGCTCGTTCCATTGACCTTGTGATGACCTCATTCATTTTTAGTAAATTTTGGTCAATTTCATCGTTTGTAAGGTTTCTGTTTGTCGGTGGGTTGATTTCGCTCAAACGTAATTCTCGATTAACAACTCTGGCGAAGCGCGGCCAGTTCGTCCTTCGGTAGTCGAAAGAGCGGACTTGGTCGAACTCCTCCAGTTGAGTTTGCTCGTTTGGGATCCTGAATACGGCCTCGAGGCCGAGGTGGTCACTATCGTAATCGAATGCTCGTACACAGTTCCGCGCGTGTGCGTTATTTGTCAGTTCTAGTCTATTGTCCATAAGCGCTAAGTCCAGAAAAGAGTTTCCTCTCGGGAAAGATGGGATATCCGTCGCGTACAAACTAAGTTTGTACTCAATCATATTTTGCTCCCGCCAATTTTGAAGTAGTCGACCTCTAGTGTTCGCGATTGTATTTCCCCAAGCCGCGTGCTTAGCGTTAAGATCACCGGCAAGAAAGTAATAATTTTCAGCCGATTGAAGCTGTAGGCAACGAAAAAGTGCCTCGAGCTCTGCTATAAATTGAGTTTGTTGAGTTGCTTCAGGTGCATAAAGCGACACCACATACATTCTCCTCCGACTATGGAGAGGAATGCATACGATGCATGCTTCCAGCACCTGGAACCTACGTACTTCCCCGCTATATATGATGTTATGGCGTAAGCCTTTGCGTAATAAGACAGCGACCCCACCCCCTTGGGAGGAGTGGGGTCGGTCTCTTCTTACTACATGGTAGTTGCTGTATCCCAATTTGTGTCTCTGGTTTAGCTTAGTTTCGCTGACCAAAAGTACATCCGGGAGTTGGTTTTTCAACAGATTGGAAAGAACGGTTCTTCTCTCGACCCTGACTAGCGAATTAACATTCAAAGCTAGGATCTTAAAGTTTACCTCATCGAACGTACCCATCATATTCATGGCGCGCTAGACTCGGCAAACATCGAATAGATATAATCTATTCGTGCTGCTTGCTCGTTCAGTTGTTTCTGGAACTGATCGATCTTGCTATTCAATGACAGCATGAACTTTTTCAGATCCAAATCTGCGTCAGGTGCTTTCTCAACCACCTTAGGCATTTTTGATGTCTGGGGTTTACCCGGTCCAGCTGCCATTTGGGCAAAGGACACGTTGGGATCTACCCTATTTGTGAAAGAGCGACTTTTAGATCGCTTTTCTTCTTCAGCAGCCTGTTTGCGAGCTAGCATACTCTTCTTTTTCTGTTGGAATACAGGACATCCCTTATAGTTAGCAGGGTGCCCCGCATTCCCGCAAAGAACACATGTGAGCTTACTCATGTCTTCAACCCTTTCGCTACCTAGAGGGCATTCATTTAAATTGTGGTCCTCATCGCACTTAACGCATCTAATATGCATGTTGCAATTAGAAGCGGCGTGCCCGAACCTTTGGCAGCGCATACATTGCAGTATGCGATCTGACCTTTTTAATTTATCCCATTTTACAGCATGATAGTATACGCGACTAATTCTGCGTAGACTATCAATTTTGCTGTTGGGGGTTAGTTGGACTAGGAAAAATGGTAACCTTCGGTTACCACCCCTACCATTGACCGCGGCAAACGGCTTTACACCGACGAACTTAAGGTCGTCGCTCTCAAAACTCTTGAGCTCGTTTAGGAGCTCCTCCGCATCAACCCCGGGATCGATTCCCTTCAGGATGACCGTTTTCAGTTTTTCGTTCTTTGGCGTATACGTAAAGAATTCTGCCTTAGCCACCTCTAGGGCTTTGCGGACCTTTTTATACCCCTCCATATTGTGACACAAAATTTTGTGTTTATCTGATGAAATATGTTTCACAGAAAAATCTTTACTAACTACTTGACAAATACGGATACTGTCGCTAGTACCCAGGGCACTTACGTTTATTGGCGGTACCTCTTCCCTCTTTTTCCTCTGTTGTTGCGGCTGGTTTTGTGGCTGCTGCTGTTGTTGTGGCTGCTGCTGTTGTTGCGGCTGTTGTTGTTGCTGTTGCTGCTGCTGCGATTGTTGCTGCTGCTTTTGTTGATGCAGCTGCTGTTGTTGCGGCTGCTTTTGTTGCTGCTGTTTTTGTCGCTGCTGCTGTTGTTGTTGTATTTGTTGTTGCTGCTGCTTTTGCATATTAGCAGAACGTTGCTGCAATGGCTGCAGATTAAATTTTTGCTGAAGCAACTGTTGTACTTTCAGCTGTTGTTGCTGCTGCTTCTGGCGCCTATTCTTCTCTTCGAGGGCTTTTGTTTTTTTAACCTCTCGAATTCCCTCTAGCTTGGCCATTAATTTAGCGATGATTCGGCTTAACTTTGCCTCCTCATCATCCAAAGCTGGCTGCTCTTCGTCTACCTCCGCTAGCTCTTTGAAGGGGTTACCCTCACCGACGTAGCGGGGTTCTCCCTCTTCGGTATTGTCGAGGTCAATGTCAACCTCTTCTTCCACTATTTTTGGCTGCGCCGAAATTGACGTTGCCAGGCTTCTCTTTATGGTGAGATTAGACGTCGGGTTTATCCTCCTCTGCCTCATCGCACTCATTTCGCTTCGTACTGCTGCTGATGTTGTTGGTGCAGCAGTTTTTGTTGTCGCTGGTACAGTTCCGTGTACCAGCCTTGATTTGCCATCTACATGAGCAGATGACGATGATGATGATATTGTTGTTGTTGTCGTTGTTGGTTTCGTTGGCGATACGTTGATTGTAGGCATCGTCATCTTTGGCCGTTTTTTTGTTGGAGAATTTCCCCCCTCCTGCGGGGTTTCATTCTCTGTACCGGTTTCCATAGCCGGTTATTATTTCCTAACACCTCACTTATTGTTTTTTTTTTTTTTTTTTTATTAAATTAATAAAAATAAAACAAAAAAAAAAAAAAAAATCTAGGGTTGGCTTGGGATTCGAACCCACGACTCCCACTGCTGAGCCAGGCGATAGCACCACTGCTCCACGCTAATGTAATGACTTACTTGGCTAACTTGCCACTTAGTAACGTTTATCACTTTGAAGAATACTTCCGCACAATCTAGTCAACTAACCACTACGAGAGTTGGAGAGCGACTGATAGAAAATATCATTGTCGTAAAATATTGTTGAGACAGTTTATTAAATCCTTGTTTGGTTCGACAAAAACCACGTTTTTCTCTTGCATATGGTATGGCGCAGGGTATAAAAAAGGTTTTTGAATGAAAACGCCTCCAAAAAGTGGTCGTGGGCTTAAATGATGTATAGACGAAATATTTTTTTTGTCAAACCCAATAATTTTGCATCAAAAGTTTCTTCAAATATATTGAAATTTTACCGAAAAATGTTTTTTTTACTGAAAACGCCCTCAAAAGTGGGCGCGGCAAAGAACATTGTACTGACAAAATATAGATATTTAGATATAAATTCCCTACCGTTTGACCCATAATAATGTTTTCCAGACTTAGGCTAATTGACTTCGCTACGGAACGAAATGCCACTATAGCCAGAACATGGTTTCCTCACCTCGATATCCATAAGGGGAAATGGCGGTCCGCAGAACAACGAACGGTCAATCAAATTGAACACGTAGCGACAGACAAGAGGCACGCATCCAGTATTTTGGATGTCCGAACATTCCGAGGAGCTAACAACCACTACCTTGTTGCAGCCAAGGTTAGACCTTCGCGCAACGCGTATCCCTAAAACTCTCGATTAACACCATCCCACCACCATCGAATGCCGCAAAACAATAGCAACGATTCCAACAAGCCACTATATCAGCCGCAACTGATGTGTTAGGTTTCTCGCGCTCACCAGCAAGAAACCACTGGTTTGATGAGTAATGCCGACAGATGCTCGCAGCCAAGAACGAGGCCTACAAGGTTAAGCTGCAGGTGAAGACGAAAGCTGCCATTGAGCTCTATAGGCAGAGAAGAAGGGAAGAAGACCAGCTTTTCAGAAAGAAGAAAACTGCCAACCACCCGACCTAAGTTAAGTGAGGACAGTAATATCTAAACTCAAGCTTAATAAGGCTGCCGGAAATGACGGCCTTCCGGCCTACCTTTATAAACCCTTTATAAACCCGGCGGAGATGACTTGGTAAGTAAAGTCCACAAACTCATAACCAAATCTAGTCGGAAGTAAGTATGCCTGAAGAATGGAACCGCAGCATCGTTAGCCCGGTCCGCAAAAAAGGAGACCGTCTAAACTCCGCCAACTACAGAGGCCCTTATCAGTGTGGTTTTAGGCCAGGAAAGTCAATAACTGATAAAATTTCCACACTTTCCAAGAAGTTCAAATCGATACCCAGCACATATTCATAGATTTCCAAGCCGTATACTACAGCATTTGTAGAGACGAACTATACAGAGCCATGTCTACTTTTTGTATACCGGACAAGCTCGTCCGTTTGACGATGGAGAATTCTCGCTTATCCAGCAGGGTCGGAAACGATCTCACCGACACATTCGATACCATAAAAGGATTTAGGCAAATCGATGCGCCTTCTTGAGAGGATTGTTTAAAACTCACGAGCCAACACTTTTCCAAAAAGCGGTACAACTACTATCTTACGCCGACGATATTGACATCATTTGTATGATCAAACGTGATGTAACCACGTTTGCTAGTATAGACAAGGAAGCGGCAAAAATAGGTTTAGTAGTAAATAAGGGCAAGACGTAGTATATACTGTCAAAACGAAAGGACGCACAAGAGCGACGAATTGGACAGAACGTCACCATTGACAGATATAACTTTGAGGTAGTAAGGGACTTTATCTCTCTCGGCTTCGCTATTACATCTCGTCAGAAATTAAACGAAGAATTACTCTTGCCAACCGCTGTTTCTTCGCGCTAAGAAGTCAATTCAGTAGTAAAGCAGTCAGTCGAATTACTAAGGAGATCCTATATACGACCCTGATCATCCCAGTCCTGCTCTACGGCGCTGTAGCATGGACAGGCTCAAAAGGGATAGGGTATTAAACCATCCCCATAGCGGATTGTAGCCTTCTCATATGTTTTTTGTGCAAAATCGCCTCCTAAAAATGGGCGTGGGTTAAAATGATATATAGACGAAATGTTGGTATTGTATGATACATCAGAACCAATGATTTTGCATCAAACGTTTTTTTTTCGAATTTATTAAAAATTTCCGAAAAAGGTTTTAACTGAAAATGCCCCCAAAAGTTGGGCGTGGCATAAAACTATGTATGCATGTAATATTGATATTAGGATTTTTTAAATAACTTGTTCACAAACTTTTTCAAAGTTCATTACCTTTTCGCCAAAATAACGCTTATCCTAAACGTTGGCGGATTTTGGCGGATATCAAAAATTTTTACATTTGTTCTGCTTTCTCAGATAGAGAGTCGAAATACCAAATTTCAAAACTCTAGCTCGAAAGTTAAAGCACAAAAATCGGTGACTCACAGACCGACGTACGGATGGACAGACAGACATGGCTAGATCGACTCAGCTAGCGGTTCTGAGTCGATCCATATACTTTGAGGTATATCTAGCAAAACAATTTCACTATGTTGCAAATTTAATGTCAAAACTATTATACCCCTATGGGATAGGGTAAAAACATTAGAGAAGCGGTTGCAGTCCGGTGTGCAGACCGTTTAATACCCTATCCCTTCTTATCATTAAAATGGATATAACAAAAATGTGGGCTTTATGCCGATAAAATATAGAAAATTAAATTTTGTTAACATATCGTCGGTTGAGTGATTAAGGGCCATCGAAATTATTCCTCAGAAAACGAATTTTAAGGCTTGAAAAATAATTTCGTTACTTTCTACTTAACTAATATGACTTTTGAATGTTAATACATATTAATTTTACATTTCTGTATTGGAATTTGAAAAGCTTGGGTCAAAAACTATTGCGGCTAAAAAAAATTGAAGTTTGGAAAAAGTCAGAAATGGATATAGGACAATTTTTCATAAAAATGCGAAATCAATGAAAACCAAACTTCCTATTTTCATGGGTCAACCAAAACAAAAATAATGGAAAAAGTCAAAATCACTCGCATTATTTATTTTTAGTGATAAAAATTTTAAATAAAAATGAATATTAATTCTTTGGGTATGCCTTACTTTATATCACATTGGCTTATGTCTATGTCGATAAGAAACGTATTAAAATAATAAAACATTTTCGAAATGCGTAAATATTACCTCAAAAACGTTTTTTTTTACTGAAAACGGCCCCAAAAGGTGGGAGCGGCAAAAAACTTTGTATAAACAAAATAAAGGCATTAAGATTATCTAGATACAATATTGAGACAGTTTTTTTTAAATCTCTAATGGTTTGGCCTAAAACTACGTTTTTCTGAAAAAAGTGCTGGCAATGGGTGTATTTCAAAAAAATTTACAATGCGGTTTGATACGAGCAAGAAATTATTTAACAAACCAATAAGATCACGGCGAAAGAACGTCACTTACAATTACGTAACAATATTGCGAATTTTGCAATGATGGCTCGCACATCATTACAAGTTGTACAACTTTTGCTCAGCTATCTATTCCCGATCGATTCACAAATGCAAAAAAGCTGGGTCTATGCATAAATTGCTTACGAAGCGTCATAACGTTTCTCAAATCAAATTTTAAGTGTAAAGTCTTTAAGCACTTACATCATACGATGCTTCATTGTCTTCCTCTCCCCAATCGTTAGCTGTAGTGAACTCGGTAGTTTAAAATGAATTGGCTCAAGTAATATTGGCTACAGCCATCTTTCTTGTAAAGGATGCATCGGGAGGTTTCCAATAAGGACGAGTTTTTTTTTGGTTTTTTGTTTCCAAGGTTAATATGGTTAAAAAACAAAGAAAAAACACATGAGAAGACTAAAATCCACTGTGTGGATCGTTTTATCCCATCCCATCCTTAAAACAAATATCCTCAAAATGTCGTTTTTTTGGCGATGAATTATAGAAAATGTCATTATCAGAACATATTGTTCAGAGAGTTTATAAAAATCACTTATGGTTCTTCAAAAAACAACGTTTGTCGCCTGCTTATGCTATGAGGTAGAGTATGGAAATGGTTCTTGTATGAAAATGCCTCCAAAAAGTGGGCGTGGGTAAAATGATATATAGGAGAAATGTTTATATTACCAAAACCAATTATTTAGCATTAATATTTTTTTCGAAATGTTTAAGTATTTTTACTGAAAACATTTTTTACTGAAAACGTCCCCAAAAAGTGGACAAAATATAGATATTCAGGTTGACTAAATATATTGTTCAGACGCTTTTCGAAATTCCCTACTGTTTGGCCAAAAATAACGTTTTCCTTAAAAGTGGCCGTGGCAGTAGGCGGATTTAAAAAATGTTTGCACTTGTTCGAACAACACGTACAAGGATTACATGTACCAAATTTCATTATCTTAGCTCAAAATTTAAGGCCCAAGAACCGGTTGCATGCAGACGGACAGACAGACATGGCTTAATCGAATTAGCTAGCGATTCTGAGTCGATCCATATACTTTGAGGTATATCTACCGAAATTATTTCTCTATGTTACAAACTATGTATCAAAACTAATATACCGCTATGGGATAGGGTATAAAAACATAAACGTTTATGAGTCTAATGTTAGGAATTATATAAAATTCACTAGATGATCATTTTTACTATTCTTACAACCCGTCTTAAATATACACTTTGTTTACAAAGTGGAAGAAACTATCAGTAGCGTCATCTCTTTTCGAACTATTGGGACTTTTATATCCAATATTTGTAAGGGCCAAAATATTATTACAAGAGTTATGGATGGAAATGATTGATTGGGACGCTGCGATTCCACAGTCAATCGATACACAGTCAATCGGCCTAGGTATGCCGTTCAAGAAAACGGTGCAAATCCATGGATTTTGTGACGCATCTATAAATGCGAATGGATGTTGTATTTATCTTCGGACAACTAACAATCATTTTTTTCCCGTGGGCTTGTTGAAATCTCAAAGTAGTCTGGGTCTTTAACCCTAATAAAAATCAGCACCCTTTTTATACCCTATCCCATAGGGGTATATTAGTTTTGATACATAGTTTGTAACATAGAGAAATAATTGAGCTAGGTATACCGCAAAGTATAGGGATCGACTCAGAATTGATAGCTGAGTCGCTTAAGCCATGTTTGTCAGTCCGTTCGTACTTTACCAGTTTTTGGGCCTTAAATGTTGAGCTAGAATGATGAAATTTGGTACACGTGTTTGTTGTTGCTCCCAGCAGAACAAGTGTAAGACTTTCTGAAATCCGCCTACTGTCACGCCCACTTTTCAGAAAAACGTTATATTAGGGCAAACCGTTAGAGATAAAAGTCTGAACAACATATCTAGATAATCATAGTGTCTATATTTTGTTAATACAAATTTTTTTGCCACGCCCACGCCCACTTTTTACTAAAAACGTTAGTAAAAAACGTTTTTCGGTAAAATTTCAAACATTTAAAAAAATGTTGATGCAAAATCATTAGTTCTCTTAATATTAACATTTCTTTCATATTTTTTTAACCCACGCCCACTTTTTGGAGGTATTTTTATACTAAAACCATTTCTATACACTATTTCATAGCATAACCAGGCGAAAAACGGTGTTTTTTTGTCGAACCATAAATGATTTTGATAAACTGTCTGAACAATGTGTGCTGACGATGACATTATCTATTTTTTATCGCCAAAAAGCCGACATTTGGAGGATATTTGTTTTAAGGATGGGATAGGATAGGGTATAAAACGATCCACGCAGTGGATTTTAGCCTTCTCATATGTTTGTATTTGTATCGCAACTATGTATGCGACTTATCTAGGAATTTTTAACTTTCTCTTACAAAGAGGAAGATACTGTTTTCGTGAAATTTTTCGACCTCGAGATTTTGATTGAATCTAACATTACGATAATAGCGGAACTCAAAAAAGTGTTTTTTGGAATTCCGTCCGTCGGTTTGCGGTTTGTCGGTTCGTCGGATTTTCTTCAAACTTCTTATCCAGCGTTTTTTTGTTCATAATTCTAGGCTATTTTTTGTTTGCTTTTAGCCATGTTATCACTGGTACCTGCCATATAAAAATCATACATACCCTCCAAAACGGCTCTAACAATTTTGATCAAACGTCACATTTCGACATTATTTATATCATTCTAGCATCATTAATCGAAACGAATGGTGGGTGCATGACTGGGTAGTACGCAACATTCTTTTTTACAGCGATTTAATATGATGTTTATAACGAGTTGGCCAAAATACACAGTAAAATTTATTTCGTTTTGTTATTTCATATTTTTTTCCTCTATTGTTATGCAAACAAGGACGCTTCCTTGGGGTACTCCTGCCAATATTACGTTGAAATCCGAATATTCGTTTCCAAGTTTTTTACGGAAGAGTCTATGCTCAAGATACGACACGAGCATTTTATATAGTTTTTCAGGCAGAACTTGTCTTACTTTGTATTGAAGGCCTCTAGCCAAAGCAAATTTTCTTTTCTTCGAAAGCTTTCTCAATATCATCAGTAATTCGATGAACTTGGTCCGCAGTTGAAGTTTATTTATAAACCCAAATTAATGGTCAGGTAAAAGGGGTTTCGGATCAATAATGGGGTGTAAGCGACGGACTAATATCCTTTCAAAACCTTTTGAAGTTCTTGGAAGAACTGAATTAGGTCTGTGAGATTTTATTTAATTCGGTGATTTATCTGGCTTGAGAACCATAATCACTTATGCGACATTCACTGTCTTGGTATGTTTTCTAATCTAATTGCTACGTTAACACTGTAGAGCAAGCAGTATAGTTAATGCTTTTACGGGCAACATTTTAAGGAGTTCTCCTGTAATTAGGTCATAACCCGGAGCTCTTTTAGGCTTTAATTTCTGTATTTCCCGTTTAAGCTCGGCAATACTTGCATATCTATCTATATTATTATGGGTTATAGTCTCGAATAAATTAATGTTTTCTGGACCATCAAATGGTTTAAATGTTTCCTCAAGATGTGCGGCAAAATAAAATCTGCCCAAACGTATTGAGTTACACTAATTGGTGGCACTGCATTTTTTGACCGTTTTATGACTTTAATTGATTTCCAAAGTGAATAATCCGATTCATTTCCAGCGGTTAGGCTTTGCAGATAAGTTTGTACTGCATGGTTTTTAAAGTTTTTAATCGAATTTGATAGCACATTACTCAACCGATTGAGAAGTTTTATCTTGCTGGCACGCGTTTGGTGCCATCTTTTTCGAGCTTTTCTTTTTCGTCTAACGAAATCTTTTATTTCCATTTCCCTTACTATAGCTCTCTATTTGGCCTTGTTTAGGAGTATTATTCCATGCTGCCCTTTGAACGGCATCGATAAAGGAGTCAACCGCTACTTCGAGTTCTAATGGGGACCTAAGCGAAACACCCAGTCTGAAGATATCTTCAGAAAGGATTGTCTGCTTTTGACTTGTATAGAGCAAACTTGCATTGTTTCGATTTCTAATTTAAGATCAATCGAATGTTCGATACACTCTTTTGCATATAGTGATGTTCCACCTCCAGCCTTCTTTGGTGGATGTAGACCATGGTAATCAAAATAACCTTTAATCTTTAAGTAAGAGTTACTCTTTGCGTGAGTTTCGGATATTAAGCAGACATTGTCGTCCCTGCATAAACAATTCAAGTTCTCCAAGTTTCTGCCAAAGGCCATTTGCATTCCACGTAAGAATTTTAAGAAATCTTTTCATGTTCAAGGAAGATTACTTCTGTTGCAAATACTATTTTCAAATTTTACTAGTCTGTTCAAAATAAGTTTATCCGTTTCGCTTTGTTCCTCAAGATTGGGAAGAATAATCGAAAAAACGTTGGAATCGGAGTCTGGTGAAATATTTGCAGCTAATACTGTAGCTTGTGCATAAGTTTGCACATTTGGTTTTGGGTGTACAAGATCCGATCGTGTTTCTGTGGTCGAGGTATTGGTCTAATTTTTTGTTTTTCGAAAGTTGCCTGCTTTTGCTTTAAGATACGTTTACGCGAAATTTTAGGCTCTTCCTTAGTTAAATTAAATTTCTGTGAAATTTTATTAGTAAATTTCATCCGCCATTTTTGCAACTCTTTAGCTACTTCGCAGCCTCGGTAACTCGCGTGATGATCACCCTTTAAAATTAATGCAAATATCAGGAGTTTTCTTATCTGTACTGCAATCTACAGTCAGATGATTTCCGGCACATTTGACACACCGCGGCTCTTTCTGACAATAGATTTGCGTATGATAATATCCTTGGCAGCGCTTGCACTGAGGAACTAATTTTGAATCCTTACGCATGGGTTCGATTTTTACAACAATATTAAGTATTGTTTTTATTTCATAAAATTTTTTTTGAGACTTTTTATTTTATCGAAAGTGAGTTTAAATAAAGGCAGAGCGTTATTTTAATTTTTTTTTCACCCTCTTTTTGCTGTTTATTTCGCTTGACAATGTTAATGGCATCTATATATTGTCTGTTTTTGAGATCGCTTATTACGTCATCCTTTATGCACGACGCATGTTACCCTTTGGCTACAACGCGTAAAGGCTTTTTAGATTTATTCTCATATGAATACCATTCAATTTATCGGTATTTAGCTTCCGAGATAATAGACGGTAACTTTCTGGATCTTTTACGTAGACTTTCCATGTATTTTTTTAAAAGTGAAGTTACTTGGTAGCCTGATAATGGTAATGATAACGATTCGTCTATACCGATCATATTAATTGGGGGTGGGGGCCGTTGTTTTAGCTGTTTCGCTTTGTTAGTATTCTCTTTATTGTGGTTTTAGTGAGGATATAGCTTTCCTTTTTTTCATCAGTCTTTTCCTTAGAATCCAGTTGGTTTCGCGACTGAGTTCTTCTTCGTCGGTGTGGTATTCTGAAATAACCGGGCAGTTTGCACTCGGTTTCGGTTCATTACTTAATTTTAATGAACTCTTTAGGGTCATGTTTCATCCTTAATTCCTCTCCGAAGCTCTTCGCAGAGCAGTTTGACTTTGCTTTAGCAGTTCGAAGATCGTCGTTTTGTGGTGACCTCGTTACCCTTGAACTTTTTCCGAAAGTGTTACAAAAATGCAATAATTGACTCTCCCAAGAATCCTTAGAGCCGACCTCCGAAGAGGGTGGATTTCCCAGATTTTTGTGCACACTTTAAACTCGGTATAAAGGAGTGGATTTTAGTCGCCTTCCACGATCCGAAGGGGTAACGGGTTAGAATATACAATTAACGATGACGACTGTTTTTCAGTTAGACTGTTGGTAGGAAAGTCGAGAGTTGCGAAGTCAAAGAAAAAACAAATCCCACGTCTTGAAATACGCGCTTCTTTTGGCTAAACTTTGGTGCAAAATTCAGCCAATTTTTCAGGATTTTAATCCGGATGCGCATTTTTGGACAGATTCCTTGGTAGTTCTACATTGGATTTCGACCCATACCTCCAAATTAAGTACATTCGTTGGAAATCGAGTGGCAGAAATACAGGAGACGACACACGGCAGTTCGTATCTGCACCTTGAATGTGAGAACATTAAACAAGAGAGGTGCAAGCGAACAACTAGCTTAAGCCCTAAACTGCTACAAAGCAGATATTATTGTCATAGACGAAGTAAGTCCGTCTGTAGCTAACCGCTTGTTTGGCCTTAAAATTTGAGCTAGATAAATGAAATTTGGTACATGTGATCCTTGTGCTGTTCGAACAAGTATAAGAATTTTTGAAATCCGCTTACTGCCACCCCCCTTTTTAGAAAACCTGAATTGAGGATAACCCGTTAAGAATTTTGAAAAAAATTTTTAAAAACAAGTCTAGACAATCCTAATGTCTATATTTCCACTATACAAAGTTGCCCACTTTTTGGACGCGTTTTCAGTAAAAAAACGCTAACTTTAGGAATGGAAAATAGAATATTTGGATTTGATGGCCATTTTGCTGGGGTTCTTGTAGAAACAAAGGTCCTTTCAACCAAATCAATGTAATGACTTCCTATACAGTGCATCCGCGGGAACATTATGTCTGCTGGGTTGAGTTCTGTAGAAACGTGCATCCAGTTGAATCCAGCCGTCGTCTCCTGTATCTCTGCCACTCGATTTCCAACGAATGTACTCAATTTCAAGGTATGGGTCGAAATCCAATGTAGAACTACCGAGAAATCTGTCCAAAAATGAGTTTATGGATCAAAATCCTGAAAAATGGGCTGAATTTTGCACTGGAATTTGCAAGGAATTGGTTTTATTTTTGACGGCGCAACTCTCGACTGTCCTACCAACAGCCTAACTGAAATACAGTCGTCATCGTTAGCTGTCCAAAGATAAAAACAACACCCATATATGCATTTATAGAGGCGTTGCAAAATCCATAGATTTGCACCGTTTTCTTGAACGGAGGTAGAGCACACCTAGGCACGGGTAAATTATGAATTGAGTGCAAATCACTAATAAAGTTGCTCCATTCTGAATCAATTGGGTGTGGAATCGCAGCGTCCCAATCAATCTTTTCCATTCACAACTTTTGTAATAATATTTTTTCCCTTACAAATATTAAACATAGAAGTCTCAATGGGTCGAAAAGAGATGACGCTACTGATAGTATCTTCCGTTTTGTAAACGAAGTGTATGTTTGAGATGGGTTGTACGAATAGTAAAAATTATCATCTGGCGAATTCCATACAATTGCTAACGTGCTCGTGACATTGGACTAATTAACGTTTATGTTTTTATACCGTATCCCATAGGGGTGTATTAGTTTGTAACATAGAGAAATAATTTCGATAGATATACCTCAAAGTATATGGATCGGTTCAGAATCGCTAGCTGAGTCGATTAAGGCATGTCTGTCTGTCCGTCCGTAAATTTTGAGCTAGGATAATGAAATTTGGTACATGTGATCCCTGCACGGGCTGTTCAAGCAAGTGTATCAAATTCTGGAATCCGCCCACCTCCACGACCACTTTTTAGAAAAACGTTATTTTTGGCCAAACAGTAGGGAAATAAAAACCATTTATATAACCAGCATAATTATATAACCAAAGCATAACCAGACGAAAAACGTGGTTTTTGTTCGAACCATACAAGATTTTGATAAACTGTCTGAACAATATGTTGGGAAAGTGACATTTTCTATATTTCATCGCCATAAAGCCGACATTTTGGGAATATTTATTTTAAGGATGGCATGGGATAATGTATTAAACAATCCACACAGCTGAGTGTGGCCTTCTTAGGCCGTTCATCTAGAACCGGTATCAGATTTGACAACAGACGCTTTCATTGCAGCGGTAAAACGTATGATAATTCGTCGCGGACTATTGAATTATATATTTTGCAATAACGCAACAAACTTTGTTGGAGCTTATTCAAAGCTGACAAAATTGCATAATATATTGTTTCACAATACCTCTAGAGATACTCTCTTAAATTTTTGTTACTAGTAATGAGCAAATTAATTTTTACTTTATCCCTCCTAGAGCACCTCATTTGGAGGAATCTGGGAAGTTGCAGTAAAGATGGCTGAAAAACGTCAGCTTCGAACTCATCATAACACGAAGCTATCCTTTGAAGAACCCACCAATGCACTCTGTGAGATAGAAGCTGTGATGAACTCCAGGCCAATTGAACCTCTAAAGAACGAGCCAGGTGAGTACGAAGCGTTAAATTCAGACCATCTTCACATCAGTTCACCACTCAAGGCGGCTTCTGAACCGATGCACCAAATACTTCGTCCTCGCAGTACTGGCGTCGCATTCAAAACGTAAGAACGCACTTTTGGAAGCGGCGGACCATTGTTTATAAACAAGAATTACAGCAACGAACGAAGTGGTCTTCATCAAAACCTAACCTAGCAGCGCAAACATGGTTGCTGGGAGGAATCCAAATGACAATTCCTGACAAAGACTGAAACGTGAGAGTAGCTGAAGCTCGAACACCTAGAGGGTTCATCAAGAGACCAATACAAAAGCTTGCCTTACTTCCGTGTTGAAATCAGGTGCTTTCAAAGTGTCGGAATGTTTGATCACAGTAATTAACCATATCTATTATAATTACAAACATCAATTCATTGTTATTAACATATGATTATTAATTCATTTCAACGAACTAAACTAAGTTAATTCAAATGTTATTTTAAATCTACCAAAAAACTAAGGTTCGCCATAATTTTAATACTCTCTTTGTACTAAACAGTTAATATTGTGCTAAAAAAACTCACACTAATCATGTAAATTAAATCAAATCAGAATAAAACAATCCACTGTGCGTGGATTACCTTATCCCATTCCATCCTTAAAATAAATATCCCCAAAATATCGGCTTTATGGGGAAGAAATATAGAAAATGTCATTGTCATAACATATTGTTCAGGCAGTTAATCAAAATCTTTCATGGTTCGACAAAAAACAATGATTTTTGCTGGTTATGCTATGAAGAAGTGTATAACAATGGTTTTTGTATGAAAACGCCTCCAAAAGGTGGGCGTGGGTTAAAATAATAAATGGAAGAAATGTTAATATTATCATAACCAATGATTTTACATCAAAAAATTACATCATTAAAATTTTACCGAAAAACGTTTTTTATTGAAAACGCCTCCAAAAAGTGGGCGTTACAAAATACTTTGTAAAGTCGAAATATAGACATTAGGATGGTCTAGATACCTTGTTCAGAATTTTTTTCAAAATCTCTAATGATTTGGCCTAAAACATGGCTTTATAAAAAGAGGGCGTGCAGTGAGCGGATTTCAAATTTTTTACATCTGTTCTTCTTACTCGGATTGAGAGTCTATAAACCAAAACTCATCACTGTCGCTCAAAATTTAAAGCCCAAAATTCGGTGAAACACAGATGGATGGACGGACAGACAGACTTGGCTAGATCAACGCAGCCAGCGATTCTGAGTCGATCCATATACTAAGAGGCATATTTAGGAAATAGGAGTAATTTAGTTTTGATACATAGTTTGTGAAATAGAGAAATAATTGAGCTTGGTATACCTCAAAGTATATGGATCGACTCAATATCGCTTGCTGAGGGGATTAAGCCATGTCTGTCTGTGAGTCCGTCCGTCAGTCTGTAGGTAACCGGTTTTTGGGCCACAAATTTTGAATTAGAGTGATGAAATTTGGTTTATAGACTCTCTATTAGACGAAGCACAACAAGTGAACACATTTTTGAAATCCGCCCACTGCCACGCCCCTTATTAGAAAAACGTAATGTTTTTCCGTAAAATTTTAAACATTTCGAAAAAATGTTTATGCAAAATCATTCGTTATGGTAATATAAACATTTCTTCTTTAACCCAAGCCCAATTTTTGGATGCGTTTTCCTATAAAATACCATTTCTATACACCAGCGCATAGCATAACCAGGCGAAAAACGTTTTTTTGAGTCGAACCATAAATAATTCTGATAAGCTGTCTGAACAATATGTTGACTTATCCATTTTAAGGATGGGAAGGGATATGTTTTTAAACGATCCGCACAGCGGAGTGTAGCCTTCTCATATGTTTTGAAGTTAAACTTATATTGACTGACTTCAGGTCATTTAACCTGATCTGTCAATTTTTAGTCCATTCTGAGAAATTGTTCACTGCATTTTGAAGCTTTTTATACCATATCCTATAGGGGTATATTAGTTTGATACATAGTGAAATAATTTAGCTAGGTATACCTCAAAGTAAATGGATCGACCTAGAATCGCTACCTGAGTGGAGTAAGCCATGTCTGTCTATCCGTGCGTAAGATAAGTATAAGAAACCCTCCCAACAAGGTACGTGATCATTCATTTACTCAAACATGCGTTAAAAATCATCTTAGACAATGATATAATTAATTAGCCATTAAAAGTAGAAAATAAAAATATCAATCTTTCTTTGTGAAACAACTTGTAATTTCAACATGTAAATCAAAGTTCGTGCATAAATCGTTGTACATTTCAAACAAAAATCGAGAATAATTGCGTTAAGATCATACCACCAACAACGATCGAATTAGAATCCATAATCGGAGAAAGCGCTCATTCGCTCAATTCTC
Organism: Rhingia rostrata; assembly: GCA_949824845.1. Taxonomy (NCBI): domain Eukaryota; kingdom Metazoa; phylum Arthropoda; class Insecta; order Diptera; family Syrphidae; genus Rhingia; species Rhingia rostrata. The sequence goes on from OX463756.1 coordinate 101,021,467, forward strand.
AATTTGGTCATCTTCGTCGTCACGAATCATGTGCTAAGACCTAAAAGCTTTCGGCTTACGTACTCGCATATTCTCTTCACTCGCCTCGCTCACACTTTGCATTTTTCGTTTTCGCTTAAAATCGTATTCGCTATTCAACATCATCATTTCTCATAATCTTCGTGCTGCTGTTACTGCTCAAACACTAGTTCCACAATCCCCTTGATCTCCTTTTCTATGTTGCTTAAAAAGCTTTTACTAGTCGCTTAAGAAATCTTAATACAAGCGTACATTGTCATCGCTGGAACATTTTTGTTGCTGCTAAACATCGACTGCTGGCTATCGCTTACGAGCAATTGAATGCGCTGGTGTATTCATTTACAATAATTATCGTCGTCGTAGTATCAATTCAATCATAGTCAGATACATCAATAATACGAATTTCACTAGAATATTTGGTAGAATTAGCAGAACTATTGTGAAACAGGATTTGTATATAAAAATTTCTAAAGGAAATTATTTTGTCAGTTGCGTTCCATTTTCGCTGGAAAAAGCTTTTGCATTTAAGTTTCATCCACTACCATATCGCTGGAAAGTTTAAAAACTGCTTGCGCTTCAATGAAAGGAAGCATTACTAGAATTAAATCACTAATTGAGACGAAGACAATGACTCTGACCGAGTTAAAATGTCGTTTAGGAGTTTTGGAGTCGTATTTTAAACAAACAATGGCCTACCAAACACAAATTGAAGAACAAAATCGCGGTGTCGCGCTGAATTGGAAGAATTATTTACCGCTTCTAAATCTAAAATCCTATCGCTTATGGTTCATGAAAGAAGGAATAGTGTTTTAGAAACTACTTTATCGATTCCTCAACCTGTGAGTCATCTTCCTTATGTAAAGCTACTTCGGTTCCATGGAATTATTCGGAGTATGAGAATTTTATTAACACATTCAACAAACGCATTCACAATGACTTGACTCTTTCTGGAATTGATTATTTCAATCACTTAAATAATTGTTTACATGGAAAAGCTCCCGCTACTATTAAAATTTTCCAAGTATCCGAGGAGAATTACGACAAGGCTTTAAAAAATTAAAGGAACGTTATGATAACGAATGCCTTATATTTCTCGATAATATTTCGAAACTTTTTGAATTACCAGATGTACAACGGCCTTCGGCTACTAATTTGAGAAATTTAGTTGACAGCGCATCTGCACTATTCAATTCTTTGCAATCGATTGGTAGGTAGTGTGGAGGAAATATGCAACGCAATTATAATTCAAATTGCAATGTCCAAAGCAGATTTCGATTCGCAATCCAAATGGGATGACCAATTGGAATATATGAAACTTCCTACATGGGATCAATGTTCCGAAGTATTGAACCGACGTTGTCAATATTTAGAAGCTAGGGACAGTAAGGCGATGCGGTTTGAAAGCGGGAACGGTAGGTCGTTATCCAAACCGAAGAATACGCACCACGAACACGAAAAACATACTTCTCTTACCGGAACTTCACAATATTGTCCCTTTTGCAAGGGAAAATACGCACACAATTACGAGTTGCATAAAGAAACTTGGTTTAGGCATTAATTGTCTGCGAAAAGGGAACAACGTGGCTAAATGTTCATCTAACTTTAAATGCAAAACATGCAAACAAACGCATCATACTCTTCTGAATCGGTCGAATCAATCGGCGTTGCATTGCTTGCTTGCTTGTCTTCGTCACAGGAACCACATCCTTCTACCTCAGCTTCTGCAAACTCCGTCATGAATCAAAATCCAGCTACTTCGAAGGCAGAAGTAATCTTGGCCACAACCATCGTTCTCGTTAAGGATGCAACAAGAGGCTTTCAGCTAGGAAGAGTTTTGTTAAATTCTGGCTCACAAGTTAATTTTATAAAAGAGCGATATGCTAGGTCGTTAGATCTTCCAACAGAAACGTTGAAATTTCTGGAATTGGTACTAGCAAAACATAAGTTCACTTTTCACTGTTATGCAATCGCGATATTCAACATTTGAATTTTCTCTTGAATTCTTAGTTACACCTTCTATCACTGGATATCAACCAGATTCATCAATGAATATTGATAACTGGAACCTACCTGCAAATGTTGAATTCGCTGATGAACAGTTCAATCGAGCGGGACCAATAAACATGCTTTTTGTTTCTTTTGGGCCAAATCAAACTAGGATTGGAGCTGCCTTCACTTAAAAATACTCAACTGGGATGGATAGTTTCTGGAAAGTATAAACCAACAGAAGGCAATCAACAGAGGACGTGTTGCGTCGTTTCGACTGACAATCATCTCGATTAACTGGAAGCAGTTTACGGAAGGAAATCCAAATGGTCGGATGACCAAACGGACTGCGAGAATCACTTCACTTAACTCGGTGGAAGAAGTTCTTAGTGGAAGGATCATGCTGAAGTTACCTTTAAAGTAAAACCCATTGGTCGTCGGAGATTCATACAACACAGCCTTTCGTCGGTTACTTTCATTAGAATGCAGGTTAGGTAAAAATAGTCTGTTGAAATCTTCGTTCGTCGATTTTTCGCAAGAGTATGAAAGACTAGCTCAGATGCCTCATTACTACTTGGTGGGAATGTGAGCTTCGTCCGAATAACTCTACAACTAAATTACGAGTAGTAAACGCTCATCAAAACCTACGCATTGAATACCGTGACTTATGGAACTTCGTCGGCTCCATTTATGGCAATTTGTTGTCTTCAGTACCTAGCTGACAAGTATGAGCATCAGTTCAAGCTTGGGGCTTGTAGAAATCGGTACGAACAACTTGTCGTACTGATTTCTTTGTTGATGAAATACTTACGGGGGCAGATGATCTGGATGCACTTAGGCAAAAACAAAGTGAAGCAGTTACAATTCTCAAATCAGCAGGATTCGAGCTGTCGAAGTGGCATAGCAACCATTCATCGGTTTTCTCGAATTGTATTCAGAAGGATATAAACATCAATGAATCCAATGTTAGAAGTACGTTAGGAATACTTTGGGATTCACATAATGATATGTTTTGCTTTTCATACAACCCTACTCGAACTAACACGAGCTATTCGAAAAGAAAAATTCTATCGACAGCATCGATCTTGTTCGACCCAATGGGCCTCTTATGCCCAATAATCGTAATTGCAAAAATTGTGCTGCAAAAATTATGGATGAAAAAGGTGGATTGGGATGCACCTATACCTAAATGTATTGAAACAGAATGGCAACAGCTAATGAGTGATTTGCACTCAGTTAAAAGGATATCAGTACCATGCCATGGGTCCTGACAAGCAATCAGTTAAAGTACACGGATTTTGCGACACATCTAGCAATGCCTACTGACGTTGCTACGGAGGGGCCCATTTCTGCAAAACTATTGGTAGCAAAGTCAAGAGTAGCGCCGTCTAAAAAGAAACAAATTCCTCGCCAAAAGTTGATTTGCAGTAAGCTCATTCAATATCCAATGCTTGATATCATTCGAAGATATGCTCCTACACAAAACTATTGCATATTTTCGTTTACGTAATGAGATTTACAACACCGATTAAAGAAGGACGACGCGTTTTTTTTCGAGAGTTTGTAATGCTGATGAAATAAACGCTGCTTTTTACAAGATCGTATCAATCGAACAAAGTCTACAGTTTGCTGAAGAAATCCGTTTAATACAAGATAAAAAGGATCTCAGGAATTCGCTGAGGTATCTGAATCCATTTCTAGATACAACAAGGGGATATCCAGTTTTGAAGGTAGGAGGACGCTTGCAAAATACAATGATTCCAGAAGACGAAAAGCACCAGTTTTATCGGCGAAAGACTATAATCTGGCTTCATGTCTTGCTCATCATCTTCATCAGAAAGACTTTCATGCTGAACCAAAAGCTCTTGTCGCGCTCATAAGGCAAAAACCTGGTTTATCAGCGCCAGGAACTTGGCACGAAAAATTGTTCACCAATGCGTACACTGCGTTCTTTACAAACATAAGTTAATTACGCAAGTAATGGGCAATCTTCCTCCAGAAAAATCATCGCATGTCGACCGTTTCAACGCTGTGGCATCGACTTTTTTGGTCCCATTTTTACCTATCATAGGATGCGGGGAAAAGACCCTTACAAATCCTACTTTGCCTTATTCTTATGTTTAACGTCAAATGTGGTACACTTAGAACCTGTGACAGATTTGACAAACGCGTTTATTGCTGCTATAAAACGCATGATTGGTCGCCGAGGTCTGCCTCAAGACGTATTTAGCGATAACGCTACGAATTTTGTGGGAGCGAACTCTAAGCTCATTGAACTACATACCTTGCTGTTTCGCAAAACCTCTAAAGTTTCGCATTTTGTAGTAATGACAATATATACCTTCATTTTATTCCTCCTAGGGCTCCGCATTTGAGTGGAATCTGGGAAGCCGCTGTAGAAGTGGCAAAATAACATTTATTGCGCACTCTACACAACACGAAGCTATCCTTCGAAGAACTCGCTGCAGCACTCTGCGAAATAGAAGCGATCATGAACTACAGGCCAATCACTCCTCTATCGAATGATCCGAATGACTTCGAAGCGCTAACGCCGGGAAATCTGTTAATTGGTTCATCTATCAGGGCGATTCCCGAACCAGCAGACGAGGCTCCGGATACGAGTGTATTGCAGTACTGGCGACGCATTAACAACGTGTAGACGTATTTCTGAAAGCGATGGAAGAACGAGTATCTCCAAGAACTTCAGCAGCGTACGAAATGGTCATCCCAACAGACGAATCTAGCCACAGAATCGATGGGACTAGGAGTGGTCCAAAATACCAAACCCAGGTAAAGATGGTAGTATCCGTTTAGCAGAAATCCGGACACCAAAAGGCGTCATCAAGAGATCCATCCACAAACTTGCATTGCTGCCTTGTTAAAACCTGGAGCTTTCAAAGGGGGGGAATGTTGGGTCACACATCAAAGCAAAACATAATCTAATCATTTGAGTTAATAAATGTACCTACATTTAAAAATAGTAATTACATGAATTTTGTAACGTATGCAAAGCCAAATATTCAATAGTTTAATTTCCGCTTTTTAAAATGATTTCCCTTAAGAATTTCCCTTTTTTGAACCTCGTTCCAAAGAAACCAATGTTCGCCAAAATTATTAAAAATTTTTTATAAGCACTAAGCCATTCGATGTACTAAAATTAGTCAATGAGTTATCAACAATGAAAATAAATATCACTCTCCTTGTACCAGTCAAGCGGTAAGGAGATTTTAGTTAACTCTCGCCTAATTCGTTTCGCTTATTCATTCGTCCGTTCTCGCCTAATTCGTTTCGCTCGTTGTTGTTGCCTTGTTTCAAACCACTAACCAAGGACAATCTGCGAATAGTCAATTTACCACGGTTAAGTTAAAAATAAAAAATTATTTCCGAGGGAATTTTCCTACCAACCGAAAGTAAATTTTCCCAAGGAGCAGTCAATCGTTTTGGACTGTACAATATGTTTTCACATTGTAAATTATAAATATTTCTCTGCAATAAAGCCTGAATTTAAGATATATTCATTTAAAAGATGGGATGGGATAGGGTATAAAACGATCCACACAGTGGATTGTAGCCTTCTAATATGTTTTTGGATCTTGTTGGTGTTGCAGTTAAGATTTTAATGTTAGCTTTTGAGTTTGTGAGCTGTTATGCGAATGTGATAAAATGTTTATATTTGTTTATTTCTCGGCAGCTCATAATTACTTAGCAATAATCCAATAGTAATTATCCATCGGATGTGTGTCTAATAAACACAACGCCGACTCAGATTGGCCATTAAGCATCGAACATTAAATCAGCGATCGCATCCACATAATGGGTAAGCAATAACAATTTCAACACAGCATTCATTTCCATCGACGAAATATGTCACAACACGATCACCATGTTTCCCCACCGTAGTACATTCGTTTTGATACATAGTTTGTAGCATATGAGAAAGCTTCAGTCCGCTGTGCGGATCGTTTGATACCCTATCCCATCCCATGATTAGAATTAATATCCCCAAAATGTGGGTTTATGACAACTTAATATTGAAAATGGCATTGTCACAACATATTGTTCTGACAGAACTTCAAAATCTTGTATGGTTGCAAATGTTTTTTTTTTAGGAAAACGATACAAAAAGTGGACATGAGTTAAGATGATATATAGGGGTCGATATATCAAAACATTAACATTCTGCACATTTACTAATATAAACAAAATTAATTACTTTTTGGTTACTCTGTATTCATCAAAAGTTATTAAACATTTTAAGCCAATAGGCCACCTAAAAAAAATATTTTAAACAATTTTTTCTTTTCCACGGGAATGACATAATGTTATTATAGTAATGACTTAACAACATGGAAATAACCTTAAAGTTTTTATAAGAATAATATCGCATTTGTGATTTTTTTTTAAATAAACATCGATTACAAAAAGCTACAAAAAGACCGTTAGAAATTTTGGTGGTGTATTCTTAAAATAAAAATTATTGTAGTTTCAGGTATTCTAAAAAAACTTTTTAATAATTTTTTAAGTTGTGTCATTAAAAATCAAAATTAAGCCCTATGAACATATCACAAAATATTAATTTTGTATTCGGATTTTTAAAATAACACGCTTTGCACGCAAAAATACCCTATCTCATCCTATCCTTTAAATGAATATCTACGAATAGTATGCTTTTTGGCGATGAAATATAGAAAATTGTGAAACGTAGTGAAATAATTTCGCTAGATATACCTCAGAGTATATGGACCGCCTCAGAATTGCTAGCTGAATCGATCTAGCCATGTCCGCCTGTCCACTACCGTCTGTTTGTTTGTGCGTCACCGATTTTTGGGCTTTAAATTTTGAGTTAGAGTTTTGAAATTTGGTATACAGAGTCTCTATCAGACGAAGCAGAACAAGTGTAAACATTTTTTAATTCCGCCACCCCCACTTTTAAGAAAAACGTTCTTTTTGGCAAAACGGTAATAAATTTTTTAAAAAGTTTGTGAACAAGATATTTTTTGGGGTGATATTTTTACCTTTTTCGGGGAAATTTAAAAATATTCGTAAGGTTTTTGCCCACTCCTACTTTTTGAGGTAGTTTTTAGTAAATAAATCGTATTTAGGTAAAATTTTAACCATTCCGAATAAAATTTTGTTGCAAAGCTATTGGTTATGGTAATGTAAACATTTTTTCGATATATTATTTTAACCAACGCCCACTTCTTAGAGGCGTTTTTACACATAAACCATTTTTGTACACTTCTTCATGCATAACCAGGCGAAAAACGTTGATTTTGGTCGAACCATACAAGATTTTGATTAACTGTCTGAACAAAATGTTGCGACAATTTGACATTAAGTTTTAATATTTATTTGTCACCCACATTTAAGGGACAGCAGTTTTAAGGATGGGATGGTATAGGGTACAAAAAAGAAGGATTGTATCCTTCTCATATGTTTTTATATGTTAATATTTTTTTGCCATAAAGCCAAAATTAAAGGGCTATTAATTTCAAGGAGGGGATGGTATAGGGTATTGAACTATAGCCTTCTCATATGTTTATTCAAATTGTTTTTGTATAAAAACGCCTCCAAAAAGTGGGTGTGATATGTAGACGAAATGTTACTATTATCAGAACCAATGGTTACGAATCAAAAGTTTTTTAGAATATTTTAAAATCTAACCGAGAAACGTTTTTTTACTGAAAATGCCCCCAAAAATTGGGCGTGAAAAAAAACTGTGTATACACGAAATATAGATGTAAGGATTTTCTAAATAACTTGTTTACAAGCCTTTTCAAAATTCCTTACCATTTCCCCAAAAGAAGGTTTATCCTAAAAGTGGGTGGATTTCAAATTTTTTACACTTGTTCTGCTCTCTCAGATTAATTGTCTATATACCAAATTTCAAAACTCTAGCTCAAAGTTCGAGGCCCCAGAATCGGTGACTCACAGACGGACGGACAGGCAGAATTGGCTAGATTGACTCAGCTAGCGATTCTGAGTCGATCCGTAAACTTTAAGCAAAATTATTTCACATACTTAGTGTCAAAACTAATATAACCCTATGAGATAGGGTTATATTAGTTTTGACACTATGAGATAAGTTACCAATCGCCAGCACTTGGTTACCGCATTCTGCTATTATGTTGTTTTCAGTTAGATCAAGAATCGTTCCGCCTTGCGAGACGGTTAAAATACTAAATTTCTTACAAACTAACTTAGGTCTAGGATATTTTATAAGAAAATGCAAGACATCATTATTTTGTAAAATTGTTAACACTAGCTACTTCTACTTTGCTCTTGCGTTCTTGTATGTATTAATATCTGCCTATTATTTGATTCTGTGAGCTGAGCATGTGTGACGGTTCAAAGTCGTCGAAATCAGGGGTTCAAGCTATTGCCTGTAAAGCTGTGCCTAAAAAGCTTTAACTTCCGTTATGCCTATGGTGTATTTTTAGGGTGGAAAGGACAGCTCCAAATGTCCGGCTATTATTTCCAATATTTTCCTCATGTGAGTTTGCGGGAAGAGTACAAACATGCCGACCGTTTCATCTCTCATTTCAGAGTACGCAGTTAGGTTAGTCGTGTGTCTGAGGTAGTCATGGTCCTGCCATTCCGTCTACGATTGGGATGTAGTCGAAATGAGTGAAATCAGTCAACCTCGCGGCTACTGTTGTCATGGTTAGAAGCAGTATAATAAGAACCCTGGAAAAGATGTCTGGATTTTCTTATAAAAAACATATGAGAAGGCTATAATCCACTATGTGGATTATACCCTTTCCCATCCCATCCTTAAAATAAACATTCTTAAAATGTTGGCCTTATGAAAAGGAAATATTAGAATTGACATTGTCACACATTTTGCTGAAAATCTTTTATGGTTCGCCAAAAAAAAACGTTTTTCTCCCACATAAGGTATGGAGTAGGGTATACAAATGGCTTTTGTATGAAAATACCTCCAAAAAGTGGGCGTGTGTTAAAATAATATATATAGAAGATATGTTTTAATTACCAAATCCAATTATTTTGCATCAATTTTTTTTTCGAAATAGTTTACGTTTTAATGAAAAGCGGTTTTAATTGAAAACGCCCCCAAAAAGTGGTCGTGACAAAAAACTTTGGATAGACGAAATATAGATATTAGGATTGTCTAGATATGTTGTTCAGTCACTTTTTCGAAATCTATAACGGTTTGGACTATAACTAGGTTTTTCTAGAAAGGGGCGTGGCAGCGGGCGGGTTTCCGACCGAGCTTTATAAAGCCGGCGGAGATGACCTGGTAAGTAACATCCAATAACTCATAAGCCGAATCTGGTCGGAAGAAAGTATGCCTGAAGAATGGAACCTCAGCATCATTTGTCCGATCCACAAAAAAGAAGACCCTCTAAACTGCGCCAACAACAGAGGCGTAAGTCTCCTCAACATCGGCAGATCCTAAAAAAAAAACAAAGATGTCCAAATCGATACCCACCACCTATTCCTCGATTTTAAACCCGCATACGACAGTATTTATAGAGACGAACTATACAGAGCCATGTCTAGTTTTGGTATACCGCCCACACTCATCCGTTTGTGTAGGATGACGATGGAGAATTCTCGCTGCTCCATCAGGGTCGTAAAAGACCCTACCGACACATTTTATACCAAAAAAGGATTTAGGCAAGGCGATGCGCTATCGTGTGACTTCTTCAATTCGGTTCTTGAGAGGATTGTGCAAAACTCACTAGCCAACACCAGAGGCATAATTTTCAAAAAATCGGTACTACCAGCATTCGCTGATAATATTGACATCATGGGTCGGAACCAACGTGAAAATGGGTTAGCAGTATATGAGGGCAAGACTAAGTATATGCTGTCAACATGAAAGGACACACAACATCGACGAATTGGACAGAACGTCACCATTGACTGATATGACTTTGATGTAGTACGGGACTTTGTCTATCTCATTAACTCTGACAACAGCATCTCGTCAGAAATTAACCGAAGAATTAATCTTGTCAAACGCTGTTTATTTGAGCTAAGAAGGCACATCGTTTGTTAAGCCCGCAATCCAACTATTATGGAGATCCTATATAATACCCTGATCATCCCAGTCCTGCTCTCCGGCGTTGAAGCATGGACCATCTTAAAAGCGGATGAATGAATCCTTGGTCGATTTTAGAGGAAAATTCTTCAAAAAATCTTCGGTCCCGTTTGCGTTGACGGGCTAAGGAGACGAAGATTCAACGAAGAACTCTACGAGCTGTACAGCGACATGCCCCTGGTCAAAAAAAACTCCGCATTAAATGTTTAAGATGGCTAGGACATGTGGAACGAATTGACAAGCCAGTAGTCGCTCTTCAGATGCAGTGTGGAAAACCATTCAGACCCCTCTAGAGTATCGAGTGTGTCTTTAATCCTTGGTAGAGGTAACTGTTCTTCTTGGTGACATCATTGAGCCACCGACAGTCAACGCACAACCGGGTGCTGTCATCTTTTTTCTTAGCCAGTAGCACTGGTGATACCCACGGACTATTGAAGTTTTCTGTCATGCAACCCTTTCCATCGTAGCAACCATTTCTGCAACTTCAGCCTGCTTGGCTGAAGTTTTGTAAATTTTCGGTGTAATCGGAAGCCAAGAATTCAAATCTACATAAAGTTTTGCTGTATCGCAGTGCGGTATTTACCAAACATGCAAATATCGATTTCAAAACGTTTAGCCTATAAATTAATTGAAATTCGACACCTGTTTTTTTTGCAGTAAGTTATGGATTGTTACGAAGCCTACATTCATGTTACCGGTTTTTGGTGCATCTACTAGTTGGCTTTTGAATGTTTCTTCCAATTCTTTTCATACAGTATCCAATAGGGGTATAACATGTAACATAGTTTTGTTTTATAACTATAAAAAAATAACCGATAATTTGGGGATTTTTTTTTATGGGTATAAAACATTAAATTGGAATAAAACCCAAGAAAGTCGTCTTAATGTCTATCAATAAAGCTTTATTCGAATTCTGGTTTGTTGGCGTAGACGAGCGACTTTACATATCTCCAAAGAAAATAATCCAATGGTGTCATTGGATTGTAGCCTTAACATGCATATGCAAAATGTTTAAGATTTTACCGAAAACCGTTTTCTTTTGAAAACACCCTCAAGGAGTAGGCGTGGCAATAATCTTATATGGACAAAGATGTTCTTCAGATTTTTCGCACAAATTCGCTGCTCCTTATTCAGCTTGCATGAGTAGAGAGTCAATCTCGTTATGTCCGCCCGTTTAGTTGGTAGCTTTGATAAAGCAGTCTTCCCTTCGATTATGCTTATGCTTATGCTGGAACACATTTAGCAATCACTTTTCCTTTGGATTGGATTGGACTCTCACCTCATGTGGTCTGGTGTTTGCGACTCTTATGGAACCATGTTGTTTCTTTGGTTCAACCAACATTTTTCCAACGATGTAGTTTTAGAAATTATCGCCTGCTTCTGGCTCAACAAGTAGGAATCAGTGGCTCCCAGGATCGATCTCCAGCTTAACCCATATAACATTTTCTGATAACTGTAGTAGCACTTAGTCCTTCCCGACGACTGATCTCAGAATCACTGTTTTTGGTAAACCGTATTCGATTGGGATCTCCACAGTGAAGTCCACTCCAATAATGCATTCGTTAAAAATGTCAAGCACCATAAATGCATGGGAGTAGGCGAGTCCCGCCAAGTATATCGTCAGCCGTACTTCGTCATATACTCGAACTCCTTTTCAATTGCGGTCCTCAGATAATAGCTGCTGGTGTTATGCAGCCAAGACTCACGGACTTGGAAGCAGTAGCTCTAGTATCAATTGTAGCTGCAAGTTCTTTCCCGCCGATGGTCGCATCTCCTTTCAGACTCTTGATATCTCTCCTAGTTTGGAATACTTGGATTGCGGTCCTGGGGGCGTTGATTCCAGAACCCGAAGGCGTCCTTGATGGTTGATGATCTCTTCACCAGGGTTACGATATGACAAACATGCTAGGCGTTCAACATATGCGTGCAGTTGTTGAAGAGTTTCGCCTTTCTTTTGGACTCTGCTGCACTCGAACCACTTCCTACATTTGGTCATTAACAAACCGCATCTCGATTGCTTCGCGATAGCGTTTGGACTTTCGGACTTTTGATGCTGTTCTGCTCGTAGCCCTTCGATCTGTTGGCGTTGCTCCTCCCGTTTTTGTTCGAGCTGCTGTTCCAATTTATTGTTTTGTTCTCCAAATTTAGCCTCCAGAAACTTGATGACATGACATGCACTTATTTGATGCTCTTCGACATCAAAGATAACAGAATAAGGATCTTTTATTGCGTCATGAAGACGAATAAATAAATCACTCTTTCCACCAGTTGGGGAAAGCTGCAAGAGACTAAGTTCAGCTTTTAGCTCCGCAACGGTGAGCTGACCTAATGCTTTGTGAACCATTATTGTTTAATCACACCCTTTTTCACATTCACACACTTAATCGTATACAAAGTTATTGTTCACTATTCTCGAATTTTCACTACTCACTATGTTCACTTCACTATATTCACTTCACTACGAACCTAAACAAGCGGCTCCGACATATTCGGACAACAAGTTGCCTAGGAATTTCAAGGGTAAGTCAGGCCCCTTGAACAGAGATGGTGGCGGATAAACCGAAAGGCCAATGGCAGCGCTCAATCCCGTAAGGGATATTGATTTCCCGGTGTAATAGGGGTATCTCATAAATTGAAACTGGCCCTCTAGGTTGGGGGTCATGCTTTGGGCTAACTACCAGACCATGGCAAAAATTAACGGCTACGAAGCAACCAATAGCCTCGAAAATGACTGATTTTGTTGTTGACGACCCGGCTAAACGAAAAAAGAAACACGACGTCTGCACCGGGAATGTGAGAAAATTAAATAGGAGAGGTGCCAGCGAACAACTAGCATAAGCCCTAAACTGCTACAAAGCAGACAATACTGCCATCCAGAAAATACGACGGGATGGGCCGGGCAAAAAGAGGATGAAAACTGTTTTATTTTTTACTTCGCTACGGAACGAAATTTCACTATAGCCAGCACATGGTTTCCTAACCTCTATATCCAAAAGGGGACATGGCGGTCTCCAGATCAACGAACGGTCAACCAAATTGATCACATTGCGATAGACAAGAGGCACGCATCCAGTATTTTGGATGTCCGAACATTCCCAGGAATTATCATCGACTCAGACCACTACTTTCTTGCAGAAAAGGTAGGAATGCGGATAACCAACACGCCACAATAATCCAGAAATACAGTGAAAAATTTATATGTCGAAAGACTGTAATCGCAAGAGACCGCCAAGATCTTCGCGCAACGCGAGGAAGAACAATGGCAACGATGCAAACAAGCCAACAGATCAGACGCAACTGATGTGCCAGGTTTCTCGCAAGCCTACAAGAAACCCCTGTTTTGATGAGGAATGCAGCTAAGGCCTACAAGGCTAAGCAGGAGAGGTGCCTCTCCCGGAACTATGTTCGCATGTTTGACCAAAGTGTAAAACGTCAAAGCCAAAGACACATGGTTCCAACAGAATCCTGTTGAGATGAACAAGGAAATACTTTAGTTAAGACACAGTCGATGCTGAGGATTTAGAGGATCCACTTCTGTAGACTGTAAAACGGCGATGATGAACAACATTCCGCTGTCAGGCAGAATGGACCATTTAATATTGGCAACGACAGCGAAAACTGCCATAACATCCACCAACTCATAATTCAAATCTAGTCGGGAAAAAGTATGCCTAAAGAATGGAACCTCAGCATCGTTTGCCCGATCCACAAAAAAGGAGACCCTCTTAACTAGGCCAACTACAGAGGCATGAGTCTCCTCATGTCTCACGCTTTAAACACTTTACCAAAAACCTGATCGACCCTTATCAGTGTGGTCTTGGACAGGAAAGTCAACACAGGATCAAATTTTTACACTTCGGCAGATCCTGGAAAAACCCCAAGAAGTCCAAATCGATACCCACCACCTATTCCTCGATTTCAAAGCTGCATGCGAAAGCATTTATAGAGACGAACTATACAGAGCCATGTCTAGTTTTGGTATACCGCCTCGTCCGTTTGTACAGGATGACGATGGAGAACTCTCGCTGCTCCACCTCACCGACGCATTGAATACCAAAAAAGGATTTAGGAAAGTCGTTGCGCTGTCATATGACTTCTTCAATTTGATTCTTGAGAGAATTGTGCAAAACTCCCGAGCCAACACCAGAGGTACAATTTTCCAAAAATCGGTGCAACTGCTAGCATTAGCCGACTATGTTGACATCATTGTTAGGACTCAACGTGATGTCATAGACACGTTTGCTTGCATAGAGAAGGAAGCGGCAAAAATGGGTTAAGCAGTAAATGAGGACAAGACGAAGTATATTAACGTCACCATTGACAGATATAACTTCGAGGCTGCGCTACTAACTCTGACAACAACATCTCGTCAGAAATTAAATGAAGAATTAATCTTGCCAACTGCTGTTTATTCGGGCTAAGAAGGCAGTTCAGTAGTTAAGCCCTCACTCGAACTGCTAAGGAGGTATTATATAAGACACTGATCATCCCAGTCCTACTCAACGGCGCTGAAGCATGGACCGTCTCAAAAACGGATGAAGAAATCTTTGGTCTATTCTAGAGGAAAATTCTTCGAAAAGTCTTCGGTCCGGTTTGCATTGACGGGCTATGGAGACGAAGATTCAACCAAGAACTATACGAGCTGTAAAGCGACATGCCCTTGGTTAAAAAACTCCGCATTGGACTTTTAATATGGCTAGGACATGTAGAACGAATGGACACCAATTCACCGGCTCGCAGAGTCTTCGATTCCCAGCCAGACGTCGGACGCAGTAGAGGAAGACCCCGCCTTAAGTGGCGCGCATAAGTGCCACTTAAGTAAGTAATCTTAAGTTTTATCTTGCGGGGCACAAGTTTAGTGACATCTTTTTCAAGCTTTTCTTGTTTGTCTAACCAAATCTTTTATTTCCGATGGGTACTTGATATTACTATAACTTACTGTTTTGAGATGTTGAGGAGTATAATTCCATGCTGCTTTTTGAACGGTATTGACAAAGCAGTCAACCGCGACTTCAATTTGCAATGGGGATCTAACCGAAACACTCAGTCGAATATTATTTTAATACCGTTTTTTCGGCCTTCCCAGTTGGTTTTTCCGTTTGTTAGTCTGGGTGGATTTTCATTTTTAGTGATTAACTCGCTCGTTGTTAGAGTGACCGAAGAATGATCAGAGAAAAGATACAAGCATTCCTTAACTTTGATTCAATTGGACGACATATCTCTTACGATGAATAAATCGATCAAATCCGGTATTTTTGTAACATCAGTCGGCCAGTATGTAAGTTGTTTTCCCCGTAGAATAAAATTCTGTATTGTACTAACTACCAATATCGTAAACCATCCTGCCTTTTTGTGATCTGCATTTAGATCCCCAGAATGTATGCTTCCTGTTAAGGTCCCTTCCGATGACAATGCGCTGTCCAAGGGAATTAAGCAAGTTTTCAAAGTCAAACATTGAACCGTGGTGGGCACTAAATAGGAGATATCTTCTGAAAGGATTGTCTGCTTCTGACTTGATTAGAGCTAAGTGAATTTACTTGGAAGCCTGATAATGGTAAAGATTTCATCAAGGTACACAACTTTTTATAGTCCGTTGGGGCCGTTGTTTTAGCTGTTTCGCTTTATTAGTATTCTCTTTATCGTGGTTAATGAATTCAGCTGAGCTGATATAGCTTCCCTCTTTTTACCGGACTTTTCTTACGAATCCAGTCAAATTTGTGACTGAGTTCTTCTCTGTCGGTATGGTATTCTGAAATAACCGGGCAGTTTGCACTCGGTTATTGTTCATTTCTTAATTTTAATGATGTTTTTATTGTGATGTTTTCATCCTAGGTAGTTTTCTAGGTAGTTTTCTTAAATTGTTAAGTTAGTCGTAAGATTGATGAGCTAGTGTATAGAACTAGTAAAATAAACTTCCTCATAGAGGAAATCAATAAAAAAAAAAAATAAGTAGATAAAGTCTTTAAATTGATATTTTATACCCTATCCCATAGGAGTAAATTAGTTTTGATACATAGTTTTTAACATAAAGCAATAATTTAGCTAGATATAGCTTAAATTATATGGATCAACTCAGAATCGATAGCTGTGTCTATTTAGCCATGTCTGTGTGTCCGTCCGTCTGTAGGTAACTGGTTGAGCTGGGATAATGAAATTTGGTACACGTGTTTGTTGTTGCTACCAGCAGAACAACATTTTGAAACCACCCACTACCACGGCCGCTTTTCAGAACAACATAGTTTTAGGCCAAACCGTTTAAATTTTGAAAAAGTGTCTGAACATCAAGTCTAGACAATCCCAATGTCTATATCTCGTCTATGCGAAGTTTTTTACCACGCTCACTTTTTGTTGGCGGTTTTTTTTACTTACATATTATATTTGCTTAACGCAGACCCACTTTTTGTAGGCGTTTTCATACACTACGATGTTTTTTGTCAAACCATAAAAGATTTTGATAAACTGTCTGAACAATATGTTCTGACAATGATATTTTCTTTATTTAATTACCATAAAACTGACATTTTGGGGATATTTATATTAAGGATGGGATGGGATGGGATAGGGTATTAAACGATCCGTACAGCAGATTGTAGCCCCTTCTCATATGTTAATTTTTAGTATTTGTTTATATGAATCGCCGGACCTGAAGTAAATAACATGAAATTACTAGAATTAAAAATTTCATATGGTCTTACATACAATACTTTTCTATAGGCAATCATTTACACGCTTAAAACTAATCTTCATTATACATGTTTCAGACGTCCATCGATAAACTACGTTCATACATATTCATCTTGTGTGTATTTAATGTATCTAACCTTACATTTATGTTCGTACTCCTGGGGACAATCGCTCTCTGGATCCTTAATCAGTAAAATATCTCTTGCCACTTCCTCTTTGTATACCAATTTCCCATCACTAATACTGCTATAAAGTTATATGATAACATGATGGTGAATTGTACAAGTTCAACTGCGCTTTTCGTAGTTTTGACCAGACAAAGTTTTTGCAAGTTTAGTCATCTGGGGCTGTGGAAAAACATATCTGCATTCGATTAACCACAACAGAAAAATGTATGAGAAGAGTATTGTGAACATTTCGCAAATACTATTCAAATACCACAAGCATGTACAGTTCTTCGCAGTTGGTTACGTTACAATCTCTCCTTATTGTCTTTCGAAATGTATCCATATAATTCTATTAAAATTAGAACCAATGAAATGGGATCATTAATTTAATAGATTATTTTTTTATAATATTTTTTAAGGCCTTACACACGAATTAGGAATCAAATGTGTGTATAAACGAGGTGTCCCAGTTAAGTAAGCCAATCATAGTCGTCCTTCTGTACACACTGAATTATCCAAAGCTTTGATATCTTCAAATTTATCAAGTTACTTAATAACTATTATGCCTAGAGCATATGTGTTAAATCCTGGACTTATTAATTGGGCTCAATCATATCTCTAATTGAGATCTTACCATTTATAATTTAGAGGTTCCAGGCCCAGAACTTTTGTTGCCCAACTTTTGACACCCCAAAGAAGTCATTTAGAAATCATTTTATTTATACTTGCAAAAAACGATGTAAGTGCTTATATTCGAAAAAGCTAAACATTGATACATTGCGATGAAATGCAAATCTTCAAATTTGCAGGATACGGAAACGAATTGCTTTCACTACAAACCAATTTTAATAGTTTTACCATATGGTGCCTTAAAAGCGGTTCGAATCTGAATACTAAACATGTGAGAAGGCTACAATCCACAGTGCATATCGTTTAATCCGTTTTATCCCGAAAATGTGACATTTATGGGGTTGGAATATAAAAATTGGCAATGTCACAAAATAATGTTCAGCCAGTTTATCAAAATATTTAAAAGTAAGTTGCTTGGAGTACGGAATACAAATGGTTTTTGTAGATAAACGCCCCCAAAAAGTGGGCGTGGGTTAAAACGAGCTACGAAGAAATTCTTTTATAACCTTTATTAACGTCTTTCCAAATTTACTAACATTTTACCGAAAACAGTTTTATACAGAAATCGCGCCCAAAAAACTGGGCTAAGCAAACAACTTTTTGAAGAAGAAATATCGATATTGGAATTGTCTAAGTATGCATACTGTTTGGTCCATTTTCTACCGTTTGGCAAAAAATAATGTTTTTTTTTAAAAAGTAACGTGGCAATTTGCGGATTTTTAAAATGTTTACACTTGCTCTGCTTCGTCGGACAGAGAGTCTATATACCAAATAACAAAACGCTAGCTCAAAATGTAAGGCCCAAAAATCGGTAACACACAGGCGGACGGACGGACGGAGATTCTTAGTCGGTCCAAATACTTTGACGTACCCCAATCCAAATTATTTCTCTGTGTTACAAACCATGTATCAAAACTTATCTTCCACTATAGAATAGAATATAAACATGTGAAAAGGCTACAATCCGGGGTGAGGATCGTTTAATACCCTATCTGATCCCATCATTAAAATAGGTATCCTCAAAATGTGTGATTTATGACAACCAAACATTAAAAATGACATTGTCACAACATATTGTTCATATAGTTTATCAAAATCTTGTATGGCGTAAGGTAAACAATTGATTTTTTTTGTAGGAAAACGGCTCCACCAGCGATTTTTTTTTCGTAGGCTGGTGGAAATCTCAAAAGACACGATGAGCACGTGCCCAAAGTAAGGTGAGACTTTAACCCATTAAAACTACCACCCTTTTTGTATTTTTATTGCAACTAAGTATGCGACTTATCTAGCAGTTTTTATGTAACGAGTAATGAATATTTTGCAGGTTCCTTTGAGAGTTGCTGCTTTTTACGGAATTTTTAGCACGGTTTTTTATTATCGGGCCAAATCTAAGAGCTTAGTTCTTTGAAGAGGCCGCAAAATATTTTTATGGTCAAGAATTTTGAGGACCGTTGTGTTAACGTGTCCCTATAAATGTTACTTATGTTTGCGCCAACATTTTTTTGGTTTCAACATTAACCACGGGAATTCCCAGATCTCTGCGTAGATCTTTATTCCCTATACATATACCACGGCGCATTGAACAATAATCTTGACATTTTGTTTTCAAAAGTTTGTAGAATGTTAAGATTCGATTCACTGGTACAACACGGTAGTCGTACACCATATGTACAGACCGGCTTTAGCTCTTGTATGCATGATAGCAGCTAGTTATCATGGTTAAGCTTCGAATATTTTCCGAGTAACCAGTACAGTTTTCTGTATTTATTTTTAAGTTCTTCGCGTTTCTTTTACGCGACTTCCATTTTAATTTTGCATCGAGTGCAATTTGATATATTTCGCCTCATTTGCAAGAGGAACTCAAACCGTATTGATAAATACTGGCAAATTGTTTTTCCGTTCATACAAATATCAATCTACATGAATCGATTTGCTCTCGTTAAGTGCAAATAAGAACGTTTTGTAATTTTATATTTATACCCTATACCATAGGGGTATATTAGTTTTGATACATAGTTTGTAACATAGAGAAATAATTGAGCTAAGTATACCTCAAAGTATATGGATCGACTCAGAACCGATAGCTGAGTCGATTAAGCCATGTCTGTCCGTGTGTCCGTCCATCCGTACGTCACCAGTTTTTGGGCCTTAAATTTTGAGCTAGAATGATGAAATTTGGAACACGTATTTGTTGTTGCTCCCAGCAAAACAAGTGTAAAACTTTTTACACTACATAGTTTCATCTCCAAAAAGCCGACATTTTGAGGATATTTGTTTTAAGGATGGGATGGGATAGGGTATAAAACGATTCACACAGTGGATTGTAGGCTTCTCACATGTTGATATCCTATCCCATAGTGGTATATTAGTTTTGATACATAGTTTGTAACATAGAGAAATAATTGAGCTAGGAATACCTCAAAGTATATGGATCGACTCACAGTCGATAGCTGAGTCGATTAATCCATGTATGTCCGTCCGTCCGTCGGTACGTACGTCACCAGTTTTCCGGCCTTAAATTTTGAGCTAGAATGTTTGTTGTTGCTCCCAGCAGAACAGTTGTAAAACTTTTTGAAATCCGCCCAGTGCCAAGCCCACTTTTCAGAAAAACGTTATTTTATGATAAACCTAAAAATTTTCAAAATTGTTTGCTACGCCCACTTTTTGGCGGCGTTTTTAGTAAAAAAACGTTTTTCGATAAAATTTTAAACATTAAAAAAAAAGATTTAATGCAAAATCATTGGCTCTCTTAATACAAACATTTCTTTCATATATTATTTTAACCTACGCCCGCTTTTTGGAGGCGTTTTCATACAAAAACCATTTCTATACACTACCTCACAGCATAACCAGGCGAAGAACGATGTTTCTTGTCGAACTATAAATGATTTTGATAAACAGTCTGAACAATATGTTGTGACGATGACATTTTCTACATTTAATCGCCAAAAAGCCGACATTTTGGGAATATTCTTCTCATATGTTGTTTTTCCATTGTTGTGACAACTGCTTGTATAGCTGTATCGTCAGCAAACGTTTGTATTGTTTGTTTGTGGGATATCACGAGTAAATAGGAAGTACAAGAGTGGTCCAAGAACGCTTCCTTGGGGTACTCCTGCCCATATTTCTTTGAACTCCGAATATTCCTTTCCAAGTTTCACACGGAAGAGTCTATGTCCAAGATACGACACGATAGCTTTTGACACTTTGTCAAAAGCTATCGACAAGTCAAAAAAACGGATGAGTAAATATTATTTTTATCGAAAGCTTTCTCAATTACATTAATAATTCGATGAACTTAGTCCACAGTCGAATTTTTACTTCTAAACCCAAATTGATGGTCAGGTAAAAGGCGTTTCTAATCAATAATGGGGTGTAAGCTACTCGGTCGCTTACACCCCATCCTTTTAAAAACATTTGAAATAATTGGAGGAAATGAAATAGGTCTGTAAGATTTTATTTTATTCTGTGATTATCTTGGCTCCAAAAATTAGGCGTGTAAAAAACTGTGTATACAAGAAATATAGGTATATATATATGTATATATATAGGGTATAATTTATTTTCGAAGTGTTTAAAATTTGATCGAAAAAGGTTTTTTTTTTACTGAAAACGCCCTTAAAAAGTGGACTTGGGAAAAAAATTTGTATAGACGAAATATAGACATTAGGATTGTCTGGATATGTAGTTCAGATCCTTTTTTAAAATTTTGGACGGTTTGGCCTAAAATTAGGTTTTTCTTAAAAGAGGGCGTGGTAGTGGGCGGATTTCAAAAATGTCTACAGTGTTTCGAACAGCACAAGGATCACATGTACCAATTTTCATTCTACTTGTAGGTATACCTAGCTAAATTAATTCTCTATTTTACAAACTATTTATCAAAACTTATACATATCCCTATGGGATAGGGTAGAAACGTATGATAAGGCTACAATCCGCTTATCCTATCCCAACCCATCCTTAACATTTTTATTCCCAAAAAAAAGAAATAAAGAAAATGACATTCTCACAACATATTTTTCAAACATATTATCAAACTCTTTTGTGATTCTACAAACAAACGTATTTCTATTGCAAATGCCTTGGGGTGGGGTATACAAAAGGTTTTTGTAGGAAAATTCCTCCAGTAAGTGTGCGTGGATGAAAAGGATCTATATACGAAATGTTAACATTGCCATTATGGAAATATTTTCATCAAAAGTTTTGCGAATTTTTTAAAAATTTGGACAAAATTTGTTTTTTTTACTGAAAATGCACTTAGAAAGTGGGAGTGGCAAAATAACTTTATATGGACGAAATATAGACTTTGTTGCAAAACGGTAAGTAGTTTTGAAAAAGTTTGTACACAAGATATTTAGACAATCCTAATATCTGTATTGTTTGATTTCAATCGCATAGCCATAGCCAAAATCGGTGAGGTTTGGCCGGGTTCAAAATTAGAGGTGCTTGCGAAGGAGGACATACACGATCGTGCACCTGGATCCCAGCTGAACATTCGAATGCGGATGAAATAATCCAACATTTTATCCTATTGCAACCCCATTCTTCCGACACACAATTGGAAGTTGGTAAAGTTGGACCAAGTGCAGGGACTTTGTGGTCGGTAAAGAATCCCTTGCTCCCCTAAAAGAAAGAAATGGATTTATAAACTATGTTGTGTTTATCAAACTCAAGGTCTACAAAAAGTATGAGCTTGATGCTGAAGCGGCTCCCCCTCAACCCACATGTACGACTACAGGCGTCTCAGAACATGTTGCTGGTGCGAGCTTACCATCTCTGGAAGATGGATCTGTCTCATCAACACCGAGGATGGAAACTGGTAACAGTTTTCCATATCTGGCAGGCAGATGGATCGTCTTCATCAAATCCTGATAGATAAACTAATAGCAATACTCTGTCTTTCAAAACAGATTAAACAAAACATTGATGGAGACAGACTCAATAAACAGTGATTCTCTGATGGAGGATGACATTTTGGCATCCTCGGACTCGGAGGACACGAATACTACAGTCGTGGCAGAAAAAAATGCTGCAATTAACATTGATTAATCTTCATAACTTCAAAATGGATTCGGCCACACTCCTTCTGCGTCCAGCAACACACGGAGAATATATTTTCTTGATCCAGGAACCTTGGGTTGTCAAACATCTAGTGTGTGGACTTAAGTCACGAGACTATACTCTCCTGTATACGAATGACGAAGGTAAACCAAGATCCTGTATACCCGAAATGAGTATCCTAAATGTTTATTTACTTTCTAATTACAGCGATCGAGATATAACCGTAGCATAACTGGAAAAAACACATAAATACTGGTTGGTTTTTGCCTATCTCGCCACTACCTTGGGGGAACCTTCGTCCCAGAAATCTTCTAAATGGATCTTCTACAAAGAGACCCTATGAATATAAAAAAGGACCTGAGGAAGTCCCAGCGGAAGTCCTGGAGACTCTTCTGTGAAGAGGCTTCCGAGGCGTCAAGACTTCCAAGCTATCTAAAAAAAACAAATGGAAAGGAATCATTAGAACTACTAATGGATTCTTAGGTAGCTCACAGGAAGCTTCCCAAGACTTTGAGCAGTACACAGTTTCAAACCCTTTAAATCCGCAGCAATGCCCAGTGGTTGTAACTCTGACTACCCATCAAGTGCTTATTTTTTACCTCCAAGTGGTAACCATCGGGTACTGGTCTCATCCAACCGGATTTGACTTGCTTAACGATAAGCGCGAGTGTTGATAACATGACGAAAAACACTATAAATGGCCAGGTCGGAATGACACGCAATGAATACCCAGCCTGCTGTTCCAGGCGAACCTAGACAAGCTGCTTCGACATATTCGTACAACAGGTTGTCTTGAAATTTCAAGGAACAGAGATGGTGGCGGATGAACATTCGATAACAAAAAAGGTTTTAGGCAAGGCGATGCGCTGTCATGTGACTTCTTCAATCTGATTCTTGAGAGGATTGTGCAAAACTCACGAGCCAACACCAGAGGCACAGTTTTCTAAAAATCTGTACAACTACTAGCATACGCCGACGATATTGACATCATTGGTAGGACCCAACGTGATGTCATAGCCATTTTTGCTAGTATAGAGAAGGAAGCGGCAAAAATGGGTTAAGTAGTAAATGAGGGCAAGATGAAGTATATGCTGTCAACACGAAAGGACATACAACATGGACGAATTGGACAGAACGCCACCATTGACAGGTATAACTTTGAGGTAGTACGGGACTTTATCTACCTCGGCTCCGATGTTAACTCTGACAACAACATCTCGTCAGAAATTAAACGAAGAATTACTCTGGCACACCGCTGTTTCTTCGGGCTAAGAAGGCAATTCAGTAGTAAAGCACTCACTCGAACTACTAAGGAGATCTTATATAAGACCCTGATCATCCCAGTCCTGCTCTACGGCGCTGAAGCATGGATCGTCTCAAAAGCGGATGAGGAAATCCTTGGTCGATTTGAGAGGAAAATTCTTCAAAAGATCTTCGGTCCCGTTTTGCGTTGACGGGCTATGGAGACGAAAACTGAACCAAGAACTATACGAGCTGTACAGCGACATTCCCCTGGTCAAAAAACTCACCATTAGACATTAAGATGGCTAGGACATGTAGAACGAATGGACACCAATACTCCGGCTCACAGAGTCCTCGATTCCCAGCCAGACGTCGGAGGCAGTAGAGGAAGAAATCGCCTTAAGTCGCGGGCACAAGTAGAAACCGACCTCCACTAACTTAGAGTGCGCAACTGGAGGCAGTTAGCTAAGGACCGGGCTAATCGGAGAGTCAAGTTGGTTGATGCCCTGGTTAGTTCCGGACTGTAGCGCCACTTAAGTAAGTAAGTCCGATGGGGGTTAAAAAAAATTTGATGCAAAATCATTAGTTATGATAATATGATCATTCGTCTGATATTAATATGAATAGATATTTTAACCCACGCCCACTTTTATAGGCGCTTTCATACAAAAACAATTTTTTGAGTTCATAGCATAACCAGGCGAAAATCATTGCTTTTTGTCGAACCATGGAAGATTTTAATAAACTGTCTGAACAATATGTTATCACAATGTCATTTTCGATATTTCATCGCAATAAAGTCGACATTTTGAGGATATTTATTTTAAGGGTGGATGGGATAGGGTACTAAACTTTCCGCACAACGGACTGTAGCCTTCTCATTATGTTTGTACCCTATCCCATAGGGGTATATAAGTTTTGACATTAAGTTTATAACATAGTGAAATGTTAGCTATATATACCTCAAATTATATGGATCGACTCAGAATCGCTGGCTGAGTCGAAATAGCCATGTCTGTCTGTCGGTCCGTTCGTCCATCCGTTTATGTGTAACCTATTTTTTTGCTCTAAATTCTGAGCTAGAATTTTAAAATTGGTATATACACTCTCTATCCGACGAAACAGAACAGGTGTAATTATTTTTTAAATCCGGCCACTGCCACGCCCCCTAATTAAAACGCAGTTGTAGGCCAAACCATTAGAGTTTTTGAAATGTTATGACACTGATATTTTCTGTATTTCACCGCCATAAAGCCGACATTTTGGGGATATTTATTTTAAGGATGGGATGGGATAGGGTACTTAACGACCCGTACAGCGGATTATAGCCTTATCATATATATAAACCCTCCCCAATAGGGGTATATTAGTTTTGACATAAATTTTGTAACATAGTGAAATAATTTCGCTAGATATACCTCAAAGTATATAGATCGTCTCAGAATCGCTGGCTGAGTCGAAATAGCCATGTCTGTCTGTCCGTCCGTCCGTCTGTCTGTGTCACCGATTTTTGAGCCTTACATTTTAAGAGTTGTGAAATTTGATATACAGACTCTCTATTCGAAGAAGCAGAACAAGTGTAAGAATGTTTGAAATCCGCCCACTGCCACACCCCCTTTTTAGAAAAACGTAGTTTTAGGAAAAACCATTAGAGATTTTGGAAAATCGTTTGAACAAGATATCTAGATAATCCTTATGTCTACAATTCGTCTATACAAAGTGTTTTGCCACGCCCACTTTTTTCGGTAAAATTTTACACATCTCGAATTTTTTTCATGCAAAATCATTGGTTATGATAATATAAATATGGGATAGGGTATATGTTTCTTTCTCAATTTTATAATGGGTACTGGTTTTATGTGTTTCTATACCTAATCTCATAGGGGTATATTATTGTCAAGCGAAACAAACACCAAAAAAAGGGTGAAGATAATTTAATAAAACGCGCTCTGCCTTCAATTTTACTCACTTTCGGTAAAACAGAAAGTCTGAAAAAATTTATGAAATAAAAACAATACTTAATGTTGTTGTAAAAATCGAACCCATGCGAAAGGATTCAAAGTTAGTTCCTCGGTGCAAGCGCTGCCAAGGATATTATCATACGCAAATCTATTGTCAGAAAGAGATGCGGTGTGTCAAATGTGCCGGAAATCATCTGAAAGTTAGATTGCAGGAAAGATAAGAAAACTCCTTCTATTTGCATTAATTGTAAGGGCGATCATCCCACAAGTAACCGCGGCTGCGACGTAGCCAACGAGTTGCAAAAAAGAGGGTTGAAATTTACTAATAAAATTTCACAGAAAAAACATTTAACTAAGAAAAAGTCTAAAATTTCGCCTAAACTTACCACCAGAAATACGAGGGGATCTTGTACATCCAAAACCAAGGGTACAAACTTATGCCCAAACTACAGTTCCCGATGAAAATATTTCACCATACCCCGTTTCCAACGTTTATTCGATTATTCTTTCAGAAGTTGACGAAAAAAGCGAAACGAATAAAATTATTTTCGACAGGCTAATAAAGCTTTAAAATAGTATTCGCAACAGACGTAATGTAACTTCAACATAAATAGATTTCTTAAAATTCTTACGCGGAATGGCAATGGCATTTGCAGAAACTTGGAGAACTTGAGTTGTTTATGCAGGAAAAGGATATCGACGTCTGTTTAATATCCGAAACTCACGCAGAGAGTAATTCTCACTTAAAGATTAAAGGTTATTTTGATTATCATGCTCTACATCCAGCAAACAAGGCTAGAGGTGGAGCCTCACTACATATAAAAGAGTGTATCGAGCATTCGATTGATTTTAAATCCGAAACAATGCAAGTTTGCTCTATACAAGTCAAAAGCAGACAATCCTTTCTGAAGATATCTTCTATTTGCTGCCCACTACGAGGCAAGGTTGAGAAAATTGACTATGAAAACTTGCTTAATTCCCTTGCGTTTTGTCATCGGAGGGGACTTTAATGCAAAACATACATTCTGGGGATATAGATGCATATCACAGAAAGGTAGGATGCCTTACGATGTAGGTAGAAGGTACGGTGCTGAATTTTATTCTACGGGAAAACCAACTTAATGGATAACTTAAGTTACAAAAATACCGGGTTTGATAAATTTTTTCATCGTAAAAGGATGCCGTCCAATCGAATCAAAGCTGAGGATTTCTTTGTTCTTTGCTCTGATAATTCTCCGGTCATTCTAACAACGACCGAAAAACGATAATGAAAATAATATTCGAATGGGTGTATCACTTAGTTCCCCATGAGAACTCAAAGTCGCGGTTGACTCCATTATCGATACTGTTCAAAAAGCTGCATGGAATAAAACTCCTCAACAACGCAAAATAGAGAGCTATAGTAACGTCAAATTCCCATGGGAAATATAAGATTTGGTTAGAAAAAAAGAAAAGGTCGAAAGGGATGGCACCAAACTCGAGCCCGCAAGATAAAACACATCTCAATCGGTTTAGTAACATGCTATCAAATTCGTTAAAAACTTTAAAAACTATGTAGTAGAAACTTATCTGCAAAGCCTTACCGCTAGAAAAGAATAGAATTATTCGCTTTGGGAAGCAATTAAAGTCATTAAAAGTCCAAAAAACGCTGTGCCACTAATTAGGGTAACTCAAGACGTTTGGGCAAAAAGCGATAAGAAAAAAGCCGACGTTTTTGCTATCCAGAAAACATTTATTTATTCGAGATTACAAATTTATTCGAGACAACAACCGATAGTAATCTACTAAGACATGCAAGTATTGCCGAGCTTAAACGGGAAATACAGAAATTAAAGCCTACAAAAGCATCGGGTAATGAACCAATTACAGGACAGCTTCTTAAAATATTACCCGTAAAAGCAATAACTAAACTCCTATACATTCTAAATGCACCAATTAGATTAGAATACATACCAAGACAGTAGAAAGTCGCTGAAGTGATTATGGTTCACAAACCAGGAAAATCACCGAATGAATTAAAATCTTACAAACTTATTTCACGTCTTCCAATAATTTCAAAAGTTTTGAAAGGATATTACTCGGTCGCATAGACCCCATTATTAATCAAAAGCGCCTTTTACTTGACCATCAATTTGGGTTTAGAAATAAACATTCGACTGTGGACCAAGTTCATCGAATTACTGATTTAATTGAGAAAGTTTTCGAAGAAATGAAAATTTGAAGATCTACGCAGAGATCTGGGTATTCCCGCGGTTAAAGATGAAACGAAAAATTTTGCACGCAAACATAACAAAAGTTTATTGGACACGTTAACACAACGGTCCTCTAAATTCTTGACGTAACAATTTATTGCGGCATCTTCAGGAACTAAGCCCTTAGATTTGGCCCGATAATAAAAAACCGAGCAATAAATTGCGGAAAAATCAGGGACTCTCAAGGGATAGTCACCTGCCAAACATTCATTACTTAGATGTAATACTAATACAAACATATGAGAAGGCTACATCCACTGTGTGTATCGTTTTATACCCTATCCCATCCTATCCCATCCTATCCCTAAAATTAATATCCCTTAAATGTGGGTTTTTTGGCAAAGAAATATTAAAATTGAAATTGTCGCAACATATTGTTCAGACAGTTAAGCAAAATCTTGTATTGTTCCATCAAAAACAACGTTTTTCTCCTTCACATGGTATGGCGTACCAAAAACGTTGTTTTTGCATGAAAACACCTCCGAAAACTGGGCGTGGCCAGAAATTATATATGGAAGACATGTTTACATTACCAAAACCAATAATTTTGCATCAAATTTTATTTTCGAAATTTTTAAAATTTTACCGAAAAAGGTTTTTTTTACTGAAAACGCCCCAAAAAAGTGGACGTTGCAAGAAACTTTGAATAGACGAAATATAGACATTAGGATTTTCTAGATATCTTGTTCAGACACTTTTTCAAAATTTTTAATGGTTTTGTCCAAAATTAGGTTTTTCTTAAAAGGGGGCGTGGCAGTGGGCGGATATCAACATTGTTTACATTTGTTCAAACAGCACGTACAATGATCACATGTACCAAATTTCATTATCCTAGCTCAAAATTTACTGCCCAAAAACAGTTCACCTACAGAAGGACGGACGGACGGACGGACGGACAGACATGGCTGAATCGACTCAGCTAGCGATTCTGAGTTGATCCAGCCTCGATACTTTGAGGTTTACTTAGCTAAATTATTTCACTATGATACAAACTGTGTATCAAAACGAATATAGTCCTATGGGAAAGGGTATAAAGCACTTTGGGAAAGTGCACCTCGTGTCTTTTGAGATTTCTGACAGCCCACGGATAAAAATGTAAAAAAATTCTATATTTCATCACCATAAAGCCGACATTTTGGGGATATTTATATTAAGGATAGGATGGGATATGGTATAAAACGGTCCGCTTAGTGAATTGTAGCCTTCTCATATGTTTCAAGTAATATTTCTTGAATTTTCAAAAGAAAAATGTGTTCCCCAAAAAAACAATAATTTTACTTAAACAATTTATTTGATCTTGGTTTGCAAAAAATGGCCTTCTGAACTTTTTGGATTCTCGAAATTTACATGAATTGAGGATATCAAAAAATTTATTAAAGTTTTCTATAATTTCGGAGGTAATACCTAATAGATGTTGAAGATATAGCACCTAAACTAGCTAAATATAAATACCGGATGAATTTGTTGCACTTATTGTTTGAGCGGCAAGCCTCACCCTCATCTTTTGCAAATTATTGTGAAAATTTGCTCATCTGTCAATTTGGGAGCCATTTTAAATGAATTATTTTTCTCCCTTGAGTACAAATTCTCAACATCTTTCCAGTTGCTTTCTTGTTATCTACAACAATATCATATTTTGTAAAATATCCCCAGAATGATTTTAAAAGATAAGGGGTATCGAACATATAAAATATTTAAGTATTTCCTACATAAAAAAAAGTTTTATCAAATGGAATACCAAGAAAACTATTTAAACCAATGAAATTTCCACCTTGGTCTGAGATAACAAGCCTCGGTTTCATATTCACTTCTATTAATTGTTTAATATATTTAAATAACATTTGTTTTAGTTTTTGTTTTTTTTTTTTGTTTTTTGTTTTTTTTGGCAAGCAGAATTAACAAAATTATACCCGAGCAATTGCTTGTAACGATTGGTGATATCCCTCTCCATTACAACGGTGGCATAGTTTGCGTCCAATGCAGTTTTATTCTCTCCATTGTCTTCTAAACCAATATTTTCTCCTATATTTCTATTGACATAAAGATGAGTTTTCAAAGAAATTTTATTTAGACATATTAAACAATTCTGGGAAACTTCTGGAAGAATTTGTAATTTAAGTTTTAAAAAGTTTTAATGATCTAAATTTTTTTTTGCACACGCCAACACCTTTTTTAAAAAAAAATAGATGGAATTGAATACGTTTTGACAATATCTACAACTTCAGCACGCCTTTAAAAGTACGGGTATAAGAAATGTAAACAATCTCGCCTCAAGACTGCCCAACTAATTAGTGTGACAATAGTCAATACAATTTAGAACCTATAAAGTGTTGCAAATAAAACTTAAAACTATTCAATATGATATACATATAACGAAATTATAAATACAAATTTTTTGGCGCTACAGGCTCGTTAGTACCCAGGGCCGAGCTTTCTCACAACCATTCATGTGTGCGTGTGTACTTCTTGCATAATGTTATAGAAATGCAAAAATGTGAAATTTTTTATTTTGCAGTGAAGCATTTATATTGAAGATCCATAATTAAGTCTTTTTAAGCAATAGCCAGTGACAAAAACCACAAATAAAACAAACTTTAAGAAGGTAAACATGGTAACCTGGTCATGTCAATTCAAATCCGAAGGGCTGAGAGGAAATACTACTACACTAACAATCACTTCAGACAACCCTTAGAGAAGCATTATGGGAAATTTTATTTATAAATTTTTATTATCAGTGATTGCGCAAAAGGATTAGAATCAACATTGTTTGCCTGTTTTCACTTATGCGACGAATTTGTTGTATTTTTTTGCTTGCAGCAGTAAGAGTTGCAAATGAATGGAGAGTGTCCCTCCCTACTCACTGTAAGTTGATATACTCTGGTTGTACCTAGGTAGTAGGTACTAACCGAATATGTTTAACAGAGAGAATCACTGAGTGATCCAAAAATAGCCTTTCAATACATATTTCATTTTGATTCTAAATTTTTTAATGTCTCAAAAGCAAACTGATTGTTTGTTTTTATAGCTTTATTGTAGAGTCGCCGACTTCATGCATATAGCAATATTTTGTTCGCTATGCTAACCTAAACATAATCACCAGACACAAACGACTTCGAAATAATAGCTGTGTTGACTGAGTTTGGTCGTAAATGTCGATTCGTTTGCATGTACAATTTGTACACAAACAAAAACTAGTGGCAGGGGTGTCGTACTTATTTGCGGTTATATTATGTTCTCGGTCTCTATACCTATATGAATTTAGTTTGTTCGTGATCTTATGACACAGATGAAATACTATGAGCTTGATATTTTCATAAAACCAATACCTGACCTATATGGACATTATTGAATATATATAAAGCAAATATATAAAGCATAGCTCAGAAAACGATTATCAACATAGTTGCTATATTAATGAAAACATTTTTCCTGTAGCATTGAAACAGATATGATGAATGCCACTTTCCTTACGACCGAGACGTAGTCGCTCAGGGCGGAGGAGAGCGCCTGCGGTTCAGCAGGAGTGTGTCCGATTCGGACCGTCGGAGTAGGTTACAACAGGAGAACCTGTTGTGGTGGTTAAATTATAGTTAAAGATAGTTGACTTAAAATTGTAAATTTACATAAATTTACTTACATAGTTTTGAGTCTTATAGGTCTTGTCTTGAGTCTTGTAGGTAACAGTCATGGTGGCACAAAAAAAAAACACAAAAAATATACATATATATATATTTAAAAAAATAAATAAAAAAAAGCGCTTGCTGTGGCTGTTCTAGTATTTAAGTTATTTTTAGGTAGTTTTAATTAGTCTTAAGTAGTTTAAGTTAGTCGATAAGTAGCTTAAGTAAGCATGTAAGTTTAAATTAAATAACAAAAAAGGCAGGAAACCAAGTTTTTTCCAATTGTTTCTTGGTAAACATCATAATATTACCATTAGATTTACTTATTAGATATCTAATAGGCCGAAAGGCATTAGAATTAAGTTGTTATTATTTAATTTAGGGCACCCGCATAGTAAGTTAGTTAAGTAGTTGATAAGTAGGATAGCTTTTCATGAATTTTTGTCTAGCAGATAAGTTAGTTTTAAGATGGAGTACAATAAAAATCAATTGAAATGAATGCCACTTTAGTAAAGCTACCACCCGCTGTGAGAATCACTGAATACGATATCCCGATCCACACTTAAATAAAAAAGTTCCCTAAAAAGTGAGCATGGCTAAAAACTTAACAGGGTTAAGTGTATAAAACGAAATTGTCACAACATATTATTCAGATAATATATCTAAATCTTTTATGGTTTGAAAATGAACGTTTTTTTATTGCATGTGCCTTAAGGTACATGTTAAGAAAATGTTTGCGGTAAAACGTCTTCAAAAAATTGGCATATGACCTACGGATTGTATAAAAAGTTTTTTATACCCTATCCCACAGGTGTTCATTAGTTTTGACATTAAGTTTGTAACATAGAGAAATAATTTCGCTAGATATACCTTAAAGTATAATGATCGACTCAAAATCGCTAAATGACTCGATCTAGCTATGCCTGTTTGTCCGCCCGCCCGTCTGTGTGTCACCGATTTTTGGGAGAGTTTTATAATTCGGTATACAGATTCTCTATTCGACATAGCAGAACAGGTGTCAACATTTTTGAAATTCGCCCACTGCCAAGCCTACTTTAAAAAAAAGTTATTTTCGGCAAAATAGTAAAGAATTTTGAAAAAGTTTGTCAATAAGATATTTATACAATCCTAATAAAATAATTTTTGGATGCTCATGGCATTACCTCTTTGCATTACAAAAATGATTTTTTTTGTCGAACCATACAAAAATTTGGATAAACTGTCTGAACAACATGTTGTGACAATGAAATTTTCTATATTTCATCGCCATAAAGCCGACATTTTGGGGATATTTATTTTAAGGATGGGATGGGATATGGTAATAAACGATCCGCACAGGGGATTGTAGCCTTTTATATGTTTCATTTTGAACTTTAGTGATCCATTTCGAGGTTCCCTACTTTTTTAAAGAAAAAAACACAGAAAATTCAAATTTAATGGAGAATGTTTATTATCATTTAAAAAAACATTCTTTGGCATTTATTTTTTCAAGATTATGTCTATCAAATGTTGGCCGTTGCTACGTCGCAGATGGTCCATCCGTTGAGTCTAATTTTCGATCACTCGTTCGAGCATTTCAACTGGTAACTGGCGAATGACACGCGTGATGTTTTCCTCCAAGGCCTGAATCGAAGCGGGTTTGTCGGCATAAGCTTTTGACTTTACACCGAAATGTTCTCTCAATAAGTCCATTGATTGATGCGATGTGTGGGAAGTGGCGCGAAACACATTCCTCACAGAACGTGAATTTTCATAATAAAGTTGAACAATTTGTAAACGTTGTTCACGCGTAAGTCTTTCCATTATGAAATGCCAAACAATACTAAACAAAAATAACATGACAGCATTACACGACTCACACGTGATCTGTCAAAAAAGGCTATTGAAAAAAGTATCTCTACTTGGATCACCCGTTATTTTTAATCAACAACAATGTTGTTATTATGTTTTAATACTTCTGTGAATTTTTCTTTGATGGTGAAAATATCGTCATGGTCTGGATTTCCATTTCTATGCACTACCAATGAAATCAAAAGAACGTTTTGTTATTCTCAGTTTCAAGTAAAAGGTTTTTCATTTGTTGCAACTTTTGTGATAGCATAGGGAATATGGTATGTTTTGGGTTGATTCAAGTGTAATTATCCGAATTATCACGGATAAGAATTCGTCGTATTGGTCTAAGTGGATAACATGTTAGCGTTTAAATTTTCCGTTTTTTACCTTCGTCTGTCCAACGAGATTCCTTTTCTTGTTGTGTTTTTCAGTATCATTTTCTTGTTTAATTCTAAGTCTTTTAATATTAGTCAACCGTGTTCTTTCAAACTGTTAAGGCTTTAATCTAGGAATTCTCCATAAACTAGTTCTATATGTTTCTTACCTGTCGTTGAGGGGATGATAAAATTGTATTCGTACACAGCTCGTTCTAAGAGTTTTTCAAAAGACCGCGCAGGTCCTTGTGATTTTAAACATTTGTCGATTTCCAGCTTAAGTGAAGTGAACACGATTGACTTGGCCGTTCACTTCACTTTTGTATGGCGCAGTTTTAAAAATCTATACTTGTAGGTCGTCTTCCAGCTTCGAGGTTATTAAGACTGAATTTTGCGCACTCTCATTGTTCATTACGACAGCTTCGGGGATACAGAAGAAGAACATAATATCTCTTAATGGTCGTTTGATATCTTCTATTGATTGGGATGAGATAATTCTGGTTTGGTCAAATTTTGTGAATTTGTTAATTTATCGACGGCTTTTAAGACAAGTTGTTTATCGGTGGAAAAGATATCAATATGAATGGTCGGTCCCAGACAATTGGGGACGGATGTAGGGCTAAAATGTGGCTTATTAGGGTGACTGTCGTATTTATTGTATTTACAGGCTATGCAAGGGTTTGAATCTTCATCTCTATAGCACGTATAGTAGCAGCTTGTTATCAAGGTTATGCTTCGAATATTTTCCGAGTAACTAGTACAGTTCTCCGTATTTATTTTTAAGTTCTTCGCATTTTTTTTCATGCGACTTCCATTTTAATTTAGCATCGAGTGTCATTCCGAGATATTTCCATTCATTTGCAAAAGGGACTCGAACCGTATTGAGAAATACTGGCAAATTGTTTGTCCGTTTATACGAAAAATCTACATGAATACATTTGCTCTCGTAAAGTGTAATCCGCCAGGACTTTGTCCATTCATTAACCTCGTTAAGAGCGTTTTGTAATTTCATATTTGTTTCCTCAATTTTTGTGCCAACTGCTAGTATATCTGTATCGTACGCAAACGTGGCATCTATTGTATCGTTTGTTTGCGGGATATCACGTGTAAATAGGAGGTACAAGAGTGGCCAAGGAGGCTTCCTTGGGGTACTCCTGCCAATATTTCTTGGAACTCCGAATATTCGTTTCCAAGCTTCACACGAGGATTTTATATAGTTTTTCAGGCAGAAATTGTTTTAGTTTGTATTGACGGCCTCTATGCTGAACTTTGTCAAAAGCTCGAGACACGTCAAGAAATACGGCTGAGCAAATTTTCTTTTCTTTGATAGCTTTCTCAATTACATCAGTAATTCGATGAACTTGGTCCACAGTCTATTGTTTTCTGTTTGGCATATTTTTGGACACGTGTCCATCTTCCCCTCTTAGAAGGGAAGTCAGCGGTGATACAGCTTCAAGTAATCTCTTATAATGAGGCGATAATATCCAGACAGTCCGAGATATGATCAAAGCTCTTTTAGGTTTTCAGGAATAGGTCGATCACCTATTGCGTGTACTTTTTTTGGGTTAATTTCTGTTCCATTTCTGCCAATAACAAATCCTAAAATATCAACTTCGCTCTAACAAAAAACACACTTTTCTAGTTGAATTTTCATGTTCGCTGTTTCTAAGGTAATGAATAATTTTTTTTTAGATTCGAAATATATTCGGTTTCGACTTTCCGGAATATAAGCATGTCAGAACGCTACAATCCACTGTGTGGATCGCTTTATACCCCATCCTATTACATCCTAAAAATTGATATTCCAAAATGTGGGCTTTATGGCAAAGAAATATTTTTTTTATTTCCACGTTTAGATTACATCTGTCGTAAGACTCTAAGTAATTGTTTTAAAATATATTATTGGATATATTTTAAATCGTAATATCAGTATCTTACAACATTTTTCTCTTAGGTACGTTATTTACTTTTACATTAAGGTATTTACAACTTTGCCACCATGAGTCAGATTAGCACCACTATTATTACAAGTAAGTACATATTATATACATAAGTTTATACATAAAAACGTTCATATCAGTTGCAGATCTACTGGCCTCAGTCTCTTTAGTCGTCTTCTTGTGTTAGCTTCTTGGTGAGGTAGATTTCGTATATCGTTGTTCAAGTGGTTTGAGATTGTGATTTGATGCTTGCTGCTGTGTTTTTTGATTTCGTCATCAATATTGGGTGTATTGAGGTCACGATGTATGTCTTCATTAGAAATATACCAGGGAGCATTGACAATCGTCCGAAGTATTTTTGATTGTAGTCGTTCTATAATGTCAACATTGGTTTTAGCAGCTGTTCCCAATATTTCGATGCCATAGGTCCATATTGGTTTTATAATGCTTTTGTATCTTAGTAGTTTGTTTTGTACAGAGAGTTTAGAGGCTTTTCCTAGAAGCCAGTATAGTTGTCTAAATTTGTTTTTGATTTGGTTTCGTATTTGAATTATATGTGGTTTCCATGTTAGTTTGTTGTCTATTAATATGTCTAGATATTTCGCTGAGTTTTCAAGAATAATTTTTTTGTTGTTTATTTTGATGTCTTGTGGAACGAAATTCCTTTTTTTCGTGTATATGACTTGCACTATTTTTCCTTCATTATTTTCTATACCCTATTTGTCGAACGTTTTTTTTTTCTTTCATTTGCAGCAGCTTGTAAACAAGAGTGTGAGGAAAGCATCACTGTGTCGTCTGCGAATTTTGCTAACATAGAGTCCTGTGTAAGTGGCTTAGGCATGTCCGCAGTAAAGAGTAAATAGAGGATAGGACTTAGTACACTACCCTGCGCAAACCCTGCGTCGATTTTACGTAATTCATTATATTGCACGTAGAAATGTCTATTTTCCAAGTAACTTTTGATGAGTTGGTGGTAGTCCGGAAGCATTGTCCTGAGTTTGTATTTAAAATAGTCCCTTATGCCATACACTATCAAAGGCTTTGGCGACGTCTTGTTTGTCACTCGATGCACTTGTTGGATTGTAGAGTGGTTTTGTTGAAATCCAAATTGGTGGTCCGGAATAAGGTGTTTTTGTTTAAGTGGAATGTTAATGCGGTCAAGAAAGAGTTTTTCGAATATTTTTGAAACAATTGGTAGAAGACTTATTGACCTATATAATGATGGTCTTGTAGTGTCTTTGCCTGGTTTCGGGATTGCTATTACTTTGGAAACTTTCCACACTTTTGGGTAGTAGTTAAGTCTAAGGATAGCATTGAAGATGTTTCTTATGTAAATAAGCGCACTATCCGATAGTTCTTTTATTATTTCAGCTGTTATTCGGTCATACCCTGGTGATTTTTTGCATTGTAAGTTATTTTCTATGTAGTTTTCTATTTCGTTTGTTCGTATTATATTTACTGTCGTATTCCTGGATGTGGCGATATTTGTATTTGAGAGTAATATATTTCGTCCGTTTAAGCCATTCGTAAATGTTGATTCAAAGTATTCTGCTATTGTTATCGCTTTTTCGGTGTCCGTTCTGACCAAAGTACCATTATTTTTCATCAGAGGTGGGTGGTGTTCAGTTCCTTTGTTTAGCCTTTTGTTCAGCTTCCACAGCGAATAGTTTGTTGCTCGAGTTGATGTGAGGTTAGTCAAAAACGAAAGAAATATTTAAATTGAAATTGACGCAACATATTGTTCAGACAGTTTATCAAAATTTTTATACGGTTCGACAAAAAACAACGTTATTCTCCTGCATATGGTATGGCATGACGTGGGGTATAAAAACTGGTTTTCTAGGAAAACGCCTCCAAAAAGTCTAGTGAATTATGGGCGAAAACGTTTTTTTTTCAAACCAAATGATTCACGTGTAAATAGGAGGTACAAGAGTGGCCAAGGAGGCTTCCTTGGGGTACTCCTGCCAATATTTCTTGGAACTCCGAATATTCGTTTCCAAGTTTCACACGAGGATTTTATATAGTTTTTCAGGCAGAAATTGTTTTAGTTTGTATTGACGGCCTCTATGCCGAACTTTGTCAAAAGCTCGAGACACGTCAAGAAATACGGCTGAGCAAATTTTCTTTTTTTGATAGCTTTCTCATTACATCAGTAATTCGATGAACTTGGTCCACAGTCGATTGTTTTCTGTTTGGCATATTTTTGGACACGTGTCCATCTTCCCCTCTTAGAAGGGAAGTCAGCGGTGATACAGCTTCAAGTAATCTCTTATAATGAGGCGATAATATCCAGACAGTCCGAGATATGATCAAAGCTCTTTTAAGTTTTCAGGAATAGGTCGATCACCTATTGCGTGTACTTTTTTTGGGTTAATTTCTGTTCCATTTCTGCCAATAACAAATCCTAAAATATCAACTTCGCTCTAACAAAAAACACACTTTTCTAGTTGAATTTTCATGTTCGCTGTTTCTAAGGTAATGAATAATTTTTTTTTAGATTCGAAATATATTCGGTTTCGACTTTCCGGAATATAAGCATGTCAGAACGCTACAATCCACTGTGTGGATCGCTTTATACCCCATCCTATTACATCCTCAAAATTGATATTCCAAAATGTGGGCTTTATGGCAAAGAAATATTTTTTTTATTTCCACGTTTAGATTACATCTGTCGTAAGACTCTAAGTAATTGTTTTAAAATATATTATTGGATATATTTTAAATCGTAATATCAGTATCTTACAACATTTTTCTCTTAGGTACGTTATTTACTTTTACATTAAGGTATTTACAACTTTGCCACCATGAGTCAGATTAGCACCACTATTATTACAAGTAAGTACATATTATATACATAAGTTTATACATAAAAACGTTCATATCAGTTGCAGATCTACTGGCCTCAGTCTCTTTAGTCGTCTTCTTGTGTTAGCTTCTTGGTGAGGTAGATTTCGTATAGCGTTGTTCAAGTGGTTTGAGATTGTGATTTGATGATTGCTGCTGTGTTTTTTGATTTCGTCATCAATATTGGGTGTATTGAGGTCACGATGTATGTCTTCATTAGAAATATACCAGGGTGCATTGACAATCGTCCGAAGTATTTTTGATTGTAGTCGTTCTATAATGTCAACATTGGTTTTAGCAGCTGTTCCCAATATTTCGATGCCATAGGTCCATATTGGTTTTATAATGCTTTTGTATCTTAGTAGTTTGTTTTGTACAGAGAGTTTAGAGGCTTTTCCTAGAAGCCAGTATAGTTGTCTAAATTTGTTTTTGATTTGGTTTCGTATTTGAATTATATGTGGTTTCCATGTTAGTTTGTTGTCTATTAATATGTCTAGATATTTCGCTGAGTTTTCAAGAATAATTTTTTTTTTGCATTGTAAGTTATTTTCTATGTAGTTTTCTATTTCGTTTGTTCGTATTATATTTACTGTCGTATTCCTGGATGTGGCGATATTTGTATTTGAGAGTAATATATTTCGTCCGTTTAAGCCATTCGTAAATGTTGATTCAAAGTATTCTGCTATTGTTATCGCTTTTTCGGTGTCCGTTCTGACCTAAGTACATACCATTATTTTTCATCAGAGGTGGTTGGTGTTCAGTTCCTTTGTTTAGCCTTTTGTTCAGCTTCCACAGCGAATAGTTTGTTGCTCGAGTTGATGTGAGGTTAGTCAAAAACGAAAAAAATATTTAAATTGAAATTGACGCAACATATTGTTCAGACAGTTTATCAAAATTTTTATACGGTTCGACAA
The DNA here is from genome assembly GCA_949824845.1 of Rhingia rostrata. Taxonomy (NCBI): domain Eukaryota; kingdom Metazoa; phylum Arthropoda; class Insecta; order Diptera; family Syrphidae; genus Rhingia; species Rhingia rostrata. The sequence continues at coordinate 101,061,061 of OX463756.1, forward strand.
AAAACAACGTTATTCTCCTGCATATGGTATGGCATGACGTGGGGTATAAAAACTGGTTTTCTAGGAAAACGCCTCCAAAAAGTCTAGTGAATTATGGGCGAAAACGTTTTTTTTTCAAACCAAATGATTCACGTGTAAATAGGAGGTACAAGAGTGGCCAAGGAGGCTTCCTTGGGGTACTCCTGCCAATATTTCTTGGAACTCCGAATATTCGTTTCCAAGTTTCACACGAGGACTTTATATAGTTTTTCAGGCAGAAATTGTTTTAGTTTGTATTGACGGCCTCTATGCCGAACTTTGTCAAAAGCTCGAGACACGTCAAGAAATACGGCTGAGCAAATTTTCTTTTCCTTGATAGCTTTCTCATTACATCAGTAATTCGATGAACTTGGTCCACAGTCGATTGTTTTCTGTTTGGCATATTTTTGGACACGTGTCCATCTTCCCCTCTTAGAAGGGAAGTCAGCGGTGATACAGCTTCAAGTAATCTCTTATAATGAGGCGATAATATCCAGACAGTCCGAGATATGATCAAAGCTCTTTTAAGTTTTCAGGAATAGGTCGATCACCTATTGCGTGTACTTTTTTTGGGTTAATTTCTGTTCCATTTCTGCCAATAACAAATCCTAAAATATCAACTTCGCTCTAACAAAAAACACACTTTTCTAGTTGAATTTTCATGTTCGCTGTTTCTAAGGTAATGAATAATTTTTTTTTAGATTCGAAATATATTCGGTTTCGACTTTCCGGAATATAAGCATGTCAGAACGCTACAATCCACTGTGTGGATCGCTTTATACCCCATCCTATTACATCCTCAAAATTGATATTCCAAAATGTGGGCTTTATGGCAAAGAAATATTTTTTTTATTTCCACGTTTAGATTACATCTGTCGTAAGACTCTAAGTAATTGTTTTAAAATATATTATTGGATATATTTTAAATCGTAATATCAGTATCTTACAACATTTTTCTCTTAGGTACGTTATTTACTTTTACATTAAGGTATTTACAACTTTGCCACCATGAGTCAGATTAGCACCACTATTATTACAAGTAAGTACATATTATATACATAAGTTTATACATAAAAACGTTCATATCAGTTGCAGATCTACTGGCCTCAGTCTCTTTAGTCGTCTTCTTGTGTTAGCTTCTTGGTGAGGTAGATTTCGTATATCGTTGTTCAAGTGGTTTGAGATTGTGATTTGATGATTGCTGCTGTGTTTTTTGATTTCGTCATCAATATTGGGTGTATTGAGGTCACGATGTATGTCTTCATTAGAAATATACCAGGGTGCATTGACAATCGTCCGAAGTATTTTTGATTGTAGTCGTTCTATAATGTCAGCATTGGTTTTAGCAGCTGTTCCCAATATTTCGATGCCATAGGTCCATATTGGTTTTATAATGCTTTTGTATCTTAGTAGTTTGTTTTGTACAGAGAGTTTAGAGGCTTTTCCTAGAAGCCAGTATAGTTGTCTAAATTTGTTTTTGATTTGGTTTCGTATTTGAATTATATGTGGTTTCCATGTTAGTTTGTTGTCTATTAATATGTCTAGATATTTCGCTGAGTTTTCAAGAATAATTTTTTGTTGTTTATTTTGATGTCTTGTGGAACGAAATTCCTTTTTTTTCGTGTATATAACTTGCACTATTTTTCCTTCATTATTTTCTATACCCTATTTGTCGAACGTTTTTTTTTTCTTTCATTTGCAGCAGCTTGTAAACAAGAGTGTGAGGAAAGCATCACTGTGTCGTCTGCGAATTTTGCTAACATAGAGTCCTGTGTAAGTGGCTTAGGCATGTCCGCAGTAAAGAGTAAATAGAGGATAGGACTTAGTACACCACCCTGCGCAAACCCTGCGTCGATTTTACGTAATTCATTATATTGCACGTAGAAATGTCTATTTTCCAAGTAACTTTTGATGAGTTGGTGGTAGTCCGGAAGCATTGTCCTGAGTTTGTATTTAAAATAGTCCCTTATGCCATACACTATCAAAGGCTTTGGCGACGTCTTGTTTGTCACTCGATGCACTTGTTGGATTGTAGAGTGGTTTTGTCGAAATCCAAATTGGTGGTCCGGAATAAGGTGTTTTTGTTTAAGTGGAATGTTAATGCGGTCAAGAAGGAGTTTTTCGAATATTTTTGAAACAATTGGTAGAAGACTTATTGACCTATATAATGATGGTCTTGTAGTGTCTTTGCCTGGTTTGGGTATTACTATTACTTTGGAAACTTTCCACACTTTTGGGTAGTAGTCAAGTCTAAGGACAGCATTGAAGATGTTTCTTATGTAAATAAGCGCACTATCCGATAGTTCTTTTATTATTTCAGCTGTTATTCGGTCATACCCTGGTGATTTTTTGCATTGTAAGTTATTTTCTATGTAGTTTTCTATTTCGTTTGTTCGTATTATATTTACTGTCGTATTCCTGGATGTGGCGATATTTGTATTTGAGAGTAATATATTTCGTCCGTTTAAGCCATTCGTAAATGTTGATTCAAAGTATTCTGCTATTGTTATCGCTTTTTCGGTGTCCGTTCTGACCAAAGTACCATTATTTTTCATCAGAGGTGGTTGGTGTTCAGTTCCTTTGTTTAGCCTTCTGTTCAGCTTCCACAGCGAATAGTTTGTTGCTCGAGTTGATGTGAGGTTAGTCAAAAACGAAAGAAATATTTAAATTGAAATTGACGCAACATATTGTTCAGACAGTTTATCAAAATTTTTATACGGTTCGACAAAAAACAACGTTATTCTCCTGCATATGGTATGGCATGGCGTGGGGTATAAAAACTGGTTTTCTAGGAAAACGCCTCCAAAAAGTCTAGTAAATATGGGCGAAAACGTTTTTTTTTCAAACGAAATGATTTCGCATTAAAAGTTTTTTCACACATCCCACATCCTGAAAAAGTGGGCGGGCCGATTGACTACATTATGTTGTTAAAAAGTGGGCATGGCAGTAGGCGGATTTTGAATTTTTTTACACTGGTTTGAACAGCACGTACAGGAATTACATTTACCAAATTTCATTATCATAGCTCAAAATTGAAGGCCCAAAAGGACAGTCGATCCATATACTTTGAGGTATATCTAGCTTAAATATTGCTCTCTATGTTATTTTATTGTTATTTTGTTATTTTTATGTTATTTAGCCAAACTGTCTGAACAATATGTTGTGACAATGACATTTTCTTTATTTCATCGCCATAAAGCACACATTTTGGGGATATTCATTTTAAGGATGGGTTAGGATACGTCATAAAAACATATAAAAAGGCTGCAAGCCGCTGTGAGCATCGTTTAATACGTTATTCCATCCCATCCTTCAACTAAATATCCCCAAAATGTCGGCTTTTTGGGGATGGCATCTAAAAAATTCGATTGTCACAACATTTAGTTTAGACGGTTTATCAAAATCTTCTATGGTTCGACAAAAAAAAACAACGTTTTTCGCCTGGTTATGCTTTGGGTTAGTGTATAGAAATGGTTTTTGTATGAAAACGCCTATAAAAAGTGGGCATGGGCTTACTTTCTAGCCTTTCTGTTACGTTGCGCATTTCTGTTTTATTTTCATCTATTCCTTCTGTGATCGACTTGTTTGTTACTAATGTGTCAACGTATATAACCCAACCAATTTTATTAAACGAGCTAAGCTCTGATCACAATCCGGTTTCTGCCGACTCATGTGGTCGGGGGAGAAGAAAGTGCAATATCACCAAGACCTTAAAAATACGAATTGCAGGCGCTTCCGCTCTAACATAAGTTCAAGTCTCCGAAATATGCCAACAAACTTGGATAGTATTTCATGTAAAGAACATATTGACTCTATTGTTACGAATTTCACAACCCAAATTATAGCTGCTGCTTAAACGTGCGCTCAAAAAGTAGCTAAAACCACATCATCTTTAAACCTTTTTCAATATTGGAGTTGATTAACTTGAGAAACATACAACAGAGAAGATATTGGCAGAGATATCGTCAACCTTTATTCCGCGTTAAGGTGTCGTATCTAAATAAGTTGATATCCGAACACGTTTCCTTAGTAACATGGAATGGAATAAAAAGCTGAATAGTCTGGATAAAAATAAAAAAACCCTTCTGGAACATTGTTAAGGTAATTAAAAATAAGCATGAACAACTACATTTCTTAAAAAATTCTACAAGTACCTTCTTCACAAACACTGGAAAAGCAAATGCTATCGCTTTAAATTTTGCGAGTGATCATGTTGTTTCACATAGCTTAGGTGATGTGACTACAGAATTATTAGTCACTAATACTATCCAAACCCTTGTTACAAATAGTTCTATCGGTGAAAATACGAAAGTGTATGCAACAGAAGAAGGCATACAATTCTTCGTAAAAAATTTACGTAAACAAAAAACTGGAGGTATCGATCAAATTAAAAACATTTATTTTAAACAATTGCCAAAGTCAGGAACAAAATATTTAGCGTTTCTTCTAAACGCTAGTTTAAGAATTGAATATTTCCCCGATGTTTGAAAACTTGCTTAAGTTGTTCCTATTATAAAAGTTTTTAAGCCCCGTGACAACCCTGAAAGTTATAGGCCAATCAGTTTGCTAAGCAGCCTTTGTAAAATTCTTGAAAAAGTACTAAAAGAGCAAATTTTAAATTTATCTGTGATTACGATATTTATCCTAAATAACAATTTGGATTCAGGCGCCATCACAACACTTCTCATCAGGTGTTAAGAATATGTTACCATGTCAAAAAACAGGTAGATCTACTGTATTGATTCTACTTGCCATCGAAAAGGCATTTGACACTGTGTGGCATGATAGTCTCATTTTCAAAATGATTAATTTCAACTTACTTACTTAAGTGGCGCTACAGTCCGGAATGAACCTGGGCCTCAACCAACATGCCTCTCCAATTAGCCCGGTCCTTGGCTAACTGCCTCTAGTTGCGCACTCCAAGTTGGTTGAGGTCGGTTTCTACTTGTGCGCGCAACTTAAGGCGAGGTCTTCCTCTACTGCGTCTGAAGTCTGGCTGGGAAACGGTTGGCAAGAGTATTTCTTCGTTTAATTTCTGACTAGATGTTGTTGTCAGAGTTAATAGCGGAGCCGAGAGTCCCGTACTACCTCAAAGTTATATCTGTCAATGGTGACGTTCTGTCCAATTCGTAGTTGTTGCTGATTTACTGCTAAACCCATTGTTGCCGCTTCTTTCTCTATACTAGCAAACGTGGCTATGACATCACGTTGATTCCTAACAATGATGTCAATATTGTCGGCGTATGCTAGTATTTGTACAGATTTTTGAAAATTATGCCTTTGGTGTTGGCTTGTGAGTTTTGCACAATCCTCTCAAGAATCAGATTGAAGATGTCACAAGACAGCACATCGCATTGCCTAAATCCTTTTTTGGTACCAAATGTGTCAGTGAGGTCGTTTCCGACCCTGAGCAGCGAATTCTCCATCATCATCCTACACAAACGGACGAGTTTGTATAATTCGTCTCTATAAATGCTGTCGTATGCGGCTTTGAAATCGATGAAAAGGTGGTGGGTATCAATTTGGACTTCTTGGGGTTTTTCCAGGATCTGCCGAAGTGTGAAGATTTGATCGGTCGTGGACTTTCCTGGTCTAAAACCACATTGATAAGGGCCAATCAGGTTGTTGGTAAACGGTTTCAGGCGTTTACATTTTACGGAAGATAGAATTTTGTAGGTGATGTTGAGGACACTTATGCCTCTGTAGTTGGCGCAGTTTTGAGGGTCTCCTTTTTTGTGGATCGGGCAAACGATGCTGAGGTTCCATTCTTCAGGCATACTTACTTCCGACCTGATTCGGCTTATGAGTTGGTGGATGTTACTTACCAAGTTTTCTCCGCCGGCTTTATAAAGCTCGGCGGGAAGGTCGTCATTTTCTTCAGCCTTATTAAGGTTCAGTTTAGATATTGCTATCCTCACTTCACTCAGGTTGGGTGGTTGGCAGCTTTCGCTGACGTTGCCAATATTGATTGGTTCGTTCTGCCTGACAGCGGAATGTTGTTCGTCATCGCCGTTTAGCAGTCTGCAGAAGTGGTTCTTCCATATCCTCAGCATCGACTGTGTCTCAACTACGATATTTCCTTGTTCATCTCGACAGGATTCTGTTCGAGCCTTGTATCCTTGGCTTTTACGTTTTACACATTGGTAAAACTTGCGAACATCTTTCCTGGAGTGGCACCTCTCTATAGCCTCGGTCGCGCGCTTTCCTTGCTCATTTTTCTTCTTTCTAAAAGCTCAATGGTAGCTTTTAACTTTTTTTAAACTTTTAAACTCATTTTTTATTTACTTAAAATATTAACTTACTACTAGACAAAAATGCTTTAATCTAACTTATCAATAACTGGTTTACTTAATCTAACTTATCGGCCCTTAGTGGGCGCTGTAAGCTTATATTTAGCTGTTTTATTTTGCCTTTAGTCTAAGATTTGTCGGTTTTTTGGTTTTATATTTAATTTTAATTTACAAAGAAAAAATTTAAAACTTTGTTTAGTGACTTTTTTTTTTGTTTTATATAAAAGCTTATTCTAGATTATATATAACTTAAGACTACTTAAACTACTTAAGCCTAACTTAAGACTACTTAAACCTAACTTAAGACTACTTAACTACTTAAACCTAACTTAATTATAATCGGGGTGGCGAGCCCTCGTTGCGCATGCCCCGAGGGGTCGCCATCCTGATTGCGTCTTTCGGTCCCACGGCAGCCTGCGTTCAACCATATTGTACGCCAATATGGTGCACAAGCCCCGCCCCAGACCTTGTTCCTAATTTAAAATCTTACCTATGGAGTTGGACTAAAAGTCCGCAAAGTCCTGAGGAAGTGCAGAATCACCTTCCTCATATAGCCACCAGAATTCAGTGCGCTGTTTTGCAGCATCGATCCTATCGCGATCCGATACCGCCGTGCTAAAGCGGAGGAGCTCCGGAGCATTGTCGACGTACCCGTCGCGGATTAGCCGTTTGTCCCGCGCGTCACGATAGCGGTGGTATAAAACCGGGATAACGTTCCTGTCTTGTACTAACCCTAACGAATCAATGTAAATGAATGCCTCTGGGATACTAACCCCCAAAGATCAGGCTGTTGTCGCTAGCCATCGCCCTTGCAGCGTGCCTTCGAGTCAACTTAATTAGGAAATTGTCAATTCTATTCAACTGAGCCCCATTGTATAGAACCTCGTTGCGATAATATTTTATGTACTCGGAGTCCGGCGTTCGGTACAATCCTAAGCAGGATCGGAGACAACGTCTCTCAAACAGCCGTATCCTTTCCATGTAGGATGGTGATACATTGAACCACACGGGACAACCGTAAGCGATGATCGGCCTTATGAGGGCCATGTAGCAAATGACTTTCACCCTTGAATCAAGTTGACTGCTATGAAACAATCTTCTTGTCAGAGCATAAGCCCCCCTAGCCCTGGCCAGACAAGCATCCACAGTTTTATTAAAATATAGAAACTTGTCAAGCCAGATGCCAAGGTATTTGACTTCACTTCTCACCGCCAACGGCCGTCCATGCTGTCCCATTATACAATTTTTTTTCCAGTTTTTTATGGTATCGTAAGAAGCCCTCTGCACTGGGGTCCTGAACAGAATTGTTTCGGTTTTTTGGAAATTGATCCTCAATTTCCAATCATCGCAATATCCCTTAATGTGATCGAAGTCACGTTGCAAAAGTGTGTTGATGACCTCGATTTTCGGACCTGATCTGTACGCCACTAGATCATCTGCGTACGCTATAGCATCTCCGAGAGAAACTACAAGATCACTTGTGTAAATGTTAAACAATATCGGGGAGTTCACCGCCCCCTGTTGTAAACCGTTTTTAATTTCAAAGACTTTACTCGAAGTTACGTTGCCACATTTGACAACGAACTTCTTTCCCATAAGCATTTCATAAATCATATATACCATGGGTTTACGCATGCCCAGTCTGGTAAGCTTGTAGAAAAGCCCCTCTAACCATACGGTGTCGAAGGCCTTCTCAAAGTCAACCTGACAGGCCCCTGTGCATTGTTTTTTGGACTTATTCCATTGGATGTCGGACACTAGTTTCGACGCGGCATGAATGGTATCATGCCTCGCTCGAAAACCAAACTGATTATCCGGAATAATTTTGTTTTCCTCAACCCACTTAAGCAGAGCTCTATTGACTATCTTCTCGAATACCTTGCTTACATTCGGCAGAAGGCTTATTGACCGAAGATTTGCAGGGTTTGTTTTGTCCTTGTCCTTTTTGGGGATAGGATGTACCACCGCCGTTTTCCAGTGCACCGGATAATGTGCATTATTCAGTGCATTGTTAAACAGGGTGGTGAAGATATCGACTGCTTCTATTGGCAGGTGTCTCAATACGACGTTTGGGACACCGTCCTCTCCTGCCGACTTTTTATTTTTCAATGATACCAAGATTTCCAGGAGTTCATATTTTTGCACGAACAGCATCAGGCTATTGGCGACTATGCCATTGGAAGGGTTTTCGTCATTGTACGGAAAAACCGTGATTCTCAGATCGCCAAGCTTGAAGTTCAGTGCGCAGATAAAAGTGATTCAGAAAGACTCTTTCCTCAATATCGCGATTTGGGCGAACAGGATTGTTCACCGTATACACGGTCTCGAAAAAAGCGCCTATCGAATTCACCTTCTCCTGAGGATCTTCGATCGTGAAAAAACCGTCGTTCGAATCAACGTTTTCCGGACTTATACCAACAGCCGTGAGTGTCTGTCTGTTTTCTGTCGTTTTGGAAATTCGGACACATGGAATGTCGTTATGATCTTTTCGACTGAATATTTTATTTATTTGGGGAACATATTCGGGCTACTGGTTTTTATAGCCCGAATTTCGTTGCCCCAGTAAAAATTTATAGATTTTCTGTAATTTTCCGATATTAATTTTTTAAGATTTTTGATCAGTGACTTCAGTGTCCGAACCTCCGGGTCTTGTCTGTCAGTGAATTGTCTACGCAGCCGTTTAAGCCTCGAGATCAGTCTGCTTTTGTGTCGGTGGAGTGCATCGATTGTTGGCGTTCGATATTTCTCCGTCTGGTCATCAGAACTAGCTATCTTAGGGATAGCTAGATCCATTGACCTTGTGAGGACCTCATTCATTTTTAGTAAATTTTGGTCAATTTCGTCGTTTGTAAGGTTTCTGTTTGTCGGTGGATCAATTTCGCTAAAACGTAATTCTCGCTTTACAATTCTGGTGAAACGCGGCCAGTTCGTCTTTCGGTAGTCGAAAGAACGCACTTGGTCGAACTCCTCCAGTTGAGTTTGCTCGTTTGGGATACTAAATACGGCATCAAGTCCGAGGTGGTCACTATCGTAATCGAATGCTCGCACACAGTTCCGCGCGTGTTCGTTATCTGTTAGTTCTAGTCTATTGTCCATAAGCGCTAAGTCCAGAAAAGAGTTTCCTCTTGGAAAGGACGGGATATCCGTCGCGTACAAATTAAGTTTGTACTCGATCATATTTTGCTCCCTCCAATTCCGAAGCAGTCAACCTCTAGTGTTCGCTATTGTATTTCCCCAAGCCGCATGCTTAGCGTTAAGATCGCCGGCCAAAAAGTAATAATTTTCAGCCGATTCAAGCTGTAGGCAACGAAAAAGTGTCTCGAGCTCTGCTATAAATTGAGTTTGTTGAGTTGCTTCAGGTGCATAAAGCGACACCACATACATTCTCCTCCGACTATGGAGAGGAATGCATACGATGCATGCTTCCAACACCTGGAACCTACGTACTTCGCCGCTATATATGATGCTATGGCGTAAGCCCTTGCGTAATAAGACAGCGACCCCACCCCCTTGGGAGGAGTGGGGTCGGTCTCTTCTTACTACATGGTAGTTGCTGTATCCCAATTTGTGTCTCTGGTTTAGCTTAGTTTCGCTGACCAAAAGTACATCCGGGAGTTGGTTTTTCAACAGATTTGAAAGGACGGTTCTTCTTTCGACCCTGACTAATGAATTAACATTCACAGCTAGGATCCTAAAGTTTACCTCATCCAACGTACTCATCATGTTCATGGCGCGCTAGACTGGGCAAACATCGAATAGATATAATCTATTCGTACTGCTTGGTCGTTCAATTGTTTTTGAAACTGTTCGATCTTGCTATTCAACGACAGAAAGAACTTTTTCAGATCCAAATCTGCTTCAGGTGATTTCTCAGCTACCGTAGGCATTTTTGATGTCTGGGGTTTACCAGCTGCCATTTGGGCAAAGGACACGTTGGGATCTACCCTATTTGTAAAAGAGCGACTTTTAGATCGCTTTTCTTCTTCAGCAACCTGTTTGTGAGCTAGCATACTCTTTCTCTTCTGTTGGAATACAGGACATCCCTTATAATTAGCAGGGTGCCCCGCGTTTCCACAAAGAACACATGTGAGCTTGCTCATGTCTTCAACCCTTTCCCTACCTAGAGGACACTCATTTATAATGTGTTTCTTGTCGCACTTAACGCATCTAATCCGCATGTTGCATTTAGAAGCGGCGTGCCCGAACCTCTGGCAGCGCATACATTGCAGTATGCGATCTGTCCTTTTTAATTTTTCCCAATGAACAGCATGATAGTATACGCGATTAATTCTGCATACACTATCGATTTTGCTATTGGGCGTTATTTGAACAAGGAAAAATGGTAACCTTCGGTTACCACCTCTACCATTGACCGCGGTAAACGGCTTTACGCCGACGAACTTAACATCGTCGCTCTCAAAATACTTGAGCTCGTTTAGGAGCTCCTCTGCATCAACCCTGGGATCGATTCTTTTAAGGATGAGCGTTTTTTTTCGGCGTATACGTGAAGTATTCTGCCTTTAGCCCCTCTAGTTCTTTGCGGACTTTTTTATAGTCCTCCATATTATAGCATATAATTTTATGCTGTGGTCGAAATGTGTTTGACCATGAAGTCCTTAATAAATATTTGCTTACATAGCTTAATGCTATCGCTTGTAGGCAAGTCACTTACATTAATCGGAGGTACATCTTCCCTCTTTTCCTGTTGTCGTTGCTGCTGGGGTTGCTGCTGCTGCAATTGTTGCTGCTGCCTCTGTTGTTGTTGCTGCTGCGATTGTTGCTGCTGCCTTTGTTGTTGTTGTTGCTGCCGTTGTTGTTGATGCTGCTGCTGTTGTTGCGGCTGCTGTCGCCTCCTCTGCTTCTCTTGTTGTTGTTGTTATTGCTGCTTCTGTTCCATACTGAACCGTTGCTGCTGAAGCATTTGCTTTGCTTTCAGCTCGTATCGCTGTTTCTGCTCTTGTCGCCTTCTTTTTTCTTCGAGGGCTTCTTGTTCCCTTGCCTCTCGAATCCTCTCCAGCTTAGCAGTTAATTCTAAGATATGGAGCTTTAATTTGGTCTCGTCATCGTTTAAAGCCGGCTGAACATCCTCAACCTCCGCTAGTTCTCTGAATGGGTTTCCCTCACCAACGTAGCGGGGTTCCCCATCATCAAACTCGGAATCCTCGAGGTCAGAGTTGTACTCCTCCTCTTCTTCCATTGTTGTTAGCCGCGATGTATTTTCCGCTACCTGTATACATCTCCTTGCATTGAGATCGGATTTAGCTTCCTCCGCCTCATCTCACCCTTTTGGGTTGTTGCCATATCACTTGCTGCTGCTGTTGTTGTTGGTGCAGCCTCTTTTCTTGTCGCTGGTACCAGCTTTGTTGGCATACCTGCCGTCGCAGATGCCGATGATGTTGTTGCTGTTGATGGCGATGCAGGCATGTCGGCAATCCTCATCAAACCAGGGGTTTCTTGCAGGTGAGCGCGAGAAACCTAGCACATCAGTAATCAGTTGCGGCTGATCTAATAGCTTGTTGGCATCGTTGCCATAGTTCTTCGACATTCGATGCTGGTGGTATGGTGTTAATCGAGAAGTTTGGGGATAAGCGTTTCGCGAAGGTCATTATTTTACAGTATTTCTGGATTGTTGTGGCATGGTGGATATCCGCATTCTAACCTTGGCTGCAACAAGGTAGAGGTCCGAGTCGATGATAGCTCCTCGGAATGTTCGGTCATCCAAAATACTGGATGCGTGCATCTTGTCTATCGCTATGTGATCAATTTGATTGACCGTTTGTTGATCTGGAGACCGCCATGTCCACTTATGGATATCGAAGTGAGGAAACCGTATGCTGGCTGAAGTGGCATTTCGTTCCGTAGCGAAGTCAATTAGCCTAAGTCCGTTACCAGACGTGTTGTCGTGCAGGCTATGTTTTCCGACAATGCTGCTAAAGATGTCTTCTCTTCCTACCTTTGCGTTAAAATGTCCCAGCACGATAGTCGCATATATGTTTTGTCAAGGAGCTCATAGAAGCAGTCCTTAGCTATATAATCGTTTTCCTCCGTTGGGGCGTGAGCGCATATAAGGCTAATGTTGGCGAACTTGGCCTTGATGCGGATCGTTACAATGCGTTCGTTAATGTCTTGGAAACATAAGACTTCTTGCCTAAGTCTGGCACTTATAACAAATCCGCATCCGAATAGTCGCTGTTTCTGCTCACTATAACACGGTCCGTAGTAGATGTCACAGTTTTTTATCCTCCTTTTGCCCGGCCCATCCCATCGTATTTCATGGATGGCAGTAATGTCTGCTTTCTGGCAGTTTAGGGCTTCCGCTAGTTGTTCGCTTGCACTTCTCCTGTTTAATGTTCTCACATTCCAGGTGCAGATACGAACGTCGTTGTCCCTTTTTCGTTTAGCCGTGTCGTCAACAATAAAATCAGTCCTTTCCGAGGCTATTGGTTGCTTCGTACAACAGAGTTTTTTCTATGGTTGGGTAATTAACCGAAAGCACAACCCCCAACCTGGAGGGCCAGTTCCAATTTATTAGACACCCCTAGGAGACGGGGCCATCAGTATCCACTACGGGATTGAGCGCAGCCGTTGGCCTTTCGGTTCATCCGCCACCAGCTCTGTTCAAGGGGCCTGACTAACCCTTGAAATTCCTAGACACCTGTTGTCCGAATATGTCGAAGCAGCTTGTCTAGGTTCGCCTGGGACAGCAGGCCGGGTATTCATTTTCATGCTTTATGGATGCCAAGTTGCGCAAAATGTCACACACAAAAATTGAAAGTTTCTCAATAGCAACTATTGAAAATGATGGTAAAACTGCCTTGGCACCACTCAACGCGAGTGTCAATGCGAATGTTGAATTGATTTCCACTAGAATCCAAAAACTAACAAATCAATTTTTAGATCGCTGCAGTTTTGCTGAAAATCCTTATATTTATTATTACAATTCTAACTTTTTTTTGTAGAAATATATAACGTAACATGTTAAATATGCGGTAAGAAACCAAGTGTATACTATACGAAAATAAATTTATCTATCTATCTTTCTAAAGCCGACATTTTGAAGATATCTATTTTAAGGATGAGTAGGCTACAGCGGACTGTGGCCTACTCATACCCTAACCCATATGGGTATATTAGTTATGATACATAGTTTGTAACATAGTGAAATAATTAAGCTAGATATAGCATAAAGTATATAGATCGACTCAGAATCGATAGCTGAGTCAACTAAGCCATGTCTGTCCGTCCTTCAGTCTAGTACTGACTTATGGGCCTAGAATGATGAAATTTGGTACACGTGTTTGTGTAGAACTTTTTAAAATCTGCCACTGCCACGCCGGCATTATAGAAAAACGTAGTCTTAGGCCAAAATGTTAGAGATTTTGAAAAAGATTCTAATCACATATTAGGAATATCTTAATTTCGATACTTCGTCTATACAAAGTTTTTTCCACGCCCACTTTTTGCGGGCATTTTTCGTAAAAAAATATTTTTCGCTAAAATTATAAAAATTTCGAAAAAATGTTGATGTTTAATTATTGGTTATAACAATGTCAATATTTCGTCTATACATCATATTAACCCACGCCCACTTTTTGGAGGCATTTTCATACAAGAAACCATTTGAAATGCGTAGGGTCACATTTCATACAAAGACCATTGGTATACCCTACACCATACCATATGCAGGACAAACACGTGTGTTTTGTCAAACCATACAGGATTTTAAACAATATGTTGTGAAAATAACATTATCTATGTTTCATCCCCATTAAGCCGAAATTTTGGGGATATATATATTAAGTATGGGATGGGATAGGGTGTAAAACGATCCGCACAGTTGATTGTAGCCCTCTCATATGTTTTGATAACCTATCCCACAGTGGTTTATTTATTTTGATACATAAATTGCAACATAAAGAAATAATTTGGTTAAACAAAACTCAAAGTATATGCATCGACTCAGAATCGACCACTGAGTCGATTTAGCCATGTCTGTCTGTCCGTCCGCCCGCACCAATTTTTGGGCCTTAAATTTGAGCTACAATGATGAAATTCGGTACAAGTGTTTATTGTTGCTCCCAGCAGAACCAGTGTAAAAAAAATGTAAAAAATAGTTAACGCACCATGGTACGTACGTAACACAGATCTACATAGAGATTGTTGATGACGCATTTGTAAATTAATAGCAGTTCGAACAGCACGAACAAGTGTAAAAATGTCCATGCAAGCCAAAAAAATAAAGAAAACAAACCTTCCAAAACAATGTACAACAGATCATTGTTAACGCACCATGGTACATACGGAACACAGATCTACATATAGATTGTTGATGACGTATTTGTAAATTAATAACAATTGTTTTTTTAATAATTCTATATATTAATTTGTTGTCAAACATTACATATAGCACCCTATGTTCTGGGTATTATCCTATGTATCTTATATTATAGTTACTATCATAAATCTTCTCTTTTTTTGAAAATACGCACTCATTAAAATCGCTAACGCCCGTTGGATCACTCCAGCGTGAGACCTACGGGAGAGTACCGCTATCAGCAGCTCTATTGGTATTCCCTGAGAGCAATCATGTTCGCCCTTTTTAAGCCTTGACTTTGGAATAGAAAGTTACCACTTATTAGTATTTTAAATTTTGTATTACCACTCTGCCTACAGCGACTATTCGGATGCGGATTTGTTATAAGTGCAAGACTTAGGCAAGAAGTCTTATGTTTCCAAGACATTAGCGAATGCATTGTAACAATCCGCATCAAGGCCAAATTCGCCAACATTAGCTTTATATGCGCTCACGCCCCAACGGAGGAAAAAGATGATATAGCTAAGGACTGCTCCTATGAGCTCCTTGACAAAACCTATGAGCGACTACAGAAGTACGATGTTAAAATCGTGCTGGGAGATTTTAACGCAAAGGTAGGAAGAGAAGACATCTATAGCAGTATTTTCGGAAATCATAGCCTACGCGACAACACGTCTGGTAACGGACTTAGGCTAGTTGACTTCGCTACGGAACGAAATGCGACTATAGCCAGCACAAAGTTTCCTCACCACGATATCCATAAGGGGACATGGCGGTCTCCAGATCAACGATTCAACCAAGAACTATACGAGCTTTACAGCGACATGCCCCTGGTCAAAAAACTCCGCATTGGACTTTTAAGATGGCTAGGATATGTAGAACGAATGGACATTAACGCTCCGGCTCGCAGAGTCTTCGATTCCCAGCCAGACGTCGGACGCAGTAGAGGAAGACCTCGCCTTAAGTGGCGCGCACAAATAGAAACCGACCTCAAGCAACTGGAGGCAGTTAGCTAAGGATCGGGCTAATTGGAGAGGCATGTTGTACACCTGTTCGAACACATGTACCAAATTTCATTCAGCACATGTACCAAATTTCATTATACTAGCTCAAAACTAAAGGCCCAAGAGCCGGTTACCTAATGACGGACGGGAGGACAGATATTTTGTTCAGACTTTTTTTTCAAAATCGCTTAAGGTTTTTCCTAAAACTAGTTTTTTTTTAAAAGAGGGCGTGGCAGTGGGCCGATTTCAAAAATGTTGCCTCCAGCTACGCACTCCAAGTATGATGAGGTCAATTTCTACTTGTGCGAGCCACTTAATTCGAAGTTTTCATCTACAGCATTTTGTTCGAGCCTTGTGTATCTTGTATCAGAAAGAAGCAAAAATAGTAAGAAAAGCGCGCGATCGAGGATATAGAGAGGTGCCACTCCAGGAAAGATGTTCGCAAGTTTTACCAAAGTATAAAGTCAAGGCCAAGGATACAAGGCTCGAACAGAATCCTGTCAAGATGAACAAGGAAATTTAGTAGTTGAGACGCAGTCGATGCTGAGGATATGGAAGAACCACTTCTGCAGGTTGTTAAACGGCGATGACGAACAACATTCCGCTGTCAGTCAGAACAAACCATTCAATATGTGCAACGACAGCAAAAACTGCCAACCACCCGACCTAAGTGAAGTGAGGATAGCAATATCTAAACTGAAGCTTAATAAGGCTGCCGGAAATGACGACCTTCATGCCGAGCTTTATAAAGCCGGAGGAGATGACTTGGTAAGTAACATCCACCAACTCATAAGCCGAATCTGGTCGGAAGAAAGTATACCTGAAGAATGGAACCTCAGCATTGTTGAGTGGAAGGTTGCGCGTTCAATCCCAACCAAAATCCATTTCACTTTTATCTAAAAGAAATAAAAGGTCGGTGTAATACCTAAAAGTACGCACACCATCTTGAATTTCTTCAAATTTAACGAAGACAAGAAAAAGTGACTCCCCGAAGCTAGTTCGGACACCACCCATGGAGTTTAAGTCTCCACTACATCCAAAATCTTTCCTATCCTCTCTTTCTTCCCCTTCTCTAAAACTCGTACTATGGTAACATATAAAGGGTATTCATAACCCCTTGAGTACGTGTAAATTATAAAAAAAAAGCATCGTTTGCCCGATCCACAGAAAAGGAGACCTTCTAAACTGCGAAACTACAGAGATTTTCCAAAAACCTGTAAAACTACTAGCATACGCCGACGAATTGGACAGAACATCATTATTGACAGACATAACTTTGAGGTAGTACTGGACTACATCTATCTCATCTCCGCTATTAACTCTGACAACAACATCTCGTCAGAAATTAAACGAAGAATTACTCTTGCCAACCGCTGTTTCTTCGGGCTAAGAAAGTAATTCAGTAGTAAAGCCCTCACTCCAACTACTAAGGAGATCTTATATAAGACCCTGATCATCCCAGTTCTGCTCTACGGCGCTGAAGCATGGACCTTCTCAAAAGCGGATTTGGTCGATTTGAGAGGAAAATTCTTCGAAAAATCTTCGGTCCCGTTTGCATTGATGGGCTATGGAGCATGCGACATGCCCGTGGTCAAAAAACTCCGCATTGGACTTTTAAGATGGCTAGGATATGTAGAACGAATGGACACCAACGCTCCGGCTCGCAGAGTCTTCGATTCCCAGCCAGACGTCGGACGCAGTAGAGGAAGACCTCGCCTTAAGTGGCGCGCACAAGTAGAAACCGACCTCAAGCAACTGGAGGCAGTTAGCTAAGGATCGGGCTAATTGGAGAGGCATGTTGTACACCTGTTCGAAGACATGTACCAAATTTCATTCAGCACATGTACCAAATTTTTATTATACTAGCTCAAAACTAAAGGCAAGTTTTCATCTACTGAGTCTGACGTCTGGTAGAGAATCGAAGACTCTGCGAGCCGGAATATCAAACATTGAATCCTACCAATGATGATAATATCGTCGGCGTATGCTAGTAGTTGCACCGATTTTTAGAAAATTGTGCCTCTGGTGTTGAAGAAGTTATATGACAGTGCATCGCCTTGCCAAAATGCTTCTTTGGTATCGAACGTGTCGGTGAGGTCATTTCCGAGCCTGATGGAGCAGCCAGAATTTTCCGTCGTCATCCTAGAAAAACGGAAGAGTATATTCGGTACCAAAAATAGACGTGGCTCTGTATAATTCGTCTCTATAAATTCTATCTTATGCGGCTTTGAAATCGATGTATAGGTGGTGGGTATCAATTTGGACTTCTTGGGTGTTGGGGTTTTTCCAGGATCTGCAGGATTGTGAGGGTTGTGAATTGATCGGTTATGGACTTTCCTGGCATAAAACCACACTGATAAGGGCCGAGGTTGTTGGTAAACGGTTTCAGGCGTTTACATATTACGGTAGATAGTATCTTGAAGGCGATGTTCAGAGGGTCTCCTTCTTCGTGGATCGGGCAAACGATGCTGAGGTTCCAGTCTTCAAGCATACTTTCTTACGATCATATTTGGCATATGATTCGGTGGCTATGCTATGCTTGAAGGCCCTCATTTCCGGCAGCCTTATTAAGCTTTAGTTTAGATATTGCATTCCATACTTCAATCAGTTCGTTTGGTTGGCCGTTTTCGCTGTCGTTGCCAATATTGAATGGTCCGTTCTGGTTGACTACATAATGTTGTTCGTCATCGCCGTTTGGCAGTCTGCAGAAGTGGTTCTCTCATATCCTCAGCATCAACTGTGTCTCAACTACGATATTTCCATGTTCATCTTGACAGCATTTTGTTCGAGCCTAGTGTATCTTGGTTTTGACGTTTTATACTTTGGTAAAACTTGCGAACATCGTTCCTGGAGAGACACCTCTCTATATCCTCGGTCGCGTTATCTTCTTGCACTTTTTTCTCAATCTCAATGGCAGCTCTCGTCTTCACATGCAGCTTAGCCTTGTAGGCCTCTCGTCTTAACTGCGAGCATTTGTTTTCATTTCACATTAAACCAGGGGTTTCTTGCTGGTGTGCACGAGAAACCTAACACATCATTTGCGGCTGATATAATGGCTTGTTGGCATCGTTGCCATTGTTCTTCGACATTCGATGCTGGTGGTGTGGTGTTAATCGAGAGGTTAAGGAATATGCGTTGCGCGAAGGTCTTGGCGGTCTCTTGCGATTGCAGTCTTTCGACATTATTTTTTTCTCTGTATTTCAGGATTGTTGCGGCGTGTTGGCTATCCGCATTCTTGCCTTGGTGCAACAAAGTAGTGGTTCGAGTCGATGTATGCTCCTCGGGATGTTCGGACATCCGTAGTACTGGATGCGTGTCTCTTGTCCATCGCAATGTGATCAATTTGGTTGACCGTTTGTTGATCTAGAGACCGCCATGTGAAGAAACCGTGTGCTGGCTATATTGACATTTCGTTCCGTAGCGAAGTCAATTAGTTTAAGTTCGTTACCAGACGTCTTGTCGCGTAGGCTATGTTTTCCGACATTACCGCAAAAAATGTCTTCTCTTCCTACCTTTGCGTTAATATCTCCCAGCACGATTTTAACATCGTCCATCCGCCCGTACGCCACCAATTTTTTGACCAAATTTCATCATTCTAGCTCAAAATTTAGCTAGAATGATGAAATTTGGTTCACCTGTTTGTTGTTGCTCCCAGCAGTATAGGTGTAAACATTTATGAAATCCGGCCAATGCCACGCATTCTTTTGAGAAAAAGTTGTCTTAGGTCAAACCGTCAGAGATTTTGAAAAAGTGGCTGAACAAGATATCTAGACAATCCTAGGGTCTATATTTGGTACATACAAGGTATATTAACACGCCCACTTATTGGGGGCGTTTTCAGTAAAAAAATAAAATTATGCAAAATCATTGGATATTGTAATATAAACATTTCTTCTACAAATCATTTTAACCTACGCCCACCTTTTTGAGGCGTTTTTATACAAAATCCATTTGTATACACTACCTCAAAGCATAAACATGCGAAAGACGTAGGGTTGGCAGTCGGCGGATCTCAAAATTGTTTACACTTGTTCTACTTTGTCGGACAGAAATCTATAGCTGAAATGTTAATTCCCAAAAATCTGTGACACACAACTGGACAGACAGACGTGGCTAGATTGACTCCATATACTTTAAAGTATATCTATCGAAATTATTTCTCTATATTACAAACTGAATGTCAAAACTAATTTGTGGGACAGGCTATAAATAAGTGGTGGGTCGTAAGTAACTAACTCCTTCACTGGGAGGTAAGGATAAGTTCAGCTACCAATCATACAAATATTTTACAACTTGAATTTTCAGACTAAAATTATAAGACAGAATATTTTGGAAACTGTGGTTATCGTTAAGGTGTACAAGATGTTGAGAATATTAACTTTTTTTGTAGGCCAAATCTGAAAAGTTCATGAACAAATATTTAGGGCAGAAGTATTTACGCGGTCTTGTTACAAAAGTCAATATTTGCACAAATATTAAATTTCAACAAACTAGATTTGTGCTATTCTTGAAATTAAATGACGATGTTAGTTGTATTTTTCAATAAAAAAATCCGTTATTTAGATCTTTGGCAAAAATGGATATGCATTTTTTACAAATCTAAGGGTTAGATAAACGGCTTAGTTTAATCAAAACCGTTGGAGCTATTTATACCCTATCCCATTGGGGTATATTAGTATTAATACATAGTTTGTAGCATAGAGAAATAATTTAGATATACCTCAAAAGATATGGATCGACTCAGAACTGCTAGCTGAGTCGATTAAGCCATGCCTGTCTATCCGTCCGCCCGTCCGTCGGTATTCAGGTCTTAAATTTTGAGCTAGGATAATGAAATTAAAATTAAACAATTTTCTGCCGAATTTAATGACTCATGTGAATTTCACAATTTATTTGAGAATTTAATTCTCAATTCAAATTTCGGACATTCAAAAGCTACAATATTTAAAAAAGTAGTCGGAAAAGCAGCTGACCTCATTCAGCATCTTCCAATGGATGGCTAAAGCTATTCACGAGTTATTAAATGAACGGTATCAAAACAACCGAAAGTTGGTCAACACGCAATCAAGAATACTGATGGAACAAAGGCAATTAAACCATGAATCTGCCGAAGGGTTAAAAGCTTTGTATGATACAAGCCCCAAATGTATCCATGCATTGTCTAATTTGGGAATAGCAGTCGAAAACTGGGATTCTATTCTCATTTATATAATAGGCAGTAAACTACCGTTTCAGACCCAGCGAGACTGGGAAGATAAGTTAGGGATATCCAAGCTACTCCCAGAGTGGAAGATGTTTTCACAGTTTATTGAAGGACGATTTAGTTCTCTTGAAAACATGCAGGAACAATACATGGGTTGCAAGCACCAGGGGTTCTCAATACAAACAAGAAATCTACGTCGGTGGCTTTTCATGTTAAGGCGGGGCCTGAAACCAAGAAATTCCTCTGCCGTCTGTGCAAGGCCTCTCATGGAATTCGGCATTGTAAGATGTTTAACAAAATGGAGGTAAGGGCACGAGCTGAAGTAGTGAAAAGGAACTCCATATGCGCAAATTGCTTGGGATACGAACATCATGCATCACAATGTAAAAGCAATAACAGATGCCAACGATGTGGACAGAAGCATCACACCATGCTGCAAATGGAGCAAGCTGGCAACAACAGCTACTCAAACAACCCACATGCAGCACAAAATCAAGGGCAACATCAAGTTGGGTACAACAACCACGTGGCTCAAACAACCAACTACAACAGTGTTATGAATGACAGGAATAGTCAACAGAATGGAGCTTCATCGTCTCCGAATCAACGGTACTCAGCACGTCTTAACCAAATACAGTCCAACAAGCTTAGGTCAAACTTCGACTGGTACTTCAAAAAGTCAGGTTGATTTAAAAATGTTCTTCTTTACCAATCCCGAATTCTGTCTGAGTGTTAGGGCGTTTGTCTTTTCTCACTTAACCTCATTGTTACCCTGTAGCCAAATACAGGCATCGAAGTGGAGCCATCTGTCAAAACTACCTCTTGCAGATCCAGCATTTAACTACCCCGGGAAGATTGATCTACTGATAGGCGCCGACGTATATGCATCCATCATGTTGGATGGTTTAATGAAGAGTCAAAACCAAAAGGGATCTCCTATGGCACAACTAACCAAGTTTGGCTATATCCATACGGGCCCAACACATTCCAGGTTCCCAGCAAACACGATTAGAATGGTCCAAACTCACCACACTACACTGGAGGCACAACTGAAGCAATTTTGGGAATTGGAAGAGAACCTGGAGAAATAAAATTCACTGCGGAAGAAGAAAAATGTCAGGAACATTATCAACAAACGATGACAAGAAGGAGCGATGGAAGATACCAGGTGCGTCATATGATGGAGATGGTGGAGAGTATGTCGGCGATGTTGGTGAATACTTGCCTCTGGTTTGAGAGTAGGCTGGCGAATCTGGAGAATAGTGGGGTGCTGCGAACAGTTGGGCGATGTTGTTCCTGGTGAGCTTGGAGATGAACCGGGATGTCCGGGTGAACAACATGGTGACATGCCAGAAGCATCTGATGCAGCAGATGGTGAAAAACTTGGACCACCTGGTGTCATTCCGCTTATTGGTCCCATTGGTATTGGTATCTCGGAGTGCCACACTGTGCCCATGGTGTCATCGGCAGGTCATACTTGGAAGCGATGCTACACTAAAGAACATACCACTGCCACCGATAAGATTACTGCCCAAGTTGCTGGGGATTTCAATACCGAAGCGACACTTCTCAACGTCCAGCAGCAAATCGAAGCAACCTGTTCCCATGTTGGGCAGTTGACCCATGATAATATTTTCAGACACACCTCTCATAGGATCTGTTTCAGCGTGAGCCGAGGCATCCAGCAACACATCGACTGTTTCTTCGAAGGAACATCTCATATGAGCACCAGTGTCCTGTCTGCTAATACCGTGACGAGTTATGGCCATCAAATGGCCCTTGGTTGTCATTATGTCACACAACAAGGCCAAATGACGGTAGTTTACGTAAATTCCGTAGAACTGCAGCACAGCGTTCATTTCCTTTTCGACTGATTTTCGCACAGCCTCAATGCCGAGTACTTAAAAATTTCGCAATTATCGTTGGGGAATGTCCGCACTGGGTCGACATCTCGCTCGCTGAGTACCTTCATCATCGAGGTACCATCAGTTTCCAGAAGCCACTCGCCAATTGCCTTTAACTCACCAGTGTCCTTGATGACTATACCCTTCCTGCTGTCGGTTTGTGGCAAACGCATGAACACCTTGCCAATGGCTTCGATGCCCTGCAGTGTCATGTCGGACAACATGTTGGCCTCAATGCAACGCAAAAACATGTCGTCTTACATTTTGTCCACAGCCTCGTCTTCTGCGTACTGAAACTTGTTGTCCTCACTGTTCATAATACGAATACGTAGAACGAGCTTACCTGCATTATCGTCATTGAAGATGCAATTCAAATCATTGTCAAAGTCTGCGTTGATCTTCTCCGCAATCTGTTCCATGGTCAACTTCTTATCTGTCATACGCTTGCGATCGAGTTCGATACGCAACAACCACGGGGAAATGCGCGTAGGATCAAAATCAAGTATTTCGTAGTATACGTTCACAAACTCCTGATCCTCGGAGATGACAGTGTGCTGTGGATCTGAATCGTAGTAGATCGCTGTGTTTGCGGTGACCTTTCCCAAATTCGTGTGTTCTAAGTGACAGAGGACATTCTTCGCCTTTTCTGCGTCGTGAGCAGCACCTTCAATCAAGAAGACGGTTAGCGAATGAGTTTTCGGTTTTTTGGAAATACTGATAATCTCCTTCAAACATGGTACACCCAGTGTTACGTTCTTGGACGATACAACAGCAAAATGGAAAGTGTTCAATTTTATTTTTGTATCGGGCTCACCGAGCGATTGGACAGCCAACGCACCCACATGCTCTCCGGGATTGGCTTCTGGATTGGAATCTGATTTCAATTTCTCTGATCAACCATTCGAATGCTTCTGTCGAAAGATGGAGTTCTTCTGCCACGTACTTGGTGCACAAAGTCGAACGCACCAAGCATTGGAACAGGAATGTGGCGTTCTCATTAGCCTGTTTTGAAAGTCGATCATTGCCCAACACAATTACACACCTCTGCAGCAAATCTCTCACACCATGGATGACACGCAATGGACTCAAAATACGTAGGCACATGCTTGTTGATCTGGAAAATCATTTGCACATTCCAGATCATTCGTTGCAAGGTAATACAACCTTTGAGTCTCCGCCGGGGAAAATTTATCGAAGAGCATCACGATCACGACACAGCTGCTCCCATTCAGTTTCCAACTCCGGCAGGGAGTTGTGTTACCTGGTGTGGGTTCCAATTCCATGTTGTGAGCCTTTTGAATGACACACAGATGACATCGTTTTTGGCCTTCTTAATGGACATCTGAATCTCGTTATAGGTCTGAGGATCGGCAATTGTGTCTTTAATACCGATACTGTGACCGTTTTCGTAGAAACGACCGGCAATCTCATGTCCCAGTTCCAAGAACCCAATATGCAGCAGAGAACCAGCCAAAGCACCCAGTGTCTTCTTACACAAAATTCCCACAATCATTTCACCGTGCTCGACCATGACTCTTGTGTCTTCGGGCGATATACATTTGTATGACCCGTCGTCTTCCTGATGAGGATGTGTAGAGTGAGTACGAATCATGTTCACATTGCCGGGGATAATCAGGGTAAAAATCCGCTTTCCGGTCCACATGGGGCTTGGCTTCAAAATACACGGCTGTGTCATTTTTCCGTCCCATGTAGGCAAGAACATCAAGATGTTCCTGACTTGTTTCCAATTTATGAAGACGTCCCGTTTGGTCATCTTTCGCACAGCGGTCAAGGTGTCCTGCACAATACCCGTGACGGGTTTGTTGGCCTGCGGGGTGATAATCTGTAGCGGGGTTATGTGAATGTTTTCCACTTCGGCACGCGTCTTCATGGATTGGGGGACGTGTAGGTTAATTTCGTCACCGTAAAAATCAGCGTTATACGGTGAAGTACAGAAGAGGTTCATACGAAATGTTGACCATGGAAAGACTTTGGCACGACGACCCATCATACTCGTCTTGTGGAGGGTTGGCTGACGGTTGAAAATAACCAAATCGTCGTCACGCAAATGGATCACTTGGCTTGGGATGGAAACGCAAATCGATACGTTCGCCGTTGTCGCGGACAATGTACTTAGCGCCAGGGTACTGTGAGTTACCGCGGCGTACTAGGGAAGGTTAGATTCTGTGCGATAGAGCATGAAAAACTGACCTGATCAATACGTAAATTGGGATGTGGAGTGATGACAGTACGTGCAGAGAAATCCACACGTTTACCCGTCAAATTACCACGAATGCGACCTTACTTGCCCTGAATCGAGATTTGATTGCTTTTAGGGGTTTTCTTGATTTTTGCGTAGCATGAAGCATACCCGGCGTTCCTGGATAACATGAGCGGCAGCGCCTGAAGCTTCGTTTTTCTTCAACTCATTGTTAGCCTTGATGATATCGGCCAATTTGTGAGTCAAATCGTCCTGATTCTTAGCCGCACCGAACATGACAACTGCCGGACGTACCGCTAATGGTGGTACGGGCAGCACTGTGACTATCATCCAATTAGGCCGAGCATAAATTTACTTATATAAGTGGCGTTACAGTCCAAAATGAAGCTGCGCCTCAACTAAGACGACATTCCAATTTGCCCAGTCCTTAGCTTATTGATTATGAAAATGGGGAAATATCTTTCTCCCCTGCTTCTGAGGTATAGCTGGTAGTCAAAGACTCTGCGATCCGGAGTATTGGTGCCCATTCGCTCAACATGTCCTAGCCATCTTATACGACCAAAATCTCTTTACAGCTAGTAATTTTTGATCGAATCTTTGCCTTCAATATTCAATACTGTCAAAGATTAAGAACCGTAAAGTAGAACTGGGAAGATAAGGGTCGCTTTAGTAGCGCGAGTAAGGCTTTAGTACTAAATTGCGTTATTAGCCAGAAGATACAGTACGTTCGTTCTGCCTTAGTATGTATCCATATCCTCAGCGTCGACTGTTTCTCAACTGTGATCTCTCCTTTTTCATCTGTATAATGATTCCTTTAGTACCTTTCAATCCAGACTTTGGCGTTTTCGTACCCTATTCCATAGGGGTATATTAGTTTTGATACATAGTTTGTAACACAGTGAAATAATATAGCTAGATATAGCTTAAATTATTTGGATTGACTCAGAATCGATAGCTGAGTCGATTAAGCCCTTTCTGTCTGTTTGTCCATCCGTACGTCACCAGTTTTTGGGACTTAAATTTTTAACTAGGATGATGAATTTTGGTGAACGCGTTGGATGTTGCTCCCAGCAGAACAAATGTAAACATTTTTGAAATCCTCCCACTGCCACGCACACTTTTTAAGAAAAACCAGTTTTAGCCCAAACCGTTTGAGATTTTGAAAAAGTGTATGAGCAACATATCTAAACAATCTTGATATCTATATTTCGTCTTTACAAATATGTTTGCCACGCCCACTTTTAGGGGGCTAATTTAGTTAAAAAAAATATTTTTCGGAAAAATTTGAACCATTTCGAAAACGTTTGATCCAAAATCATTGGTTATGGTCATATAAACATTTCTTCCATATATCATTTTAGCCCACTTCCCCTTTTTGGAGGCGTTTTCACACAAAAACCATTCCTTTACACTACCTCGTAGCATAACCTACCAGGCGACAACCGATATTTATGTCAACCCATAAATGATTTTGAAAAACTGAATGAACAAAATGTCGTGACAGTGACATTTTCTATATTTCATCGCCTTAAAGAAAATATTTTTGGGAAATATTGTAGTCTTCTCATATGTTACAATTAGTATGTCCTACGAAAACCTTCTTCAGGTTTAAATTCTCACAATACTTTGGGCACTTGCTCATCATGTCTATGAAGATTTCAACCAGCCTACGAAAAAAAAGGTTAAAAAAAATTTATGAAAATACATAATACCATTTTGCTCTACGAGTAACGATAGAGTAAAAAACATTCTGCTAAATATAGGCTGTGCGGATCGTTTAATACACTATATCATCCCATCCTTTGAATTAATATCCACGAAATGTGGATCGGGCAAACGATGCTGAGGTTCCAGTCTTCAAGCATACTTTCTTCCGATCATATTTGGATTACGATTCGGTGAATGGTAATTAGCAAGTCATTGCCGCGCGGCTTTATAAAGCTATGCGGAAAGGCCGTCATTTCCGGCAGCCTTATTAAGCTTGAGTTTATATTTTGCAATCCCCACTTCACTCAGGTTGGGTGGTTGGCAGTTTTCGCTGTCGTTGCCAATATTGAATGGTTCGTTCTGGCTGACTGCGGAATGTTGTTCGTCATGGCCGTTTAACAGTCTGCAGAAGTGGTTGTCCCATATCCTGGAGTGACACCTCTCTATATCCTCGGTTGCGTTATTTTCTTGCACTTTTTTCTCAAACTCACGTCTTCACCTGCAGCTTAGCCTTATAGGCCTCATCTTAACTGCGAGCATTTGTTGGCATTTCACATCAAACCAGGGGTTTCTTGCTGGTGGGAGCGAGAAACCTAGCACATCATTTGCGTCCGATCTAAGGACTTGTTGGCATCGCTGCCGTTGTTCTTCGATATTCGATGCTAGTTGTATGGTGTTAATCGAGAGTATAAGGGATACGCGCTGCGTGAAGGTCTTGGCGGTTTCTTCGGATTGCAGTTTTTCGACATTAATTTTGTTCAATGTATTTCAGGATTGTTGCGGCGCGTTGGCTATCCGCATTCTTACCTTGGCTGCAACAAGGTTTTTTTTGTTCCTATTTTTTCGTGGGTTGTGGAAATCTCAAAAGACACGATGAACACGTGCCCAAAGTAGTGTGGGACTTTAACTCCACTAAAATGTTTGCGTGCAAAATTTTTCGTTTCATCTTTGACAGCTGCAATACCCAGAACTCTGCGTAGATCTTCATTACTTATACACCACGGCGCATTAACGAATGATCTTAACATTTTGTTTTCTAAAGTTTGTAAAACATTTTGATTCGTTTCACTGGTACAACCCCATAGTTGTATACCATATGTCCAGACCGGCCTTAGCACTTGCTTGTATAATAGCAGCTTGTTATCAAGGTTAAGCTTCGAATATTTTCCAAGTAACCAGTACAGTTCTCGGTGTTTATTTTTAAATTCTTCGCATTTCTTTTTACATGCGACTTCCATTTTAGTTTTGCATCGAGTGTCATTCCGAGATATTTTGCTTCATTTGCAAAAGGGTCTCGAACCGTATTAAGAAATACTGGAAAATTGGTTGTCCGCTTATACGAAAAATCTACATGAATCTATTTGCTCTCGTTAAGTGCAATCTGGCAGGATTTTATCCATTCATTAACCTCGTTAAAGGCGTTTTGCAATTTCATATTTGTTTCTTCACGTGTAAATATAAGGTAATAGAGTGGGCCAAGGACGCTTTCTTGGGGTACTCCTGCCCATAATTCTTTGAACTCCGAATATTCATTTCCAAGTTTCACACGGAAAAGTCTATGCTCAAGATACGACACGAGGATTTTATATAATTTTTCAGCAGAACTTGTCTTCGTTTGTATTGAAGGCCTCTATGCCAAACTTTGTCAAAAGCTTGCGAAACGTCAAGAAATACGGCTGAGCAAAGTTTCTTTCCTTCGAAAGCTTTCTCAATTACATCAGTAATTCGATGAACTTGGTCCACAGTCGAATGTTTCTGATCAATAACGGGGTGTAAGCGATCGAGTAATATCCTTACAAAAGCTTTTGAAATTATTGGAAGAAGTGAAATAGATCTGTAAGATTTTATTTCATTCGGTGATTTTCCTGGTTTAGGAACTATAATCACTTCTACGACTTTCCACCGCCTTGGTATGTATTCTTATCTAATTGCTGCATTTACAATGTAATGCTTTTAGAAGCAACATTTTAAGAAGTTCTCCTGTAATTAGGTCAACCCGGTGCTTTTTTAGGCTTTAATTTCTTTATTTCCCGTTTAAGCTCGGCAATACTTGCATATCTAAATAGATTACTATCGGTTGTAGTCTCGAATAAATAAATGTTTTCTCTACCACCAAATGGTTTAAATGTTTCCTCAAGATGTGCAGCAAAAATGTCTGCTTTTTCCTTATCGCTTTTTACCCAAACATCTTGAGTTACTCTAATTGGTGGTATAGCGTTTTTTGACCGTTTTATGACTTTAATTGCTTTCCAAAGTGAATAATTCGATTCTTTTCCAGCGGTTAGGGTTTGCAGATAAGTTTCTACTGCATGGTTTTTAAAGTTTTTAATCGAACTTGATAGCTTGTTACTCAAACGATTAAGATGTGTTTTATCTTGCGGGGCACGAGTTTGTTGCCATCTTTCTCGAGCTTTTCTTTTTTGTCTAACCAAATCTGTTATTTCCCATGGGTACTTGGTATTACTATAGCTTTCTATTTTGCGTTGTTGAGTAGAATTATTTTATGCTGCTTTTTGAATAGTATCGATAAAGGAGTCAAACGCGACATGAGTTCTAATGGGGATCTAAGCGATACACCCCCAGTCGAATGTTATTTTCAATATCGTTTTTGAAGCCTTCACAGCTGGTTTTTCCGCCTGTTAGTCTGGTTTGGTTTTCATTTCTAGTGATAGACTCGCTCGTTGTTAGATCACAAAAGGCTGTCGAAGAGAATTAAGCAAGTTTTCAAATTCAATTTTCTCAACCTTGCATCGTGTTGGGCAGTAAATAGATGATATCTTCAGATAGGATTGCCTGTTTTTGACTTTTATAGAGCACACTTGCATTGTTTCCACGTCTAATTTAAAATCAATCGAATGTTCGATACACTCTTTTATATATAGTGATGCTCAACCTCTAGCCTTGTTTGATGGATGTAGAGAGAGCATGATAATCAAGTTCTCCAAGTTTCTGCCAAAGGCCATTGGCATTCCACGTAATAATTTTAAGAAATCTTTTCATGTTGAAGGTAGATTACGTCCGTTGCGAATACTATTTTCAAGCTTTACTTGAAATTTTATTGGTAAGTTTCATCCGTCTTTTTTTGCAACTCTTTAGCTACTTCGCAGCCGCGGTAACTTCGCCTTTACAATTAATGCAAATAGCAGGAGTTTTATTATCTGACCTGCAATCTACCGTCAGATGATTTCCGGCTGCAACAAGGTATTGGTTCGAGTCGATGTAAGCTCCTCGGAATGTTCGGAAATCCGTAGTAATGGATGCTTGTCTATTGTCTATCGCAATGTGATCATTTTGGTTGATATCGAGGTGAGGAAACCATGTGCTGGCTAGATTGACATTTCGTTCCGTAGCGAAGTCAATTAGTTTAAGTCCGTTACCAGACGTCTTGTCGCGTAGGCTATGTTTTCCGACATTACCGCAAGAAATGTCTTCTCTTCCTACCTTTGCGTTAAAATCTCTCAGCACGATTTTAACATCGTCCGTCCGCCCGTACGCCACCAAATTTTTGACCAAATTTCATCATTCTAGCTCAAAATTTAGCTAGAATGATGAAATTTGGTTCACGTGTTTGTTGTTGCTCCAAGCAGAATAAGTGTAAAACTTTTTGAAATCCGAAAACAGTAGTTTTAGGTCAAGCCGTCAGAGATTTTGAAAAATTGGCTGAACAAGATATCTAGACAATCCTAATGTCTGTATTTGGTCCATACAAGGTTTATTGCCACGCCCTAGTAATAAAATCTTTTTTCGGTAAAAATAAAAATAGTTGGCCCACTTTTTGGAGGCTTTTTTATACAAAAAACATTTGTATGCATTTGTATAATTCGTCGAATCATAAAAAATTTTGATAAACCATCTGAACAATATGTTCTGACAAAGACATTTTATATATTTCATCGCCATAAAGCCGACATTTTGGGGATTATTATTTTAAGGATAGGGTCGAATAGGGTATTCAACGATCCGCACCGTGGATATATTTTTTTCTTAGTTTGGGGGAAAAACGTTTTTTTTCAGAAAACGCCTAAAAAAGTGGGCGTGCACTTATTCTTATATGGACGAAATATAGATATTCGTGTTGTGTACATATGTTGTTCGAAAACAAACTCAAAATTGCCTATTGTTTGGCCAAAAAAATGATTTCTTAAAAAGTGGGGTTGGCAGTCGGTGGATTTCAAAATTGTTTACACTTGTTCTACTTTATCGGAAAGAAACCTATAGCTGAAATGATAAGGCCCACAAATCGGTGACACACAAATGGACAGACAGACGTGGTTAGATTGACTCCATATACTTTAAGGTATATCTATCGAAATTATTTCTCTATATTACAAACCGAATGTCAAAACTAATATAGGGGACAGGCTACAAATTAGTTGTGGGTGCACTTAACTAACTCCTTCACTGGGAGGTAAGGATAAGTTCAACTACCAAGCATACAAATATTTTAAAATTTGAATTTTAAGACTAAAATTAGAAGACAAAATATTTTGGGAACTGTGGTTAAATGAACTCTTAAGACAGAATTGGAAAAGGTATCGGTTAAGGTGTTCAAGATGCTGAGAATATTAATTTTTTTTGTTGGCCAAAACTGAAAAGTTCATGAACAAATATTTAGGGCAGAAGTATTTACGCGGTCTTGTTACAAAAGTCAATATTTGCACAGATATTAAATTTCCTTAAACTAGATTCGTACTATTTTTGCAATTAAATGACGATGTTAGTTATATTTTTAAATAAAAAAAATGCGTTATTTAGATTCTTGACAAAAAATGGTTATGCAATTTTTTACAAATCTAAGGGTTAGATAAACGGCTAAGTTTAATCAAAACCGTTTGAGCTATTTATACCCTATCCCATAGGGGTATATTAGCTTTAATACATAGTTTGATACATAGGATATGGATCGACTCAGAATCGCTAGCTGTTTCACCGGTTTACAGGCTTTAAATTTTGAGCTGGGATAATGAAATTTGGTACATGTGATCCTTGTACGTGCTGTTCAAATTAATATAAACAATTTCAAAATCTGCCAACTGCCACGCCCATTTCTTAGGAACACGCTATTTTTGGCCAAACGGTAGGGAATTTTGAAAAAAGTTACTGAACATCATATGTAGTCAATCCCAACATCAATACTTTGTCTTTACACGGTTTTTTGCCACGCCCACATTTTCCAATTTTAATATTTCTTTGCCATAAAGCCTACATTTTAGGGATATTAATTTTAAAGATGGGATGGGATAGGGTGTAAAATGATCCATACACTGGATTGTATGAAACCTCTTCATAATCATCATCACTCTAGTTAAGAAGTGTATGCTTCTGAAGAGGATAATTGAATAAAAATAAGGAAACAATGCACAAGCTACATGATCTAATATGAATTCTGTAACATAGTGTATTTGTTGTCTTTGTATTAATTATACCATTGGTATATATATACCGTTAAGTGAAAGAGAATAATATGATTAAAGAATTGTTGACGTATGTGGGACTGCTTGGTGAATAGGCCGGGCTTGTCGGGCTGTATTCTGCTGAGGGGACTGCCCGCGAATACATTGGACTCGTTGATGAGTAGTTTCGCGATGTGGGTGTGTATGTTGGACTTAAGGGCGAACACTTGAGACTGCTGGGTGAATAAATTGACATGTTCGGTGAGTAACGAGGACTTGTCGTCGAATAGTTGCTGCCAGTCGGGCTGTATTGGTTGCCGGGCGAGTGCTGTGATGAGCCTAGAGTATATTGTGGACTGTGTATGTCGGCGATGTTAGTGAATACTTGCCAGCGGTTTGAGAGTAGGCTGGCGAAGCCGGAGAATAGTGGGGTGATGCCGAACAGTTGGGCGATGTTGGAGAATAAGATGCTGTGTTGGGGGTGTAGTTTGCCGATGACGGAGAGCATGAAGGAGACGCCGGGGAGTAGCACGGGGAATCTACCCACTCGAGGTGGGAGAATATCCAGTCGACTGCGGATTGAAGCTGGGTGTTGATGACAAAAAGCGTGGACTTGCGGATCCATAGAGCGGACTTGTTGGTGAGTAGCTGGGATTTGAATGCAAATATGTCGGAGATGCGGAACCTGGTGACGATGCAGTGTAGTGTGGACTTGTCGGCGAGTATTCAGGGGATTCGCTTTTTGATGGCGGGAAATATGGCGACATCGATGTTCCTGGTGAGCTTGGAAATGAGCCGGGATGTCCGGAGGACCAATTTGGTGACATGCCAGAAGCATCTGATGCAGCAGATGGTGAAAAATTTGGACCACCTGGTGTCATTCTGCTTGCCGGTCCACATGTGGCTTGGCTTCAAAATACACGGCTGTGGCATATTGCCGTCCCATGTCGGCAAGAACATCAAGACATTCCTGACTTGTTCGCGATAAATGAAGACGTCGCGTTTGGTCATCTTTCACACAGCGATTAGGGTGTCCTGCACAGTACCCACGACGGGGTTGATGGCCTGTGGGGTGATAATCTGTCGCGGGGTTATGTGAATGTTTTCCACTTCGGCACGCGTCTCCATGGATTGGGGGACGTGTAGGTTCATTTCGTTACCGTCAAAATCAGCGTTATACGGTGAAGTACAGGACAGGTTCATACGGAATGTTGACCATGGTAAGACTTTGACACGATGATTTATCATACTCATCTTGTGGAGGGTTGGCTGACGGTTGAAAATAACCAAATCGTCGTCACGCAAATGGCGTACTACTTTTTAGCCGCATTGTAGATGCAGATCACTTGGCTTGGGGTGGAAACGCAAATCGATACGTTTGCCGTTGTCGCGGACAATGTACTTAGCGCCGGGGTACTGTGAGTTACCGCGGCGTAATAGTTCCTGCATTCTGTCAATATTGAAAGGGGTCACCAACACTGGGAAGGCTAGATTATGTGCGATAGAGCGAGGAAAACTGACCTGATCGATACGTAAATTGGGATATGGGGTGATGACAGTACGTGCAGAGAAATCAACAAGCTTATCCATCTAATTACCACGAATGCGACCTTACTTGTCCATGAGTCGAGATTTGATTGCTTTTAGGGGTTTTCCTAAATTTTGGAAATATCTTTCCCCCCTGCGTCCGAGTTGTCGCTGGTAATCAAAGATTACCAATACACAAAGACCCGGTGTATTGGCGCCCATTCGCTTTACATGTCCTGGCCCTCTTTAGAAAATTTTTGTGAACAGGATATTTAGACAGTTCAAATACATGTTTTTGAATACATACACTTTTCTGGCACTCCTACTTTTTGGGGGCATTTTCAGTAGAAAAACGTTTTTCGGTCAAATCGTAAAATATTCGAAAAAACTTTTGATGCAAAATTATTGGATCTGATAATATCAACGTTTCGTCCATATATAATTTTAGCCCACGCTTACTTTTTGGAGGCGCATTCATACAAAAATCATTTGCATACACTACCCCATAGCATAACCAAGCGAAAAACGATGTTTTTTTATCGAACCATAAGAGGTTTTAATAGTCTGCCTGGACAATATATTGTGACAGTGAAGTCATAAGTCGATAATTATTTATCGACTTATGTTGGATATTTTTGCGGATATAAATTTTAAGGATGGGATGAGATAGGGTATTAAGCGATTCACACAGCGGATTTTAGTTTTCTGATATGTATACAAATAATATACAAATTTTGTTTACAGTTCATTTTCACCCACGCCCACTTTTTATACCCCATCCCATAGTTTGGAACATAGAGAAATAATTTATCTAGTTATACCTTAAAGTATATGGATCGACTCAGAATTGCTAGCTGAGTCTATTATGTCATGTCTGTCTGTCTGTCCGTCCATCTGTAGGTAACCGGGTTTTGGGCTTTAAATTTGTGCTCGGATAATGAAATTTGGTATGTGTGATCCTTGTACGTGCTGTTCGAACAAGTGTAAAACTTTTCAAAATCCGCTTACTGTCACGTCCACCTTTTAGAAAAACGTTATTTGAAAAGTATCTGAACAGCATATGTCAACTTGAATATCTTTATTTTATTGATATAAAGATTTTTTGCCACGCCTACTTTTTGAGGGCGTTTTCAGTAAAAAAAAAACCTTTTTTGTTTTAATTTTAAACATTTCGAAAAAATGTTTGATACACAATTTTTGGCTATGGTAACTTAAACATTTCTTCCATATATGATTCAAGACCACGCCACTTTTTAGAGGCTTTTTCGTACAAAAACCATTTGTATACTTCATAGCATAGCCAGGCGAAAAAACGTTGTTTTTGGTCGAAACATAAAAGATTGTGATAAACTCTCTGAACAATATGAAGTTACAATGTAATTATCTATAATTCATCGCCCTAAATATCACATTTTAGGGATATAAATTTTCAGGAATGGATACAAAACGATCCACACAGCGGATTGTATCCTTCTCATAAGTTTTGGGGTAGTTTTTCTACAAAAACCATTTGCATTCCGTACCCCAAGGCATATTCAGAAAAAAAATATTTTTTTGTCGAACAATAAAAGATTTTAAAATTGTTGAACAATATGTTGTGTCATTGCAAAAAAAGTTCACATTTTGCGGATATCAATGTTAAGGATGTTAATATACCCATAGGGGTATATTAGTTTTGATACATAGTTTGTAAACACAATGAATTGTAGCCTTCTCATATGTTTTTATATGTCAATTGCATTGACATTTCACAGCCGTAATAGAACATTTAGTTAAGGGGATATAAAAAAAAAAACAATAATTCCTATCTTATGAGAATATTATAATGATCCGAAACGGTAACAAATCAAATTAAATCGAAAAGTTATGATTAAAATGAAAACAAAAAAATTATTCACGTAAACTTTTGGGCAAGAAACGTTCCATCATTCATAACATAATGGAGACTGAGAGTAGTAGTAGTAGGTGAAGTTAACCATAGCTTCGTTTTATACTAAGAGAGAAATGACGTTTACCCACAGACACATAAGGTAATTCAAATTGACTTCAATAAATGAAAAATTTGCACAAATTCTACAAAAACGCACTTCTAATCTGTTTCTGTGTATAACATCGGGGTACATCACTCCAAGTTCAATGCAACCAGAATGCAGGCCAATTTACAACTGAACTGAACTTGAGCTGTGCATCGCTTTAATAAAAAATAAATCGACTTTCCTTATCATATAACAGTATAACAATACTGTATGCAATTTAGGGGTTGATGTATGTGTCTGCTTCATTCTGCATTTCCTTAACTAAAAGTTCGATGTCTGATGTTCGAACGACGTTTGGATATGTCATGTCATTCGGGACGGTGGTGTCTGGGTGTACTCGTGCTAGTGGTCTCCAATGTCTACTTTCTACAAAAATAAACGAAATAATATGTGTAATCGTGTTTGACTTGAGTTGCTGGAACAAAAAGTTGAATAATAATCGTTTACGGCGCAAACAAAGAAAAGTATGGACTCATATATTGTCGATACATATTTCCGTGTTGCGTTTTCTTGCAAAAGAATATTCGATTGAGCCGAATGATGTTTTAATTTTTTGAAAATATTTCGCAGTCCTTCGTAATTATGTTTATAAAATCCTTTATAATAATGTTTTAAAAAGTGAATATTTCTATTCATTTACATAAATTCAAGAGACAATTGTAATTTTCCTTTAAATTAACATATAATATTCTTTGAAAATTGAAATACTAAATGTCATAACCATAAGATCTCTTTGATCTTGTTTAAAGAGAACAATTTTGGAACAGCAATAATTCTTATTTGGCAACACTTACCATGTCTCCTCTCTTCGCAACTCTTTTAAACATAAGTGATGGCTAAAAAGCTTTACTGAACACTATAGTAAGAAGCTAAAGCTAGATTCTTTATTGTAGGTACCTACCTCTACTCTACCTTACATTTCATTCGTTTTTTAATACGGTTGACAGTTCGATACTCTTTTTATGAAGAGAGTGCAATCGTCCCGAAATGTGTTTCAGGAAATACTAGTTGCAAATATATAGTTTTGTTGCTTTCGACTTGGAACCTGTTTGCTGCTCACGGTTTTCTCAAAAGTTGAACTGAACTGTACATATATATAAACAGAAGTGAGAGAATTCATTTAAAACATTTGGATTGCAATTTTCTTTTGAGTGTATTGGTAATGCACGAAAGCGAACGAAACACACATTCAATAGATCGTGTGTGCGCTGCGCGTTCTTTTAGCATCTACATAGCTCTACATACATGGTAGGGGGCATGAGGTAAAAACTAAGCAGAAGAAACATCAAAACAACACACGACACGGCACACACTGTAACACAAACAGAAACTTTAATAACATCACGGATTCGCCAACGTCGGCATCGAATCGCACTCATAATATTCGACGGTCAGTCTTTCAATGTATTTTTATACGGTGCAGTGACATTACCACATTGCTCTTTGCATTCATTCGCATTTCGTGTTGCTTTAGTACGCGTGTAGCTAGCTCACTGTTGATATTCCGAATCTTCGTTTATATTCAGTGTTTAAATATTAGAACAGGTATCGCTTACTATTATCTGTACGGATAGTTTTCTAATCATTGAAATTGTTTTTTTTAGAACATCATTCGATCGGAAATCTTTGTTAGTTGACAACGAAATAAATTGAAATAGTCCGCGACAATTGATTAAATAGTGTCAGATGTTAACTATTCTTGAATATTTTAAGAAATTTCCGCGTTATCAAATACCTTTGTTTTGAATTACATATCAAGTTTTCTAATAAATAAAAAAAAGGTACGGGCTGTCTCATAAAGTGTTTCATCCGTTTACGGGTACCTACCTACCCAGTGCATCTTACAAGTTGTTTTTTTTTTTTTTTTACATGGTGCAGAAAATATACTCTGGCCTGATAAGTTCTTGCTTTGTACTACTTTTTAGTAAAAAAAGCTTTGTGTTGCTTAAAAAAGCTTTTTGCCGGTTGATAACATCGTTATAAGTGTAAGTTTGTTTATAACGAAGAGGAGATAAAACAAGAATATATTAAACAAAAGCAAATGAAAAAAATGTGCAAAGATACATGTACCGGGAGTACCATGTGCGATCGATGATCAAAAAACTAAAACAAATTTTGTGTGCTCACGCATATTACATACTTTTTGCGTATATTTTTTGTAAGGGCTTACTTCTAAAGTAAATAATCATATTGAACCAATTCAAGTCACACACAGATAATATTTAAAAAAATATTTGTCTCTAATTGGATGGTTTCTGAGGATAATTGGACTGACACAATGTCAGATTCAGACTTATTAGATTCAAAAGTAGATATTTGTGGTGGAGCATCAAGTTCAAGTGGTAGTTCTCTTTCGCCACGTACGCCTCCAAATTGTGCACGGTGTCGCAATCATGGATTTAAAATAACACTTAAGGGACACAAACGTTATTGCAAATATCGTTATTGTAATTGTGATAAGTGTCGTTTAACAGCTGAACGCCAAAAAGTGATGGCATTACAAACATCATTGCGACGGGCACAAGCCCAAGATGAGGCTAGGGCATTATTAATGGGAGAAATACCACCAATCACGTCCACGCCAACTTTTTTGCACCATCAGCACCATATTCTTCATCATCATCATAGCCAAACATCAAAGAGTCCAGATGAGCTTAATATTGATCACCAAATGAATGTACCGACGCCAGCACAGTCATTGGAGGGATCCTGCGATTCATCATCCGCTTCACCGTCTTCAACGTCAGGAGTTGCGGCTCCAATATCAGTTTCATCAGGTCGGAAGTTAACACCTATCCACACTAATGGGAGTAATATGCCTCTGGGTAAGTGATTAATTATAGGCAGCATGCTTGTGCACGTCTATAGTCTTTTTGCACTCTGTTTTATATATTTTTTAAATATTTATTTAAGATTCATAGAATCGGAAAGTATTGTTAGGAGCCAAAATTCGATGTTGCGATTTTTTA
The DNA here is from genome assembly GCA_949824845.1 of Rhingia rostrata. NCBI lineage: Eukaryota > Metazoa > Arthropoda > Insecta > Diptera > Syrphidae > Rhingia > Rhingia rostrata. The sequence continues at coordinate 101,099,647 of OX463756.1, forward strand.
CAAAATCTAATGTTTTGGGGTACTTCGAGTTCGGGAGTCTATTTCAGGTTTTTAGTTGTTGGTGTTCTTAAAGAGAGATTTTTGGAATTGGACTCCTATTTAGACATGATTGTCTAAATAACGGCTCTTACAATATTGATAAAACTGAATAACCAAGATACTAGAATAACCTAGAATAAGATGCCATTAGATGGTTTGCCGCAAAAAATGCACATAACGGTATGTTTTAGAATGGATTCAAGCTAAAACTTAAAGTAGTATTTTTGTCAATTTTCTTAAAACGATTTTAATATAACGATTTTAATATAAATCTGTAACTGAAACGCTGAAGGCTTGTGTTAACTAGTGCATTCTGAAATGGTATTTTATCGAAAAGAACTGAATCGATTTAGTTGAAATTTTATTTTTCTTCAAAACTGCTTGCAAAAAAAAACATGTAAATAATAATACTAAAAATAGCAGACCGAATGATTTTTCATAAAAAGGATTAGTCAGCAATTCCAATTACGATTATGTTTTCCTTGTTTTTTTTTCGTAGGCTGGTGGAAATCTCAAAAGACACGATGAGCACGTGCCCAAACTAGTGTGGGACTTTAACACTAACTAAAATCACCACCCTTTTTTGTATTTGTATTGCAACTAAGTATGCGACTTATCTAGCAATTTTTTTATCACGAGTAATGAATGTTTGGCAGTTAAGTTTTTTGTGCGTTGTTTGTTATTATCGAGCCAAATCTTTGAAGACGCTCCCATAAATTTGTTTAGTCAAGAATTTGGAGGACCGTTGTGTTAACAGGTCCCAATAAACGTTTTTTTATGTATGCGTGCAAAATTTTTCGTTTCATCTTTAACCGCGGGAATACCCAGGTCTCTGTGTAGATCCTTATTCCTTATATACCAAGGCGCTTTGACGAATGATCTTAACATTTTGTTTTCAAAGGTTTGTAAAATATTTAGATTCGTTTCATTGGTACAACCCCATAGTTGTATACCATATGTCCAGACCGTCTTGCTTGTATAATATTAGCTTGTTATCAAGGTTAAGCTTCGAATATTTTGCGAGTAAGTTCTCTGTATATAGTAAGTAAGAGTAAGTTCTCTGAAATCCGAATATTCGAATATGTCTTCCGTTTACGCAATATTACTACAAAAAACTGTTTATATTAATCAACATTTTTTAAAGTTGTGTTTTAACCGAAATCGATTCAGAAGATTTCAATAAATAAGAAAGAATTCAGTATTCCCTTAAAATGAGAATAACGGAATGATAACTTTATAGTGAAGGTGAATTTATTCAAACCTTATATCAAACAAAAACTCTTCTTAATTTCTGGAAAAGTTTTTCCGGGTTGTATTGAACCTCTTAACCCGAACAATTTCCTCTTGAGATTTAAAAAAATGTGTGTTTTTACTGTGTTTTTACTATACACTAAATATTTTTACCATGAACTAGTTATATGAAACAAACTGATTTTTATTTTGAGTATCTGTGTTTGACAGTCGTTTGATATGCATCTACCTATTTTATATGTTACGAAGCAGATATATACCAACAGAAACATGGAATATGGAATAATACCGAGATAGCCAATTAAAATTCAATTTTATGTGGACTTTGCTAAAAATTGAATTAAATTAATATAAAATAAACTAAAACTGGGTACATACTCGTGTGTTTACTTATACTAATAAAAGTTATTATAGCGCTGATTTTATTTACTCGACTTTTCATATGCGACCCATTCACTACTACTTTTGAATATAACGGATTTTGGGGAATATTTAAAATGTTTAGATTTGTTTCACTGGTACGACCCCATAGTTGTCTACCATATCATCTTGTTATCGTGATTAAGCTTCGAATATTTTCCGAGTAACCAGTACGGTTACCTGTATTTATTTTTATGTTCTTCGCATTTCTTTTTCACATGCGACTTCCATTTAATTTTGAGACGAGTGCCATTCCGAGATATTTGGCTTCATTTGCAAAAGGGACTCGATCCGTTTTGAGAAATACAGGCAAATTGTTTGTCCGCTTATACGAAAAATCTGCTGAATCGATTTGCTCTCGTTAAGTGCAATCCGCACTTGTCCAATCATTACCTTCGTTAAGAGCGTTTTGTAATTTCGTATATATTTCTTCTATTGTTGTGAAAACTGCTAGTATAGATGTATCATCAGCAAACTTGTATCGTTTGTTTGTTTGATATCACGTGTAAAGGAGGTACAAGAGTGGCGCAAGGACGCTTCCTTGGGGGTATTCCTGGCAATATTTCTTTGAACTCTGAATATTCGTTTCGAAGTTTCACACGGAAGAGTCTATAGTCAAGATACGAAACAAGGATTTTATATAATTTTTCAGGCAGAACTTGTCTTAATTTGTATTGAAGGCCTCTATGCCATACCTTCTCAAAAGCTTGCGACACGTCAAGAAATACGGCTGAGCAAATTTTCTTTTCTTCGAAAGCTTTCTCTTTTTCTTCGAAAGCTTTCTCAATTACATTAGTATTTCGATGAACTTTTGCCACAGTCGAATCTTGACTTTTAAACCCAAATTGATGGTCAGATAAAAGGCGTTTCCGATCAATAACGGGGTAATATCTTTTCAAAAACTTTTGAAATTATTGAAAGACGTGAATTGAGGTCTGTACGATTTTATTTCATTCGGTGATTTTTCTGGTTTGAGAAACATAATCACTTCCGTCACTTTCCACTGCCTTGGTATGTATTCTAATCTAATTGATACATTTACAATGTAGAGGAGTTTAGTTTGTGCTTTCTGAGACAACATTTTTAGAAGTTCTCCTGTAATCAGGTCATAACCCAGAGCTTTTTTAAGCTTTAATTTCTGTATTCCCCGTTGAGGATCAGCAATACTTGTACATCTAATTATATTATTATCGGTTGTAGTCTCGAATAAATGAATGGTTTCTGGACCATCAAATGGCTTAAATGTTTCCTCAAGATGTGCGGCAAAAATTTCTCCCTTTTCCTTATCGCTTTTTGCCCAAACGTTTTGAGTTAGCCTTATAAGTGGCGCAGCGTTTTTTTGGCCGTTTTATGACATTAATTGATTTTCAAAGTTAATGATTTGATCCTTTTCCAGCGGTTAGGCTTTGCAGATAAGTTTCTACTGCATGGTTTTTAAAGTTTTGAATCGAATTTGATAGCAAGTTTCCGATTAAGATGTGTTTTATCTTGCGGGGCATGAGTTTGATGCCATCTCTTATGAGCTTTTATTTCCCGTGGGTACTTGATATTATTATTTCCCACTGTTTTAGCTTGTTGAAGAGTATTACTCCATGCTGCTTTTTAAACAGTACCGATAAAGGAGTCAACACCCAGTCGAATATTATTTTCAATATCGCTTTTGAATCCTTCCCAGTTGGTTTTCGATTTTGTTAGTCTGGGTGGGTTTTCGTTGCTAATGTAATGAGTGACTTGCTCGTTGTTAGAATGACCGGAGAATGATTAGAGAAAATATCAAAGCATTCGTCAACTTTTATTCGATTAGATGGCAAACCTTTTACAATGAAAAAATCGATTAAATCCGGTATTTTAGTAACATCAGTAGGCCAGTAAGTTGGTTTTCCCGTAGAATGAAATTCGGTATTGTACTTTCTAATTACATCATAAAGCATCCTACATTTCTGTGATATGCACCTAGATCCCCAGAATGTATGTCAATGTCAGGAAGTCAATTTTCTCAACCTTGTCCATGATAAATAGAACTCAGTAAAAAGAAGATATCTTCAGAAAGGATTGTCTGCTTCTGACGTGTGTAGAACTAATATGCATTATTTCGATTTCTAATTTTAGATCAATCGATGTATTCTTTTATATGTAGTGAGGCTTCACCTTTAGTCCTGTTCGATGGATCTAGAGCATGATAGCCGAAGTAACCTTTAATCTTTAAGTTCAAATTCCTCTTTGCGAGAGTTTCGGATATTAAACGGATGTCGATAGGAGCAGTTACTGTTACTGTCTACTGTCATATGATTTCCGGCACATTTTACGCACACCTCGGTTATTTTTGACAATAGGTTTGCGTATAATTATGTCCTTGCCTTGGCAGCGCTTGCACTGAGGAACTAATTTGGAATCCTAACGCATGGGAAATATTTGTATGGAGCCACATTATTAAATCTTGGGCATTGACATTTAAAAATAATTAAATAACTGAAATGATTTGGAATAAAATTCGTATTTAAGGTTTCAAATGTATCAAATTACTAACATTAGAGAAATCTAAGAAACAAAGAACGTAAGTATTACTTTTATCGAATTCCAGCATTAGGATTAGATGGCAGACCTTAAACAATCATCTAAAATGTTGACGGCCATTCTTCAAATATAATAACCTCAAAATGTGAGGTTTTAAAAAACTTTTAGTTATATCAAGAATATCAACCCATATACATATATAAAAACAATGAGAAACATATCAGATGGCTACAATCCACTGTGTGGATCGTTTTATACCCTATCGCATCCCATCCTTAAAATTGATATCCCTAATATGTAGGGTTTATGGCAAGAAATATTGAAATTGACATTGTCACAGCATATTGTTCAAAATCTTTTATGGTTCGTCAAAAAACAATGTTTTCAACTGCATATGGTATGGCGTAAGGTATACAATTTTTTTTTTGTAGGAAAATTAATATTCTTAAATGTGGGCTTTATGGTGATGAAATATAAAAAATTTCAATGTCACAACATGTTTTTCAGACAGTTTATGAAAATCTTGTGTGGGTTGACCAAAATCACCGCTTTTCGCCTGGTTGTGCAATGAAAGAGCATATACAAATGGTTTTTGAATGAAAACGCCTCCAAAAAGTGGGCGTGAGCTAAAATGATACATGAAAGAAATGTTTATATTACCTAACAAATATTTTGGCTTCAAATTTGTTTTCTAAATGTTTAAAACCTTACCAAAAAACGTTTTTTACTGACAATGACCATATGTTGTTCAGCCACTTTTTAAAATTTTGTACCGTTTTGCGAAAAAAATGCTGCTTATCTAAAAAGTGGGCGAGGCAGTGGGCGTATTTTGAAAATGTTGACACTTGTTCGAACAGCACGTACACGGATCACATGTACCAAATTTCATTATTCAAGCTCAAAATTGAAGGCATAGAAACCGGTGACATACAGACGAACGGACGCACAGACAGACATGGCTTAATCGACTCAGCTAGCGATTCTGAATCGATCCATATACTTTCAGGTATATCTACCTAAATTATTTCTCTATTATATATATTACAAACTATGTTTTAAAACTAATATACCCCTAAGGGGTAGTGTATAATGAAAATGCAAAATAGTTGCAGAATTTGTAAGTAAATGTAGATATTAAAGCATATTATGAGAAGGCTACAATCCACTGTGTGAATCATTTTATACACTATCCCATCCCATCCTTAAAATTGATATTCTTAAAATGTAGGCTTTCTGACAAAGAAATATTAAAATTGACATTGTCAAAGCATATTGGTCAAAATCTTCTATGGTTTCATAAAAAAAGAACGTTTTTCTCCTGCATATGGTATAGTTTTTTGTAAGAAAACGCACAAAAAATGTCGGCGTGGGTTTGAATGATGAATGGGCGAAATATTTTATTTAAGTACATATTTTCGAATATTTTAAAAATAATCAAAATAAAACGCCCTCAAAATGTCGGCGTGATAAAAAACCTTATATGGACATAATATAGATATAAGGATTGACTACAAAAAAAGAAACCCTTTTCTAAAAAGGAGACCAAAAAAGGAGACACTCTTAACTGCGCCAACTACAGAGGCATAAATCTCCGCAACATCGCCTACAAGATCATATCTGCCTTAATATGTGAACGGCTGAAACCGTTTACCAACAACCTGATCAGCTCTTATCAACGCGGCCTTAGGCCAGGAAAGTCCACAACCGATCAAATTTTCCAACTTTGACAGATCGGTGAAAAAACCTAATAAGTCCAAATCGATACCCATCACCTATTCATTAATTTCAAAGCCGAAGAGAGACGAACTATACATAGCCCTGTCTAGTTTTGGTATACCGCCCAAATTCGTCTGTAGGATTCGTTTGTGTAGGATGACGATAGAGAATTCTCGATGCTCCATCAGGGTTGGAAACGACCTTACTGACATATTCATGTGACTGCTTTAATTTGATTCTTGAGAGGATTGTGCAATACTCACGAGCCAACACCAGAGACACAATATTCCTAGAATCGGCACAACTACTAGCATACGCCGACGATATTGACATCATTGGTCGGACACAATGTTATGTCATAGCTACGTTTGCTAATATAGAGAAAGATGCGAAAAAATGGGTTTAGCACTAAATGAGGGCAGGACGAAGTTTATGCTGTCAACACGAAAGGACACACAACATCGACAATTGGACAGAACGTCATTGACAGATATAACTTTGAGGTAGTACGGGGCTTTGTCTATCTCGGCCCCGCTATTAACTCTGACAACAACATCTCGTCATAAATTAAACGAGGAATTACTCTTGCCAACCGCTGTTTCTTCGGGCTAAGAAGGCAATTTAGTAGTTTAATTTAGAGGTTAAAAATAAGCGCTTGAAGCGTAGTCAGAGTTACAACCACTGGGCGTTGCCAAGTTAAAGTCAATCAGAGTCTACCCTCGTTCTACAAAACCCAACCATCAAAATATATATAGTTACAACAATATATAAGATATAAATACGACAGAATGAATAATTCTATCGTTGTCCGATACGGCACGACTCGAGCAAAGAGTATTTTGTTTAATATGGAGTTTGGACAAATCTACTTTCGCTCTGTAGTCCGTTTGCTGTCCTAACATCATTATTGTAGTTTATATAAGTTTCGACGCTGAAGTTATGTAAAGGACTTGAAACAAAAACGAACAAATACGTTGAGTTCATAAGATTCTGGCCTCAAAGGCATAACTAAATGAAGTTAATCTAATAGAGGGGAATCGAATGTTTCCAAAATGCAATGCTGTCTTCTGTCATCCAAGCGAATACAAAATTTGCAGCCATTTTTGCAACATTGACGTAGTTTTTAGCCAAACCGTAAAGAATTTTGAAAAAGTGTCTGAGCAAGATATTTAGACAATATAAATATCTATATTTTATCTCTTCAATGTTTTTTTTTGCAACGACCACCTTTTTATTAAAAAAACCGCTATCGGTAAAATTAACAAAAAAAATTAAGAAACGTTCGATGCAGAACGTCGGTAATCGACAATGCCATTTTCTATATTTCAAAATGTGTGTTATTTTGAAAAAGTCTCTGAACACGATATGTATTTAGATAATCTTCATATCTATATTTTGCTGCTTTAAAGCTTCTTACACGCCTACTTTTAGGGCAGTTTTAAGCAGACAAAATTGGTTGCTTAAATTTCAAATCAATTCGAAAAAGAACTTAATGCTAAAATTTCAGAACTATCAAAGAATATAAAAACGAACTCTCATAAAATCATAACGGCAGCAATGACCCTATCACGCGATAAATGTTATTCGTGTTTAATTTGGTATTGAACAAAATGAATTTATGTTGATTTAAAAGATTGTTTATATTCAATGGTTTCAAATTAAAATATTGTTTATTTAAAGTGGTCTATAAGGTTGAAAAATAGGTAGGTCTATAAGGTTGAAAAATAGGTAGATGATCATCTAAGTCGCGCAACAAAAACCAGTTGTGAAAAGCGATACTGAGAGCGTAGTGCTTGTGATGGGAAAATATAAATACAAGCAGCATCTACGAGCAGAGATTTATCATCGAATATAAAATGCATCTATAGGCTCACCATTTAATGCATTTTTAAGTGGGGCAACAGAAGATAGAAGCTATTGAGTTTGACATCAGTAACAAAGTCAATAAACTATGAAATTTCATATAAGCTTTTATATTATTTAAAAAAAAACATATGGAAGCTGCAATTCGCTGTGCGGAGGGTTCAATACCCTCACTCATCCCGTCCTTAAAATAAATATCCCCAAAATGTCGGCTTTATGGTGATCAAATATACAAATTGTCATTGTCAGAACATATTGTTCAGACAGTTTATCAAAATCTTTTATGGTTCGACAAAAAATAACTTTTTTCGACTAGTTATGCCAAGAGGTAGTGTATACAAATGGTTTTTGTATTAAAATAAATGTCTCCAAAATGTGGGCGTGGGTTAAAATGATATAAGAAAATAATTTTTATATTACCATAACCAATGATTTTGCATCAAAAGTTTTTTTTCGAATATTTTACAATTTGACCGAAAATGTTTTTTTTTACATTTTACATTTACAAAAGAACGTTCTTCTTAAAAGTGGGCGTGACAGTGGGCGGATTTCAAAATTTTTTTTACACTTGTTCCGTTTCGTCGGACAGATAGTCTATATACCAAATTTCAAAACATTAGCCCAAGCTTTAAGGCCCAAAAATTGGTGACCCACAGATGGACAGACGGAGAGACAGAAATGGCTAGATCGACTTAGATAGCAATTCTGAGTCGAGCCTTACCTATGCTTTGAGGTATATCTGGCGAAATTATTTTACTATGTTACAAACTTAATTTTAAAACTAATATACCCCTATGGGATAGGGTATAAAAACAAACAAAAAGCCTTAACGTCGGCGAAGATGGTAAAATACATCGATCGTCAAAACGTTGTTAAAAGAGTGCGTAAATGAATTCGAAGATTTTAAAAAGGATATCATGGCGCGCAAATCTGAAGGGCACGTAAAAGCTCTTATAGCGGAAATTGATGAGACTTTTAAACGCGTAAAAAAGGATCACGATTTAATCGTGAATAGCGCGTCTGATCCTCTCAAAGAGACTTATTTTGAGACAAAAGATTTCGAAAATGAAGCGTGTGTATTACTCCTATATGGGAATGCTAACCGATGAAATTAAAAAGTTTGCAGAGCATAGTAATGCGAACTTAGAATTTTCTGAGTTAAATGTTTCCAAAATGTCAGTGTGCGACATTCGTCTTCCACTAATTCAAATAAAGCCATTCTCTGGCAAATTAAATGAATGGTGTGAATTTCACAATCTGTTTGAATGCATGATAAATCAGAACATTCAAAAGTTGCAGTACTTGAAACCCGACGGCAAGAATTATGGGCCTGCATGGTTACTTCTGCAAGAACGCCACCAAAATAAACAGAAGCTAGTAATCTCACAACTAAGAATGCTAATCCATAAATCCTCAGATTCATTGAAAACGCTGCATAGAATGAGTCCGTGCTCTCTCAAACTTGAGAATAGCAGTCGATCAGTGGGACGCTATTCTCATTTACGTCGTGTACCACAAACTTCACCCTCAAACCCAAAAGGATTGGCAAGACAAACTGGGTACCCCAAAAAATCTTCCTGATTGTAAAACTTTTTCAAAGTTCTTTGAAAGCCGATTTATTTCATTAGAGAACATATTGGAATCGAATGGTGGACTAAGGCACCAAGCCTAATTTTATGTAAAGTCTTCACCCTACGAAAGAAAATTTCTGTGTGGCCTCTGCAAGTCCTCACATGGCGTTCGGCAATGCAAACAAAAACGGAAGTTAAGGCTCGGGTCTAAGTCGTAAAGAGCAATTCTGTGTGCTCTAACTGTCTTGGTTACGATAACCATACATCAGTTTGCAACAGTAGCAAAAGATGCCAAAAATGTAAATAAAAACATCAAAACCTTCTACACATTGCCACACCGAACGCTCACAACAACGGTCATCAACAAAGCCAAAATTAAGGTATCTACAATGCGCACTTGATTCAAAATACTAATCAGGGTATCCCACTCAATCAGTGCAATTGTATGTAGTATGGTGCATCAAAGTCACCAAGAAATATCAATTCACACCTTAACCAAGCGCATTACCAGGTGTTGTTAGCAACGGCCTTAGTAAAGGTGTTTTCGGCAAATGGAGAATACCATGTCCTGAGACCATTAATCGACAAAGTTTATAAGGGAAAACATTGTACAGATACTCAACTTAAAAAAGAAACGGGCGGTTGCAAGGGTGACTGGGCTAAGAGAGATATCAACGGGCACGGCCACCTATCAGGTTGAATTCTCAATATGTTCTTTCACTAATCCCTTGTTTAGTTAAAATGTCGGAGCGTTTGTAATTCCGAAGTTGACGTCTTTGTTGCCAACACAAAAGCTGCAAACATCAAAGTGGCAGCACTTAGACAAACTACCGATGGCAGATCCCTCTTAAAATTACCCTGGGAAGATTGATCTTCTTGTAGGTGCCAATGCGTCAATTATTCTTGAAGGGCTTCTTATGAGCGTAAATGGATCCCCAGTAGCACAAAACAGAAAATTTCGGAAGATAGAAGAAGAGCGCAAGCTCACACAAGACAAAGAAATGTGTCACTGCACTTTAAAAACATATGAGGTTACAAAAAAAACTATCCCCAAAATGTCGGCTTTATGGCGATAAAATATAGAAAATGTCATTGTCAGAACATATTGTTCCGACAGCTTATCAAAATCTTTTATTGTTCGACAAAAAACATAGTTTTTCGCCTGGTAATGCTATGAGGTTGCGCATAGAAATTCGTCAAAAATTTTTTTTTCAAAATGTTTTTTTTTTTTACTAAAAACGCCCCCAAAAAGTGGGCGTGGCAAAAAACCTTGTATAGAGTAAATACAGACATTAGGTTTGTCGAGATATTTTGTTCAGACACTTTTACAAAATGTTTAACGGTTTGGCCTAAAACTACGTTTTTCCTAAAAAGGGGCGTAGCAGTGGGCGAATTTCAAGAAATTATACAGTTTTTCTGCTGGGAGAAACAACAAATACGCGTACCGAATTTTATCATTCTAGCTAAAAAAAAACGTTGTGTTATGAGGTAGTGTATACAAAAGGTTTTTGTATGAAAACGCCTCCAAAAAGTGGGCGTGGGTCAACATTTTATAAAGAATATATGTTAAGATTACCATAGCCAATGATTTTGCATTCAATTTTTTTTTCGAAATATCAAAAAATTTACCGAAAAATGTTTTTTTACGGAAAACGCACCCAATAAGCGGGCGTGTCTGTATAGACGAAATACAGACATTAAGATTATATAGATATGTTGTTTAGAATTTTTATCAATATCTCAAACGGTTTTGCCTAAAACAACGTTTTTCTAAAAAGCGGGCGTGCCAGTAGGTGGACTTCAAACGTTTTTACACTTGTTTTGCTGGGAGCAACACAAACACATGTACAAAATTTCATCATTTTAGCTAAAAATCAATGGCGCAAGAACTGGTGACGAACATATACTTTGGATATATCTAGCTAAATTATTTAGCTATGTTACAAACTATGTATCAAAACTAATATACCCCTATGGGATAGGGTATAAACATATGGGAAGGCTACTATCCACTGTGCGAATCGTTTTATACCCTATCCCATCCAATCCTTAAAGTTAATATCGCTGTGGGCTTCATGTGGGCTTTTTGGACAAGAAATATTAAAATCGACATTGTCGCAACATATTATTCAGAAGGTTTATCAAAAGTTTTTATGGTTCGACAAAAAACAACGTTTTTCTCCTGCATATAGTATGGATTTTGTAGGAAAACGCCTCCAAGAAGTAGGCGTGGGATTAAATGACGTATAGTCGAAAAATTTGTTTTATCCAGCCAAATGATTTTTCTGCAAAAGTTTGGGGACGTCCAGGTAAAAAACGTTTTTGGGTCATATTTTAAAATATTCGAAAAAACATTTGATGCAAAGCTATTTTCCATAACAATAAAAACATTTCGTCCATATACAATTTTATCCCAAGTAAAATTTTTGGAGGCGTTTTTCTATAAAAATCCATTTGGCCATCCATCCTAGGCCATACCATATGCAGGAGAAAAACGTTTTGATAAACTGTCTGAACAATATGTTGTGATAATGTCATTTTTTATATTTAGTTGCCATTATTTATACCCTACACCATAAGGGTATATTAGTTTTGATACATACTTTGTAACATAGTGAAATAATTAAGTTAGATATAGCCAAAATTCTGTCCGTCCGTACGTCAACAGTTTTTTGGTCTAAATTTTGAGCTAGAATGATGAAATTTGGTACACAGCGGAACAAGTTTAAAGATTTTTGAAATCTGCCCACTGCCACGCTACCTTTTTAGCAAACATAGTTATAGGCCAAAGTGTTATTGATATTGTGAAAGTGTCTAAAGAACATATCTGGACAATCTTAATGTCTATATTTCGTCTATACAAAGTATTTTGCCGCTCCCACTTTTTGGGGGCGTTTTTCTTAAAAAACTTTTTTCGCTTAAATTTTAAGCATTTCGAAAAATATTTTGATGCGAGATCATTGGTTATGGTAATTTAAATATTTCTTCTGCATAAAGTTTTGACCCAAGCCCACTTTTTGGAGGCGCTTTTATACAAAAACCATTTGATACACTACTTCGTACCATAACCAGGCGAAAAACGTTGTTTTTTTTGAGCTAGAATGATGAAATTCGGTACACGTATTTGTTGTTGCTCGCAAAAGAATAAGCGTTTAGTTTTTTTAATCGCCCACTTCCACGCCCCTTTTTAAGAAAAACGTAAATTTAGGCCAAACAGTTTGAAAAAATGTCAAGACAATCCTAGTGTCTATATTTCATCCATACTAATTTGTTTACCACGCCCATTTTTCGTGGGCGTTTTCAGTGAGAAATGCTTTTCTCGGTAAAATTTGAAAAGTATAAAAACAAATTTTTTTTCGTGGGCTCGTGGAAATCTCAAAAGACACGATGAGCACGTGCCCAAAGTAGTGTGGGACTTTAACCCTAACTAAAAGCACCACCCTTTTTGTATTTGTATTGCAACTTAGTATACGACATATCTAGCAATTTTTTATCACGAGTAATGAATGTTTACTTTCCTGTGAGAGTTCCTGTTTTCTCCGCAATTGATAGCGCGGGCCAATTCTATAGGCTGAGTTCTTTGAAGACGCCACAATAAATTTGTTTCTTTAAGAATTTGGAGGACCGTTGTGTTAACGTGTCCCAATAAACGCTTTTTATGTTTGCGTGCAAATTTTTTCGTTTCATCTTTAACCGCGGGAATGCCCAGATCTCTGTTTGTAAAATATTTAGATTCATTTGCAAAAGGGACTCGAACCATAATTAGAAATGCACCATAATGAGAAATGTGATTAGGTCATAACCCGGAGAATGTATGTTTTGCATTAAAGTCCCCTCCGATGACAAAACGCTGTCAAGGGAATTAAGCAAGTTTTCAAAGTCAATTTTCTCAATCTGGCATCGCGGTGGACAGTAAACAGAAGATAGATATCTTCAGAAAGGATTGTCTGCTTCTGACTTGAATAGAGCTAACTTGCATTGTTTCGATTTCTTATTAAAGATCAATCGAATGTTCGACACGCTCTTTTTCTGATGGCCGCGTATTATGTCAAAATGTGGGTGTTTTAATCATAGGCTGCTTTGCCTGCACATATTTAATCGGAGTTTTACACATTTTCTTTTTTAAATTCAATTTTTGTGAATTAATACTCATAAATTTCGCCCGTCTTTTTTGCAACTCCTTAGCTACTTTGCAGTCGCGGTAATTTGCAGGATGATTACCCTTACAGTTTATGCAGATAGGAGGAGCTTTCTTATCTGACCTACAATATACTGTCATATGATTTCCGGCGCATTTTACACACCTCGATTCTTTTCGACATTAGGTTTGCGTATGATTATATCCTTGGCAGCGCTTGCACTGTATCACTGTATCAAGTATTGTTTTTATTTCATAAATTTTATTAAAAATTTCTTATGTATCGAAAGTGAGTATAAATAAAGGATGACCTCAATTTTTTTATATTTTCTTCGCCATCTTTTTGCTGTTTTTCTCGCTTGAAAATGTTAACGGCATCTATAACTTTATATTGCCTGCTTTTAAGATCGGTATTAATGTCATCCTTAAAGCACGACGCATGTCACCCTCTAGCTACAACGTGTAAAGGCCTTTCAGATTTATTTTCAAATGAATACCATTCAATTTTGTTGGTGATTTGCTTTCGAGATAACAGAGGGTAGCTTTCCGGGTCTTTTACGCAAACTTTCCATGTATTTTTTCTGAGCGAAGTTACTTGGTAGTCCTACAATTATCACATTAATTGGCGGTGGGGCCGTTGTTTCAGCTGTTTCGCTTTTTTAACAATCTCTTTGCCTCGGCTTATAATTTTAGAAGATGAAACAGCTTTCCTTTTTTAATCAGTATTGTATACGGAATTCACTGGGCAGTTTATACATGGTTTTGGCTCATAAGGTGTTTTCAATGTACTCTTTAAAGTCATACATTCTTCCTTAAGATGGAGAGTTTCGTTACGCAGCTCTTCGCAGAGCAGTTTGACATTGTTAAGTCTTTTTCGAAGAACGTCGTTTTCGTCCTTAAAGGTTTTATTTTTCATTGAATCTCGCTTTTCGTGGGCTGACACTTCTGCTGTTGTCGAGCTCTTCGAGGTGTAGGTGTCCTCGTTACCCTTGAGCTTTTTCCGAAACGGTTACATAATTGCAATAATTGGCTCTCCCCAGAATTCGTAGAGCCGACCTCCGAAGAAGGTGGATTTTCCAGTGATACTGAATTGCCGCCTGGGGTAGTAAATTTGTTTCTTTTATTCATTGCATTTTTGTTTTTATATACTATATACACTTAACACTCGGTATACGGGGAGTGGATATAATAATATCAAAATTTCGTCTATACATCATTTCAATCCACGCCCACTTTTGTGAGGCGTTTTCATACAAATGCCAGGATAAAAATGTGTTTTTTTTTTGTCGATCCATGCAAGTACTTTGATAAACTGTCCGAAAAATATGTTACGAAAATGTCCATTTTAATATTTCCTTACCACAAAGCCCACATTTTAGGAATATTAATTTTACGGATGGGATGGGATTTGGTATAAAACGACCCACTCAGTGGATTGTAGCCTTCTCATATGTTTATACCCTATCCCATATTCGTTTTGATATTAAGTTTGTAACATAGTGAAATAATTTCGCTAGATATACCTCAAAGTATATGAATCGACTTACAATCGCTAGCTGAATTGATTAAGCCATGTCTTTCCGTACGTCTGGGTAAATTTAAAAAAAAATCGTAAAAGCTTTTGAAGCAATTACTTCGGAAAAATTGTAAGATGCATTTTCTTCAAAAAACGATATATATACCCTACCCCATAACATATGCAATATAAATACGTATTTCTCTAAACGAACAATGGACAACGGCGTTCGTTTCTGCACGGGGAATGTGAGAACATTAAGCAGAAAAGGTGCACACAACCAACGGAAGCCCTTAACTGCTACAAAGCTGACATTACTGCGATCCGGACAAACAGAGATTGAAACCAATGAGAAGGCTACAATCCGCTGTGCGGTTCTTTTAATACCCTATCCCATCCCATTTTTTAAATAAATATCCAAAAAATATTTATGGCAATGGAAAATAGAAAATGTCGTCTTCAGAATATATTGTTCAAATTCAGGTCGAATCTTTTGTGGTTCGATAAAAAACAAAGTTTTTCTCCTAGTTATGCTATGAGGTAGTGTATACAAATGGAAAACACGTTTGGTAACGGACAACGAAAGGTTAGCCAAATTGATCACATTGCGATAGACAAGAGACATCCCGAGAAGCTCACATCGACTCGGACTACTACGTTGTACCAGCCAAGGTAAGAATGCCGGTATCCAACATGCCAGAATATTCCAGAAATACTGCGAAAAAGTTAAACCTCTCGATTCGCACTATACCACCAGCATCGAATGTTGAAGAACAATGGCAACGATGCCAAATAGCCATTAGATAATTCGCAACTGATGTGCTAGGTTTTTCGCGCATACCAGCAAGAAACCCCTGGTTTGATGGGTAATGCAGAAAGATACTCGCAGCCAAGAACGCGGCCTACAAGGTTAAGCTGCAGGTGAAGACGAAAGCTGCCAATGAGCTCTATAGGCAAAGAAGAAGGGAAGATCACCGGCTTTTCAGAAAGAAGAAAAAGGAGCAAAAATAGCGCGCGATCGAGGATATAGAGAGGTGCCACTCCAGGAATGATGTTCAAAAGTTTTACCAAAGTGTCGAATCCTGTCGAGATGACCAAGGAAGTATCGTAGTTGAGACATAGTCGTTACTGAGGATATGGAAGAACCACTTCTGCAGACTGTTAAACGGCGATGACGAACAACACTCCGCTGTCAGGCAGAACGAACCATTCAATATTGGCGACGATAGCGAAAACTGCCAAAAACCCGACCTGAGTGAAGTGAGGATAGCAATATCTGAACTCAAGCTTAATAAGGCTGCTGAAAATGTCGGCCTTCCCGCTGAGCTTTATATAGCCGGCAGAGATGACTGGGTTAGTTACATCTAGAAACGTATAAGCTAAACCTGGTCGGATGCCTGAAGAGTGAAACCTAAGCTCACTTTGCCCGATCCACAAAAAAAGGAGACCCTCTGAACTGCACCAACCACAGCATTAGTCTCCTCAACATCGCTTACAAGATCCTATCGCCGTAATATGTGAACGCCTGAAACCGTTTACCAACAACCTAATAGGCCCTTATCAGTGTGGTTTCAGGCCAGTAAAGTCCACAACCGATCAAATTTTCACACTTCGGCAGATCCTGAAAAAAAAACCAAAGATGCCCAAATCGATACCCACCGTCCATTCATCGATTTCAAAGCCGCATACGACAGCATTTATAGAGACGATCTATACAGAGCCATGTCTAGTTTTGGTATAACACCCAAACTCGTCCGTTTGTGTACGATGACGATGGAGAATTTTCGCTGCTCCATCAGGGTCGGAAACGACCTCACCGAAACATTCGATACCAAAAAAGGATTTAGGCAAGGCGATGCGCTACCATGTGACTTCTTCAATTGGATTGTTGAGAGGATTCTGCAAAACTCACAAGCCAACACCAGAGGCACAATTTTCCAAAAATCGGTACAAAACTACTAGCATACGCCGAAGATATTGACATCATTGGTTGCACTCAACGAAATGTCGAAGCCACGTTTGATAGTATAGAGAAGTAAGCAACAAAAATGAGCTTGACAGTAACTGAGGGTAAGGCTAATTATATGCTGTCAAGACGAAAAGAAACACAACATTGACGAACTGGACAGAACGTCATCATTTTCAGATATAATTTTGAGGGTGTACGGGTCCTTGTCTATGCCGGCTCCGCTATTTATTCTGACAACAACATCCCGTCAGAAATTAAACGAAGAATTACTCTTGCCAACCGCTGTTTCTCCGGGCTAAGAAGGCAATTTAGTAGTAAAGCCCTTACTCGAACTACTAAGGAGATTTTATATAAGACCCTGATCATCGCTGGTCTGCTATACCGAAAGAAAAATAAATTTTCTACTCAGAATCGCTATTTGAGTCGATTAAGCCATGTCTGTCTGTCTGTCCGTATATCCGTCCGTACGTTGAAACCAATGTAAACATTTTAAGAATCCACTTCATGCAGTACCCATTTTTAACTTTCTCTTACACAGAGAAAATTTTCGACCTCGAGATTTTGATTGATTCTAACATTACGATGATAGATTTTGATTAAACTTCAAATATACAATAAGAATATTAGTTCCATCAAAAAATCGATATAATATTTCGAGAAAATCCATATACTGCTATTACTGTTTTCATGAGTTACACAAAATTGGTTTTGGCCCAACTATTCCTAAGCGAAATTTTTAGTTTTGGCCAATAAAGGAAAATTTTATTATTATTTACAAGGACATCGATTGCTTTCAGTTACGGAATAAAAGTTCGTATAATCAGTTTTCGACATTATTTATAACATTTTAGCCAAATTATTAAAAACGTCAAATTAACTCGTTGTGAAATAGAATATTGCGTACGACCCAGTCCTTTAGTAAAACGTTAGTTTTGGAAGGTAAAGCATTTTAAATACATTTCCCGAAACCAATTATGTGGAACTCATCAAAACAGTAATTGTAGTAAACAAATTAAATTTCATGCAATTTGGCAAATTTGCTATAAATTGGCAATTTTCTTTATAAGGCCTAAATGCAAAAATTAGTTATATGGATTTTCTCGAAAAAAATAGGGTACGCAGTTTTTTTTTGGAACTAATATGCTTATAGCAGGTATATTTGAAGTTTAATCGAAATCGTTAAAGGCGTTTTCGAGAAAATTGAGGTTACGTATGATTTTAATATGGCAGGTACCGGTAATAACATGGCTAAAAGCAAACAAAAAAAAATGGCCTGGAATTATGACCAAAAAAACCTTGGATACGAAGTTTGCAGAAAATCGGTCAAGTCGTTTACGGACAGACGGACCGACGAAACGACAAATCGACGAACCGACGGACGGAATTCCAAAAAAACACTTTTTTGAGTTCCGCTATCATCTTAATGTTAAAATCAATCAAAATCTCGAGGTAGAAAATTTTCACGAAAACAATATCTTTCTCATTATAAGAGAAAGTTAAAAATTGTCTGGACGAGATATATAGAAAATTTCAATATCCATATTTTTTCATGTTAAGTTTTTTGCAACGCCCACTTTTAAAGGGCGTTTTTATTAAAAAAAATCGTTTTCGTTCAAGATTTTAAATATTCGAAAAATCGTTTGATGCAAAATGATTGATAATGTTAATATAAAAATTAAGTCCATATGCCAATGAATCCACGCCCACTTGTTTGTTGTGTTTTTTTTTCTATAAAACCATTTTTATTTTATACTTTATTCCTTAACCATAAAGCTCACATTTTGGGGATGTCAATTTTAGGAATGGAATGGGAAAGGGTTTTAAACGATTGGCCCAGCGGATTGTTGCTTTCTCTTATGTTTTTTCCCTAACTGCTTGAAAAATGTCTGTGACATCTACGATTCACATGACATATACTTGAAAATACACTTTATAACTACTATATGAATAAGATGTGAATTTCTGTACATTAAATAATCACATATGACTAGCGCTGTCATGTAAAGGTTCGTAAAGAATTGTTTGGAAAGTGTAGATATTATTTATTAAGCTTGATAATGGTAACAATTTTATTTACTCGTTTTAGTCGTCAATAATGATTATATTAATGTGCGATGGGGACCATTGTTTTGGCTGTTTCCCTTTATTAATATTCTTTTTATCGTAGTTTATTTCTTCAGGTGAGGATACTGCTTTTCGTTTTTTCACCGGTCTTTTCTTAAAAATTTATTCAGTTTCGCGACTGTGTTCTTCTTCATCCGTATGGTATTCTGAATTAACGGGACAGTTTGAACTCGGTTTTGGTTCATACGGTAATTTTAATGAACTCTTTAGGGCCATGATCTTATACTTAATGAAATGCTACACTGAAAGCTATTTCGATGTCGAGTACAATCATGCTTGTTGATCTACCTATTACAAGACATATCTTAAGAACGTGATATGAATCCGCCTGTTTGTAAATTCTAAATGAAAGGTAATTTCTTGGATTTGAACAGCTTGATAGCTTTATAAATTCTCAATTGCTTTTTCATTCTCTATTTCGATTATTAAATTTGTTTTTTAATTATTTTATTCAATTGAGCTACTTGAATGCAAGTTTATTCTGTGCATAATCTTAGTTGCAATTAATTCCAAAGTTTGAGCTGGCATTTCAAGGCCATCGATTTTTTTCGCAACTTTTGAAATACTAAAGAGTGGTCCAACGAAAACGCAAGATGTTAGTTGTAAACAAAACCAGTTATTGTGATTCTATAAACTTGCTAGGTGACCGCTTACACATTGTAAAAGTTCAGTTGAACGTCAACCTTCATAAGTAACGCGTCTACAATATTAAGTTTATAATTTAACATATGAGAAGGCTACAGTCACGCTATGCGGATCGTTTAATACAGTCTCCTTTAAAATTAATATCCCCAAGATTTGGGCTTAATGGCGATGAAATATACAAAATGACTTTGTCACAACATATTGTTTAACTAATTTCAATTGCAAATGCCTTGGAATCGGGTATGCAATGGTTTTTGAAGGAAAACGCCCCATAAAAGTGGGAGTATATGCAAATGATGTAAAGACGAAATGTTTGTTTTATCAAAGCCAATGATTTTGCATCAAATAGTTTTTCGAATGTTTTTGTTTAACAAAAGAAAGTTTTTTTAGTGAAAACACCCGCAACAAATTTATTACAGTTTGTCAAAATCTTTTATGGTTAGACAGAAAACAAAGTTTTTTCCTGCTTATGTTATGGCAAGGCTATACAAATGGTTTTTGTAGGAAAACGCATCCAAAACGTGGGCGTGTGTTAAAATGATATGGGGACTTCATGGATTTTACATCAAAAGTATTTTCAAATATTTTAAGATTTTACCGAAAAAAATTAGATTTTATAAATATGCTGTTTAGATACTTTTTCAAATATTCTAACCGTTTGGCCAATAAGAATCTTTTAATAAAAAGGGGGCGTGGCAGTGGGCGGATTTCGAAAAATTTTACACTTTTTCTGTGGCCTCATATAGGGATTCTATAGATATACCAAATTTCATTACCCTATCTCAAAGTTTAAGGCTTACAAATCGGTGACATACAGACAGACGGACGGACGGACAGACAGAAATGGCTCAATCGACTAAGCAAGCAATTCTGAGTCAATCCATATACTTTGAAGTATATCAACCTAAATTATTTCTCTATGCTACAAACTATGTATCAAAACTAATATACCTTATGGAAGAGGATATAAACATCTGATAAAGCTACAATCCAAATATAGATCGTTTAATACCCTTTCCCATCACTTTTTTAAAATAAATATCCCTAAAATGTGGGTTTTATGGAAAATAAATATTGCAAATGACACCGTTTCAACATATTGTTCAAAATCTTTTATGGTTCGACGAAAAACAACGTTTTTCTCCTACATATGTTTTGGCGTATTGCATACAAATGGTTTTTTTTGGAAGAAGTCGCCCGCAAAATGTGGTCGTGGTACAAAGTGACATATGGACGAAATGTTGATATTATCATAGCCAATGATTTTCCATTAACATTTTTTTCGAATATTGGAAAAATTTTCCGAAAAACGTTTTTTTTTTTTCGGAAAACGCCCTCAAAAAGTGAGAGTGGGAAAAGCCTTATATGAACGAAATATATATATTGGGACTGACTACATATGTTTGTCAGTCATTTTGTCAAAATTCCCTGCAGTTTTGCGAAAATAAAGTTGTTGTGCAGTGGGCGGATTTTTAAATTTTTTACACTTATTCGAACAGCGCGTACAAGGATCATATGTACCAAATTTTACTATCCTAGCTAAAAGTGTAAGACCTTATAACCTTTTACCAACATGCGGACTCAAGCGACGGACGGACGGATAGACAGACAGACATGGCTTAATAGACTCAGCGAGCGTTTCTGATTCGATCCATATACTTTGAGGTATACCTATCTTAATTATTTTTCTATGTCACAAACTATGTATCAAATGGGATAGGGTATAACAAAAACGTTTTCAGAGAATTATCTTAATATTATTTTTATTATCGTGGAAGGATCTATTAAAATTACGTGTGAAACTAAATATCGCCCTAATGCTCGCCACGGCTTCGGTGGCATACCTATATCCGATGGTTCATATTTTCAATGACTCGAGAGATATTTGAATATAAATGTCATTAATGAGCCGAATCATTTCATCCCTTAGCTCTTGCGTAAACTTTTTTTTTTAAATATCCCCAAAGAAAGAAGTGCAACGGTGTCAACCACTAACATTATTCACGGTACCAAACAGTCACTCTTTGTGAATGCATCGGTTTTTCAACAATCACTTGCGATAGCTAACATCATTCACGGTACCAAACAGTCACTCTTTGTGAATGCATCGGCTTTTCAACAATCACTTGTAGTTAAATTCCCATTTGCCCGAAATGCACCAATTCTGCTTGTAAACGAATCCACTGAGGTGAAAGTGTGACTCTTCGCTGAAGATGATTTCCTTTAAAAACACTATTCACTTCTGTCTGTTCAACCAACCATTCGGCAAAGATACTTTAAATGTTCTTCAGCTCTTGAGTTAATTGAACCTTGTTAATTTAACCCTTTATTCAAAATTCGACGAGTCGAGGTAGATGGCTCTTCTGCTACATTATCGCGAACATCATCATTGTTTTCCGCAGTTCGAGCATGCACAGGTATTTTCACATTTCCTACATACCCAGTTTGCTGAAATTTGCACACAATCTTACGGTTGTGACGCATTTGGTCGATTATGCTGACCATATAACTCAACGCCCCTTTTCGTAAAAGGCTTCAAAAATCTTAACGTGCTGCTCAATTGTGTACCTTTCTATGGCTGGATCTATCAAACACTGAAACAAAGAAATGTCAGATAAGGTTGGGCAAAAATCTTGACATTAAGGTATGACACACAATTAATGTCGTGCATATTGTTTGGACCACCCTTATTGTCAGCCGATCTAAGGACATGCTCTGTAAACTGCTGAACCAAATGTTGATATTATCAGAACCAATGCATCAAACGTTTTTTTTCGAATATTTTACAATTTGACCGAAAAATGTTTTTTACTGAAAATGTACCCAAAAAGTGGGCGTGGCAAAAAAACATTGTATGGACGAAATATAGATGTTAAGCTTGTGTAAATATCTCCTTCACAAACTTTTTCAAATTTAATTACCATTTCGCCAAAAAGAACGACATTCATAAAAGTGGGCGTGGCAATGGGCGGATTTCCAAAATGTTTTCACCTGTTCTGCTTCGTCGGATACAGAGTCTATTTACCAAATTTCAAACCTCTAGCTCAAACGTTAAGGCGCAAAAATCGGTGACACACAGACGGACGGACGGACAGACAGATATGGCTAGATCGACTAAGCTAGCGATTCGGAGTCGATCCATACACTTTGAGGTATATCTACCAAAACTATTTCTCTATGTTACAAACTTAATGTCAAAACTAATATACCCCTATGAGATACGGTATAATAACTCTCATGTTCTGTTATGTTCCACGAACAAATGCACTAAATGATGAGCTTGTGGATGCATATTATATGCTGTGGCAAATATCTGCTTGTATATATTAAGCTAACTACGAAACGGTTCTAATAATGTTAAAAACATATGAGCAGGCTAACATCCACTGTGTTAAAATAAATATCCCTAAATGTGGATAAAAATGATATGTGGAAGAAATATTTAATTACCAAAACCAATTATTTTGCATCCAATTTGTTTTCGAAATGTTTGAATTTTTTCCGAAAATCGATTTTTACTGAAAACGCCTCAAAAAATGGGGGTGGCAAAAAAACATTGTGTTGACGAAATATAGACATTAGGATTGTCTAGATATGTTGTTCTGACCCTTTTTGTTTAATTTTTAATGGTTTGGCCTAAAATTAGGTTTTTCTAAAAAGGGACTGCCACGTCCCCGATCAGATGTACCAAATTTCATTATCCTAGCTTAAAATTCAAGGCCAAAACCAGTTGCCTACAGACAGACGGATAGCCCTATCCGTCTGTCTCAGCTAGCTATTCTGAGTCGATACATATACTTTGAGGTATACATAGCTAAATTATTTCTCATTTTTAACAAACTATGTATCAAACTTAATATACCCCATGGGATAGGGCATAAAAAGTAATTTGCGCAAAAAGTTGTTTTCCGTTCTTTCTGTATTTCTATGTATGTAAACGCACTACCGCTATCGTTGATTTTCACCCAATTTATTATTAAGAGTTCTTATAATTCTTATAATAGTTGCACACGATTTGTGAATGGTTAAGTTGTATCCACAATAAAATATATTGTAACTGATATATAAAAATCCAACATAGCAATAAGCAAGTAATCACGGCTGCACTCCCAAGTAATATATGCATAGAATTTTCTACTGCAACAATTGATAGCAAACATAACACAAACAACCGATATTAAAAAAGTAAAGCTGTTACTGGTAAACCGATACAAGTTTCAGGGTTTAGCCGTGAACTTCATTTTTAGTCTCCAACAATCCCTAGAAATTAAAAATAGATGATATTTAAGTACAAAAACTTAAAAGAATTTTAACTAGGCGAGTGAAATTGCATGCTTTTGAGTTACTATAGGGGTATTAAACTTCGCTGTATCCATTTCCTAGTTTTTGTTTTGATTTTCAAAAAGGTGGTCAAAAGATTTCGGCGACTATTAGGTGCAGTCAAATAACCCTCACGGAAATAAGCCCCATGGAGAAATGGAAATAAGTCCTGCAGCTGTTATTGCCTTTTGCTTGTGGGGTTTATTTCCTTTTCATGCATCCAAACTCGCACACATCCTGAGTCCAACAGCAAACAGATGCAGGGGGTTTGCAGGGGGGCAGCATGCCCCCACTCAAATTCAAACTATGCACACACCAAATTTTAATAGAAATCAAATTTCAATTGGCAATAATACCCACGGGGGTTAATGATTTTTCGTGGCGGGGCTTGTTTTCATTTCGAAATATGTCACATGGGGCTTATTTCCGTGGGGGTTATTTCACTGCACCGACCCTTATGTCACCCCTTCGCTATATAATTGTCTAGTTCGCCCTCACAAGTGTGGACTAGACACCCGTCTATGAAGTTCATTCAAAAAGAATTGAGACAGTCCAAGGTAAATTAATTAGATTTGCTTTGAGAGGACATTCATGGGATGATGTACACAATTTGCCTCCGTATAGCTGTCGAATTAAAATACTGCAGTTGTTGCCTTTGTCTTAACGTAGACCTAACAATGACATGTTTTTCTTCCATCAATTATTATCAGGACAAATAGATGGTGCTGAACTTTTCAGAGCTATTGGTTTTAGCACACAACATATTGGTAAGCCAGTTTGTCAAAATCTTTTAAGATTCTACAAAAAGTCGGCGAGGTCTAAAATTACCAATTATATTAAAACGCTTCCAAAAAGTGAAAGGTGGCAAAAACTTTATAAGGACGAAGTATATATACTGCGTTTGCCCAAACACTTTTTTCAAAATGTTTTTCAAAACTTTTTCTTATTGTTTGACCAAAAATAATTTTTTCAAAAATGTGGGCGTGACAGTGGAAAATGTTTACACTTGTTCAAACAGCACGTACAATGATCGCATTTATCAAATTTCATGATCTTATTTAAAAATGGAAGGCATAAAAACCGGTTACCTACAGACAGACGCACGGACAGACAGGCTAAATATTCGACTAAGATAGCGATCCTGAGTCAATTATTTCTCTATGTTACAAACTATGTATCAAAACTAGTAGACCCCTATGGGATGGGGTATAAACATATGAGAAGGCTACAATCCCCTGTGCTTTTACCATTCCATCCCATCCTTAAAATGTATATTGCCCAAATGTGGGTATTGTCACAAAATATTGTCAGTTTATCACAACCTTCTTTGGTTCGGCGGAAAAATAAAGTTTTTCTCCTGCATTTATTTTGGTAGAAAAACGAATCCAAAAAGTGGGCGAGGGTTTAAATGATCTAAGGACGAAATGGTCATATTAATTATGAATGTTTCAGCATCAAACGTTCTTCTTCTTAAATTTCCTTAACATTTTAACGAATAATGCTTTTAACATAAAGCACCTCCAAAAGTGAGCGTGAGTGAGAGAAAAAAAAACGCTGTATTAAAAAAATAATGTTATTTCGATTGTCTAACTATTTTATTCAGACAATTTTTCATAATGTCCTACATTTGTGCCAAAAATGTGTCTTTGGGCGGATTTCAAAATTTTTAACACTTCTTCTGATTCGTCAGACAGATCCATATTCTTTGAGGTATATCTATCAAAATTATTTCTCTATTTGAAAACTATTATATCTATATGGGATAGGCTATAAAAACTATTAACACAGAGCTTAAACAAACTGGAAATATACCCACAAACTAAGTTAACTTCATTTAACTATGTTTTAACCAAATCGTTACATTTCGAGAAAAAGCCTTCAAAAAATGCCTTTGTAAAAAACATTAAGAATGTACAAAATTGGTAAAAAAAATAGCTTTTAAAGAAAATAACCACAGTTTTTCTCGCTTTATTGCTAGGAATAATTACAGAGCCATAATTAGAATTTTCACGGGAGTTATGAAATTAAAAACATCATTAAGTGCAGGAATTTAATTTTTCTTCGGATGAAATAATCAGTGTTTAACTTAGTTTTATTTTTCAATTGAACATAGTGCCATAGTGGTATCGGTCACTGCTTATGATAATTTCTGTTCCTTTTCTCACTCATTCTTGTTGCAGCTTTAAGTCATTAATCCGCTAACGGTAAAAACTTTATTATGTTTGCGAAAGCTTTCAATATTTCTATTTTTAGTGCACAAGATTGTAAGGGGTCATTATTTTTAAATCAAACAACATTCACAGGGAAATTTTGTGATACCTGTGGTGGACAAAAAGCCAAACAGCAAGTGGCAGCTATATTGCTCTACGCAGTTCAAAATATACCTCACTTCCAAAAAAACAGAGTACATTTTTTTTTAATTATGGCGTTTACAAATAGAGTGCGATTTCTGGAAAATTTTGCAAACGAAAGCCTAAAGAAATGCTTTTGCATGTTGTACTCATACTAAGGAAAAACATAAAACCATAAATCCAAATCAAGTTTTTCTTCTTAAATACAGCGATTTTTATGTTGTGCAAAAATAATCCTCGATAACAATTACTAAGCACAAATGATGAAGATGGCCATTAAGTTTCTTGCCTTAAAATTAATTTGTTAAAATTTATAAAGGATACTTTTGGAATCGTGCGATATCGTTATGATCATGTTCCCGACGATAAAAAATATAGCTTTTTGGGGGATAGGTCGGAAAAACTCATCACCTACTGTGCTTACACCAGCTTATCAGATTAAGTTACCCATTTAAAAAAAAATGATTTGGTTAAACTTGCCAAAGCAGGGCATGTGCCGAAAGAGCTGGTGCCGGAGTATGATTCAATTGTCAGATGCAAAGCACGTCCCGGAACCTGATCGAAATAAGAGTGGTTCAGATTTCGAAAACTAAATTGTTTTGGTAAAAATAAGATGCTTTTCATATTTTAATTTGAAAAAATACTGTACAAAAATGTTGCGTTCTCATTAAATACAATAAAATTCGAAATCCCCTAATGGTTAAAATAATTAAATAAAAAATGTATGACATCAAGAGCGCGAAAGTTAATAACAACCAACAAAAAAAAAAAAAGACTTTTTTATCTGCATAACTGGATTTTTAAAACCCAAAAATGTCTTTAAATCAATTGATCGCCTTCAGTCTATGTTGTGAGTTAATGACTTTCACCTTTGAACCGATGATATGTTTCTAGGGATCCCACTAAGCAATTTACAAAATTTGGTTTTAATTTTATATTAAATTTTCAAGAAATCATTAAACTCGACTTAACTATCCAAGATTCAAAATTTAAACAAAATCATTTAAGCCGTCTTCCAGAAAATTAACATTAAAAAAATTGTATATAAATACATTTAATGAAACTTTTTTTTAAATCTTAGTATCCAGTCATGTTTGGATTACATATTTTTTTAAAACTTTATACCAATTTTCATTAAACTAAACGTGGTCGTTCTTAAGAAATGGGCTAATTTAAAAACTAGTTAAGAAATCTTATTCTAAATACTAGTAGAACATTTCTTATTTATTTTCATCCACATCGTGAAACACGTTATTGAGATATTTTGTGTTTAGAGAAAATCGCTATATGAAAGGTACTGTATGTAACATGCAATTTCGGGTATGTTAATTAATAACGCGCATACCCGAAATTTCTTGATATATACAGTTTGGGTACCATCATATATAAAAAAATGGAGATCACAGGTACTTGACACCAGACTTTTAGTTTTTAACCTATTTGTTAGCTCTGAGGTACTCCGAGCATAGGAAAACATAAGAATTTGTACAAATATTAAACTTGGAATTTTCGCGCCGTCACAATATTTAACTTTGCTATGAATATTGGGAAAGTAAAAATATTCCAAACATGTTTAAAACGAAATAATTGCATTTTTCTGTAAAACATTTTCAACATTTCCACAACAGAATGGGATAGCCTTCACAATTTTTTTTAATCAAAAATGAAACTTCAGTACCTCCGTGATTTAAAAGAGAATCATCTGATGGTGTATTATTAATTGATAAGAAATCCATTTTCATGAAGTCAATGAAGTGTGTAGCAGTATTATTATGCACGCTTCATTAATTTTCATAGTAGGTTGCTTCCTATAGATATAAGATCCCTTAACTTAAAATAAAATTAGTTTTTTAGAACTTCAAATCCTTTAAACGTGTGACGTATAGGATCATCATCTGGATATTTAAACCAAAAAATCGAACATGTTAATATTGAGTCAGCAGTTAAGAAACTTTCCTATTAGATCTTATCCTTTCTATCCTTATTATCAAATGCATAAAGAAATAATAAGCATACGAGAAAGCTACAATCCGCTGTGTGGATCCCCAAAATGTAGAAAATATAGAAAATGACCTTGTCACTACATATTGTTTAGACAGTTTATCAAAATCTTTTGTGGTTCGACAAAAAACAAAGGTTTTTTTTTGTAGCAAAACGCACCCAAAAAGTGGGCGTAGCAAAATTTAACCAAAAACCCTAAGAGATGACGTTTTCAGTAAAAAAAACGTTTTTCGGTCAAGGTTTAAATATTTCGAAAATGTTTTTGATGCAAAATCATTGGTTATGGTACTATAAACATTTCTTAAATTTAAACCACGCCCACTTTTTCGAGTCGTTTTCATACAAAAACCATTTGTATGCACTACCTCATAGCATAACCAGGCAAAAACGTTGTTTTTTTTAGAGCCAAAAAAAAATTTTATAAACATTATGTTGTAACAATATCATTTACTATATCTCATTGCCATAATTTCCCATTTTTGGGGATATATATTTTAAGGATGGGATGGCAGTGTCCGGTTGTCAAAGAAATTTACAATGGTTCTGCTTCCTCCGAAAATGCGTTTATATACCAGATTTCATCTTTCTAGTTCAAAATTTTGGGGAACCTATACAAGCTGCTTCGACATATTCGGACAATTGGTTGTCTAGGAATTAAAGGGTTATTCAGGCCCATTGAACAGCGATGGTGGCGGATGAACCGAATGACCAACGGCAGCTCTCAATCCCGTAGTGGATACTGATGGCCCCGTGTCCTAGGGGTATCTTATAAATTGGAACTGGCCCTCCAGGTTAAGGGTTGAGCTTTGGGTTGACTACCCAACCATGGCAAACACTAACGATTACAAAGCAACCAATAGTCTCGGAGAGGACTGATTTTATTGTTGACGACACGGCTAAACGAAAAAAGGACAACGACGTTCGTATCTGCACCTGGAATGTGAGAACATTAAACAGGAGGGGTACACGCAAACAACTAGGGGAAGCCCTAAACTGCTACAAAGCAGATATTACTGCCATACAGGAAATACGATGGGATGGGCCGGGCAAAAAGAGGATGAAAAACTGTGACATCTACTACGGACCGTGTTATAGTGAGCAGACACAGCGACTATTCTGATGCGGATTTGTTATAAGTGCCTAACTTGGGCAAGAAGTCTTATTTTTCCAAGACATTAGCGAACGCATTGTAACAATCCGCATCGAGGCCGAATTCGCCAACATAAGCCTTATATACGCTCACGCCCCAACGGAGGCAAAAGATGATATAGCTAAGGATTGCTTCTATGAGCTACTTGACCAAACCTATGAGCGACGTGTTAGGTGATTTTAACGCAAAGGTAGGAAGAGAAGACCTCTTTAGGCTAATTGACTTCGCTACGGAACGGAATGCTACTATAGCCAGCACACGCTATCCTCACCACGATATCCATAAGGGGCGGTCTCTAGATCAACGAACTCTCAACCAAATTGATCATGTTGCGATAGACAAGACAAGACAATCCAGAAATACTGTGAAAAAATTTAAGACTGCAATCACAAGAGACCGCCAAGACCTTCACGCAACGCGTATCCCTTAACCACTCGATTAACACCATCCTACCAGCATCGAATGTAGAAGAACAATGGCAACGATGCCAACAAGTCATTAGAACAGCCGCTACTGATGTGCTAGGTTTCTCGCGACCACCAGGAAGAAACCCCAGGTTTGATGAGGAATGCCGACAGATGCTCGCAGCCAAGAATGAGGCCTACATGGCTAAGCTGCAGGTGAAGACGAGAGCTGCCATTGAGCTCTATAGGCAGAGAAGAAGTGAAGAACACCGGCTTTTTAGAAAGAAGAAAAAGAGCAAGAAAAGCGCGCGATCGAGGCTATATAGAGGTGCCACTCCAGGAAAGATGTTCGCAAGTTTTACCAAAGTGTAAAACGTCAAAGGCAAGGATACAAGGCTCGAACAGAATCCTGTCGAGATGAACAAGGAAATATCCTAGTTGAGACACAGTTGATGCTGAGGATACGGAAGAACCACTTCTGCAGACTTTTAAACGGTGATGATGAACAACATTCCGCTGTCAGGCAGAACGAACCATTCAATATTGGCAACGACAGCGAAAGCTGCCAACCACCCGACCTGACTTGGTAAGTAACATCCACCAACTCATAAGCCGAATCTGGTCGGAAGAAAGTGTGCCTGAAGAATGGAACCTCAGCATCGTTTGCCCGATCCACAAAAAAGGAGACCCTCTAAACTGCGCCAACTACAGAGGCATAAGTCTCCTCAACATCGCCTACAAAATTCTATCTGCCGTAATATGTGAACGCCTGAAACCGTTTACCAACAACCTGATCGTCCCTTATCAGTGTGGTTTTAAGACAGGAAATCCACAACCGAACAAATTTTCACACTGCGGCAGATCTTGGAAAAAACCCAAGGTGTCCCAATCGATGCCCACCACCTATTCATCCATTTCAAAGCTTGCTTACGACAGCATTTATGGAGACGAACTATACAGAGCCATGTCCAGTTTGGTATACCGCCCAAACTCGTCCGTTTGTGTAGGATGACGATAGCGAATTCTCGCTGCTCCTTCAGGGTCGGAAACGACTTCAACGACACATTCGATACCAAAAAAGGATGTAGGCAAGGCGATGACTTCTTGAGTCTGCTTCTTGAGAGGATTGTGCAAAACTTACGAGACAACACCAGAGGCACGATTTTCCAAAAATTCGTGAAACTACTAGTATACGCCGACGATATTGACATCATTGGTAGGACCCAAAGTGATGTCATAGCCACGTTTGCTAGTATAGATAAGGAAGCTGCAAAAATGTGTTTAGCAGTAAATGAGGGCAACCCGAAGTATATGCTGCCAACACGAAAGGACACACAACACCGACGAATTGCACAGAGCGTCATCATTGATAGATATAACTTTGAGGTAGTACGGTACAATCTCGGCTGCGCTATTAACTCTGACAACAACATCTCGTCAGAAATTAAACGAAGAATAACTCTTCCCAGCCGCTGTTTCTTCGGGCTAAGAAGGCAATTTAGTAGTAAGTGGATCGCACAAGTAGAAACCGACCTCAACCGACTTGGAGTGCGCAACTGGAGCAGTTAGCTTAGAACCGGGCTAATTGGAGAGGCATTTTGGTTGAGACCCAGGTTCATTCCGGACGCAACTTAAGTAAGTAAGTAAGTAGTTCAAAATTTACGACCTAATAATTGGCGGCGCACAGATGGACGGACGGAGGCACAGACAGACATGGCTAGATCGATGCAACTAGCTATTCTGTGTTGATCTATAGGTTCACTTTGAGGTATATCAATGGAAAGCATTTCTCTCTGTTAAAATGATACAGACTACGAGTGTCGCTGCATGCTTAATACAAGCAGCAAAAATTTATATCGGTTTTTCGTAGAGGGGACAAAGGCATTTTTTGCTATTGGAAGGGAGTCTATCTCGCCCCGTTTAGGAGGTTGGGGCAGTTTAAAAAAAAAATACTTTAAATGCCAAAAAAAACATATGAGAAGGCTACAACACACTGTGTGAATCATTTTAAATCCTATCCCATCCCATCCTTAAAACAAATATCATCAAAATGTCGGCTTTTTGGATATGAAAAATATAAAATGTCATTGTCAGAACATATTGTTCAGACAGTTTATCATTCTACCACCAAAAGGTGGGCGTGGGTTAAAATAATATATGGAAGAAATGTTTATATTAACAGAACTAATTTTGCATCAACATTTTTTCGAAATGTTTAAAATTTTACCGAAAAAAGGGCGTGGCGAAAAACTTTGTATGAACAAAATAAAGGCATTATGATTTTCTAGATATGTTGTTTTTTTAGTATCTCTAACGGTTTGGCCTTAAACTACATTTTTCTGAAAAGGGGCGTGGCAGGGGGCGGATTTCAAAAATGTTTACACTTGCTCTGCTTCGTCAGATAGAGAGTCTGTATACCACATTTCAAAACTTTAGATCAAAATTTAAGGCCCAAAAATTGGTGACACACACATACGAACAGACAGGCATCGCTAGATCGATTCAGCTATCGATTCTGAGTCGATCCATATACTTTGAGTTATATCTAGCGAAATTATTTCACTATGTTACAAACTTAATGTCGAAATGTTAAAAGCATTCTTATATGTTTTTATACCCTATTCCAAGGGGTATATTAGTATTGATACAAAGTGTATCATAGAGGAATAATTTAGCTGGGATTCTGGGTCGAAGCATGGGCCTCAAAATCGCTTGCTGAGTGGATTAAACCACTTCTGTCTGTCCGTCCGTCCGTCGGTCTATAGATCACGGGTTTTTAGATACTAAACTTTGTGCTAGAATAATGAAATTAGGTACATGTGATACTTGTACGTGCTTCTCGAACAAGTGTAAGAATTTTTGAAATCCACCCACTGCCACGCTCACCTTTTAGAAAAAAGCGTTATTTTTGACTAATCGGTAGGGCATTTTGAAAGGTGTCGTTTTCAGTTAAAAATGTTTTTCGGTAAAATTTTAAAATATTCGAAAAAACTTTTGATGCAAAATCATTGGGTTCTATGGAACAAATATATCTTCCACATATAATTTTAACCCACCCCACTTTTTGGAGGCGTTTTACTACAAAAACCATTTGCATACCCTACGCCATACCAAATGCAGGAGAAAAAAGTTGTTTTTGTCGGACCATAAAAGATTTTGAACAATATGTTGTGACAATGTTAATTTCAATATTTCTTTTTCATAAAGCCCACGTTTTAGTGATAGTTATTTGATGGATGGGATAGGATAGGGTATAAAACGATCCACACAGTGGATTTGTATGTAGCATTTAGGATTTTCTCGTATTCTTGACTCAACGTTTATTTATTAATTAAATCTTTTATTATTGAAAAAAAAAAAACATATTTCAGAAGAAACATTATTAGCATTATCAAATTATTGCATTGTAAAATGTGAGGTTATTAGCTTCCTATATGAAATATAATATAGAGCTATTTATTTATTGATGTGCTCAAACCTGCATCCCTATAATTAAAACAAATCGTCAAAACTATCTTGCAAAGGCTAGTTTATATGAATAAAAAAAAATAAATAAATTTATTTGTTTTATTTGGGTACAATGAAAGCACGACTATTTATCATGCATACAGATTACTTGAAACACCTGCTAAGTATAAGGTATCATATTTCGATTTTCAAATTATCCAATTGCAATGTTTAGTGTTGCTTCTATTGCACTACATAATGCAAGTGTTTGATGAAATTAATTAGATATTTTCAAGTACCAATCGATGGATAATATAGCACAAAGTCAAATTAATTCTTAGACAATTTTTTTTGTTTTGGTTGAAGAGATACACTTTATATGTAAATACAATGACACCTAAAATAGAAATAGGATTTGCTTAAAAGTGTATATAACATTTTATTATAGGACAACAGCAAAGGTCTAGATAATCTGCATTAGCGAGAATGATGATCCGATCACAACTATTGTGATACAAAAAAAAATGCTACACAACATACTTGTGCATTTTCTATACACTCTATCCCATAGGGTATATTAGTTTTGATATATAGTTTCAAAGATTATAAAGCCATATGCACTGCATACAAGAAAGATTGTTGTATGGCGGGTCGTACTGGCACAGCCCGCAATATATTTGGATCTCGTTTCTCATGTTTGCACGTGCACACCGCCCGCCTATACCATGAACCTGGTGAGCAAAAGATTCTGTTTTTTGTCATCAATGCGTTATCTCTATGGCTTTATATTCTTTAGTAGTTTGTAAAATAGAGTAATAATTTAGCTAGATATACTTTTAAGTATTTGGATCGACTCAAAATCGATAGCTGAGTCGATTCAGCCATGTTCGTCCTGTATTGTTCGTCCGTCCGTGCTTACGTCACCAATTTTCGGGTCATAAATTTTGAGCTAGAATGATGAAATTCAGTGCACGTGCTCGTTTTTGCTCCCAACAAAACAGGTGTAAACGGTCTTGAAATCCGTCCACTGCTACTTCTACATTTAGAAAAACGTTACAGGTCGTTTTTGGACAAACTGTAATGAATGTTGAGACATTGCCAATTTCTATTTCTCATCATAATCTAAATCGGCCCTAGTACTGAGCCTTGTAAGTGATGTAGGTGAAATATTTATTATTGAAAAGAAATATCAGCATCAGCCCGAGTTGTAAAATTCAAGCCGAACTATTCATTTCGGTTTAGGTATACACACGAAAGCCAATTTAACTCGGTTTGATTTTCATGCATACACAAACAAACGGGCTCAGTGGCGCGATGGTTAGTGCGATGAACTGCCGTGCAGAAGGTCTGGGTTCGATTCCCAGCCGTAGCAACACCTAAATGATTTTCCACTGGCCCTCCTCTCGTGATGATCTGAAAAATCATCCGAGTAGTATCAATTGTCATGAAAAGCTTATCTCAACTTAGCCGTTTGGATTCGGCATAAAACAGGAGGTCCCGCCATCGTGCAAACATGAATGGTTGTTAGAAAAAAGCTAGCCTCTGGGTATAAACGAGCCTGTTGCGCCATAAATTTATATTTTTTACAAAACCAAACCGAGTTATTTGTTAGTTGCAAAATGAAAACCGAATTAGTCAAATCGTGTTTGGTATACACACAAAAGACGATTTCAACTCGGTTTGCTTTTCATGCATACACAAAACTAAACCGAGTTGTTGTAAATGGGCCTCCGCGCATGAAATGAGTTTAACTCTGGAAAAGACCGGTTTCATACCATACTCTAAGCGCACAAGCGATGAATATGCCGGTATAAGAAATTGTATACATGAAACCCTTTTCATTTCGAAACTGACATTTCCCTTTTATACTTTTGACAATTTGCAAGATCTCAGTTTTGTGTAAGAGTATATGCAACAACATTAATGTTGTCTGTTCGGCGCACAAAACGCATATGAGAGCCGAACGACATAAACAAATTTTCAGACCTAAAATGGTGAAAAATGTGTTTGTTTGGTTTTCAATCTTGTAGTACGCAAAAACTTGGTTGAAGAATTTTAACCATTTTCCCTCCGTTTACCTCAGTCCTCTCACCGAAAAAAAACGGTTTCATACTAATATTTTAATCTCATGTGCGGAGGCCCATTCAATTACACTTTTTTCCCGTTTTTCGTTTTCTTTTCGTCATTTTTCCTACTCGGGCACTGGCTAGGCTACTGACTACCTGCCGTTATTGATATGTTGTATCAAGTGTTCAACTCGGGTTGATACAGTTTTTTTATACCCTATATTAGTTTTGATACATAGTTTGTAACATAGTGAAATAATTTAGCTAGACATAGCTTAAAGTATATGAATCGACTCAGAATCGATAGCTGAGTCGATTTAGCCATGTCTGTGTCCTTCCGTCCGTCCATACGTCACCAGTTTTGGGCCTTAAATTTTGAGCTAGGATGATGAAATTTGGTACACGTGTTTTAACCATTTCGAACTTTTGATGCAAAATCATTGGTTATGGTCATATAAATATTTCTTCTATTTATTATTTTAACCCACGCCCACTTCTTGGAGGTTTTTTCATAAGAAAAACATTTCTGTACACCTCATAGCATAACCAACCAGGCCAAAAACGATCTTTTTGTCGAACCATAAAAGATTTTGATAAACTGTCTGAACAAAATGTCGTGACAATGACATTTTCTACATTTCATCGCCATAAAGAAAATATTTTGGGCAAATTCATTTTAAGGATGGAATTGGATTGGATATCAGACGATCCTCACAGCGGATTGTATCCTTCTCATATGTTTGTATATTATAATTCGGTTTTTTTAATCGGTTAAAATCCAACTCGAGCTATGAAGTTCGGTACACGTGCTCGTTGTTGCTCCCAGCAGAACAAGTGTAAACATGTTTGAAATCCGCCCTCTGCCACGCCCCCTTTAAAAAAAAAACATTGGTTTTGGCCAAACCGTTAGAAATTTTGAATAGGTTTCCGAACAACATATCTAGACAATCCTAATGTCTATATTTCTTCCATACAAAGTTTTTTGCCACGCCCACATTATGGGGCGTTTTCATACAAAAACCATTTGTATAAACTACCTCGTAGCATAGCCAGACGAAAAACGTTGTTTTAGTCGTACCATTAATGATTTTGATAAACTGCCCGAACAAAATGTTGTGACAATGATATATTCTATATTTCATCGCCAAAATGCCGACATTTTGTTGATGTAATAATGATCCACATGGCCGATTGTAGCCTTGTTTATATGTTTGTACCCTATCCCATAGGGTTATATTGGTCTTAATACATAGTTTGTAACATAGAGAAAAAATTGAGCTATGTTTACCTCAAAGTATATGGATCGACTCAGAATCGATAGCTGAGTCGATTTAGCCATGTCTGTCCGTCCGTCCGTCCGTCCGTCCGTCGGTACGTCACCAGTTTTTGGTCCTTAAATTTTGAGCTAGAATGATGAAATTTGGTGCACGTGCTTTTTTTTTGATCCTAACAGAACAAGTGTAAAAATTTATGAAATCCGCCTACTGCCTACTGTTGCTCCCAGCAGAACAAGTGTAAAAATTTATGAAATCCGCATACTGCCACGCCCTTTTTTCAGAAAAACATAGTTTTAGGTCAAACCGTTAGTGATACTGAAATAGTGTCTGAACATCTAGACAATCATAATGTCTATATTTTGTTTTTACAAAGTTTAATGCCACGCCCAATTTTTGGGGGGTATTTATTAAAAAACCTTTTTCGGAAAAATTTTAAACATTTCGAAAAAAGGGTGATGCAAAATCGTTGGTTCTGTTAATATAAATATTTCTTTTATATTTAATTTTAAGCCACGCCCACTTTTTGGAGGCGTTTTCATACAAAAACCATTACTATACACGTCCTCTTAGCATAACCAGGCGAAAAACGGTGTTTTTTGTAGAACCATAAATGATTTTGATAAACAGTCTGAACAGTATGTGATGACAATGACATTTGCTCTATTTCATTGCCATAAATCCTTCATTTTGGGGACATTTGTCTTAAAAATGGGATGGGATAGGGCACAAAACGATCCACACAGTGGATTGTAGCCTTCTCATATGTTTTTTATTCACTTCGACCAAATAGTTTGTTAATAATTTACGATTTTCTCTGATGACATAATACACGGTTTTCTGATAAGTGGGCGTGGATTTTCATATATGTGCACTTGTTCTGCTGTTTACTAAAGTTTACAAATCTTCGGTGAATTGGCTGAAAATCAACTGGAAGTCTAAACAGCATCGACGAGTCTAATTTGTGGCTCGACGGATATTTAAGCCAGCAGAATTGTCATTTTTGGAGGGAGCATAGGACTCTATTAATTCCTAAGAAATCACTGTTTATAGTGGTCTACATGCCGAAAGCGTCGTCGACCCATTTGTCTTTAAATCCGAAACCGGTGCCAACATTACCGTGAATGGCAAGCTCTACAGGCTTCAATGTTCTTTTACTCCTAATTTCATTCAAAATTATTTGTAGGAGAAATGATTCCAACAAGACGGAGCAACATGCCATATGATTTGTTTGGTGGTTTTGTGACCGAATCATCTCAGGAAATGAACCTCATTACGATCATGGATATGTCGGAAAGAGTGGTTTCTTTTTTAACCCTATCCTATAGGGGCATATAAGTTTTGGCATTAAGTATGTAACATAGAAAAATTGTTTAGATAAATAGATGTGTCGTTAAGTATGTCCACTCAGAATCGATAGCTGAGTCAATGTCATCGATCTTTTGGTCTTCAATTTTAAGGTAAAACCTATGTACTTCATTCAAGTAGTTCATCCATATACAGTTTTTCCACATCCCACGTCCACTTTTTGGGGATATTCATTTTAAAGGATGGGGTGTTATGGGGTAATGAACGATTCCCATAGCGGATCCTTCTCATACATCTGTTAAATTTATTTTGTATTCATACCTGTAAATCTGCTTAAAAATAAAGTTAAAAATAAAAGTTTGAGAATTAATTAACTTCCTGATACCATATTGTCCCATTGAATTCTATTTAATACCGTAATTATCATAATCGTTTGGAACAATACCTCAAGCCTCTAGATGGATTTTTCGATTTAGGCCTTTTATGGAAAATCATTTTTAGATCTAGAAATTGCACACTGTTTAGAATTCAATAAAAATATCAATATAAAATGTTTAGAAAATAACTCAATGTTACATGTTAACAAATGTCTTCTACAAAACAACTCAAATCAAAATGTAAACAATCAAATTGTCAAATTGTAAAATGTCAACTTTTCTATGTACACATTTAATGTCATTTAAAGACACAACTTTCGTAACATCCAACCCGACAAGTCGCATAATAAACATTATAACGTTCATCAAACAATTAGTAAACGTTTTTTATTAAATACAACACATTTGCGAAAGCAAATCGACACAACAGAACACACACAATTTGTAAGTTAAATTTATTTTATCCGAATCAATATAAAAATATAAATATTTATTTTAATAAAGACTGATATATCAATTTGATGTTCGTCGCTCAAGGAGCAAGTACGTTCTGTCTTTTTGATTGTTGTTTTTATCTAAATGTTCCTTTCCGACCATCTAATGAATTTTATTAGTCGATATCATTGCTAGCTTACGTAATCGTAACTTCTTTGAATTTTTTTTCCAGATCTTATTCTAGCTAAGACGAAGTTGATATCAAAAATATTTTCTTTCAAAAATTAAAATATATACTTATTAATATATGAAATACAAAATTTACCTAATATCACAGCGGATAAAAGTACAATAATGTTGTATTCTGGTTGATATTTACTCGCTCGTCTACCTGAGGATGTTCCGCTTAATTTCCCAGTGAACACATAAGTAACATTAAAACAAGAAGATTGTTTTTCGGTTCAGTAATTATGTCTCATATTGAAGAAAATATTGTATTAACCAACCAAATTAAATACATGGTTTCAATTCCCCAAATTTACATATGCAGATATGACGGACACAGATAAAATCAATCTTCTTTTTCTTCTTTTCTTCTCTTTCCCAACTCATCCTATTTTTCTCTCTATTTACTAAAAAAGAATATAAAGGGAATTATACAGCTAGGACTTGTTTGGCTTTATGGCAAGCTACTGTATTTCAGGCGGCGCTTTTGATATCTTATCTACGTAAATTATATATAGCCAACAATATGTTACTATCGAAAGTATGTCACAATATTTCGATAGAAATTGCGTTGATATGGGTCTTCGGTTAGAGTTGACATGTATATGTTATAGGAATATATAACCTTGGTCATCCTATATCCTATATGATCAGCGAGTAAGTAATAACGGTCTTCATATGCCTTGTGGATAGGTTTTTAGGCTTTGTATTTAAAGCTAGCTTAACTTAACATAATAATTGTGATACTTAGTAATTTACGCACTTGGTTTGGGCATTGTAAATCAATGCAATCAGATTGCTCAGATTTTGTTTCTTTTTTTGTCTTGAGCAAAATCTTGTACAAAAGCTGAGTTTTCTAACGGAAATTTAGCACTTAGTAGCATTATAAAAATGTAGCTTTAGATAAACTTGCTGACAGTGTTTTTAATAAATTCCAATGATAAAATGATATATTGTTTGCATCGGTTACATTCAGGAATATGAGATATTAGAAGGTCGAATTTTACGGAGGAAGTGCTGAATTGTCTTAGTGTCTGTTTATTGTTTCCTTTTTTTATGACTTATAACTGGTAATGATACTGAAGCTAATGAAATATTACTTTCTACAAAGTCATTAGGTTTGAGACAAAAGAGAATTAATTTCGGCTGCTCGAAAATGATTCTGCATTGTACTTCCATACATAATGGAAAATGGCTAAAAATGTTGCTACACCAAAAGGCTGTAAGGGTTATGAGTTTAGGCCCATTTTCACTACACCAAAATGAGTTCATACCGTAATAATAGCAACGTTAAAACACATTAATGTTCAAGAATATATTTAACACTTATATATGTAAA
This sequence comes from Rhingia rostrata, assembly GCA_949824845.1. NCBI lineage: Eukaryota > Metazoa > Arthropoda > Insecta > Diptera > Syrphidae > Rhingia > Rhingia rostrata. Next base: position 101,140,110 of record OX463756.1, read on the forward strand.
AATTGTTTATCACTTATATATGTAAAAATTGTTGATTACTTTGTTTTTCGCTAAAAATATTTATAACGGTTATTTCATATAATCCCACTTTAATCATCATAATCAATATATTGCAATATCAGAGTTATTAAAATGAATAACGGTATTTTGTATAAAATGTCCTAAAAGCTACTGATTGTAATTTATTGTAAAAATAGAAAACAATTGTTTTTTGGGCTCCGTATTTCAGAGTTTTTAAAAAATGATGTTAGCACCCAAATACCTAGTGACTATTGTTATTCAACAATTCTTATAAAATTAAATGCTATCATACGCACTCGAGTTGATGCAAATATGTAATGATATTTACAAGTAGTAGTTGCACGACTGGGTCGTATATAACTTTTTCTTGAAGTGCGAGGGAAAGGTTTGGTCAAGTACTAATGCCGAGTGCCTGTTTTCACTGGCTAGTTTTTGACATTTCTACAGGGACAAAAAAAATTGTTTTTTGACTGTTTCCATTGGATTAAATGGGATAATATTTTAATGCTATTTACATACTATATACAAATATGAAATAAGTGGCGCTACAGCACGGTCATTAGCTAACTCGATCCAGCTAATCGCGCCAAAGGATTTTCTATTAAATTCGGGCGATTTACTGAATTGGCAAAATTATCTTGCAAAAAATTGTAAAATTAACCCCCAAAAAAATGGGCTTGATATAAAATGATCTAAAGATGAAATGTTAATAGTTATTATCAAACCCAATGATTTTGCATCAAAAGTTTTTTTTCAAATATTTTTTTAATTTAAGTAAAGTTTTTTTATAATACGAAAGTGAGATATTGAGACTGTCTAAATATGTTGTTTAGAAAAGTTTTCAAAATCATTTTCTTTAAGGCCCAAAAAGTGGTGACGTACGGACATACATGGCTTCATCGATTCATCTAGCGACTCGGAGCTAAATTATTTTTTTATGTTACAAGCTATGTATCGAAATTAATATTCCCCTATGGGATATGGTATAATTAACATCGTATGTGTTTCTAGTATTTCTACTTAATTTTGTATTTGCATATGCTATTGATAAAAAATCAATTCTCAGTAAAATCAGTTCATACTAACTCAATAAATCATTGTTAATATGAGCGAAAACTAATTTTTTAAACGCAAGAGTTTTTTCAACCAACCATATAGTTTTGTCCACATTTTTAGATAAAATACTCCTTTGTGCGACGTCTGGCTGGGATTCGAAGACTCTGCGAGTCTGTGTATTGGTGTCTTTTCGATCTACATGTCCTAGTCATCTAAAACGTCCAATGCGGAGTTTTTGTATACCCTATCCCACAGGGGGATATCAGTTTTTACATTAAGTTTGTAACATAGTGAAATAATTTCGCTATGCCTCAAAGTATACGGATCGACCCAGAATCGCTAGCTGAGTCGATCTAGGCATGTCTGTCTGTCTGTCCGTCTGTCGATGTGTCACATCGGTGACACATAGACGGACGGGCCTTTAATTCTGAGCTAGACTTTTGAAATTTGGTACATAGACTCTGTATCCGACGAAGCACAAGAAGTGCAAAAATTTTTGAAATCCGTCCCATTAAACATTTTGAACAAGTTATCTAGACATTTCTAATGTCTTTATTTCGTCTCTACAAAGTTTTTTGCCACGCCCACTTTTTGGGGCGTTTTCAGTGAAAAACGTTTTTCGGTAAAATTTTACACATTTCGAAAAAATGTTTGATGCAAAATCATTGATTATGACATTATGAACAGTTCTTCTATATAACCTTTTAACCCACGCCCACTTTTCATACAAAAACCATTTTTATACACTACTCCATTGCATAACCAGGCGAAGATCATTATTTTCTGTCGAGCCATGAAAGATTTTGATAAACTGTCTAAGCAATATGTTATGACAATGACATTTTCCATATTTCATCGCGATAAAGCCAACATTTTGGGGATATTTTTTTGATGGATTGGATGGGATAGGGTACGAAACGATCAGCACAGAGGACTGTAGCCTTCTCATATTTTTTTTTTTACTATGGGAATGTAAAGCTCGGATATTTTTTGCTTGAATCTTCGTCTCTATAGCCCGTCAACGCAAACGAGACCGAAGATTTTTTCTCTCGAATCGACCAAATATGTTTTCCGATCCTGATGAAGTAGCGAGAATTTTCCATCATCTTCCTTCACATAGGAAAGAGTTTATTCTATCGTATGAGGCCTTGAAATCTTTTTTTTTTTGAGAATCTTCCGTTTGATCATTGTGCTGACAATAGTATCTCATTCCGCAACATAGTCAATTATCCTTAGTTTGTTGGCAGACGTGGTGTCATGTAGGCTGTTTTCCGACAACACTGCTAATGATGTTTTCTGTTCCTATATTTGCGTTCAAATTCCCTAGCACGATTTTACCATCGTACTTCGATTACCGCTCATAAGTTTTAACAAGGAGCTCGTGTAAGCATAAGGGTATACAGCTTATGTCATCTTTGTCCATGATGCATATAGAATGCGTTCGTGGTTGGGTGTTGTAGAACGAGGGTAGACTCTGATTGGCTTTAACTTGGCAATGCCCAGTGTTGTAACTCTGACTACACATCAAGTGCTTATTTTTACCTCCAAGTGGTAACTATCGGGTACTGGTCTCATCCAACCGGATTTGACTTGCTAAACGATAAGCGCGAGTGTTGATAACACGACGAAAAACAGCAACACTATAAACAGCCAGGTCAGAATGGCACGGAATGAATACCTGGCCTGCTGTCCCAGGCGAACCTAGACAAGCTGTTTCGACATATTAGGACAACAGGTTGTCTAGGAATTTCAAGGGTTAGTCAGGCCCCTTGAACAGAGCTGGTGGCGGATGAGCCGAAAGGCCAACGGCAGCGCTCAATCCCGTAGTGGATACTGATGGCCCCGTGTCCTAGGGGTATCTAACAAATTGGAACTGGCCCCTCAGGGTTGGGGGTTGTGCTTTGGGTTAACTACCCAATCACTGAAAAATCTAACGGTTACGAAGCAACCAAAAGCCTCGGAAAGGACTGATTTTATTGCTGACGACACGGCTAAACGAAAAAAGGACAACGACGTTCGTATCTGCACCTGGAATGTCAGAACATTAAACAGGAGAAGTGCAAGCGAAAAAGAGGATGAAAAACTGTGACATCTACGACGGACCGTGTTATAGTGAGCAGAAACAGCGACTATTCGGATGCGAATTTGTTATAAGTGCCAGACTTAGGCAAGAAGTCTTATGTTTCCAAGACATTAGCGAACGCATTGTAACCATCCGCATCAAGGCAAAATTCGCCAACATTAGTCTTATATGCGCTCACGCCCCAACGGAGGGAAAAGATGATATAGCTAAGGACTGCTACTAAGAGCTCCTTGATAAAACCTATGAGCGACTACCGAAGTACTATGTTAAAATCGTGCTGGGAGATTTTAGCGCAAAGGTAGGAAGGGAAGACATCTTTAGCAGTATTGTCGGAAACCATAGCCTACACGACAACACGTCTGGTAACGAACTAAGGCTAATTGACTTCGCTAGTGCCACTGTAGGCAGCACACGGTTTCCTCACCTCGATATCCATAAGGGGACATGGCGGTCTCCAGATCAACGAACGGTTAATCAAATTGATCACATAGCGATAGACAAGCGCCACGCATCCAGTATTTTGGATGTCCGAACATTCCGAGGAGTTAACATCGACTCGGATCACTACCTTGTTGCAGCCAAGGTTAGAATGCGGATATCCACTACGCCACAACAATCCAGAAATACTGTAAAAAAAATTTTAATTGCGATAGACTGCAATTGCAAGAGACCGCCAAGACCTCCGCGCAACACGTATCCCTAAACCTCTCGATTAACACCATACCACCAACATCGAATGTCGAAGAACTATGGCAACGATGCCAACAAGCCATTAGATCAGGCGCAACTGATGTGCTAGGTTTCTCGGGCCCACCAGCAAGAAACCCCTGGTTTGATGAGGAATGCCGACAGATGCTCGCAGCCAAGAACGAGGCCTACAAGGCTAAGTTGCAGGTGAAGACGAGAGCTGCCGTTGAGCTCTATAGGCAGGGAAGAAGGGAAGAACACCGGCTTTTTAGGAAGAAGAAAAAAGAGGAAGAAAAGCGCGCGATCGAGGATATAGAGAGGTGCCACTCCAGGAAAGATGTTCGCAAGTTTTACCAAAGTGTAAAACGTCAAAGCCAAGGATACAAGTCTCGAACAGAATCCTGTCGAGATGAACAAGGAAATATCGTAGTTGAGACACAGTCTATGCTGAGGATATGGAAGAACCACTTTTGCAGACGAACCATCCAATATTGGCAACGACAGCGAAAGCTGCGAACCACCCGACCTGAGTGAAGTGAGGATAGCAATATCTTAACTGTAGCTTAATAAGGCTGCCTGAAATGACGGCCTTCCCGCCGAGCTTTATAAAGCCGGCGGAGATGACTTGGTAAGTAACATCCACCAACTCATAAGCCGTATCTGGTCGGAAGAAAGTATGCCTGAAGAATGGAACCTCAGCATCGTTTGCCCGATCCACAAAAAAGGAGACCCTCTAAACTGCGCCAACTACAGAGGCATACGTCTCCTCAACATCGCCTACAAAATTCTATCTGCCGTAATATCTGAACGCCTGAAACCGTTTACCAACAACCTGATCGGCCCTTATCAGTGTGGTTTTAGGCCAGAAAAGTCCACAACTGATCAAATCTTCACACTTCGGCATATCCTGGAAAAAACTCAAGAAGTCCAAATCGATACCCACCACTTATTCATCGATTTCAAGGACGCATACGACAGCATTTATAGAGCCGAACTATACAGAGCCATGTCTAGTTTTGGTATACCGCCCAAACTCGTCCGTTTGTGTAGGATGACGATGAAAATTCTCTCTGCTCCATCAGGGTCGGAAACGACCTCACTGACTCATTGGATACCAAAAAAGGATTTAGGCAAGGCGATGCGCTGTCATGTGACTTCTTCAATCTGCCAACACCAGAGGCACAATTTTCCGAAAATCTGTACAACTACTAACATATGCCGACGATATTGACATCATTGGTAGGACCCAACGTGATGTCATAGCCACGTTTACTAGTAGAGAAGGAAGCGGCAAAAATGGGCTTAGCAGTAAATGAGGGCAAGACGAAGTATATACTGTCAACACGAAAGGACACACAACATCGACGAATTGGACAGAACGTCACCATTAAAAGATATAACTTTGAGGTAGTACGGGACTTTATCTATCTCGGTTCCGCTATTAACTCTGACAACAACATCTCGTCAGAAATTAAACGAAGAATTACTCTTGCCAACCGCTGTTTCTTCGGGCTAAGAAGGCAATTCAGTAGTAAAGCCCTCACTCGAACTACTAAGGAGATCTTATATAAGACCCTGATCATCCCAGTCCTGCTCTACGGCGCTGAAGCATGGACCGTATCAAAAGCGGATGAAGAAATCCTTGGTCGATTTGAGGGACGAGACGAAGATATAACCAAGAACTGTACGAGCTGTACAGCGACATGCCCCTGGTAAAAAAAACTCCGCATTTGACATTTAAGATGGCTAGGACATTTAGAACGAATGGACACCAATACTCCGGCTCGCAGAGTCTTCGATTCCCAGCCAGACGTCGGACGCAGAAAAGGAAGACCTCGCCTTAAGTGGCGCGCACAAGTAGAAACCGACCTCAACTAACTTGGACTGCGCAACTGGAGGCAGTTAGCTAAGGACCGGGGTAATTGGAGAGGCATGTTGGTTGAGGCCCAGGTTCATTCCGGACTGTAGCGCCACTTAAGTAAGTAAGTACATATATATTTTATAGTGCCGCAATTAAAACAAAAATAATATAAAATCAGTTTTTGTGCAATGTAATTACATATGTGTATATTTACGCAACCTATGAAATATTTTCAATTTTGTTGATTTAAGTTATACAACGAACACCGGCTTTTCAGAAAGATTAAAGAAGAGCAAGAAAAGCGCGCGATCGAGGATATAGAGAGACATAGTCGATGCTGAGAATATGAATGCATCACTTCTGGAGACTGTTGAATGGCGATGACGAACAACATTCCGCTGTCAGGCAGAACGAACCATTCAATATTGGCAACAACCGCGAAAACTGCCAACCACCCGACCTGAGTGAAGTGAGGATAGCAATATCTACACACAAGCTTATAAAGATGCCGGAAATGACGGCCTTCCCTCCGAGCTTTATAAAGCCGGATAAGATGACTTGGTAAGTAACATCCGACAACTCATAAGCCAAATCTGGTCGGAAGAAAGTATGCCTGAAGAATGGAAGCTCATCATCGTTTGCCCGATCCGCAAAAAAGGAGACCCTCTAAACTGTGCCAACTACAGAGGCATAGGTCTCCTCAACGTCGCCTACAAGATCCTATCTGCCGTAGTATGTGAACCCCTGAAAACGTTTACCAACAACCTGATCGGACCTTATCAGTGTGATTTTATGCCAGGAAAGTCAAGAACTGAAAAAACCCAAGAAGTCCAAATCGATACCCACCACCTATTCATCGGTTTCAAAACCGCAGACGTCAGCATTTATACTGACGAACTATACAGAGCCATGTCTAGTTTTGGTATACCGCCCAAACTTGCTTCTCGCTGCTCCATCAGGGTCGGAAACGACCTCACCGACACATACAATACCAAAAAAGGATTTAGGCAAGGCGATGCGCTGTCATGTGACTTCTTCAATTTTATTCTTGAGAGGATTGTGCAAAACTCACTAGCCAACACAAGAGGCACAATTTTCTAAAAATCGATACTACTACTAGCATACGCCGAAGATATTGACATCATTGGTAGGACCTAACGTGTTGTCATAGCCATGTTTGCTAGTATAGAGAAGAAAGCTTACAAATAGGTTTCGCAGTAAATGAGGGCTAGACGAAGTATATTCTGTCGACGATTCGGAAGGAACGCTCTGAACTCTGACATTAAGACGGTCCATGAAGAAATCCATGGTCTATTTGAGTGGAAAATTCTTAGAAAAATCTTCGGTCCCGCTTGCGTTGATAGGTTATGGAGACGAAGATTCAAGTTAGAATTATACGATCTGTACAGCGAAATGCCGCTGGTCATAAAAACTCCGCATTGGACGTTTAAGTATAGGACATGTAGAACGAATGGACAACAATACTTACTCCGGATCGCAGAGGAAGACCTCGCCTTATGTACAAGTAGAAACCGACCTCAACCAACTTGGATTGCGCAACTGGAGGCAGTTAGCTAATGACCGGGTTAATTGGAGAGGCATGTTGGTTGAGGACCAGATTCATTCCGGACTGTAGCGCCACTTAAGTAAGTAATGAACCCCTATATCTAGGAATTCATTAAAATGTGTATAGTTTAATTACGTTAAGAATGTTGTTGGAGATATTGTTTATTGTGTTACAATACAAACATTTTATTTATTTCCTTTACTTTATATTTTGCCAAATTTGCACGTAAAAAAGTGTAAATTGGATTTCACATATAGTTTGTAGTCACCAAGTAGGCATTATTCTTTCTTTACCGCTGATTTATGATCTGAATAGTGGGATCATAACCCTCATTTTTTACAACATCCTACCTGGAGTAGGCCTGTGGTCTTCGCTATACAATATCGTTACTAAGATATTATATCAAATATAATTACGGCATAATGTTGCGGCGAATACATTTCGATGTAGCGGGAAGAGATATAGATATACGTGTAATCTTTTTTACTGAATTATTATCTGACCATTTTATTGGTGTATAAATCACAAAAATAAAATAAAATTGTGCGCATAATTTGAATTTCTGATTGAATCCCCTTCATATAAATGATCTTATTATTACCTCTTCCTTTTCTCAATTTATAAAAGCATAATATGAGAGAAGCCTTGATTGAAAGGAGTTATATAACACAGATGAATGTATACGCATGAGGTATAGTTGTATATAGTACTTCTCAATAAGGTTTAAACAACACTAAATTCCGAAAAACTTTTACTGCAAATAGTTGTACTTGTACAATTTTAACTATAATAACTGATAAACGAACAAGGTCCTGAACTTCTCGTTTTTTTAGTTTGTTGTATATGCTATTGTTCACCATCCTAAATCAACAAATATTAACAGCAGTTTTGTTACGATTTGGTTTCAATTGGTTGTTACCAGAGATGGCAGAGTATATTACATGTAGCTAATCAGGTAAACTACACTCCTGATTTGTTTCGTTAACAAACTACATTTGTTAGATGTCCTACCTAAATATAAAACGTTAAATTCCAATGGCATATCCATGCCCATGGCATTGGATTTGGACTCATCCTGAATCAAACATGGCTTTGTCATAAAAAAATTTGGATCTTGAATACATATAAATATATTTCCTATTTTTGTTGTAACTTGAAATTTGAGAATTTAACAATGTACCTGAAGCCTGGATGTTATGGTATTCTTTAGAACGATAATGGAGAACGCTCTTATTCTTCCGTTTTCCAACGTTCCAACAGAAGTAAAGAAAACCTTGCTCCAATAATTATGGAGTTTCCATTCTCCCGCTAAGTAAGGCATGTTTGTTTTATTATTTTTATAGTTTATTTAGATTTTGCTTACAAACCACACACAATTCACAATTCAATCATTTCGGTGCAAAATAAATTATTTTTTGAAACAAGCAACCTAAAATACATTTTGACAGATACCACTATATCTGCTACATTTTCCTACGTTAACTACATTTTAATATATTAATTACGTAGCAGATGTAAAAAAAGTAGTTATTCAATAAAAAGTCTAATTTCTGATATCTCTGGTTACACAAACACAGATCCACGCCAAATTATTTAGATAATTCGTTCGTTTCATGTTCCAGTTCCATGTTTTTTTTTTTTATCAGCATTAGTAATGATCAAACGCAAATGTGACAATAGTTAGTTACCAGATTAATTAAAAGTGTAAAGCTTTACTAAATTACTAAATTTTCAATCAAATAAACTATCAAAACATTTTTGTTCAATTTCTATTTTTAAAACCAAAATATTTCTTCGAAATACCCGACTGCTCTTGTTCCCTCGTTGTACCCTATCCCATTGGGGTATATTAGTTTTGACAAAAAGTTTGTAACATATTAGTTTTGAGAATACGTTTGTAACATAGAGAAATAATTTTACTACAATAATGAAATTCGGTATAAAGGATCCTTGTCCGAGGCTACAGAACAAGTGTAAACATTTTCTAAACCTACCCACTTTAAGAAAAACTCTATTTTTTGGTAAGCAGTTAAAGCTTTTTGAACAAGTTATTTATACAATTTAAATATCCATGTTTCGTTCATAAAAAAGATTTTTGCAATGCCAAACCCAGTCGTTTTTAGTAAAAAACCGTTTTCGGCAATATTTTTCGTTACTTTCGTTATGGAAATATGGCAATTTCGTACATAGGTCATTATCATCGACCTCCACTTTTTGGGGCGTTTTTATGTTAAAAGCATTTGTATACTGTACCGCAAGGCATTTGCAATTGAAACACGTTGTTTTATTGTCGAACCACAAACGATTTTGATCAACTGTTTGAACACTATGTTGTGACAATGTCATTTTCTATATTTGATCGTCACATTGTGGGGATATTAATTTTAAGGATGGGATGGGAAAGGGTATTAAACGATCCGCACAGCTGATTTTAGCCTTCTCGTATGTTTAGTAGTAAACTCAGGCATCAAGGTTGTGGTTGGTTTGTTAATGTACACCTTTTTCTTTAAGTACGCCATAAGAATAAATCGGTAGGTGTCAGATTAGTGGATCATGGTGGCCAGTCGATATCACCACTTTTTGACATTATTCGGCTGAAAAAATATCTCGTACCACGAGCTGTGTGTGATGTGTTGTTGGAACCAAATGTGCTGTATGCCTTATTGATCCAATTCGTGTACGAGAAAGTTTTACACCAAGTTCCGATAGACGTCACCAATTATAGGACCATCTATGGCAAAGAAACACTCTAAAATTGTATTTGGTGCATCAATCGAGGGGTCTCAGTGCCCTACTAGCCGTTATCCTGTTTATCAACGAAGCCAATGCTCTGTCGCTCATAATAATTTTCTGACAAGCTGTAAAACTGTTGCACTCAAATCTCGCCAACGATAATGGCCAATTCCCTGTAACTGTTGGGTCAGTTGAATTTTATGCAGGTATAAACGATTTCTTTACCCTACCCCCAAGGGGTGTGTTAGTTTTGATAGTTTGTAACATAGAGAAATAATTGAGCTAGAATACCTACCTCAAAGTTTATGGATCCACTCATAACCGCTAGCTGAGTCGATTTAGCCATGTCTGTCTATCCGTCCGTCCTTCTGTCCTTTCGTTACGATTTTTGGACCTTTAATTTTGAGCAAGGATAATGAAATTTGGTACGTAGTATCTTTGGGCTACAGAACAAGCGTAACACAATTTAAAAACGTCGATTTTTGTCGAACCATAAAAGATTTAGATAAACTGTCTGAATATCATTCTCAATATTTCATTGCAATAAAGCCTAAACGATCCACATAGTGGATTGTAGCCTTCTCATATGTTTATACCCTGTATATTAGTTTTGAAATTAAGGTTGTAACGGGTGATCCAAGTAGAGATACTTTTTTCAATAGCCTTTTTTGACAGATCACGTGTGAGTCGTGTCATGCTGTCATGTTATTTTTGTTTAGTATTGTTTGGCATTTCATAATGGAAAGACTTACGCGTGAACAACGTTTACAAATTGTTCAACTTTATTATGAAAATTCACGTTCTGTGAGGAATGTGTTTCGTGCACTTCGCTCAACTTATGGTCAACATAATCGGCTTATTGAGCGTACTATTCGTTTTCACGTTTTCGGCCGGTCGATTGGCCACCAAGATCGCGTGATATCACACCGTTAGACTTTTTCCTGTGGGGATATGTAAAGTCAAAAGCTTATGCCGACAAACCCGCTTCGGTTCCGGCCTTGGAGAAAAACATCACGCATGTCATTCGCCAGTTACCAGTCGAAATCCTCGAACAAGTGATCGAAAATTGGACTCAACGGATGGACCATCTGCGACGTAGCAACGGCCAACATTTGGTAGACATAATCTTCAAAAAAAATGCCAAAGAATGTTCTTTCAAATGATAAAAAACATTCTCCATTAAATTTGAATCTTCTGTGTTCTGTTTTTCTTTAAAAAAAGTATACTGTACCGCAAGGCATTTGCAATTGAAACACGTTGTTTTATTGTCGAACCACAAACGATTTTGATCAACTGTTTGAACACTATGTTGTGACAATGTCATTTTCTATATTTGATCGTCACATTGCGGGGATATTAATTTTAAGGATGGGATGGGAAAGGGTATTAAACGATCCGCACAGCTGATTTTAGCCTTCTCGTATGTTTAGTAGTAAACTCAGGCATCGAGGTTGTGGTTGGTTTGTTAATGTACACCTTTTTCTTTAAGTACGCCATAAGAATAAATCGGTAGGTGTCAGATTAGTGGATCATGGTGGCCAGTCGATATCACCACTTTTTGACATTATTCGGCTGAAAAAATATCTCGTACCACGAGCTGTGTGTGATGTGTTGTTGGAACCAAATGTGCTGTATGCCTTATTGATCCAATTCGTGTACGAGAAAGTTTTACACCAAGTTCCGATAGACGTCACCAATTATAGGACCATCTATGGCAAAGAAACACTCTAAAATTGTATTTGGTGCATCAATCGAGGGGTCTCAGTGCCCTACTAGCCGTTATCCTGTTTATCAACGAAGCCAATGCTCTGTCGCTCATAATAATTTTCTGACAAGCTGTAAAACTGTTGCACTCAAATCTCGCCAACGATAATGGCCAATTCCCTGTAACTGTTGGGTCAGTTGAATTTTATGCAGGTATAAACGATTTCTTTACCCTACCCCCAAGGGGTGTGTTAGTTTTGATAGTTTGTAACATAGAGAAATAATTGAGCTAGAATACCTACCTCAAAGTTTATGGATCCACTCATAACCGCTAGCTGAGTCGATTTAGCCATGTCTGTCTATCCGTCCGTCCTTCTGTCCTTTCGTTACGATTTTTGGACCTTTAATTTTGAGCAAGGATAATGAAATTTGGTACGTAGTATCTTTGGGCTACAGAACAAGCGTAACACAATTTAAAAACGTCGATTTTTGTCGAACCATAAAAGATTTAGATAAACTGTCTGAATATCATTCTCAATATTTCATTGCAATAAAGCCTAAACGATCCACATAGTGGATTGTAGCCTTCTCATATGTTTATACCCTGTATATTAGTTTTGAAATTAAGGTTGTAACGGGTGATCCAAGTAGAGATACTTTTTTCAATAGCCTTTTTTGACAGATCACGTGTGAGTCGTGTCATGCTGTCATGTTATTTTTGTTTAGTATTGTTTGGCATTTCATAATGGAAAGACTTACGCGTGAACAACGTTTACAAATTGTTCAACTTTATTATGAAAATTCACGTTCTGTGAGGAATGTGTTTCGTGCACTTCGCTCAACTTATGGTCAACATAATCGGCTTATTGAGCGTACTATTCGTTTTCACGTTTTCGGCCGGTCGATTGGCCACCAAGATCGCGTGATATCACACCGTTAGACTTTTTCCTGTGGGGATATGTAAAGTAAAAAGCTTATGCCGACAAACCCGCTTCGGTTCCGGCCTTGGAGAAAAACATCACGCATATCATTCGCCAGTTACCAGTCGAAATCCTCGAACAAGTGATCGAAAATTGGACTCAACGGATGGACCATCTGCGACGTAGCAACGGCCAACATTTGGTAGACATAATCTTCAAAAAAATGCCAAAGAATGTTCTTTCAAATGATAAAAAACATTCTCCATTAAATTTGAATCTTCTGTGTTCTGTTTTTCTTTAAAAAAAGTAGGGAACCTCGAAATGGATAACCCTTTATAATAGAGAAATGATTTCGCTAGATATACCTCTACATGTATAAACATTTTCAAATCCGCCCACTGGCACGCCCAATTTTAAAAAAAAAGTTGTTTTGGCCAAAATTTTGAAAAGTTTCTGAACAACATAGTTAGATAATCCTAATACCGTAATACCCATATTTTCACTATACAACATTTTTTGCCACGCCTACTTCTTGAGGCCATTTTTATTTAAAGAAACATTTTGACTCAAATTTAAAAAAAAAAATCGAAAAAAAAATTTTTGATTGAGAAACATAAATATTTCGTCCATAGATTATTTTACCCCACGCCCACATATTAGGGCGCTTTTTTGATAAAAACTATTTGTATACCCTACCCTATAGCATATGCAGGAGACAAGTGTTGTTTTTCATCGAATCTTTAAATATTTTGATACTGTCTGAGAGACATATTTTCGGGATGGTTAATTTGGAGATGTAGTGCTGTTCAGACTTTTTTTTAAACTCCTTACGGTTTGCCAAAAGACTACGTTTTTCTTCAAATGGGGCGTGGAATCGGGCGGATTTAAAAATTGTATAGTGCGTACCAAAACAGTTGGCCATTCTACTGCGCAGGTCTCTTAAAATGTGTTTTACAATCTCTTAAAATTGCAAAAACAAGCATAAAGAGACGAAAATGGGTGGAAAACGACGTATACCCTGCCTTGGTTCAAGATCGCTGTCGCGATCTCACTGAGGGTGGTTTCTTCATTTTCCTTCTGTTATACTGAAATTAGGAGCGGAGGAAAAATATAGACCATTATATGTCAACTTTACTTGGAGGAAAATATATTGTTTCGTTTTTTGTCTTGTCGGTTCTTTGTAGGAGTATGATGTGATCACGGTCGGATAGATTAAGCAAAACATTGCACATGAATTGATTGTGTGACTGTGTCTGTATGAAGGTGTACGGTTTTAGATTTAAACCCTATTTGCTCATTATGCTTTCGTTGATCATTATTAATTGTGTCGTGCATATTGATCATGTAGGTACTGATATTGGCACGCAAAGTAAAGTAAATTGCAGTGTCACACCAAATTTTTTTTGTTTATATCATTAAATTTGGGTGAGGTAGGTAAATTTAATAAAAAAATTACAATTTGGGAATTTTTTGGAAACTTTAAACGATTTTATACCCAATAACAATAGGCACGATTTTCTGTAACCAAATGCAAACACTAATCATGTCGTAAAACTTTTAAACTTAAGTCAAACAGGTAAAATCAAACATCATAAAATTAATGCTAACCAAGCACACCACCCATACAGGTACCTAGCGCTAAACCACGATATGTTCAACCATAAAAAGGGTTGGGAACCCTTTCAAATACAATCGGACTTCTAGGTAGAAATGTATAAAAGTCGACCTCATAATAAAAAATTAAGTTTATTTAGATATTCAACAGCATTTTAGTTCTAAGCACTGTAAAGTTGGGTTACGCATTGTAAATTACAGGCAAAAACGCTTAGTGATTAAATCTCTTTCGCGTCATTTTTGTTCTCTTAAATCCTCTCTCTGCGCAATCGACCGTTGGCCAACTGTTTTGGTACGCACTATACAGTTGTTCTGCTGTGAGCAATAAAAACATTGGTATAGTGCGTACCAAAACAGTTGGCCATTCTACTGCGCAGGTCTCTTAAAATGTGTTTTACAATCTCTTAAAATTGCAAAAACAAGCATAAAGAGACGAAATTGGGCGTGGCCATAATAAAAAACGACGTATACCCTGCCTTGTGTTCAAGATCGCTGTCGCAATCTCACTGAGGGTGGTTTCTTCATTTTCCTTCGTTTATACTGAAATTAGGAGCGGAGGAAAAATATAGACCATTATATGTCAACTTTACTTGGAGGAAAATATATTGTTTCGTTTTTTGTCTTGTCGGTTCTTTGTAGGAGTATGATGTGATCACGGTCGGATAGATTAAGCAAAACATTGCACATGAATTGATTGTGTGACTGTGTCTGTATGAAGGTGTACGGTTTTAGATTTAAACCCTATTTGCTCATTATGCTTTCGTTGATCATTATTAATTGTGTCGTGCATATTGATCATGTAGGTACTGATATTGGCACGCAAAGTAAAGTAAATTGCAGTGTCACACCAAATTTTTTTGTTTATATCATTGAATTTGGGCGAGGTGGGTAAATTTAATAAAAAAATTACAATTTGGGAATTTTTTGGAAACGTTAACGATTTTATACCACATAACAATAGGCACGATTTTCTGTCACAAAAAAGAGGATGGGGTTTTAAACGGTTCGTTAAAGACAAAATGGTGAACGTTCTTGATTCTTCAATAATTCATAATAAAAAATTAAGTTTATTTAGATATTCAACAGCATTTTAGTTCTAAGCACTGTAAAGTTGGGTTACGCATTGTAAATTACAGGCAAAAACGCTTAGTGATTAAATCTCTTTCGCGTCATTTTTGTTCTCTTAAATCCTCTCTCTGCGCAATCGACCG
Organism: Rhingia rostrata; assembly: GCA_949824845.1. Lineage (NCBI taxonomy): Eukaryota > Metazoa > Arthropoda > Insecta > Diptera > Syrphidae > Rhingia > Rhingia rostrata. The sequence continues at coordinate 101,155,567 of OX463756.1, forward strand.
TTGGCCAACTGTTTTGGTACGCACTATACCAGATTTCGTCAATCTAGCTCAACATTTAAGGCCGAAAAGCTGGTGAGGTATGGACGGACTAAGTCGACTCAGCTACCGATTCTTAGTCGAGCCATATACTTTGAGGTATATCGACAGCTGAGTCGGTTTAGCCATGTCTGTCCGTCCGTCCGTCATAAGTTTTAAGGCCTTAAGTTTTGAGCTAGGATGATGAAATTTTGTACGCGTGTTGTTGCTCTCAGCAGAACAAGTACAAACATTGTTGATATCCGCCAGTGCCACGCCCCTTTTTAGAAAAACAACGAGCACGCGCTCCAAATTTCATTATTCAAAATTTAAAACAAAAAAATTGATGACCTACTAATATATACCCACAGTTTTAGTCCAAACCGTTAGAGATTTTGAAAAAGTGTCTGAACAACATGTCTAGACATTCTTAGTATCTATATATCGTGTATACAGAGTTTTTTGCCACGCCCACTTTTCTGTAAAAAGCATTTTTCGATCAAATTTTAAACCACTCTTAGGAGGCGTTTTCATACAAAAACCATAGGCAGGAGAAAAACGTTGTTATTGGTCCAACCATACAAGTTTTTTATAAACTGGAAACTTGATGGAAAATCTTTTTTGGTTCGACAAAGAAAACAACATATCTCTATTACAAATGCCTTGGGGTGTGGTATATAAATAGCTTTAGTAGGAAAACGCCTCAAAAGATGAAAACGGCCTGTGTACGAAACGTTCATATTTCCATTACGGAAGTAGTTGCATCTAAGGTTTATTCGAATTTCTTTAAAATTTTGACAAAAACGCCCTCCAAAACGTTGACATGGCAAAAAAACTTTATATGAACGAAATATAGATATTTAGATAGCCAAAGCTTTAAAAATAACTTAACCGTTTGACCAAAAAGACCGCTTTTCATTGCCATAAAGCCTACATTTTGGGGACATTAATTTTAAGGATGGGATGAGATAGGATTGGATATTAAACGATCCGCACAGCGAATTGAAGACTTCTGATATGTTTTTGAAGCACCCAAAATATTCTCTAGATATAATTTATATGGCAAAACAATATTTGTCAGTTCAGCTAGTAGGAGTATATTAGTTTTGACATTAAGTTTGTAAGATAGAGAAATGATTTCGACAGAGTATAGGTATATGAATCGACTCAGAATCGCCAGCTGTGTCATTCTAGCCATTTCTGCCTGTCCGTCAGTCCATCTGTGTGCCACTGAATTTTGGGCATTTGGACATTTGGTTATAATAACTAATGAATGAAAAATTTGAAGTTTTAAAACATATGAGAAGGCTACAATCCACTGTGCGGATCGTTGAGTACCCTATCCCATCCCATCTTTAAAACGAATATCCCAAAAAAGTGGCCTGTAAAACTTTATAAGTTTTAGAAATAGAAAATGACGTTTTCACGACAGTGTGCAGACAGTTTTTAAATTTTTTTATTTAAATTATTAAATTTTATGGCGCAACAGGCTCGTTAGTTAGGGCCTAGCTTTTTTCTCACTACCATTAATGTGTGCATCTGTACTTCGGGACCTCCTGTTTTATGCCGAATCCGAGCGGCTGAGTTGAGATAAGCTACTCATGACAATTGGTACTACTTGGATGATTTGTCAGATCATCACGAGAGGTGGGCCAGTGAAAAATCATTTAGGTGTTGCTACGGCTGGGAATCGAACCCAGACCTTCTGCGCGGCAGTACAACGCACTAACCATTGCGCCACTGAGCCCGTCAATAAAAATCTTTTACAACTCGACAAAAACAAGTTTTTTTTTTCTCCCAGGTAGTATTTAGACATTTTTGTTATACTCTATCCCATTGGGGCATATTAGTTTTGACATTAAGTTTGTAACATATTGAAATAATTTCGCTAGATATACTTCAAAGTATATGGCTCTACTCAGAATCGCTAGCTGGGTCGATTTAGCTATCTCTGTCCTTCCGTCCGTCCGTCCGATTTTTGGGCCTTAAATTTTGAGCAAGAGTTTTAAAACTTGGTATACAGACTATCTTTCCGACGAAGCAGAACAAGTGTAAATATTTTTGTAATCTGCATTGCCACGCCACCTTTTTAGAAAAATTGAATTTTCGGCCAAACCATTAGAGATTTTAAAATATCGTCTGAACAAGATATCTAGACAATCCTAATGTCTATATTTCGTCTATACGAAGTTTTTTGCCACGCCCTTTTTTTGGGGCGTTTTCAGTAAAATGTTTAACATATCTTAAAATTTTTTTCATCATTGGTTATGATATTATAAATATTTCTTCTATATATCATTTAAACCCACGCCCACTTTTTGGAGTCGTTTTCGTAAAAAAACCTTTTGTATCCACTACTTCATAGCATAACCAGGCGATTGCTCAAAAACGGATTTTTGCATTTAGGCCATATAAAGAAAATTGTCAATTTCTCGCAAACTATTTTTCCAAATTGAATTAAATTTAATTTGTATACTTCTATTACTGAGATCCACATAATTGGTTTTGGCCCAATTATCCCCAAACGAAATTTTCAGTTTTGGCCAATAACGGAAAATCATTATTATGCACATGAACACCGATTACTTTCAAATACGGAATAAACGTTCTCATAATCTCATTTCGACATTATTTATATCATTCTAGCATCATTAATCGAAATAAATATTATTTTGTTGGCCAACTGTTTTGGTACGCACTATACCAGATTTCGTCAATCTAGCTCAACATTTAAGGCCGAAAAGCTGGTAAGGTATGGACGGACTAAGTCGACTTAGCTACCGATTCTTAGTCGAGCCATATACTTTGAGGTATATCGACAGCTGAGTCGGTTTAGCCATGTCTGTCCGTCCGTCCGTCATAAGTTTTAAGGCCTTAAGTTTTGAGCTAGGATGATGAAATTTTGTACGCGTGTTGTTGCTCTCAGCAGAACAAGTACAAACATTTTTGATATTCGCCAGCACGCGCTCCAAATTTCATTATTCAAAATTTAAAACAAAAAAATTGATGACCTACTAATATATACCCACACTTTTAGTCCAAACCGTTAGAGATTTTGAAAAAGTGTCTGAACAACATGTCTAGACATTCTTAATATCTATATATCGTGTATACAGAGTTTTTTGCCACGCCCACTTTTCTGTAAAAAGCATTTTTCGATCAAATTTTAAACCACTCTTAGGAGGCGTTTTCATACAAAAACCATAGGCAGGAGAAAAACGTTGTTATTGGTCCAACCATACAAGTTTTTTATAAACTGGAAACTTGATGGAAAATCTTTTTTGGTTCGACAAAGAAAACAACATATCTCTATTACAAATGCCTTGGGGTGTGGTATATAAATAGCTTTAGTAGGAAAACGCCTCAAAAGATGAAAACGGCCTGTGTACGAAACGTTCATATTTCCATTACGGAAGTAGTTGCATCTAAGGTTTATTCGAATTTCTTTAAAATTTTGACAAAAACGCCCCCCAAAACGTTGACATGGCAAAAAAACTTTATATGAACGAAATATAGATATTTAGATAGCCAAAGCTTTAAAAATAACTTAACCGTTTGACCAAAAAGACCGCTTTTCATTGCCATAAAGCCTACATTTTGGGGACATTAATTTTAAGGATGGGATGAGATAGGATTGGATATTAAACGATCCGCACAGCGAATTGAAGACTTCTGATATGTTTTTGAAGCACCCAAAATATTCTCTAGATATAATTTATATGGCAAAACAATATTTGTCAGTTCAGCTAGTAGGAGTATATTAGTTTTGACATTAAGTTTGTAAGATAGAGAAATGATTTCGACAGAGTATAGGTATATGAATCGACTCAGAATCGCCAGCTGTGTCATTCTAGCCATTTCTGCCTGTCCGTCAGTCCATCTGTGTGCCACTGAATTTTGGGCATTTGGACATTTGGTTATAATAACTAATGAATGAAAAATTTGAAGTTTTAAAACATATGAGAAGGCTACAATCCACTGTGCGGATCGTTGAGTACCCTATCCCATCCCATCTTTAAAACGAATATCCCAAAAAAGTGGCCTGTAAAACTTTATAAGTTTTAGAAATAGAAAATGACGTTTTCACGACAGTGTGCAGACAGTTTTTAAATTTTTTTATTTAAATTATTAAATTTTATGGCGCAACAGGCTCGTTAGTTAGGGCCTAGCTTTTTTCTCACTACCATTAATGTGTGCATCTGTACTTCGGGACCTCCTGTTTTATGCCGAATCCGAGCGGCTGAGTTGAGATAAGCTACTCATGACAATTGGTACTACTTGGATGATTTGTCAGATCATCACGAGAGGTGGGCCAGTGAAAAATCATTTAGGTGTTGCTACGGCTGGGAATCGAACCCAGACCTTCTGCGCGGCAGTACAACGCACTAACCATTGCGCCACTGAGCCCGTCAATAAAAATCTTTTACAACTCGACAAAAACAAGTTTTTTTTTTCTCCCAGGTAGTATTTAGACATTTTTGTTATACTCTATCCCATTGGGGCATATTAGTTTTGACATTAAGTTTGTAACATATTGAAATAATTTCGCTAGATATACTTCAAAGTATATGGCTCTACTCAGAATCGCTAGCTGGGTCGATTTAGCTATCTCTGTCCTTCCGTCCGTCCGTCCGATTTTTGGGCCTTAAATTTTGAGCAAGAGTTTTAAAACTTGGTATACAGACTATCTTTCCGACGAAGCAGAACAAGTGTAAATATTTTTGTAATCTGCATTGCCACGCCACCTTTTTAGAAAAATTGAATTTTCGGCCAAACCATTAGAGATTTTAAAATATCGTCTGAACAAGATATCTAGACAATCCTAATGTCTATATTTCGTCTATACGAAGTTTTTTGCCACGCCCTTTTTTTGGGGCGTTTTCAGTAAAATGTTTAACATATCTTAAAATTTTTTTCATCATTGGTTATGATATTATAAATATTTCTTCTATATATCATTTAAACCCACGCCCACTTTTTGGAGTCGTTTTCGTAAAAAAACCTTTTGTATCCACTACTTCATAGCATAACCAGGCGATTGCTCAAAAACGGATTTTTGCATTTAGGCCATATAAAGAAAATTGTCAATTTCTCGCAAACTATTTTTCCAAATTGAATTAAATTTAATTTGTATACTTCTATTACTGAGATCCACATAATTGGTTTTGGCCCAATTATCCCCAAACGAAATTTTCAGTTTTGGCCAATAACGGAAAATCATTATTATGCACATGAACACCGATTACTTTCAAATACGGAATAAACGTTCTCATAATCTCATTTCGACATTATTTATATCATTCTAGCATCATTAATCGAAATAAATATTATTTTGTTGGCCAACTGTTTTGGTACGCACTATACCAGATTTCGTCAATCTAGCTCAACATTTAAGGCCGAAAAGCTGGTGAGGTATGGACGGACTAAGTCGACTCAGCTACCGATTCTTAGTCGAGCCATATACTTTGAGGTATATCGACAGCTGAGTCGGTTTAGCCATGTCTGTCCGTCCGTCCGTCATAAGTTTTAAGGCCTTAAGTTTTGAGCTAGGATGATGAAATTTTGTACGCGTGTTGTTGCTCTCAGCAGAACAAGTACAAACATTTTTGATATCCGCCAGCACGCGCTCCAAATTTCATTATTCAAAATTTAAAACAAAAAAATTGATGACCTACTAATATATACCCACAGTTTTAGTCCAAACCGTTAGAGATTTTGAAAAAGTGTCTGAACAACATGTCTGGACATTCTTAATATCTATATATCGTGTATACAGAGTTTTTTGCCACGCCCACTTTTCTGTAAAAAGCATTTTTCGATCAAATTTTAAACCACTCTTAGGAGGCGTTTTCATACAAAAACCATAGGCAGGAGAAAAACGTTGTTATTGGTCCAACCATACAAGTTTTTTATAAACTGGAAACTTGATGGAAAATCTTTTTTGGTTCGACAAAGAAAACAACATATCTCTATTACAAATGCCTTGGGGTGTGGTATATAAATAGCTTTAGTAGGAAAACGCCTCAAAAGATGAAAACGGCCTGTGTACGAAACGTTCATATTTCCATTACGGAAGTAGTTGCATCTAAGGTTTATTCGAATTTCTTTAAAATTTTGACAAAAACGCCCCCCAAAACGTTGACATGGCAAAAAAACTTTATATGAACGAAATATAGATATTTAGATAGCCAAAGCTTTAAAAATAACTTAACCGTTTGACCAAAAAGACCGCTTTTCATTGCCATAAAGCCTTCATTTTGGGGACATTAATTTTAAGGATGGGATGAGATAGGATTGGATATTAAACGATCCGCACAGCGAATTGAAGACTTCTGATATGTTTTTGAAGCACCCAAAATATTCTCTAGATATAATTTATATGGCAAAACAATATTTGTCAGTTCAGCTAGTAGGAGTATATTAGTTTTGACATTAAGTTTGTAAGATAGAGAAATGATTTCGACAGAGTATAGGTATATGAATCGACTCAGAATCGCCAGCTGTGTCATTCTAGCCATTTCTGCCTGTCCGTCAGTCCATCTGTGTGCCACTGAATTTTGGGCATTTGGACATTTGGTTATAATAACTAATGAATGAAAAATTTGAAGTTTTAAAACATATGAGAAGGCTACAATCCACTGTGCGGATCGTTGAGTACCCTATCCCATCCCATCTTTAAAACGAATATCCCAAAAAGTGGCCTGTAAAACTTTATAAGTTTTAGAAATAGAAAATGACGTTTTCACGACAGTGTGCAGACAGTTTTTAAATTTTTTTATTTAAATTATTAAATTTTATGGCGCAACAGGCTCGTTAGTTAGGGCCTAGCTTTTTTCTCACTACCATTAATGTGTGCATCTGTACTTCGGGACCTCCTGTTTTATGCCGAATCCGAGCGGCTGAGTTGAGATAAGCTACTCATGACAATTGGTACTACTTGGATGATTTGTCAGATCATCACGAGAGGTGGGCCAGTGAAAAATCATTTAGGTGTTGCTACGGCTGGGAATCGAACCCAGACCTTCTGCGCGGCAGTACAACGCACTAACCATTGCGCCACTGAGCCCGTCAATAAAAATCTTTTACAACTCGACAAAAACAAGTTTTTTTTTTCTCCCAGGTAGTATTTAGACATTTTTGTTATACTCTATCCCATTGGGGCATATTAGTTTTGACATTAAGTTTGTAACATATTGAAATAATTTCGCTAGATATACTTCAAAGTATATGGCTCTACTCAGAATCGCTAGCTGGGTCGATTTAGCTATCTCTGTCCTTCCGTCCGTCCGTCCGATTTTTGGGCCTTAAATTTTGAGCAAGAGTTTTAAAACTTGGTATACAGACTATCTTTCCGACGAAGCAGAACAAGTGTAAATATTTTTGTAATCTGCATTGCCACGCCACCTTTTTAGAAAAATTGAATTTTCGGCCAAACCATTAGAGATTTTAAAATATCGTCTGAACAAGATATCTAGACAATCCTAATGTCTATATTTCGTCCATAAGAAGTTTTTTGCCACGCCCTTTTTTTGGGGCGTTTTCAGTAAAATGTTTAACATATCTTAAAATTTTTTTCATCATTGGTTATGATAATATAAATATTTCTTCTATCTATCATTTAAACCCACGCCCACTTTTTGGAGTCGTTTTCGTAAAAAAACCTTTTGTATTCACTACTTCATAGCATAACCAGGCGATTGCTCAAAAACGGATTTTTGTATTTAGGCCATATAAAGAAAATTGTCAATTTCTCGCAAACTATTTTTCCAAATTGAATTAAATTTAATTTGTATACTTCTATTACTGAGATCCACATAATTGGTTTTGGCCCAATTATCCCCAAACGAAATTTTCAGTTTTGGCCAATAACGGAAAATCATTATTATGCACATGAACACCGATTACTTTCAAATACGGAATAAACGTTCTCATAATCTCATTTCGACATTATTTATATCATTCTAGCATCATTAATCGAAATAAATATTATTTTGAAATTTGGCCAAATTGTTACAAACGTCAAATTAACTCGCTGTGAAAGAGAAAGTTGCGTACGACCCAGTCGTGCACCCACTACTCGTTTTTATATGCAACACTAATTCCATAAAAAAAACTGTTATTATTCTATTCTATATGTGTATATTATCTAGACTAATTACACATTTTAGAATCGATTAATACCCGAAGTGGGAGTCGCCTAAAGCATTTTAGAGGATCTATAGAAAGTCAAGTTATTTTGCTTCACTTCACTTCTTACGTAAGAACTAACTATGTTGTATATGCTGTAAGTGTAAAAATATAACCAATTCCATGAAGTGAACCGATATATCTTCACAGGATTTACATAGTTTATTACCTCAATCTCATTAAGATGTTTGAAATCATAAGCGTAGACAAATATGTGTAAGAAAACTGTATGTACATACATTTACTCGCTACATATTCACTTAATATATTTGTGTTATTACTGTACGTTTTCCAATCAGCGATTCAGTGAGTGCTTGACGTTCATTATTTTTTATTCTCACTTCCAGTTTACCTACGTGATGGAATCGTATCATTCTTTGATTTCATATATAGGCATTTAAATTAAAAAGGAAATCGGTTACAGAAAAACAAATTGCATTATCTTATGGCCAAGTCAATGTACATAACGGTGAAGTAGAATAAGAGTCGCGTAATTATAATTGTATTTATGAACTCTATTTGCATTGGTCGTATCTCAATCAAAAAAATCATTGAAACAAATGCAATAAGTACTTTTTAATGTACATTTGCAAAAAGGAGAATTTACGTCTTTTTGTTTGACTATATCTAAGTGCACAACTGCGCTATAAGCATAATATCTACCATTGCTTTGTATCTTATTAAAGAAAATATATTCAGAAGAAGCACACAGCTGTTTGGTCACTTTTAAACACTATGTGCTTGAGGAGTCCTAGGGGCATACTAGTTTCGATACATAGTCTGTAACTAGAGAAATAACTGATGTAGATAGTATATGGATCGACAGCTTAGTCGATTTAGACATTTCTGTATGCCCGTCCGTCCGTATTTTCTTTATTTCACTCCCATTTAGTTTTAATATTTGGGGATATTTGTTTTAATGACGGATGTGATATCCATCGATCTGCACAGCGTAATATAGCCTCTTCAAATGTTTTACTTTTAAATTTATTTTTTATTTTTCTCTCATTGTTAACTTACGTGCTGCAAAAAAAATGTTTAAATAAAACTTAAACTTATTTTTTTTTTAAATAACTAACTGACTTATCTTATCATTAAAGATTCGTTAGTTATTTATTTCAAAGAAGAATTAAAAAAAAATTTTTCTTGAAACTTGTTTTTTGTGTATATTATTTATTTATTTTAATTTATCCCTTTATACTATATTCTTTTTTGTAAAGGAATCTTCATCCACCTAATTTATTTAACTGTAATTTATTAAACTGTATTTACGAATTGTACCTTAACGGCAATAGAATAAGGTTGACCGGTTGATGTAATCTTTACAGATTTCGTTAAGGCCTTTGATCGGTTCGACCACAAATTGCTGACAAGAAAATTGAAAGCAATTGGCAACCATTCAATACTTAGCAAATGGATTGCATCTTACCTAAGTAATAGGAAGCTGTGTTAGAGTATGAAATACTTTTAAAGGCAGTTTAATTCGTTTATTTGTTTGTTTATTTATTTAATTCTACCATTATTTTAACAGTTTAGAGACTATTTAACTCTTTTAAAAAACTCGTAAAATTAGAGAAAAACACATTAATAAAAAAAAATATTTATTTTAAAAATCATATGATGAGGCTACAACCCAATTTGTGGATCCATTTTATACCCAATCCCATCCCATCCTTAAAATGAACATCCCCAAAATGTCGGCTTTATGGCACTCAAATATAGAAAATGTCATTGCCACAACATATTGTTCAGACAGTTTATCAAAATCTTTTATTCATCGACAAAAAAAAACTCTTTTCGCCTGGTTATGCTATGAGCTAGTGTATACAATCGGTAAAAGTGCGTGGGTTAAAATGATATATGGAAGAAATGTTCATATTACCATAACCAATGATTTTGCATCAAACATTTTTTAGAAATGTTAAAATTTTTACCGAAAATCGTTTTTTACTTAAACCGCTTATATATAGTGGGTGTGGGTTTGTAAATAGACATTAGGATTGTCTAGATATGTTGTTCCGACACTTCTGCAAAATCTTAAACTGTTTGGCCTGAAACTAGGTTTTTCTAAAAATTGGTCGTGGCAGTGGATGGATTTAAAAAATATTTACATTTTTTTTTGCTGGGAGAAACAACAAACACGTGTACCGAATTTCATCAATCTAGCTCAAAATTTAAGGCCCAAAAACTATTGAATCGATTCAGCTATCTATGCTTTAAGCTATATCTAGCTAAATTATTTCTCTATGTTACAAACTATGTATAAAAACTAATATAACTCTATGGGAAAGTGTAAAAAAACAGACAAAAATAAAAAACTTCTACCTTGTTTTAAAAAAAAAATGTAATCAATTACCCTAAGAGAAAAGCTTGTCCTTTTAATAATTAGATTCATAAATTATTCCAAGCAAAAGTAAAAAATACCAATAGGAAATTATAATAATACATCTAATCTTTTTTTATGCAATTCTTCTGATCGAAATATCAATACTGGAATAAACGGGATTGCATATTGAATTAAAATTTCTAATGCATCTTGTTACAAGGTCATTCCTTCCATAGCGTGTTGAATGATAAGGTTCATAAAATAAGCCATACTCACGTAACGGTATTCCCGGAACGTAAAAAGAGCGATAGAACAGCCGAAAATTTGAGACTATTCTTTCAAAAGGGACGTCTTTCATAAACGTTATGTCCTAAATACTATGTCATCTCCATTCCAACGACTTTAAGTTTATTATCCCACATCTTTCTTCATAACTGGGCATTTCTAATGACCCGTTAAAGTGACGAAGGCAATATCTTGAAAAATACTTTTGTGTACTTCAATAATATAACATTATTCTAAAACCTCTTATTAAGTAACAATGCAAGATTTGAATTGTTTGTATGGCTGAAAAATCCTTGCTGTTCCTTTTAATAAATTCAAGAAAGGAATTCGCTTTGGATATTGTTGAAATTTAATTTCAATTTAATTGCCGTTAGGGCAAAATTAGTGAACGCAGTTAAATTTGTTTTTGTGGACCTGCCTTTCATAAACCCATGCTGATAGATGGATAAAGATTCCTTTACAATAAGTATATCTTTTCTTTCAATTAGCTTTCAAACAATTTCGGAATCATTGATATTTTCGAAATTGAACGATAGTTTTTTACCACATTCTTACTACCGGATTTATGATTGCATATTTCCAACAATTTAAGAAATTGCCTGTCTTAAAAGACAAATCAAAGATTAATGTTAGTGCAATCGAGATTGGGGTATATTAGTTTTGATACATAGTTTGTAACATAGAGAAATAAATTAGCTAGGTATACCTAAAAGTATATGGCTCGACTCAGAATCTATAGCTGAGTCGATTTAGCCATGTCTGTCCGTCCGTCCGTACGTCACCAGTTTTTGGGCCTTTAATTTTTAGCTAGAATGATTAAATTTGGTACACGTGTTCGTTGTTGCTCCCAGCAGAACAAGTGTAAACATTTTTCAAATCCGCCCACTGCCACGCTCCCTTTTAATATAAACGTAGTTTTAGGCCAAACCGTAAGAGATTTTGTAAAAGTGTCTGAAAAACATGTCTATACAATCCTAAGGTCTATATTTGGTCTTAACATAGTTTTTGCCACGCCCACTTTTTGGGTGTGTTTTCCGTAAAAAAACTTTTTTCGGTAAAATTTTAAACACTTCGAAAAACATGTTGATGCAAAATCATTGGCTATGGTAAAATAAATATTTTAACCCACGCCCACTTTTTGGGGGGCGTTTTCACACCAAAAAAGGATTTGTAAACACTACCACCACTTTTAAACACTTCGAAAAACATGTTGATGCAAAATCATTGGCTATGGTAATATAAATATTTTAACCCACGCCCACTTTTTGGGGGCGTTTTCATACCAAAAAAGGATTTGTTAACACTACCACCACTCTTAAACACTTCGAAAAACATGTTGATGCAAAATAATTGGCTATGGTAATATAAGTATTTTAACACACGCCCACTTTTTGGGGGCGTTTTCATACAAAAACTATTTCTAGACACTATAACCAGTCGAAAAACGTTGTTTTTTGTCGAACTATAAAAGATTTTGGTAATGTCTGAACAATGACATTTGCTATATATGATCGCCATTAAGCCGAAATCTTGGGGATATATATTTTAAGGATGGGATGGGATGGGGTATTCGATGATCTGCAGAGTAGTTTGCAGCCTTTTCATATGTTTTTCATTTTACGAAGTTGCCTATTGAACCATGGGTGCTTCCTTTTCAATACGTTGTAGGTACATGTAACTCGATCTCAGTCTTTAAAACTAAAATATACGTCCTGTACATGTTCGATATATTTAAAACATCAAGATTTTCATTCCACGATATTGGATTTCGATACAAATTTGTATTATTTCAGTCTGATTTTGCGAAATTTAACTCATAATGTGAATGGCAAATAATTATAATTTGTACAACTGAAATGGCAAATAACTAACTGGATATGCTAGTTAAAATATAGTCCAAATACCTATTACGTGTATTTGGGATGTGATCTATTTGCTAAAACCAGAACATAAAAGAGTGCCAATACACCATTTCACATTCAGATCTTACTTGGGATGGAATACTACTCCCAACAAATGTGACTTAAGTTAAAATCACCCGTAACACACAATTTATGTGTGAAACATATTTTTTTTTTGTTCGTGGGCTGGTGGAATCTCTAAAGACACGATGAGCATGTGCCAAGAGTAGTGTGAGACCCACTAAAACCACCAACCTTTTTGTATTTGTATTGCAACTAAGTATGTGACTTGTCTAGCAATTTTTGTATCACGAGTAATGAATGTTTGGCAGGTAACTTTCCTGTGAGAGTTCCTGGTTTTTCCGCAACTTATAGCGCGGTTTATTATTATCAGGTCAAATCTAAGGGCTTAGTTCTTTGAAGACGACGCAATAAATTTGTTTCGTCAAGAATTTTGTGGACCGTTGTGTTAACGTGTCCCAATAAACATTTTTATATGTTTACGTGCAAAATTTTCGTTTCATCCTTAACCCCGGGAACGCGATCTTAACATTTTGTTTTCAAAAGTTTGTTAAATATTAAGATTCGTTTCAATGGTACAACCCCATAGTTGTATACCATATGTCCAGACCGGCTTTAACACGTGCTTGTATAATAGCAGCTTTTTATCAAGGTTAATTCGAAGCTTACTTTCCGAGTTCTCTGTATTTATTTTTAAGTTCTTCGCATTTCTTTTTTACATGCGGCTTCCATTTTAGTTTTGCATCGAGTGTCATACCGAGATATTTCGCTTCATTTGCAAAAGGGGCCACGAACAGTATTGAGAAATACTGGCAAATTGATTGTCCGTTTGTACGAAAAATATTTATGAATCAATTTGCTCTCTTTGAGTGCAATCCGCTAGGACTTTGTAAATTCATTAACCTCGTTATGAGCGTTTTGTAATTTCATATTTGTTTCCTCAAATTTTGTGCCAACTGCTAGTATAGCTGTATCGTCAGCAAACGTGGCAACTATTGTATCGTTTGTTTGTGGGATATCACGTGTAAATAGGAGGTACAAGAGTGGTCCAAGGACGCTTTCATGTGGTATTCCTGCCAATATTTCTCTGAAATCCGAATATTATTTTCCAAGTTTAACAAGGAAGAGTCTATGCTCAAGATACGACACGAGGATTTTATTTATTTTTTCAGGCAGAACTTGTCTTAGCTTGCATTGAAGGACCCGTCCCTATTCCAAAGTTTGTCAGAAGCTTGAGACACGTCAAGAAATACGACTGAGCAAATTTTTTTTCTTCGAAAGCATTCTCAATAACATCAGTAATTCGATGAACTTAGTCCACAATCGAATGTTTACTTCTAAACCCAAATTGAGGTAAAAAGCGTTTTTGAACAATAATGGGATGTAAGCAACCGAGTAATATCCTTTCAAAAACTTTTAAAATTATTGGAAGAGGTGAAATAGGTCTGTAAGATTTTATTTCATTCTGTGATTTTCCTAGTTTGAAAACCATAATCACTTCTGCGACTTTCCACTGTCTTGGTATGTATTCTAATCCAATCGCCGCATTAAGAAATGGAAGTTAGTTTAAAAGACCGAAGTCCGCACACATTTTACTATGAACTAATCGATCAAATCTGGTATTTTTGTAACATCATTTGGCCAGTAAGTTGGTTTACCCGTAGAATGAAATTTGGTATTGTACTTTCTACATACTTCGTAAGTCATCCTACCTTTCTGTGATATGCACCTAGATCCCCAGAATGTATGTTTTGCATTAAAGTTCCCTTCGATGAAAAAACGCTGTCCGAGGGAATTAAGCAAGTTTTCAAAGTCAATTTTCTCAATCTTGCATCGCGGTGGGCAGCAAACAGAAGATATCTTCATAAAGGATTGTCTGCTTCTGACTTATTTAGAGCTAAATTGCATTGTTTTCATTTCTAATTTAAGATCAATCGAATGTTCGATACACTCTTTTATATATAATGAGGCTCCACCTCTAGCCTTATTCGATGGATGTAGAGCATGATATCCGAGGTAACCTTTATTCGTTAATTTCGAATTACTCTGCGTTAGTTTCGGATATTAAACAGATGTCGATACCTTTTTCTTGCATATACAATTCAAGTTCTACATGTTTTTGCCAAAAGCCATTGGCGTTCCACATAAGAATTTTAAGAAATCTATTCATGTGGAGGGTGGGGTACGTTTGTTACGAATTTCTGTGAAAATTTATTAGTAAGTTTCATCCGTCTTTTTTGTAACTCCTTAGCTACTTCGCAGCCATGGTAACTTGCGGGATGAGCGCTTTTACAATTAACGCAAATAGCAGGGGTTTTCTTATTTGAGTCGCAATCGACCGTCAGATAATTTCCGTGACATTTTACATGGATCTTTCTGGCAATAGGTTTGCGTATGACTATATCCTTGGCAGCGCTTGCACTGAGGAACTAATTTGGAGTGCTTACGCATGGGCTCAATTTTTACAACAATATTAAGTATTGTTTTTATATCATACATTTTATTCAAAATTTCTTCTCTATCGAAAGGAAAGTGAGTATAAATAACGGAAGACCTCGTTTTATAACATTTTCTTCACCATCTTTTTGCTGTTTTTCTCGCTTGACAATCTTAACGGCATCTATAACTTTATAATGCCTGCTTTTCAGACCACTAACAGTGTCATCAAATGAATACCATTCAATTTATCGGTATTTAGCTTCCGAGAAAACAGACGGTAGCTTTCCGGGTCTTTTACGTAGACTTTCCGTGTATTTTTTGTTAACGTCGTCAATACCGATCACATTAATTGGCGGTGAGGGCCGTTGTTTCAGCTGTTTCGCTTTTTTAACAATCTCTTTGTATCGGTTTATAATTTCAGGAGATGATACACCTTTACTTTTTTTAACCGGTATATTCTTTAGAATCCAGTCGGTTTCGCGACTGAGTTCTTCCTCATCCGTATGGTAAACGGAATTCAGAGGGCAGTTTGTACATGGTTTTGGGCCATTAGGTATTTTCAATGTACTCTTTAGAGTTATATTTTATTCCTTAAGATGGAGAATTTCTTTACGAAGCTCTTCGCAGATCAGTTCGACATTGTTAAGCCTTGTTCGAAGAACGTCGTTTTCGTCCTTAAGGCTCTTATTTTTCATTGAATCTCGCTTTTCGTGGGCTGACACTTCCGGTGTTGTCGAGCTCCTTGAGATACATATATTTTTTTGAGATCTAGATATAGGTGACCTCGTTACCCTTGAGATTTTTCCGAAAGGATTAGATAATTGCAATAATTGGTTCTCCCCAGAATCCGTAGAGCCGACCTCCAAAGAGGATGAATTTTCCAGTGATACTGAATTGCCACCTGGGGTATTAATTGCCACCTGGGGTATACATGCTGCATGCACTCGCAGGCTTAACAGCTATAAGAAAGTGAAAAAATTTCTTCACTTGAATTGGAGTTGCTATTAGCATTGCTCATCAACACACTCACCGCTAGCTGTTCGATCGAATCATCGACAAGCGGCAATGGTTTTTCATTCCAGTGTGAGACAGTGCATTCGCTGCCGAAATTTTTTTGTGAGAGAATGTTTTATTTTTGTTTATTTTTATTTAATTTATTTTAATTCTTCTTAAAACTAACTTACATGCTAAACAAAAATTCATGAAAAAACTAGCCTACTTATCAACTACTTAACTAACTTATTTGCCCTATGCGGGCGCCGTAAATAAACGATAACATCTTAATTCTAATGCCTTTCGGACTATTATCTAATAATAAATCTACAAGTAATACAATGTTTACCAAGAAACATTTGAAAGAAAAACTTGGTTCCTTGTCCTCCTTTTATTTTATTTAAACTTACGTTCTAATTAAAAACTACTTATCGACTAGGTTAAACTACTTAAAACTAATTACAACTAACTAAAAATAACTTAAGAACTAGAACAGCCACAGCAAGCAATTTTTTGTATATTTTTTGTGTTTTTTTTGTGGCACAACGACTGTTTGATAATGAACCTAAAAAAACAATGTAAGTCGGCCCCAACCGGACCGCTCCGCCCTGACGTCTCGGTCGTATAGTAGCCGCCTATACACGGTTCGCCGGAAGACGTGGTAGATAAGCAGAACCGCCTATCTATCCTGTATCAGCCCTCGACTATCTAGATATAGGAAAGCTTCGGGTGGAATAAAGCCGCTTAAGCGAGCACTCTCAAATATTCATCATTGGGGCAGAAGGCCCCAAATGACTTCGACAGTTGGGGCTGTTCTGTACGCGATAAGATCGCCCGGATACGCAATTGACTGAATAGGACTACCTATCATATCACTGGTGTTAATGCTGAAGAGAATTAGTGAGTTTACCGCTCCCTTCGCTGGTAGAAGTTACATTGCCACTTTTGACAACAAACGCTCTACCAGTCAGCATGTCATGAAACATATATAGCAGCGGTTTATATATGCCAAGTCTGATCAGCTTTAGATAGAGGCCCTCTAACCATACGGTGTCGAAAGCCTTCTATAAATCAATCACACATGAACCCGTGCACTGTTTTTTTGGCTTTGTTTCATTATATATCAGAGACTAGTTTGGAGGCGGCATGCTTACAGTCATGACCCGCCTTGAAACCAAACTGGTTCTCTGGTATAATATTATTATCCTCAGACCACTTGAAGAGAGCTCGATTGAGAATTTTTTCGAAAACCGTGCTGGTACTCGGAAGGAGACTTATCGACCGGAAATTCGCCGGATTGTAGTTGTCCTTTCCCTTTTTCGGTAGAGGATGAGCCAACGCTATCTTCCAACGCACTGGATTATATGCATTTTTAAGCGGCATGTTGAACAACGTAAATGTCCACAGCTTCAGGGGGTAAGTGTCACCCTACAATGTTGGATATACCATCGACTCCCGCTGACTTCTTTTTCTTTATGGAATTGAAGATGATCTGGAGTTCCACCTTCGAGATTAACAGGGGACTAGACCCACTTCGCTCGGCGACTATGGCGTTTGTCAAGTTTTCGTCATCAAACCGGGTGAAACCATGGTTCTCAGATCGCTATTGCGTTATGTCATTTCGGAGATAGAAATGATGGAGCAGGGCATTGTTTTCCATAACGCGGGTCGGGATAATATTATTATTCAAATCATATACTTCCTAAAAAATAGCCCCCACTGCCTCCACTTTCTCCTGAGGATCTTCAATTACATAGAAATAGTCGTCGAAGACGTCCTCTCCCCGATCAATTCCTGCTGTCAAAAGTATGTTTGAATTGTCAGTTGTTCGTTGGAGCTTAATACACGGAAGGTCGTTATGAAATTTCCTCCTAAAGTTCTTGTTAAATTAATTTACCGTCCGAGTTCTGTTATTCCAATTGTTTGGTGGTGAAATGGCCCTCGAACATAGTTCTCTTAATAAGGCGTTGGTGAAGCCAGGCCAGCGCATTTTTACGTAGTCGTAAGCATGCATAGGCACATACTCCTTTAACGCCACAAGCTCGTTCGGAAGCTGTTAACAGTTTCGCGGGTGTTGACCTAATCTGTTAGTAACTTTCAGTCTTTTGTCTCGCAGTAAAAGATCCAGGAAAGCAAAAACGATTGCCTATCTGTAGCGAGAATGTCGACCCTATATTCAACATTGTAATGGACCATCCAATTATAAAGATGGTTACACCGAGGATTTTGTAACTGATTTCCCAAATCATCGTGTTTGGCATTTAAATCTCCGGCCAAGAGATAAAAGTTCTCCAGTCTTAGAGATTCGAAAAGTTTTCCGAAATCTGTTGTAAAAAGTGTAGGCTAATGTGCTTCCGGTGCGTTGGCCAATATCACATACAGTCGCTTCCCCTGTTGGAGAGGAATGCATATGATGCAGGCTTCCAACAGCCGGAATCGGCGCACTCCACCACTATATATGACCTTATAGCTAATGACTTTTCGTATAAAGATAGCTACCCCGCCTCCTGGAGTGGAGTTGGGCCGGTCTCTTCTTACGATATTGTAATTACTATTAGTCAATTTATGCTTCTGGTTTAGCTTAGTTTCGCTAGCCATCTAGCTAGCTTCCAGCAGCCGGAATCGGCGCACTCCACCACTATATATGACCTTATAGCTAATGACTTTTCGTATAAAGATAGCTACCCCGCCTCCTGGAGTGGAGTTGGGCCGGTCTCTTCTTACGATATTGTAATTACTATTACTCAATTTATGCTTCTGGCTTAGCTTAGTTTCGCTAGCCATAAGCACATCGGGACTTTGATCTTTAATCAGCTCTACGTTCGATCCTTTTACTTTCATAGCCAGAATCTTTTAGGGTTTCTCTGACAGCGCGCCCATTACGATCTAAGTTGTGTTAGGCTCGGCAACAAGGAGTAGATATAGTCTACCCTTGACGCCTGCTCCCGTAACTGGTTTTGAAGACCGGTTAGCTGACCTTGAATGGCCCGCAACGCAGTCAACAATTGTGAGAGAATGTGTGTATACAAAATTTGGGCGTTACGTTTAATTCGTAATCCAAAGTTTATTCTCTTCTAGGACCTATTATAATGAACAAAGGTTTTTCAGACATACAAACACGTAAAACCTTTCATTGTTCTCTTGCTCGATCTGTCTTTGAACACTGCTCTATTATTTGGTCATCAAGATATCAGGTGCATATAAATCGGATCGAACGAATACAAAAGCGTTTTTCAGTATATTGACGTCACTTTAATAGGTCAGTGAAATGCCCAGATATAATGAAAGATATCGGATAGTAAACTCAAAGTCCTTAGAAAAGAGAAGAAATCTTGGTTGGTCATCATAAAAGACATCGCTTCCGGAAGAATAAACTTAACAGTTTTACTGTCCAATCTCTCTTTACGTTCCGGGTATACCGTTACGTGAGCATAGCTTGTTTTATGAAGCTAATCATTCAACAAGCTATGGAACGAATGAGCCTTTAAGATGATGCATTAGAAGTTTTCATTATACCCTATCCCATTGGGGTATATTAGTTTTGATACATAGTTTGTAAAATAGAGTAATAATTGAGCTAGGTATACCTCAATGTATATGGATCGACCCAGAATCGATAGCTGAGTCGATTTAGCCATGTCTGTCCGTCCGTCCGTCCGTCCGTCCGTCACCAGTTTTTGGGCCTTAAATTTTGAGCTAGAAAAATGAAATAAGTCCCCACTTCTTTCCAAAAATTTTGCTGCAGGCATAAAACACACGCCTTCCTTACTATGTGTTAAATGGTATGTGTTTCCAACATGCATCCCAGGTGCATGCAAGGTTAGCATAGAATAGCCTCCATGATTTCGCTTATTTCGGAGTGGAATTGTCCTGACACTAGTATCACTGCGTCATCCAAATACGCGAAAACTTTGACCCGTTCCTCCTCAAGTGTAACTAGAATCTTATTCATAACAATTAGCCAGAGTAGAGAAGAGATGACGCCGCGCCGCCCGGTGGCGTTCCTCTATGGTCAAATTTGGTTAAATGAGTGTTGCCAAGTGTAGCCTAGATAATTCTTATTCCGAGCATAGTGACTATCCTTTGGCTAATAGATTCCTCTATATCCAGTTTGATCAGAGATTCAAAAAAAGCTATAGTGATGACGTTGTTGAAAACATCCTCTATGTCTAAGAAGCAGGCTAGAGTATATTATTTATAGAATACTCCATATTTCGATTGTTCGCACTACCTCGTGGAGAGCTGTTTTCATGGATCTGCCCTTTAGGTAGCCGTGCTTTGATTTGGAGAGCGAAAATTGAAAATTGAATCTAGAACACGCTCTAGAGTTTTTAGTTCATGGTTTTTAGCAATGCCACTTTAAGGTCCCGCTGTAGCATTACTGGCATTGTGACGTCTGGTCCCGGAGACTTTATTGCTGAGAATCTGTTAATAGCCCTGAAAATCTTTTCATCGGAAAGAAGTTCGTATTTGCCGAGATCTCCCGCGTTCCATTCTAGTATCACTGCTTCCGGGAAAATGTGTGCTTAAAAGGATTTCCAGGGTCTCCGCGGAGGGATTCTGTCCACCCTCCATCTGACCTTCTCGTAAAAGAAGGACTTGAGTGTTCCTTAGACAGCATTTATCATAGCCTGGCGGAGTTCTTGTCTCTTGAGATTTTTAATAGAACGGCAATAAACCACCCAGGGCTTCCTTTTTTATGTTTAATGGCTTTCTTATACAGACTTAAACAGTCCTTATCTGTGGCAGATATTGAAAATCGATCTGGTCATCTGTGCTTTTTAATTCGCTTAACTGGGCACGAGACTTTGTATGCAATGTTCATCGCATTCTCAGAAGTCTTTACTTTTGCCTCCAGTTCTTCGATTGCAAATTGGATTGTTTC
This sequence comes from Rhingia rostrata, assembly GCA_949824845.1. Lineage (NCBI taxonomy): Eukaryota > Metazoa > Arthropoda > Insecta > Diptera > Syrphidae > Rhingia > Rhingia rostrata. The sequence continues at coordinate 101,176,619 of OX463756.1, forward strand.
TATTGTGGGTTTGAGATCTGTCCGAAGGACTTGGCCAAACTTGGTGCAATTAACATCTCGCACAATTCAAGAGGATCCATTTGTGGTCTGAAAGTGACTCCAGATGGGAAACTCTCCAGCTATCATTGTTTGTCTTGAGAGTGATATCCAGGACCTTTTGCACCCCACTGAAAGAAGAAGGTTGCCCCTGTTGCAGACAGATAAGTTAGTAGTCAAAATAAAATCAACACAGATGCGAAGGCTACAATCCGCTGTGCGGATCGCTTAATCCTCTATCGCATTCAATCCAATTTTTACGACTATAAAATTATGGGGATGAAATATAGAAGATGACATTGTCAAATCAAATACGGCCTAATCGACTCAGCTAGCGATTCTGAAACGATCCATATACTTTGACGTTTATCTACCTAAATTATTGCACTGCTATAAATTATTAATACAAACTAATACAGTCCGATAGGATAGGGTATAAAATATTAACAGATTCGACAAGTAAATAAATAAATTAACAGAAAAACATAATAGATTAACAATAAACATAACTCAGAATAGAAAGCTGAGTCGATTAAGCCATGTCTGTACGTCCGTCCGTCCATGATGAAATTCGACACACGTGTTTGCTGTTGCTCCCTATTTAGAAAAACCTAATTTTAGGCCAAACCGTTAAACATTTTGAAAAAGTGTCTGTAAAACATATCTAGACAATCCTTATGTCTATATTATGTGAATAAAAAGTTTTTTTGCCACGCCCACTTTTTAGGGGCGATTTCAGTAAAAAACGGTTTTCGGTAAAATTTTAAAAATTTCCAAAAAAAACTTGATGCAAAATAATTAGTTTTGGTAATGTAAACATTTCTTCCATAAATCATTATTACCCACGCCCACTTTTTGTAGGCGTTTTCATACAAAACCATACCCATACGCCATATGTAGGAGAAAAGCGTTGTTTTTGGTCAAATCATACAAGATTTTGATTAACTGTCTGAACAATATGTTGCGACAATTTCGATTTTAATATTTTATTGCAATAAAACCCACATTTAAGCGACATTGATCTTAACGATGGGATGGGATACAGTATAAAACGATCCACACAGTGGATTGAAGCCTTCTCATATGCTTATATCCTATCCAGTAGGAGTATATTAGTTTTGAGACATAGCTTGTAAAATAGAGAAATAATTGAGCTAGGTATACCTCAAAGTATATGGATCCACTCAGAATCGTTAGCTGAGTCTATTAAGCCATGTCTGTCTGTACGTCCGTCCTTGAGCTAGTATGAATTTTGGTACATGTGATCTTTGTACGTGGTGTTCGAACAGGTGTAAACTTTTTTTAAAATCCAACTACTGCCACGACCACTTTTTAGATAAACGTTGTTTTTGGCCAAACAGTAGTGAATTTCAAAAAGTGTCTGAACAAATGTAGGCAACCTGAACTACATTTTGTCCATCAAAGGTTTTTTTGCCACGCCCACTTTTTGAAGGCGTTTTGAGTAAAAAATGTTTTTCATTAAGAAAAAACCATCTGCATACAATACCTCATAGCATAACTAGGTGAAAAATTTTGTTTTTGATCGAACCATACAAGATTTTTCTAAACTGTCTGAACAGTATGTTGTGACAATGACATTTGATATACTTCATCGCCAAAAAGACGGCGGATCTCACTGGGCAGAGAAACAAAGAGCACGTGTGCCAAATTTCGGACGGATATACACGGCGAGCTTAGTCGCGCGATGGCTAGCTCGATGAACTGTCGCGCAGAAGGTTTGGGTTCGATTCCCAGCCGTAAATTTAATTTTTTTTTATAATAATTTTTCACTCTCTTCATGATCTAACAAATCATCCGAGTAGTATCAGTAGTCAAGAAAAGCTTATCTCAAATACGCCGTTCGGAGTCGGAGTAAGACATTAGGTCCCGCCATCATGCAAGAAGTTCACACGCACACATGAATGGTTGCGAGAAAGTTCGGCCTGGGTAATAACGACCTGCTGAGCCAAAAAAAATTTATATTTAGACATGGCTAAATTGACTCAGCTATCGATACTGGCTCTATCCGAATACTTTAAGGTATATCCAGCTAAATTATTTGGCTTTGTTACAAACTATGTATTAAAAGTAATACACCCCTATGGGTTTGGGTATAATTAGCTGCATTGATCATAATATAATCATAACATAACATAATCATAAACATAATCATAACCGTAACAACAGTTAGCAAAAGTAAAACGTTACATTTTAGAAAACATTTTGTGTGTACCTGGGAACAGTGTTGCCTCGCTCGTTTAAAGGATTTTAACCCTTTTCCCACAGGGTTAACCTACTATTTTTTATTTTGAAATATGTGCAAAAAGGATGTATGTAGGATGTGTGGTAAATTTCGTTAACTCACGTTAACTTTTTTTCCAACAATTTTGGGTAGGTAATTAATAATCTAAATTTCGGGGCATATTGCAATATTTTTGATGTTTTGATCATTGAAAAACCCAAACCCCCTCTTCCCAACCACCACCACCGATTCCGGCATCTTAAATCACTTACCGCAAGCCATTAACGATGTGCATGTGTTCATTTGAGCCATTTGTAGAGACAACTATAATTTTTTTTGGTAAAATTAAAAACTTTAAAAATAAAAAATAAGAGAAGGCTATGGGTACCGTTTAATACCCTATCTCCTTACATCCTTAATATTAGTATCCGCAAAATGTGGGCTTAATGGGGATGAAATATAAAAAATGATATTTTCACAACAAATTGTTCAGAAAATTTATGAAAATCGTTTGTGGTTCGACAAAAAAAAAACTTTATAAGGTGAAAATATAGAAACTAAGTTTGTCTACAAATGTTTTTTTCAAAATTCCAAAAATTTTTAAAATGTATAAACTTGTTCTGCCCTGTCGGACAGAGAATCTATACATACCCCATTTCAATTTTTTTGGCTCAAAATTTAAGGCCCAAAAACTGGTGACACACAGACGGACGGACGGACAAAAACTATTTGCATAGACTATCTCAAGGCATAACCACGTGGAAAATGTTATTTTTGGTATAACCATACAAGATTTTTATAAACTGTCTGAACAGTATGTTGTGACAATGACATTTGCGATACTTCATCGCCAAAAAGACGACATTTTGGGGATATCCGAACAGCGGACTGTAGCCTTTTTATATGTTTTATAAAGAATTTATTAGAGCAACGAACTTAAATTATATTTAATTTTACAGTTTTGAAAAATTACACTTACAACTTATTTTTATTAATATTTGTTTCCTTAATTTTCATAAAATATGCATTGTTATCCGTTCGTCACCAGTTTTTGGGCCTTTAATTTTGAGGTAGAATTATGGAATTTGGTACACGTGAGTATTGTTGCTAGCGAAAAACTTTATTTCATGTCGAACCACAAAGATTTGATAGACTGTCTGAACAATATGTTGCGACAATGTCAATTATAATATTTTTTGCCATGAAGCCCACATTTTAGTGATTTTAGTTTTAAGGATTGAATATGATAGGCTATAAAACGATCCACACAGTGGATTGTAGCCTTCTCATATGTTTTTTTTTTATTTTAAGTCAATTTTTTTCTAAAGTTGCCCCAATCTCCTAAACGCGGCGAGATGAAATAAGAAATAAATATATTTTGTGTTTTACTACAAAATTGTGCTCTAGAAAAAAAGAATAGAACACAACAAGAACAAATAGTTTAAATATTTTTGTTCACCCACGTTTCACTTTTATAAAATTACACAGCTGATAGATTGTCAAATGTACGCGAATGTATGCTTTTTATTTATTTTGTTGCGCAACGGATGCTTCGATGGTATACTGTGTTCCGATCGGAACTCACTTTCGTTGAGGAAATTCTTTGAACATATACCTCGATAGGGCTAGTTATAATTTTCAATATTTTATTGTGATAAAGACCACATTTTGGTGAAATTCATTTTAAGAATGATTTGAAAACATTCTCAAAATCCTCCAATTACTTACTTACTAAAGTGGCGCTACAGTCCGGAATGAACATATGCCTCAACCAACACGCCTCTCCAATTAGCCCGGTGCTTAGCTAACTGCCTCCAGTTGCGCATTCCAAGTTGGTTAGAGAGGTCTCGTCTACAGCGTCCGACGTCTGGCGAGGTATCGAAGACTCTGCGAGACGGAGTATCCATTCGTTCTACATGTCCTAGCCATCTTAAACGTCCAATGCGGAGTTTTTTGACCAGGGGCAAGTCGCTCAAAGTTATATCTGTCAATATTGACGTTACTGTCCAATTCGTCGATGTTGTGTGTCCTTTCGTGTTGCAGCAAAAACTTCGTCTTGCCCTCATTTACTGCTTAACCCATTTTTGCGATTCCTTCTCTATACTAGCAAACGTGGCTATGACATCACGTTGTGTCCTATCAATGATGTCAATATCGTCGGCGTATGCTGATAGTTGTACCGATTTTTATAAAATTTTGCCTCTGCTGTTGGCTCGTGAGTTTTGCACAATCGTCTCAAGAATCAAATTGAAATTGAACGGACGAGTTTGGGTGGTATACCAAAACTAGACATGGCTCTGTATAGTTCATCAATGTAAAGTTCAACAATGTCTGTTTTGTAGCAGTTTAGGGCTTCCGCTAGTTGTTCGCTTGCACATCTCCTGCTTAATGTTCTCACATTCCATATGCAGATATAAACGTCGTTGTCCTTTTTTCGTTTAGCAGGGTCGTCAACATGGTTGGGTAGTTAACCCAAAGCACAACCTCCAACCTGGAGGGCCAGTTCCAATTTATTACATACCCCTAGGACACAGGGCCATCAGTATTCACTACGGGATTGAGAGCTGCGGTTGGCCTCTCAATTCATTAGCCACCCTCTCTGTTCAAGGGGCCTGACTAACCCTTGAAATTCCTAGACAGCCTGTTGTCCGAATATGTCTAGGTTCGCCTGGGACAGCAGGCCGGGTATTCATTCGGTCCCATTATGGCCTGTCTGTTTATAGTGTTGCTGTTTTTCGACGTTTTATCAACACTCGCGCTTATCGTTTAGCAAGTCAAATCAGGTTGGATGAGACCAGTACCCGATGGTTACCACTTGGAGGTTAAAAATAAGTACTTGATGTGTAGTCAGAGTAACAACCACTGGCCATTGCCAATTTAAAGCCAATCAGAATCTACCCTCGTTCTACAAAACCCAACCATCAAAAAATTCGCCCATTGCCACGCCTTATTTTTGGACAAACATTAAAAAAAATTAAAACAAAAATACTGCACAACATTTATAGACAATCTCAATATCTAAATTTTGTACATTTATAGTTTTTTCCACGGCCACTTTTTCGGGGCGTTTGTAGTAAAAAAAAAATGTTCGTTCAAATTTTAAAATATTCGAAAAGATTTTTGAAGCAAAGTCAATGGTAATAAAAATATAAAAAAAATTTCGGGTTTCTTTCCTACATAAACCATTTGTATTCCGTACCCCAAGGCTTATGCCAAAAAATGTTGTTTTTGGTCGAATCATGTTGTGACCATTTTAACAACATAATGTTCAGACAGTTTATCAAAATCTTTTATGGTTATATAAACAACCATTTTCTCTTGCATATTATGGAATGCGGTAGGGTATACAAATGGTTTTTATAGGAAAGCGCTTCCAAAGTGTGCGTGGGTTAAAATGATATGTAGACTAAATGTTTATATTATCATAACCAATGTTTTTACATCGACATATTTTTCGAATATTTTAAAATTAACCGAAGAACTATTTTTTTTTTTTACTAAAAACGCTTTTTCTTTTTATAGGCGAAATATAGACATTTAGATGTCTGAATATGTTGTTTAGACACTCTTTCAAAATTTCTAACGGCTTGGCCAAAAACTACACTTTGCTAAAAAAAAAGAGGTATTGCACTGGGCGGAGAGAAACAAAGAGCACATTTCGGACGGGCTTAGTCGCGCGATGAACGTAGCAACACCTATAATAATGTATAATCTCGTCTTGATCTAACAAATCATCCGAGTACTATCAATTGTCAAGAAAAGCTAATCTCAAATTCGCTGTTCGGAGTCGGCGTAAGACATTAGCTCCCGCCATCATGCAAGAAGTTCACACGCACACATGAATGGTTGCGAGTAAGTTCGGCCTGGGTAATAACGAGCTGCTGAGCCAAAAAATGTATATTTAGACATGGCTAAATTGACTCAGCTATCGATTCTGGCGCTATCCAAATACTTTAAGGTATATCCAGCTAAATTATTTGGCTTTGTTACAAACTATGTATTAAAAGTAAAACACCCCTATGGGTTGGGGTAGCTGCATTGATCATAACAATTAACCGTAATAACAGTAAGCAAAAGTAAAACGGTACATTTTAGAAAACATTTTGTGTGTACCTGTGAACAGTGTTGCCGTGGTTTGTTTCAAGTATGTAGTGGTTGGCTCGTCTCGCTCGTTTAAAGGATTTTAACCCTTTTCCCACAGGGTTAACCTACTCTTTTTTATTTTGAGATATGTGCGAAAACGAATGTTCACTCACGTTTACTTTTTTTCCAACAATTTTGGTTAATTATTAATCTGAATTTCGCGGCATATGGCAATATTTTTGATGTTTCGGTCATTGAAAAACCCAAACCCCCTCTTCCCAACCACCACCACCGATTCCGGCATCTTAAATCACCTACCGCAAGCCATTAACGATGTGCATGTGTTCATTTAAGCCATTTGTAGAGACAACTATAATTGTTTTTGGTAAAATAAAAAACTTTAAAAATAAAAAATAAGAGAAGGATATGGGTACCGTTTAATACCCTACCTCATTGATATTAATATCCCCAAAATGTGGGCTTTCTGGCGATGAAATATAAAAAATGACATTTTCACAACATATTGTTCAGAAAATGTATCAAAATCGTTTGTGGTTCGACAAAAAAAAAAAACAACCTAGTAAGCGTGGCAAAAAAACTTAATAGTAAAAACCTTTTCAAAATTCGAAAAAATTTAAGAGAGTCTATATATAACTAATTTCAACTTTTTTGGCTCAAAATTTAAGGCCCAAAAACTGGTAACACACAGACGGACGGACGGACAGACATGGCTAGATCGATCCGCTGAATAGGAATAATACATATATAGAAAAAAACATTGTCACCATATCTTGTTGATATAGTTTATCTAATTCTTTTCTTATTCAACAAAAAACGATGTTGTTATGGATATGCAATGGGATTTCTTTACAAATGGTCCCAAAAAGTGTGCATGGGTTAAAATGATATATGGACAAAATGTATCTTACATTATTTTTGATATTTCGGTTTCAAAAATGGTTGATAAAATTTGTTAATTGATAAAATATATAACCTTAAAGAACACTTATCTTTTGTGAACGAAGAATATGAATTAATAGTAGCAGTGTATTTACCTCCAATAACAAGGCTCGTAATTTAATATTTGGCGTTTTAGAGGAATAGAGCATCAATAAGAACTTTTATTTTAATTAATCATTTAATCGTGAATTTATTTTTCTACTTCAGATCTTTTTAGAACAAATATTTAGTTGATCTCTAATAAAATATTAAAGCTCACTGATTTTAGGATAAGTGCGACATTCCTAATAATACTTTCATTAATCAATTAAATATAGAATGGCATTGTTTATTTTGGCAATATCAAATTGATTTCCGAACTTATAACTTGTATACCCATATGTTAACTCAGTTACTGCTGATAAAGTAATCTGCTAATTGCTAATCTTAATTTAAATTATGTTAATTGTTTGCTTAATATATTTTTCAGTTAACTTATTATACCCTTTCATATAGGGGTGTATTAGTTTTAGTACATAATTTATAACAGTGCAATAATTTAGGTAGATAAACCTAAAGTAAATGGATCGACTCAGAATCCGGTACATTAAGCCATGTCTGTCTGTCCGTCTGTATTTCAACTAAATTAAAGCCTTAAAGAAACGTTGTTTTCGGCCAAACGGTAACGAATTTTTAAAATGTGTTTGAAAAATATATCTAGGCAATTTCAATATCTATACTTGAGGTTCTAGCCAAAATTATTCTTAGCAATCTGTAGAATTGTGCAAAGTTTTGTAACAAGTCTTTGTTTTAAAGTTAATGTGAATGGTTGTGTTTCAGATTTAGTTAATTTGTATGCTGCTGAACCCCAAGGTTCTGTCCTAGGAATGCTTTTATACTCTTTAAAATGGAAAACGAAACCTTATACCATCTTTTTCACTCGAAAAAGAAAACATTGTTTTCTTCCGGCTAACCAGTTAGTTATCAACGGTCATTCAATAACTTGGAAATTATATGTGAAGTACTTGACTCAAAGTTAACATTTAAAGAGCATAATATACACACACTTAATAAAATAAATATTGGTATTGAAATGTTATAACCATTTATTAATTGGAAATCGTTATTATCGAACGAAAACAAAATAATAATTCATAAAACTATTTTTCAAATAACTTCTACGTATGGCTGCCAGGTTAGGGAAGTTTATCAAAATGCCATATTAAAAATTTACAAATCGCACAAAACAAATTACTTAAGATGATACTGAATCTTCCTTCGCATTATTTTACTAAGTATTAATATATTACTAAGTATATATTTTCATATAGTATCCCATTGGGATATATTAGTTTTGAAATATAGTTTGTAACATAGAGAAATAATTTAGTTAGATATACCTCAAAGTATATGGATCGACTAAGAATAGATAGCTAAAACCACGCCCACTTTTTGGAGGCGTTTTCCTACAAAAAAAAAACATTTCTATACCCTAGGTCATAACAAATACAGGAGAAAAACCTTGTGTTTTGTCGAACCATAAAAGATTTCGAAAAATCCTTGCTATAATGTAAATTTCAATATTTCTTTCCCATGAAGTCCACATTAGAAGAATATTAATTTTAAGGATGTGGTGGGATAGGGTATAAAACCAGCCAAGCAGTGTATTGTAGCATTCTTATATGTTTATACCCTCTCCCATAGGGGAAAGATACATAGAGAAAGATTTAGTATATGGATCGACCTAGAATCGAAAGCTGAGTTGATTTAGCCATGTTTGCCTGCCCGTCCGTCCGCCGTACGTCTGTGTGTACAGACTCTCTATCCGACGAAGAAGAAGTGTAAACAGTTTTAAAATCTGCCACGCCCACTTTAAGAAAAAATGTTCTCTTTGGCAAAATGGTAAGGAATTTTGAAAAAGTTTGTGAACAAGATATTTAGACAATCCTTATATCTATATTTAAAATAGTCGAAAAAAAACTTTTGATGTAAAATCATTGGTTATAATAATATCAAAACACTAAGAACGTTATTTTTGGCCAAACAGTAGGGAATTTTAAAAAGGTGACTGACAACATATGTAGGTAATCCTTATATCTATATTTTGTCCATATAAATTTTTTTGATACGCTTACTTTTTGAGGGCGTTTTCTGTAAAAAAAAACCTTTTTCGTTAAAAATTTTAAATATTCTTGAAAACTTTTCATGCAAAATTCATCCATACATCATTTAATTCCACGCCTACTTTTTGGAAACGTTTTCCTACGAAAACGATGTCTACACCCTGCACCATACCATATGCAGCAGAAAAACGTTGTTTTTTGTCGAACCATAAAAGATTTTAAACAATGTGTTGTGACAATGGCATTTTCTATATTTCATCTCTATAAAGCCGACATTTTTTTTGTTTCCTCAGGTTCTATTTGGCAAATTTATAGCAATATATAAATATTTTTAAGTAGAAAGATATACATTTGTAAATCATATTTCCGTGCATATAATGTAAATTGTGCGACACCAAGCTGTGCTTTATTAACGAAATAAATATATCTATCTAAATAGTAAATAAATACATCAAGTAGTAATATCGAATTTTACTATGTGCAGTGAAGTGAATATAATGTTATCGGTCAACAAATCATGAAATGGTATGCTCTTCGTAAGTAATACTAAACTAGACGTACAGATCTAAATGTATATATATTGTACAATACCAAACACCCGAATGACCAATCAACCTGCGAAAGTGTATCTGAACGAATGTGTCATTTATTATACTGAAGTTAATCGACAAGCTGTCACGTTAGTTCCAGTTTCTCCAATGTACGTTTTCTACTAATAATTCTATATCTCTATACATGACCACCGTTTCCCAACCAATGCATCATATTAAGGATCGTGCAACATGTGGTGTGAAAATACTCAAACTGCGTACATTCGTACAATTTGCACAAAATACTACCGCACGTACACTACATACTCCTCTACATGCCCATCATATTTGGATATTCGCAGATGATGTCTGTTATCATCGACCATCCTCAATCGAACTTGAAAAAGAAAACAACGAAAAAAGTCTTTACCACCGCTTATTGAATCGAAAATAAATCGAAATATCCAGTAAAACAAGAAAGCTTCGAACAAGATTTATCCAGTCGGATGACATATTGGGATCGGCTTAGTCTAAAGTGGAGAAATGTACGCATGAAAAAATCCAAATGAAATTCCAACGAGATTCAAACCGGATTTCACTGTCATATTTGTCGGTTTAACAGAAAAATGGAATTAAAAATAAACTAGCTAATGTACAATCTGAAAAATAGATTGGGTTTTATTTCGTTACTTCATTTCGACACAAATCATATACATACAATTATATATAAGAAATAAAAATTATAAAGTTATCATAGATTATTATTTGTAATATTTATTTTGTATAATTCAAATTTTAGAAATACAGAGTGCGCCAAGTAAGATCTACCATATTAATGAAATGCGTATTGTAGTCGAAGTCGTGGTTTTGCGGTAGCAGTACAAAAGGAAATAATCATAACTAATATGCCCCCATGGGATAGGGTATAAACAGTAACATTGGGGAATACAAAAGCTATTAAAGTTACGAGAGCTGCCGTTGAGCTCTATAGACAAGGGAGGAACACCGGCGCGATCGAGGATATAGAGAGGTGCAACTCCAGGAACGATGTTTGCAAGTTTTACCAAAATGTAAGACGTCAAAGCCAAGGATACAAGGTTCGAGCAGAATCCTGTCGAGTTGAACAAGGAAATATCGTAGATGAGACAGAATCAATGCTGAGGATATGGAAGAACCACTTCTGCAGACTGTTAAACAGCGCAGCGATGACGAACAAAATTCGGCTGTCAGGCAGAACGAAACATTCAATATTGGCAACGACAGCGAAAACTCCCAACCACCCGTCCTGAGTGAAGTGAGGATAGCAATATCTAAACTGAAGCTTAATAAAGCTGCGGAAATGGCGGCCTTCCCGCCGAGCTTTATAAAGCCGGCGGAGATGACTTGGTAAGTAACATCCACCAACTCAAAAGCCGAATCTCGTCGGAAAAAAGTATGCCTGAAGAATGGAGCCTAAGCATCGTTTGCCCGATCCACAAAAAAGGAGACCCTCTAAACTGCGCCAACTACGAGAGGCATAAGTATCCTCAACATTGACTACAAGATCCTATATGCCGTAGTATGTGAACGCCTGAAACCGTTTACCAACAACCTGATCAAATCTTCACACTTCGGCAGATCCTGCAAAAAACCCAAGAAGTCCAAATCGATACCCACCACCTATTCATCGACTTCAAAGCCGCACACGACAGCATTTATAGAGACGAACTATACAGATCCATGTCAAGTTTTGGTATACCGCCCAAACTTGCCCCTCACTGCTCCATCAGGGTCGAAAACATTATATACTTTGCATTTGTTTTTAAGGATTCTCATTCTTATTTAAAAAAAAACATCTAATACTCGATTTTTTGTCCGTGGACTGGGGAAAATCTTCATGGACACGATGAGCACGTGCTAACAGTAGACAGTAGTGTACGATTTTTACACACTAAAACCACCACCCTTTTTATACCCGATCCTATAGGGGTAAATTAGTTTTGACATTAAGTTTGTAACATAGAGAAGTAATTTCGCTTGATATACTTCAAAGCATATGGACCGGCGACGCAGAACAATTGTTAACCATTTTGTAATCCGTTCACTGCCATGCCCACTTTTAAGAAAAACGTTCTTTTTGGCAAAATGGTGAGGAATTTTGAAAAAGTTTATGAACAAGATATATAAACAATCCTTATATATATATATTTCGTCCATACAATGTTTTTTGCACGCCCAGTATAAAAACGTTTTTCGGTCAAATTTTAAAATATTCGAAAAAACTACTAATGCCAAATAATTGGCTTTTATGATATCATCATATCGTCTATACATTATTTTAACCCACGCCCACTATTTGGAGGCGTTCTTTACAAAGACCATTTACATACTCTACTTAGAAAAAATCATTGTTTTTTGCCGAGCCAGAAGGCATTTTGATAAACTCTCTGAACAATATGTTTTGACAATGATACTTTCTTTATTTTATCAAAATAAATCCCACATTTTGGAGATATTAATTTTAAGGATGGGATAGGGTAGCCTTCTCACATGTTTGTATTTTTAATGCAACTAAGTAGCCACTTATTTCCAATTTTTTTTTTATCTCGATTTATGAATGTTTGGCATGTAACTTTCCTTTGAGAGTTCCTGCATTTCACCAATTTAAAGTGCGGTTTGTTATTATCGGGTTAAATCCAAGGGTTGCAGGACCGTTGTGTTAACGTTTCCCAACAAACGTTTTTTATGCTTGCGTTCAAAAATGTTTGGTTTCGTCTTTAACCGAGGGAAGACCCAGATCTCTGTATAAATCTTCGTTCCTTATGTACAACGGTACATTGATAATTGATCTTAACATTTTGTTTTCAAAAGTTTGTAAAATGTTTAGATTCGTTTCACTGGTACAACCCCACTGTTGTATACCATATGTCCAAACTGGCTTTTGCATTTACAGGCACATTTTTTCCACCACCGTCGAATGCTTACTTCTAAACCCAAATTGATGGTCAGGTAAAAGACGTTTCCGATCAATTATAGGCGTAAGCGGCCGAGTAATATCCTTTCAAAATCTTTTGAAATTATTGGAAGATGTCAAATAGACCGGTATGATTTTATTTCATCCGGTGATTTTCCTTCCGCAACTTTTCACTGTCTTGGTTTGTACCCTAATCGAATTTGCGAATGTATAATAAAGATAAGCTTATTTAATTAGGTTAGGTTTGATGCGTTGTTGACGCCCAAGTGAGTCGTCAAAACCGCATAGGGCTGCGTGATACCCTTTGTTGTAGCTGAAAAGAAAGCTGCGTTAATAAGAAGAGTGGTACTTAGGTGATTTGTGCTGCTCCATAACCTTCAAATAGGAATTGCTCCAACCCAACTTGCAGCAGAAACTGACGATCTGTGCAACAGGTGATGTGGCTAGATGCGTCAAGTCCTCGTAGTAGAAACCGTCTAGGATTTTTGTTGACACATTAGGTGGATGATGTCCTCCTCGACGTCTGGTTCTCCACCCTTCATGCAAAGTTGGTACGAGTCATTGAAGTTAATCCTATGGGATTGTTTACCCAGCAGATTGTGACATGTTATGACTCTCACCGCTAAAGAAATGGAAGCTCTGTTCAGAGATATGAGCTTGTTAGTTTTGGAACTGCTTATTTCCGGCCAAAGGTCTTTAGTGTGCTTGCAAGTGTTGATGTTTTTCCAGCTAGATTTTGTTTCACTTTTCGTGAATCTGATTATTTTCTGATTTTGGAAAGCAACCCTATTGTCGCATAAGGAAATGCAGCTGGATGATCTCAGTCTGGCTAGCTCGTCGGCTTTTACGTTTCCTGAAATGTTATTGTGTCCTGGCACCCAGATAATTGGACTTTGTTCTGCTTACAATGAGCTTTGAGCGGCAGCGTCCAACTATTCGTGATTTTATTATGTTGGAAGCCTGTGTTTTTTATGGCCGCTATGTCAATAGAGATCTCCTCACGTGATATGTTCAATGCTCTAACCGATTTGGCAGCTTCGAGTATGGATAGGATCACTGCTTGGAAAACACTGCACGAGTTTGGCAATCGAAGTTTTGCAATCGATTCTTTCAGAGTAGACCCCAGAGCCCACTCCTTTTTTCATTTTAGATCCATCGGTATAGATTGCTATTTCCTTATTGGATACCACAATGTTTGACGACCATTCGTCTCTACTAGGTATTTTGGTTGAGTATTTAGTACCAAAGCCGTGATATGGGATGGTGTAGTGAGATGCCCCATTCTCATATTCTACTAATTTCAGTACAGTGCTGTGACCAAATGTTTTGATACATAGGTTGCCAGTTTTTTCGAGGCATGTTGGGCTTTTTGCTGCTTTGCCAGTCAGCTGTAGGTCGATTGGGGGAGGTTTAGAATTGTTTCCAAACCTGCTGTGGGGCTGGTGCACATAGCTCCTGTTTTGAATACACATCCTGCCGCAAACTCTGTGATGGATCACTTGTTAGCGAAGAGGACTAGTTCACTTTTATACGGATTTACACCCAGACAGCAAAGTTCTGACCATCTATTGAGTTTGTTAAGGCTTGTTTACATGACTGCGGTTAGAATCGATGGATATTTCCCACATGCCACATCGTGGTTTCTAATCTCCTCAATGCTTTGTTGATTACCAGTAGCCAGAGAAGTGGAGAAAGAACACCCCCTGTGGAGTACTTCTTGTCATTATTATTTTTTGGTACAATCTCCCGGTGAGGATGAAAATATTCGTTTCTTAAGCATGGTTATGATCCAGTCACTGATGGCAGTATGTATAGGAAGGTTGCTAGTGTATATCTTTATATATTCATGTTGATTTGGGTAAAGGTAGCCTGGATTCAAGTTTTTACGGCTTTATTGTCTAGTACTATTACCTGTGTCTTCTATAGAAATGAGGAGGGGCTGATTGGTCTGTAATCTATCGTGATTGTGTGACTGCATTTCCCTGGTTTTGGTATCAATATCACATTTACTTCACGCCACGCTTTGGAAAGATAATTTAGCTTTAGACATTCCTGGAATATGTTGACTAGTGTTTGCATAATGTAATTGGTAGTTTTTTGTACCATCATGGGGGTCAATATCGTCGGCGTATGCAAGTAGTTGTACCGATTTTTGGAAAATTGTGCCTCTGGTATTGGCTCGTCAGTTTCCCTTCAAGAAACTAATTGCAGAACTCACATGACTGCGCATCGCTTTGCCTAAATCCTTTTTTGGTATCGAATGTATCGGTGAGATCGTTTCCGACCAGTCAGAATTCTCCATCGTCATCCTACACAAACGGACGGGTTTTCACGGTATACCAAAACAGGACATGGCTCTGCATAGTTCATTTGTATAAATGCTGTCGTATGCGGCTTTGAAATTGATGAATAAGTGGTGGTTACTGATTTGGTGGTTATTTGATTTTTCTAGGATCTGCCGAAGTGTGAAAATTTAATCGGTTGTGGACTTTCCTGGCCTAAAACCACACTGATAATGGCCGATCAGGTTGTTGGTGAACGGTTTCAGGCGTGCACATATAACGGCAGATAGAATCTTGTAGGCGATGTTGACGAGACTAATGCCTATGTAGTTGGCGCAGTTTAGAGGATCTCCTTTTTACGCATTGCGCGAAGGTTTTGGCGGTCTCTTTTGATTGCAGTCTTTCGACATTTCGACAGTCAGAATTCTCCATCGTCATCCTACACAAACGGACGGGTTTTCACGGTATACCAAAACAGGAAAAACAGGACATGGCTCTGCATAGTTCATTTGTATAAATGCTGTCGTATGCGGCTTTGAAATTGATGAATAAGGGGTGGTTACTGATTTGGTGGTTATTTGATTTTTCCAGGATCTGCCGAAGTGTGAAAATTTAATCGGTTGTGGACTTTCCTGGCCTAAAACCACACTGATAATGGCGGATCAGGTTGTTGGTGAACGGTATCAGGCGTGCACATATAACGGCAGATAGAATCTTGTAGGCGATGTTGACGAGACTAATGCCTATGTAGTTGGCGCAGTTTAGAGGATCTCCTTTTTACGCATTGCGCAAAGGTTTTGGCGGTCTCTTTTGATTGCAGTCTTTCGACATTAATTTCTTTCACAGTATTTCTGGATTATTAGTCGTGGTGGATATCCGCATTCATACCTTGGCTGTAACAAAGAAGTGGTCCGATACGATGTTAGCTCCTGGAATGTTCGGGCATCCGTAATACTGGATGCGTGCCTCTTGTATACCAATTTGGGTCAGGCGAAAGTATGCCTGAAGAATGGAACCTCAGCATCGTTTGCCCATCCACAAAAATGGAAACATTCTGAACTGCGCAACTACAGAGGCATATGTCTCCAACACCGCCTACAAGATCCTATTTGCCGTAATATGTGAACGCCTGAGACCGTCCACCAACAACCTAATCGGCGCTTACCAGTGTGGTTTTAGGCCAGGAAACTCCACAACCGACAAAATTTTCACTCTTCAGTGTAAAGAGTAAATCGATACCCACCACCCATTCATCAATTTAAAAGTCGCATACGACATCATTTATAGGGATGATATATATATGGTGCATATGTTAGCATACGCCGACGATATTGACATCATTCGTAGGACTGAACATGATGTCATAGCTACGGCGTTTTCAGTAAAAAAAAAACGTTCTTCGGAAAAATTAAAAAAATATTCGAAAAGATCGCTAGCTTAGTCGATTTAGGCATGTCTGTTTGTCCGTCCGTCCATCACCGATTTTTATGCTTAGCTAGGATAATGAAATTTGGTATATAGAATCCTGCCACGCCCTTTAAAAAAAAGCGGTCTTTTTAGTCAAACGGTTAAAAAAAATAGAAAAAATTCGTTTTTATAGAGTTTTTTGACACGCATTTTTTGGGGCGTTTTAAATAAAAAACTGGTTTCGTCCCAATTTTAATGAAATTCGAAAAACTTTAGATGGAAATATTTCCGAACTGAAAATGTGAACATTTCGTACATAGGTCATTTTCATACACGCCCACTTTTTGGGTGCGTTTTCCTACAAAATCCATTTGTAAACCGCATCCCAATGCATTTGTAATAGAA